>BSBM01000114.1:18852500-19542500 GCA_027924585.1 Larix kaempferi
TAAGATCTCTGCACTACAACTAGTATTAGATTTATTTAATTATATAGGTTGTAAATCGCTCATGTTCTCAGGAAAACGTACTAGCATTTCTGTACTTCTTTTATTGAGATTCTGGAAAACCCATAGTGCCATAAGCTGTTACATATTGCTGGCCTTACCACCGAGATTTGCATACACTCGATGGAAGCGATCCATGAATTCCGGATCACATTTCATAAACTGGTCTATTTCAACTAGTTTGTATTACTTTCCTTTCCACGGAGATTTACTCTATGTTACATTCAAGATCTTTAGGATCTCAGGGTATGCCGAATCGAATTTATGGATAGAGTGAGAACTCTGTGGAATTAATTATCTGTGACTTCAATAGTTTAATTGAGGATGATTTTATCTCTACATCTGTTTCACGATCTTTACAAAAATAAAATCGTACTCTTGCTTATGCCTATAGGATAAACGATAAGTCTACCTTTTGATTGTTATTCGGAAATCGCATTTACAGTTCCATTGCTGGCTAGATGAAAAGTGATGGTTTTAGATCGATATAGTGGACCTATGTTACAACATACTCTGCCCTCATGAATGGAGAAGCTCCGTTTGGGTTTTGTTTACATTGGAGTGAAGCCATCTAAAATCTGATTAGATAAATGCCATTTCCCGAGTTAAAAATCGTGTTAGGGTTCTTGTTATGAAATCCTCCAATTTCGGTTTATAGGGATATCCTTCCAGAACTGAAATTGCATTGGGTTCGTTCTTAAGTGTGCTGGAGTAAGGTGATAGTCGTTGGGATCTTTCGTGTATCGAGGTATAGACTAGATGCTGAGTTTTCCATTTTGGTTGATTAGTATGCTATCTGCTGAATCAATATAAATTATCATGCTGCTTCATGGATCTTTGTTAAATAGTAGGTCTATATAGACATGATGTAGGTATTCGTATTATTGATTGAATTGGATTAGAGTACAACACATATATGTATTGTCGAAATGGATCAATATCTTGTTTCCATATAGTATGTAACTTTATACCCATGGTATTGTTGTTTTATTGTTGTTTATTGAAAGGGGTATTATCCTTACATATTTAAGTATCTACACCTAATAAAGGAATTTGGGTAGGTGAATCCCTTTACAGTTACAATGGTTTATTAGCCTAATTTTGAAAGGAGGGAATGCTATGTGTTGTTTCATTACAACTATGGAATTTGGTATAGAAGTATGGAATTTAGTCATAGTATCAATATAATTGGTTACATACTTTTAAATGATAGTATAGAGATTTCCCCCTCTATGTTGTATTGGTAGGAAACTCTATTGAGTTAACTAAAGACCCTGAATGGTCTGAAAAATACTTTGTATAGGAGAGACTTGCGGAGAAAGAAACGAATATTGTATGATGCAATTTCTATCGAGATTAATAAAATGAGGCACGATAGGTTTGGTGGACGTAGCCCAGAAGTTTTGGGTGAACCACGTGAAATATGGTCTCTCTGTGGTGTATCTCTTGTGGATGATTTCTATTTGATAATTGTATTGACCTTGATGTGTTTTGTTGTTATTATGAATTCATTTTACCTTGGAAATATGGGATATTTGATTAAAGAATCCTAAATGAGAATTTAGACAAAGTATTACCTTCATGTATGTTAATGTTATTAATAATGATTATGAGTTTTATTATGAAAAGCATGAGTAATATATTAGTTATTACAAGACTAGGGGTAAGTATTATGATTAGACCTCGAAGGTAGAGGTAATGTTTTTCCTTCATATAATCGTTTCAGTAAGAGGGCTACATGTTGTTCACACTACACAAGGTTTGAAAATTAAGCACGTTGAATTTCCTCATTTACGGATAACAAATTGTCGATTGGATTAGTGCAAGGGATTACAAGGAAGTCAATAATAATCATTGTCATCAAGTGATACCCATACAATGTTGAATAAAACACGGTAAGGTAAAGTTTATAGTGGATGTATATCGATGTAAGTAATGCATTTCCATTGTTTAGTCATCCTCAATGAAAGGGTAAAATAATATGAGGTATAGAAATCCATTACGTGGAAATCTTTCAATTTATAAGGAGGAAAGTTTATAATATTGCAATGTGTTTTTCTTCATCCCGAGAATATATATAGGCATTTTCACTTAGGAGATGTCATACATTCATTAAATACTAATAGATTTTTATGGGAGATGTTACACTTGTAGATCACACAAAAGGACATAAAGGATGGAAGAGCTAGATTGCCTTAGATGATTTGCTGCTAGAAATACACCCCTCACCTGAAAAGATTGCAGTTTCTCCTGCTTTTGCCACATGTATGCCCCTCTCTGCATACAAGACCAGCATACTGAACCCTACTCTCCTCAAGGGAAACCAACGTATACCTCCCAAAAAGTTGTAAACACATGTTGTAAAGCATAAACGTTGCTTCCTGTATGATGCTCTTGTTGTATGAAACCCGCGTACATCTTAAGATGAAATAAAAAATATATTAATTTGACGAATTGGGATTAGTTGAAGTTGCTTCTCCAACTTCCCCAACCTCCCAATCCAACCACCTCTCGATCTTAACTGCCTACCTTGTCCCATAAATACAAGGAGGATCCATGAGAGGGGTTACTCATAATGCTCAGAAGATAGAGACTCATAATAGTCATAAAATATTGAGAGAAGGCTTGAAGTATTGTTATGCTGGAGGAAAGTTCCAAGTCAGAGTGAAGAGCAGGAGCCTAGGATCTGGTTGCAGAAACATCTCTACACGTTAGGTATATTGTACTGATTTCATGTTTCTTTGACAATAAAAAGGTCAAAACACCCTTCCTGTCCCAAATAAGATATCTATTGGATTGTATGTCTATTTGGCTTAATTATTGATTATAGTTGATGTTAGATTGCTTTGTAATTTCATCATATGTTATATGGTCAATATACGCTGAGGAAGGTATCTTTTGTATTGCAGGTTCGTCAAGCAAGAGATCAAGCGAGAGATTAAGTGAAAGAAGAAGCGAAATCTAGGATCAAACTTCGGAAAAGAGGTATGTCTTTCAATCCCAATCTATTTCTTTTGCAGTAACTAAATGCAGAACAATCAATGTGTTTACCTTTCAACCCCTCCCAGTTGGTAGTGTCCATCTCCTCACTATAGGGTAGAAATCCCGAACAACAGACTGGCGACTCCGATGGGGAGTAACAACTTAGTTGTTCTGCTCTAGGAGACTTAATTTTGGTTTTCTTCCAGCCTTTGTTTCGGTTTTGATTGTCTGAGAGGCCCTGTAGGTCTGAGTCATATTTCCTATCTGCTTGATTCAACTCAGTTTTTGGTTTGCAAATCCTATTTGTGCCCTTTTGAGGCCTGTACGATGGTCTCCCCTACTTACAGCTTCGTTTTTCACCTTATAAACGCCCCTCCTTGCATTGCACAGTAGTGTACTTGTCCTGGTGTATGGTGGTTGCAACACTACACAGTGGTGTATGTTCCTACAGTGTCCAGTTTTGCTGTTAGGGTTTGTTTTCCAAGTTTTGGTTGCTGTTCCAGCCTATTGCTTTGCTGTCTTTACTGACCCCTGAGACCTCATATGTCTCGGTTGAGTCTTGTAAGCCTCTCCAATCTCTTTTAGCTTGTTTTGCTTGCTTGAGCCTTTGTTAAAGTGTCTTTGCCACTTACGAGCCCTTTTTTGAAGTTCGTGCACTATTCTTTTTGGACATAGCTGCATCTCTTCACCCTAGCTGCTATTGTAGTCATACAGACCCGCACTTTGATTGTTTGTTGTCTTTTTCAACATTTGGCATGCTTTCACTTGGTCTCCTCCTTTTCATTAGGGTTTGACTGTCAAGTTTGAGTCCTTAGGGTTGCTTCCGAAACGTTGCTTGGTTCAGACACTCGCTAATTGTTTTATTAGTTCATCTTAATTAAGTCAAAACCTCCCAGTCTTCTTGCTGTTGAGTTCGTGTGTTGTTTAAGTCATTCTTGGTTCGCTTGCTTACTTTTTTCTTGGCTTAGTGTTTTCTTAGGGTTTTGATGCTTAGGCGCAACCTGTTTAGGTCTTCCTTTCCATCATAAGTGTCTCTTTTCCTTGTTTCTTTTTCACTTCGTTTCCAAGACTCAAGTTTTTCTTTTGCAAAAACTTGATAAGTCAAGTCTTCATCGAGTCTCTTGATTCGTTTGTTTTGAACCATTTTAGATGTTTGCCTTACACATGCTTTATAGTTAGATCTTGCTTGCTTTTTTACAAAGTTCTCTTTCTTTTATATTTATCAGAAAAAGCAAAAAATGTTCAAATAACTTAGTAGTAAGATCTTGCTTTATTTCAAAGTAGTTTAGTTTGCTTTGAAATATTCAAAAAAGAAAATACAAAAAGATTTTGTTTTAGGATTGTTTAGGTTTCAAGTTTTTGAAAGAATTGTAAATGAAAAGAGAAATTTTTGTGAATTTGAAAGCGTTATTTTTTTCAAGTACTTTACTTTCATAACAGATGATTCCACACACCGCACTACAACCCTTGAGTAACAAGTAGCCTTTAAAATAAATTATTAATAAAATTTATTAGCAACATTTTTCTTTTTAGGCATACACAACATCAATTAGCTTAGGCTAGAGTTTCGAGCTTAAATCACCTTAAACTGCTTGGAACTGGCTTCATTACTCAACAATCGTAGTACGATTTTCATTTAGGTAAATCCATCTATATCAAATAGTCCTGGGAAACTCTACTTAAACCAGAGCTAATCACGAGGCCATGGGAGATTGGACTTGTTGAGGATATCCCCTCACATTCCTTTTGACCATAAAACATAGTTGATTCACGTACGGGGGTCCTTTCGGACTTCGGGCTTTGCTACCCTACCCATGCGTTTCAACTAGGCTAATGACTTTCCCCCCAGTTTATTTCGTATTGATGGTATCCTTAGTATCGGACCTTTAGGATTCTACACAGGTAGAGTGGGAAGTTAATCCCACTTCACCTCATACAGGTGTGGAAGGTAACCCTCTGGTAGTAATCCCGGGAAAGCGGTTTGGTGATTCAAGCGCTTGCACCCAATGGACCTCCGGTGGACACCACGAAACTGACCATGGATGCTCTATTAGTCTGTTATGGGCCTTGATCATCCCAGACTTGCTTCCAAGACTATTTGTTATTCGTTTGATTGGTTTGAATACTTAGGAAATTTTTTACTGGTTTACTGTTTTCTCCTTAGTTGTAGTGGCCACTAGGTTTTTACTTAGTTTTATTTTATTATAGTTGTGGAGGACCAAGATCTTCGTTGGTCTCGAAGGTTGCAAAACCTTCCCCCACTTATAGTGCATCCTCCATCATCACTGCGATGTAGGAGAACTGATTCCCGTGGTTCTTTTGAACTTATGGGCGACACAGAGGTTCCTGAAGAACCACAGCCTAGAACACCGGATCGACAAGTCTTGGACACTGTCGAGATTGAGGATCTAACTGCTACAGAGTTTAGTACTCCTTTCAACCCTCTGCTTACAAGACCCCACGATCCACTACTGATACCTATTGGTTTCCAGCAGCCTGAGTTTAGTGCTTATGTTTTTACACTGGGTTATACCATGGTTATTCCATGAGATGAGCAAGGAGTTCCACATACTCCCACAATTGCTATGGAAGCAAGGATTCCGAATCCTTCTTTCTCAAACACTGCACAATCGAGTTCATCGTAGAATGATTCGGCCTCGACCCCATCGTTTAGTTTCAATGTTGGCACTTTAGGCATGCCGAGCTCATTATCCTCGACATATGCCTCAGCCTCCACACCCACTTTTGGACCCAACAATGTACCTCTATCGACGGTACCTGCAGTGAGTTTTACTCAGTCTTCTGCCACACAATCATTGCAAGGTGTAACTCAGAACATTGATTCTTCATCCGTGGTCGAATCCATGCCTTATGCATCCATGCCCGTCATGGGTACAATGACGACACCATCCACTACTACCACGCCGACTTTCAACCCCTATTCAGGTTACAATGTTAATCCGTCGAATATACATATAGGGAGTGTCCCCTTATCTTTGTTTTCTAGAGTAGGGGGTACTATCATTAACCCGCAGTTCAGTGGGGTTAACCCCTAGACACAATGGATTGCTGCCCAAGAATTTAATCTGCTTACCTTCAAATAGTTTCAATCCTTTCATTTCACAACCGGTGGATGGGGGCAACCCCAACGAACAATACACGAACCAAGCCATGGGTGGTCCCCAATACCAAGTTCCTGTTTACCAAATGCCATCGGCTCAACCACCCTTACCGTTTCTGGCAACTTTAAACTTGCTAGATCTTTCAAAAATTACGAATGACCCCGTGCGTCACAATGCTGCATGGCCACCTGTTCCCACTAAATTGCCCTCAGACATACCAAAGTTTGAAGGTAAGACTGGTGAGGACCCTGATGACCATGTCACAACCTTTCATCTCTAGTGTTCCTCCAACTCACTGAACGATGATTCCATAAGGTTGAGGCTCCTCCAAAGAACCTTGACGAGTGTTGCGGCTAAGTGGTATATTGAACTACCGACGGCTGCCTTTAGCACCTTTCAGGATCTTGCTATTGTTTTCTTGAACCACTTTCAGCTCCCTATCCAGTATCATGCCGGCACAGACCTTTTGTCGACATTTTGGCAAAACAAGGCCACTCATATGTCTGATCATATTCAGGAGTGGCAAAGGTGAAAGAGGATCATAAAGGACAACACCCCCCCAGCATTCCTTTAGAATGGTACCTTAAGTCTCTTCTTCCTTATGTTTCTAAGGAAGTTACCACTTCAGGGGTGTCTTCCGAGGAGGAGGCCATTTTGAGAACTCAGCAACTCGACTTAGTCTATGCTCAGTCTGAGATATTGTACGAAATCATTCCTAATGCACCGAGGTCTAATATAGACCTAGGTAAGCCTAAACCTGGACTGCATGCTGATGGCATCATGGGTTTAGTCGATTCTGTAGCATTTGATGCCTTAACAAAGCAGGTTCATGCCTTGTCAGTTAAACAAACTGCTGCAGAAGCAAGTTTGGTTGCATCCTCCCCTTCTACAAATGAATCTGTATAGCAGGTGTAGAAAAACCAAAATGGCTCTCAGTAGCCCAAAAGAAAGGGAAAGAAAGGGGAGGGAAACCAACAAAAGCCCAACAATAAGTGAAATGCTGAGGATGGTGAGAAAGAGAAAAGGAAGGCTAAGTTCCCTTGCAAACTGTGTTAAGGGGACTACCTTACTCACCAGTGCCCTCTAATGGAAGAATCCTAGAAGTTGATCCGTGAGAAGAAACCCACTATCTTGAAAGATCCTTTTCCTCATGGACAGAGTTCAACTTCTAGCAACTCTAGTGCTAGGGCCACCCCGGCTGATCAGTCATTTATTAATATGGTTAATTCAGACGCTTTGTTGCAAATTCGAGCCAGGAATTATACCTCGGACAAGCAGCAGAAGGACATTCCTGAATCTTCCACTCCTCTTCACATACCTGTAGAGACGATGCCTAAGATACCGAAAGGTGTCTACAAATGGGATGTGCACAACCATAACGTGCATGCTACTCCAAACTATAATGTTGTGGAGGACTTGGCCCAAACCCCCTGTGCCATGTCTACTTTGGAGGTACTGCAAAGTTTTCCATTGCAATGTAGTGCTCTTCTGGCATAGATCGGGAGTGTTGATTCATCCAACATGCTTGCACACTTTGATATGAAAGATATCAAGTACCGATTTCTGTATCATGTCGCTCTCCATATCGAGGTCATCCATGGTCCTAAGACCATCGAACAAGCTATAGTGGATGAGGGCGCATCTACGTGTGTAATGTCTATTTCTTGCTGGAGAGCTTTGGGTGAACATGAGTTAGCTCCCTCGAACACGATACTCATTGCCTTCAATGGAAGATCCTTCCATCCACATGGACTCTTACCATCCTTCGATGTTGAACTTGCAGGCAAGCTAGTATCAGTAGAGGTCAAAGTTCTGGATGCCCCACTCGATTACAACTTGTTGTTGGGTAGGAGCTGGACATATGCCATGCAGGTAGTGCCATCAGCTATCTTCTGGGTCATAATGTTCCCACACAAAGGAAAGATCGTCATAGTTGATCGAATTTCCTTTACCCAGAAGAACAACCAGGCTTCATCAGACTCATCCATTCCGTTGATTGATCAATATGGCCCAGTCACTGAGAGTTTAGGAGCAGGGATCTATGGGTCCTTAATAGGCACTTTTGACCTACCTACTCCTACCTTGTTCGTTGGTTCTGAAGAATGTTCATCTTCTGAGACCTCCACCGTCTGTTCAATGCCAGATACACAGAGTCTCCACACTAAATCAGAACCAGCTGTTCCTGTACCTGTTGCAGAGATAACCCACTTGGATTCACAACAACCTACAATAGAACATATCATGACTCCGTTGGTCTCTATCGAGTCAGATATGGACCTTGCTCCTGCACAATCAACAGACTCTATCCTTTCTCCTGATAGTTTAGACACAGTTTCTCCTTCTGACGAAACATTTTTTGAAGCTATGATAGGCCTGAGACACCCTTGGGAACATTTACATCCCAGGCCCTATCTACTTCCAATTTTAAACTTGATTGAGAGAGGTGAGTTGTCTCCGAGACCCGGTGAGAATGTTGATTGGTCCTCTATCCCTTCCACTTCACGCGGTGTTTTTGCCGAAGGGAATAGGACGAGTACAACAAGAACCATCCCCACCAATTTTTCCACTGAACTTGGGGTCACGAAACATATATTTATTGGAGCGGACTGTCATCTTGATGAGATCATTCTATACACCAATATTTTTAATGATTTTCGTGACATCTTTTCCCGGCCTCATCACGAGATCCCAGGCATTGACCCTACTTGAAGAAGTGCTATTGTGCTTTTTCATGTATTTTTACCTGTACATTTTTGTAAAGTTAATTTTGTTTACAGTTGTTGTAGTATTATTCATCTTTTACTTTTGGTGTTTCAGATGTCAACTGAACACTTCATAGGGTTTGCTGATGGCGCTAGTCGCCACACTTGTCAGTTAGCCTCAGTTGCTTGGGTTATTTACTTGCCATCCAGCCAACTGGTGTCTTCAGGAGGGGCTTGTCTAGGTCCCACAACAAACAATGTGGCTGAATATAGTGCAATCATAGAACTACTCCGAGATGCTCTGTTTCATGGCATTTCATTTATGGAATGCAATGTTAATTAATAGAAAAAAATATTATTATTAATAATTAAGAATAAAATGCCAACCTTCTTTTATTTCTTATTATATAATTTATGATATTATTATTAATATTATCTATTTAAATTAATTACAAAGATTGATATTATTTTTTTTTTTTATAAATTAAAATTAAATGTATTATTTTAACATGTATTAATTTTATTTATATTATATTAAATTTATTTATATATTAATTATTTCTTAAATTTTATTTGTATTATATTAAATTTATATATATATATTAATTATTCCTTAAAATTTGTTTTAATAATTTTTTGAATTTAGATTTTCATAATATTTCATTTAATTACTATTTTATTTTATTTAGATTATATTAAAATATTATATATTCATTTTTTAATTTAAACTAATATTCATGTATTTTGAAATTTAATTTAATTTGATGATGATAAAAAAATAAAAAAATAAGAAATGATACAAAATTTTATTTCCTTTATTCAGAGATAGGTAATTCTTATTGTAAAAATCCAATTTTTTTTATAATAAATCTCTTTTTTATTTTCACTTTTAAATTTATAATCTATTTTGTACCATAATTAACTTTCTTATTTTCACTTTTAAACTTATATATAAGATAATCCAACACGACAACAACATAAGCTGTTCTCTAAAATAAATTTCTAAATATTAGTTTTTTTTTAATGTATTGAAGTGTTATTTTCCATAACTTCTTATTAATATTATAATAACTAGGTTAAATTCATTTAATAAAACACATTTAAATTAAAAATGAAACCTTTTAAAAAATAATGGAAATAAACTAATTAGATGATGAAAAAGTAACCATTAAAAAAAACCATAAACTATTAAAATATAAGAACAATTCATTATATAATTGATCTTCTTTCAAATAAATGTAAAAAGATCTACATCATCATCATACTCTTTACCTTATCATGATACTCTTTACCTTGTGTTCCTCTTCTCTCAAAATTATCTCACTAATCTTCTTTTCATTTCTATTCACCTAGCCTACCCTCCACATCTAAAGAAAGAAGCTCCCATAAACTCTCACTTTCATGGAGTCACACCTAATAATGGAATAATATCATATTAAATAAAGTGAAATACATAGAAATTGAGATGTAGAAATAAACACCAAATGTCTACTTAAAATAGACTCCTAATGCTCCTCTTCTCTCAAAATTATCTTATTAATCTTTTTTTCAATTCTATTCTACCTAACCTACCCTCCACATCTAAAGAAAGAGACTCCCATAAACTCTCATTTTCATGGAATCACATCTAATAATGGAATAATATCATATTAAATAAAATGAAATACATCAAAATTCACCTAATCATGGAATAATATCATATTAAATAAAGTGAAATGCATAGAAATTGAAATATAGAAATAAACATCAACTGTATATTTAAAATAGACACCTAAATATTATCAGGTACAACATTATCGGTTTTAATAAAACCAAATTTTACAATCCTTTGCCTATATTATATTTACTTAGATTTTATTTGATACAAAATTTATAGATAAATTTGACATCGTGTATGCATATATATAATACGTCATTGTAATCAAAGCATCTTTGCTTTAACATTCGAATTAAATGAGGAGACCTATTTTTAAATGTAAAGTTTAAAAAATCATGGAATCTTTTTTATTTATTTTTATTTCGAATTAAATGAGTAGACCTATTTGAAACTGTAAAGTTTAAAAAATCATGTAAATTTTTTTTTTCAAAAAAAATTACAATTTTTGTTTTTCTTAAAAACATGAATTTTATATTCAAATGGTAAATAAATCTCACATAATCATTTTCAAAAAACTTTATAAAAAAGATAAAAAATATTGGATCATTACATCTCACATATCTTATCTAGTTACAGTCTATATGTAATCAGTCACTTAACGATACCAAAATAAGCTGTAATTTTTTTTAGTGAAAAATCTTTCCTTGAATTTATCATCCTAATTATCATTCTCTTGCTGGCTACTCATTTTTATAACCATTATTCGTAAGTGACGATTTTGGTTATTTTTAAAAATAGATTTTCTATAATTTTTTTTCCAATTTGGATGAAAGTTGTTATTTTTTTAAAATTAAAAATTATTAAAATTAAATTTTTATTATTATTAAAATTACATAAATAAAATAATATTTTAAAAACTAAACAATTTTTACAATAAAAATGATTTATCTTTACCCAATTCCATCGTTATAACATAACTATAATATTTAGACCGCTCCCATCATCATTGACATTGGCAGAGATAGGCGCTTCACAAGGTGGTAATATGGTCCCGCATGACTCTATTAATCCGAGACATCGTACCCGTTTATTTCAGGCATCCAGACCAACGAAAATTTAACGCGCGTTTCCACTTTTACTGTGTTGTGTATTTCATTCAACAGCACATACGTACTACTCCTTAAATATAGATTAATAATACATAAATGTATGAAGTGCCACTCCGCTGGGTATACAGTAAAATGCGTTAGTGCCACTGTGCAGGCACATGGAATTCTCCATAACAGGTAGAGATTTGACAAATATAAAAATTATAGTAATACATAACAGGTGTCGTTTTGTGAGGGAGCTTTCGTTTTCAGTCAGGTTAGAGCCAAGATGATGCAATCTCATCAACAGTAATGTTCACTGAGGATTAGAACGAAGTCCTTGTAGTGAGTCAATACATTATTTTAATGACAAAAGAACAGAGACTAGAAGTTAATTCTGCATGGTATCTATATGTTGAAGTTAGTGCGCTATAATTTTTTAATTTATTATTAATTTTCTTTTTTACAAATTAATAGAGAGACTAAGTTAAGTCAAACCACTACCTTCATAATTCATGAAAAGGGAGGTAAAAAAAATAATCATATTTGAGAAATGTATAAGAACATAATATTGTATTCCTATATTTGAGAAATGTATAAGAACATAATATTGTATTCCTAAGGTAGGGAGAATCACTTATTGAACTAAGATGAAAAAGGGTAGTTAGGTAAAATCAAATTCTTACAAACTTTAAAATAATAAATGCGAATCCATTTATTTTATTATTATTATTATTATAATTAAAAACCAAAGGATTGAATTCAACATTTGAAAAATCTTAGTCATGTTCACATAGAAGTATAAATAAATAAGTAAATTATCTTACACTTGTGTGTAGACAATGTGTTAATGCGGATGGAAAGAGATCTCTCTAGACCTAAATGGTATAGATCTAGTACAAAAGAATACACAACATAAAATCCTTCCTAGTTAGATTAGATTGCACAATGGATGAATTACGTGGTGATCGTAATCCCTTTCTCTTTCCTTGATTTGATTTCAATCCTTTGATCTCCGGATGAAAAACAAGATAGAAGAGATGGAAACAAGAAAACTACGTCAAAGCATATATCTATGAATCTAACTAGATAAGCGGTCGAAGAATAAAATCACAAATGATATTGCCAGACGTAACACATTTATGGAAAGATGTTTATATTAATGTAAATTGCAGCAGATACAAAGTGAGGGGAGTTACAACCAAAGCTTTGATGTCACGACTCCAACATGGACAATCTTGCCTCAAAGATCCAAAGCCTCCTAACATCTTACGGATGAAGAAGAATGTTCTGACTGAATTCCACCAGCATGAGGGTGCATAATTGTAACATCCCAAAAATTTGTAAAAATTTAAAAATTTTCTAAGCGGCCTTTTTGCCTTTAAATGCTATGGGGAAGTATAAAGTGTAAATTCAGGATCTATAATTACTGTTTAATAAATGCGACAATTATTATCTTTAATTAATTAAATTGTCTTATTGACAATTAAATATATAAACATTCCTATATTGTAAATACTAAATGTATAATCGTTTTTTCTTCTTCTGCGGAATCATTTATGTATAAACGAATTTGACGATGCTATATCTATAATCATAATTTCTCATTTGTTTGTATTATGATGAGATAGAAGGACTATGAGCCTCCTATGGAGTTGCGACCACTTTGCGTCTCAGTTGTAGTCTTACTATGATCCATTGATATTTCGATTAATACTTTATAATGTTGTTAACGTACCCCTAGATTTTTGTCTTAGACGTTTGATAATTATCTTGCCATGCTTCTGTTTAAATATGGTTATTCTTAGTATGATAGGGTGTATTTAAATCTTTTCGTTCGCTAGAGAATACTAGTATGAACCTGAGGATTACTTAGCTTAAGCTAATGCATATTAGCCTTATCTGTACAGGTTACAGGTTTTACTTCTAAGTAGTAATGGTGTTATAATTCATTCTTTCATTTTACCTTATATGGCAAACTATACCATATGTTATTAAGTTGTGGTTTTATAACGTATTATGGTTGATAGTTTACAAGGTCCTATACTATGTGATAGAGGTGGTGTATAACCAAACTAATGGTTATGAGAACGATGAGGTCCTTAGTGCACATATCATGGTTATGCAAAAGTGGTGGAACATAATTCGAACTAAAACTATAGACTATGCGAAAGGTGGTGGCTCGTGTTTCAAACAACGTCATGGATATGAAATACAACGAACAAATTGAAAACAAAACTATAGACTACGGGTTTAACATTCGAGTTGGTGGATGACTGGACCAAACTTTAGTGCGATTGAGTGAAGGAAGTAAATGCTACGTAAGCTTCAGGGTTTGGTGTTTTCACTGTTGTTTGTTTTGCTCCTGCGTTGTGATGGTGAGTTGAGCTCCTCTCAGCCGCCATGGTTGCTGGGCACCACTCATTGAGGTAGTTGTAACTGTATGGGCATTGGTCATGGGACTTTATGGTGATCCTCAACATGCGCTGGAGTTCTGATTCTCTTCTAGGCTCAGGTTCGAGACCTGTGAGGTAAAGTCTTTCAAACCCTGTTATCTTTAAATGTTACAGTTGTGAGTTATTTTTGATAGTTATGGTATTCAACTTTTAACCTGGTTATAGTAGTAATGACAGGTATAGGTTTCGATCCTTGGTGATGGATTTTTGAGAGAAAGAAAAGGGTTCCAGTGGATTGTAAGTCCACGGTAAGTCTTGGACTTAACCAGATGCTACCTCTGTCAATGTTTTAAGAGATTGTTGTTGTTCCAATGTTCATTCGCTTGTAAAGTGGCTAAGAAGTCAAACGGGGCAGCATTGCTGCCATAGATGTTTTTCTTGGCAATGAACCTGGGATTGGGGTTTCGGTTATCAAAGTTATATTATAAAGTTTTGTATAGGGATTTAGTGGATAGAGAACCCTTGGTCTCTCCCAATAGTAGTACTGCAATTGTAATGTTCCTTTATGAAATAGAAATACAATGGATTCCTCATTTTTGAACTTTGTTTCCTGTGTTGAGTAATGTGAAGGTTTTGTTCTCGGCTCTTACCAGTTTATCATAGTGCATTAGTTAGGTGATTGAATGTTACATGGTTTTAACCCTTAACTCTGTCTCGATACTATTTATATGGTTTTTACGATGTGAAAATACTTATACTTTATCTTTCGGCTTCTTGACAGATTGTCTCTTCTACAATTAAATGATATATGAAAAGATTGAGGGTTTTAAAACCTGACCTTGTAGCTTCGTTTATTTCAGGGTTACTATATCCCTGTCATGGTATTAATTCTTCTTTGTATTTTATGCATTGGTAAGACCCTTTCTGGGCGTGTTTTCGGTTGAGACTCGAACCCGTGGCAATTATTTGTTTAACCTGTGTAGTGATAAGAGCTACAATGCAAGGAATGCCATCGAGCTTAACTATGAACGAAATATATGTTGCTAATAGTATTTTTAATAGTATGGTTTATATCGTGATTTACTATATTCAATTTAGTGGCTGGTCTCGAACCCGAATCTTGTTGTATTCTTTTAGGATTATTATGTGATAAATGCAAGCCTGGGCGTGCCTCTTATCGTGGCTAGAACCCGTGGCCTTCTATGGATACTGAAGTGTCACCCGTGCTATTGTTTATTGTTTTGTTGTAAAAAAATTACTTGCTTTGAGTTCTGGAAATGCTATGCATTAACCCTAAAATCTTACGACTTAGGTGGAAGATAAAATTAGGGTTTAACCCTTGATACAACTGATGCGATAGTGTGAATAGTCCAATCTCCTAAAAAAAATGCTCGAGAGTTCTGCAACCGTGCATGCTGCACCTAGGGTTTTGACCTGGCCTCTGTAGCCCACCTATCGTTTTTCCTATTCCGGTCCCTTGGTACGACCTATGGATGAACCTCGGGGAGGGGCCGAGGGTCCCCCTGGCTCGACCCCCTTGTCCTCCAACCTTGCTGCCTCTGTGCATATTGGTACAGCTGAGGTACCTCTGATATACCCTGAAACCTTGACGGCTTAGAAGATCACTCTGAAGTCCAATCCACCCAACAACACAAACACCTGCATTGCCAAAACTGCTGAAAGACCCCAGCTCTCTCTCCCAGCTGAACGTGTCAACGCCAGGGCATAGAAACTCAAAGATCATGCCCTAGTGGGAAAATTCATGGTTTCTGGTCGACCGAGCAAGCCCTCCGTGGATGGATAATGTCCAAGTGGACATTGAAGGCACACTTTGATCTACAACTAGGAACAAAAGCTTTCTTCACTATCATCTTTCACAGGCTAGAGGACAAAGCTAGGGTACAAGATGGAGGACCTTACTTCTTCAACTCAGTAGGTCTATACCTCAGGCATTGGACAGAAAAATTCAATCCAAACAAAGAAGACTTCACATGGGCACCCATATGGATACGGATGTACTCTTTACCTGAATAATACTAGGATGAAGACATGCTTATGTACATTGGAAACACTCTTGGCAGCTAGGTCAGATTCGCTGAGCAAACCAAAAACCATAAGTACACATCTTATGTCTATATTTGCATGTACATGCACATTGCTAAATATTTGCGAGACTCGATTTGCCTTATCCATGAAGATACAGAATGGATCCAACCTTTAGACTATGAGCATGTCCCTTTTCGTTGCAGAAAATGTCATGAACATGGCCACCTGTACCGTGATTGTCCTCTTAACAAAAGCATCCCCCAATAAAACACCAAAGATGAAGAGGGTTTCCAAAAACTCGGAAGGAAAAGAAGACAACACTGCAAAACAACTGTTGAAGGGAAAAAATCTAAATATCCCTCTACAAGCAAAAAATTCACCAATCTCGAAGGACAACCAAAGGACCCCACAGCTAAAGAACCACAGCAGGAAGAACCAGTCATCACCCAAATGATAGTTGATCAGATCCAAACCAAAAACACTCAATCCATTGAAAGCATCAAAGACAAACCCCTACTCGAAGAAGAAGCAAACCCGAAGGAACACGTGACCCCTGGGATCGATCCAGGGCAGATAGATGGAACACAAGGACCTGAAGTTCAGATGGATGATGAAATGATAGATCTAGATATTGGGGACTTAGACCTCCTGGACCTGGAGGATGCATGCACCAAAAAAGATTTTAGCACCATCTCTCCCAAACAGATCCAACTCCTAAAAGAGGCCCTTAGTAAAGTCAAGCATCTCAAACTTGGAGTTCAGAATCTCCCGCAAAAAGAGAAACTCCAAATGCAATGGGATGCAAAAAAGACAGGAAGAAAAACAAATCTCCAGTGGATCAGCCTACTAGGCACCAAACTGGTAGAATCAGGGCAATATGCCCAGCTAACAAAATTCTTCCCTACTACTCACCAAGGTTCCCAATGCATCTAATCTCTTGGAATGTCCGAGGGCTCAACGGACCTACCAAACACCGTATGCTCAAGCACAAAATCATGCAATACACACCCTCTGTCATTTTTCTTCAAGAAACCAAATGTACTCATGAGAAAGTTCATTCCCTGTTAACTAAGCTCTCGAAAGGCTGCCAAGTCATAGCAAATGAAGCCCAGGGTGCTTTTGGAGGTATTGCAATAGCTTGGAACCCCTCTATTCTCACCCTGATTGATTTCACTGCAACTGCTCACACCCTCTCCACCTCCTTCTGCATCATCGATACCAACCTCTCGGGTCATCTCATGAACGTCTATGGACCCCAAGCCCCCCCTGCAAAGCTCAAGTTCCTCAGCACCATCTCCTAGCTCACCCAAATAAACCCTGACTCTCTACTCATTTTGGGAGGAGACTTCAACATGATAAATTCCCTTCAGGAAAAGAAAGGAGGAAGATGCTTTCTCACCCTAGAAAACAAATTTTTCAAGCGTTGCATCAATGACAGTGAGCTCATTGACCTGTAGCCCTCAGAAGGTTTCTTCACTTGGAACAATCGCAGAGGAGGGACCCATCAAATTTCCTCTCGTCTCGACCGATTCCTAGTCACTGAAAATTTCATGAACATTGGAGGACTACTCACTACTACGGTACTTCCCTCTGTAGGATTGGATCACTAGCCGATCTCTCTCAAATGGCAACACTCAAGTTTGAAAAAATTCCACCCCTTTCGCTTTGAAATTTTTTGGCTTAACTACCCCTCCTTTTAGGATACTATTCAGGACTGGTGGCACAACATAGAGGTAGAAGGACTCTCCAAAATGGCCATCCTCCACAACAAACTCAAAATGCTCAGATCCCAGCTAAAAATATGGAACAAAAAAACCTTTGGAAATGTCTTTACGGCCAAAAGTGCCATCAAAAAGGCGTTGGAATAGGTTCAAAAAGACATCATGGAACAAGGCCACACTAAAGAACTCAAACAAAGGGAGAAAGATCACCTGAAGCAGCTGGACATTAGATGTGAGAAAGAAGAAATCCTCTGGTGGCAAAAATCCAGAGTCAAGTGGTTTAAGGAGGGGGAAAAAAACACAACTTTCTTCCACCACACCACCATCCAGCACATAATGCATAATAGGATCAATTCTCTCATTTCAGCGGATGGTACAAATCTGCATGATCACGGAGAGATCGAACATGAACTCATCAACCACTTTATAACTCTGCTCATTAAGTAAAATATCGACAAACTTCAGTCTATAAACCAAGTTACTAGACACATTCCTTACATTCTCACCCCGGAGCACAATTCCAATCTCATGAAAGAAATTACCATGGCTGAATTAGAGGTTGCAGTCAATCAGATGGAAGAAGGAAAAGACCCGGGTCCTGATGGATTCACCATCAACTCCTTTCACCATTGTTGGGACATGCTAAAACAAGAAATTCTTGAAGTGGTTGAGGAATCCAGATCCAAGAGGGTTCTCCTAGCGCTCAACACCACCCATCTCACCCTCATCCCCAAGGAAACTGGCACCACCACCCCTAGTAAGTTTAGACCCATCTCCCTGTGCAATGTGGTCTACAAATCATCACAAAAGTTATTTCCAATTGCTTCAAAGTGCTTCTCTTGCTCATGATCTCTCCTGAGCAAACTAGCTATGTTGAAGGACACCAAATTCTAGGTGGTATCATTTCAGCTCATGAAGTCATCCATTCCTTAAAAATGGAAAAAATCCCTGGGATGCTTATCAAGCTCGACCTTTCTAAGGCCTTTGATAAACTCAATTGGACCTTTATTGAAAAGATGCTCCTGGCTTTTGGGTTCTGTCAAGACTGGATCAACTGTATCACGTCCCTAACCTCCTCATCTTTCTTCTCCATCCTTTTCAATGGCTACCCCTCCTCCACGTTCTCCCCGACTAGAGGCATCCGTTAGGGAGACCCTCTCTCCCCCTTCCTCTTCATTATCATGGCCAAAAGAATAGGACGTATGCTCAAAGCCCAGATCACCATGAGAACCCTTCATGGCCTTTCCTTACATGGCAGCCCGCCCACAATTTATTAGTAGTTCATGGATGACAATCTCCTCTTCTCCCATCTTTTAGTCCAGGAAGCCTCAACCTTGAAACGTGCCTTACATACCTACTCAGAAGCCTCCGGCACTATAGTAAACCTTGAAAAGTCCCAACTCTTCTTCTTCCACACTGACCCCATTACCCAAAGGAACATTTCTCGAATTCTTAACTATTCAATCGCCTCACTCCCCTCCAAATACTTGGGAGCCCCACTCTTTGACTCTGCCATCAAAAAATCCTCTTGGAGGGAGCTCTTGGACAAGCTCGAAAGCAAAATTTCTTCCTAGACCTTCCGCACTATCAACTTTCCTAGCAGACTGGTGCTCCTCATGTCGGTTCTTCAATCCATGCCCCTTTATCCCTTCTTGGTCTTGACCGCCCCCAAGTGGGTCCTGAAATTAATAAGAAAAATTCAAAAATCCTTCCATTGGGGAGGGATGCATAACAACCGCAAGTGGGCCCTTGTGAAGTGGGACACCCTCTACACCCCAAAAATACAAGGAGGCCTAGGGCTCAGGGATCCGAAAATCAACAATCAAGTCTTTTCTGCCAAAATTTGGTGGAAATGGGTAACTGACACTGTTTCACCATGGGAAACCTGTGGCACAACAAATATGCAAGTAACTAGCCAGCTCAACTCCGAATCCACTTCAACCAGAACCCTCCTGGATCTCTTATCTGGCGGGATGCCAATTGTAAGAGAGCCATCATTCAACAACACAGTTTCTGGGAGGTCTGCGACGGTCAACATGCACTCTTCTGGTATGATTCTTGGCAGCAGCTCCCTCCCCTTCATTCTTTGGCTCTTTATCTTGACCTTTAGGCTCACTGTGAACAAGGCAATCAGTGCACTATACAAGACTATTGGACTCTTTCTAACGCCATGAAAATCCGGGCGTGGAAGCATTATGATCTTTGGACTCCCCCAATTATGGCAGACAACGTTGAGCCCCTTTGGAAAAATCTCCAAAGCAGGAAAATCCATGTTAGCAATGATACTGACATTCTTCGATGGGGACACCTCCTAATGGGTACCTTATCCACCAAAGAGGCCTACTATATTCTCACAACTACTCCCGAGGAACAACCCAATATCATTTGGAAGAAAATATGGGAGTCTCACCTTTGTCCCAAAACTTCCTCCTTTCTCTGGCTCCTAGCTCACAGACGCATCCTAACCTGGGATAACATTAAAAAAAGAGGCATCCATGCACCCTCTTGGTGTCCCATGTGTGAAGATCATCTTGAAACAATTGATCATCTCCTCACCTCTTGTGATTATGCCAATGGCCTCTGGGACAAAGTCCCACTTCTTTGCAGAAGAACAAACAAGGTCAGAGGGAACATTGTCCAGACCTTAGCCATTTGGGATCCCACTCCCTACCAAAGTGCTCTTGTCAACAGAGTTTGGGAGCTTATTCCTGGATTACTGGTTTGGAACATCTGGAAAGAGCATAACCAAAGAATCTTTGAGTCCAAAAAAATTCTGCCTCTTGATACTTGGGCCATCTTTACCATCAACTTGTAGGAAACCATTTCCCTCAAGCACTGGAGTTCCTCCGAATTACCCACTCTCTCCATTGAACGATCTATCCTTTATGACTGGAACCTTATCCTCCATTCTGCCCCCTACTTTCCTCGCAACACCCCTGCTTCCACGCCAAGCCTTGATCATTGGAGCTTACCCCCCCAGGATTTTTCAAACTTAACTTTAATGGAGCGTCCAAGGGAAATCCAGGAGCTGTAGGATTCAGAGGAGCCATGAGGAATGACACAGGAACCATCAAGATCATATTCACGGGTAACATTGGCCATGACACCAACAATGCTGCTGAACTTTCTGGGCTCTTGGAAGGACTCAAATGTGCTCACAAGCATGGATGGCTCCCGCTCATCATTGAAGGGGATTCCAAAATCATTCTCAGCCTTTCTAGTAAAAACCACAATGGAGCAAGAGTGGAAAAACTCTCGCCTACTTGGAGAGTGATGCAGAGACTACAGGAACTTGCTAACTCAATCACCATTGCTAGTTCCCTTACTTTCCATCATGTTAAAATAATAGCCAACGCGCTAGGAGACTACATTGCTAATGAAGGGGTAATCTGTAACAAGACTTATGTGGAGGATACCCTTACTACTTCAACCACCAATATTATCCATCTCCAGTGCCAAACTCTGGCCAACAGGGATTTCATTCTCCCAAATGTCGGTGCTAGATCCACTCAGATGACAGATAGGCACAACCTCACGCCACCTGGCCACATGCTTACTACACGCACCCATGCTGATGTCACCCATACGATGTCAAGCAGATAGGCCATTTAATAAGCCTGTCCTTAATGTCGTCTCAGCTTATCTGGCCACCATGTGATGGATTTCCTGCATGAGAACCATAGGCTCTTGGCTCAAGGAACCGATCCCCTGTCTTCATGTTCGATGAGGCTCACTTTCCAGGTTATGCTCTAGGTTCTTCATGCTATCAGCTTTACGCTCTCTATGCTCCAAGATCTCAGTGCACTCAACTCCCTGCACTTGCACTCATGTGTCTATATCACCTCCCTGTACTCGCACTCTTGTGTCTGTATCACCTCCCCAACAACCATTATGAGAAGGACTAAGGGGGATAAGGCTAGGAACAAAAAGGACGAGAACACTCTAGAGGAACTTCCCATGACGAAGGGATACAGACCTAAGGTGTCCATTCCAATTCGTCTGCTGCTGGACAAATGAGAGGCCAGGATCATATAAGAAATCATGGCAAACAGAAACTCGGAGCAGTACTAGGACCCATACTGGCTCGTTAAGAATATGATGGGGCCTCCGTGCACCATGCCACCCAATCCCTGCTTGCAACTCTACCCAATTGGGTGTCCACTCTTGGAAACCTGAATAACACGCACTACTGGGACTCTTATGCTCCCACCAAACCCTTCAGCCATGACCTACGTTCTGGGAGCACCACCCCTGGAGCCACCTCGTCGGCTGCTGTCCTGACTACTACACTTGGCTTGGACACGCTCAACCCCGGTGGCAGCTCTGTGGCCATGACACGCAGCAAGGAACAGTTGAAAGGTAATGAGAGGTATCAAACCTCCTTCCCCGTTCCCAACACCTTGGGTCCCATCTTGGAAAAATGTACTCGTAATGAGCAGTCTGGTTTTGCCATTGTTTTTCCTAGAAAGACCACTCCATTTCCTGTCAAGCAATCTTCTCCTGTCCATCCTGTGAACATTCATGGGACTTCTGATTCTATGCTAGAGAATGCTGCTCTGATTTCAGCTAAGGCGTGGTAGGACAATGCAACATACAGTTGCATAATTCTGGAGGAGACTTCGTCGGCAACTGACTGAGCAGTTTCTTTGTTGTATTCTATTTTTTTTTTTCCTTTCTAGATTTGCATAGTCTGAATAATGCCGCTAAGGCCATGAACTCTTTGAATTTCCACTTGGTTCTCCCTTCAGTAGACAAGGGTTTTTTGTACTATAGTATTTTGATTTTCCTTAACACTCTTGATAGACATGGATGGCACCTATGGGTAAGACCATCGTGGATTGTAATCTATTTTTTACTTCTATTAAACTAATATAATCTATAGCTTTTACAAAAAAAAAAAAATTGATGCGATAGCATATAGTTTGAATCCTACTATATTCCTGAAGGGTTTTTAAAAATTTACCATATGCATTGTATAATGATTCGATACTTAATAATAGTAATTGTTTGTGGGGTTTGACCCTTGGCATAATCGACCTACACTTTGTATTAGATTAGCATCAAAGGTCTGTATAATACAATTCTTTCCAAGTACATAAATGGGTGTATTTTCTAGTACTAAGTGTTCATTGATATTTCTATACAATACTCGTTTATAATGCAGGATTCTCGATGCTTATGTGAATATAATATTCTGTCAAATTACTTGTATTAATTTTGGGTAGTATATAATGTGATTTTTGACAATGAAATATAAGCCTCAATGCAATGATTATAATACTAGGGTTTGTATTTGAGTTCTGTAAAATGACATGTTTTTTTGGAAACTGTATAACACTTTAATATAATTATTTGTATCGATCCTACTACTGTGGTTCTGTTTATAAGTCAGATATATATAAACCTAGGGTTTCATTTAGATCTGTGTAGATCATGATACACATATATACAGTATAAACTGTGTTTATAGGCATAAATATTTATATGCAATTACTATACTGTTAGCAATATAAATAATTCCTAGTTCTGTATTATTAACTTCTACTGAAATCTACTATTTAGAAAAGCAAACCTAGATGGCTTAAGGAATTACTACTACTTCTGCAAACTACAGTAATGAATTTAGAAAACATCATGGAAATATAAGACATTTATTTTTAATCAGTATTTAGAAATCATATCTATTCTATGTTAATTAACTCTCTTCCTGTACTAGAGTACATCACTAATGGCAAAAGGAAAAATACAGGAAGACATTTATATTCATTCTACCCATTCATTTTAATACACAGAATAGATCTAAATAGTTTAGAAAATTTAACAGCTTAAACAGCTAAATAATATATATCAAACAAGCAGTTTTCATAATAGTTCAACAGTTCATAAATGAAATAAATATAACAAGTAGAACCTGATATCTTGATAGGGTGGACAAACACCCAAAGAGGCCTGTTCCTCCCAACCTTCTCCAGAAGAAGCAGCCAAATCACTTTCTCCTTTGGACCCCCGAGCCTGTTTACTGAACCAGTAGGAAGAAGTCTCTGTGTAGAAGCAAGGCAATCAATGGAGACTTGCATACACACCTCACATATGTACTTCAGCAATCAATGGGGACTTGCATAGATATCACTACCTCTGCACTCAATACGAAAACTATGCACTCAACAGGAATAAGACAGTCTTACTCTGCAACTCAAAACATAGGTTCCCCTCATCAAATCTGTTGTGTGCAATTTCCAACCAAACCACAAGGAATATTATCTCGTCAAAGAAAGTGTGAGCCTCTGCTCAAATTCGATGGCTTATAAAATATTCATAGGTCTTTTGGTGGTCAGGTTTTCATTCAATGAGCTATAAGCTCCAGTTCCACATTCCTGGGAACTTGACCACAATTTAAGGGAGTTGTCCCATAACAACAGCTAGTTACTGAGTTCAGATGCTGCCACTTGTCCATTGCCTTCTACCCCAGATTCCATTCCTCCTAGTGGGTCAGTAAACACTCTTTCAATAGTCTCTTTGGGCGAGTGTCTCTTATTTACAATCATCCTTGACACTTGGTCAAATATAAAACTTTACAATAAAAGTTAAAGTAATGTGTTTCCACAAACATAAAATGTCTCAAGTACTAGGTATATTAGAAAAACCCCCTCTTAAGCTCAACATCGTCTTCGATGTTGCTTATTCTTCATCATAGCCTCCCTGAAACAGAATTGGATATGCTTCCCGCATATTACTTTCCAATTCCCGGGTAGCTTCATCCGGGATAAGGTACTTCCATTGCACCTTGACCTGCCCTATGGTGCGATTCCAGAGCATAATTTCCTTCCTGTCGAGGATACAGTCCGATTCCACCTAAAAATATTCTTCAGGCTCCACCTGTATGTCATTCCAATTGATCACATGAGTAGCATCATGCACATACTTTTTCAAAACAAAAATATGGAAAACGTTATGTATTTTCAAGTTAGATGGTAAAACCAACTGATATGCAACTAGTCCAATTCTTGATAGGATTTCGAACGGTCCACAATACATGGGTGTTAGTTTAGCACAACTCCCAAGCTTAAAAGAACTTTTCTTGGGTTTTACCTTAACAAAAACATGATCTCCTACCTGAAATTCCTTCTCAGTTCGTTTCAGATCTACATAACATTTTTGTCTGTCTTATGCAATTTTTAAATTTCCTTGTGCCTGCTTCACGGTTAGTTCCATCTCTTTTAACAAATATGGTCCTAACATTAATCTTTCAACAGGATTACCCCAAAAGATAGGAGTACTGCATTTCCTACCATACACAATCTCAAATGGACTAAGTCTAGCAGAAGCTTGATAGTGATTATTGTAAGCAAATTCAACTAAATGTAAATAATATTCCCATTTAGTTGGTTGATCTTTAACATACATTCTGAACATGTCATCTAAAATCTGATTTACCCTTTCAGTTTTTTCGTCAGTTTTTTGGGTGAAAAGATGTACTGAAATTTAACTTAGTATCTAAACCTTTAAACAATGTTGTCCAGAAATGTCCAGTGAACTTAGAATCTCAATCAGAAATTATTACCTTAGGTATTCCGTGTAAATGAAAGATTTGCTTCATAAACACATCAGCAATGTTAGTAGCTTTAAAATTAGTTTTAATAGGAATAAAACGAGCTACTTTACTAAGCTTATCCACAACTACAATTATTGAATCATTCTGCTTTTGATTTCTAGGAAACCAAGTTATAAAATCAATACTTATAATTTCCCACATCCATTCTAAAATTGGCAATGACTGTAATAGGCTAGCTGGGTGTTGATTCTCAGCTTTAATTTGCTGACATTCAAAGCACCTAGCTATGTATTCAGCCACTTCATTTTTCATGTTTGGTCAAAAGTAATTGTAACACACCAAAATCTCACAAAATTTAAAATTTTTCAATATAACATTTAATGCATGTACTAGCTATGCAGAATTATAATTAATGCTTCTATGTCGTCATGCTGGAATAAATGTTTGTAACTATCATACAGTGTAATGTTTGTCGTCTTGTTATGAAATGAAATTAACGTCTACATTAAGATGCCATTGAATGTTTCCTTGTCTTAGTTGTGTTCTTAGATTACTTATATCGATGCTCAAACAATAATAAAGTTTATAAATGCTAACTATTGTTCTTCTTTTGATGATGAAAGGGGTCCTAAGGGTACCCCGGGGCTTACTTAGCATATATGCTAAAGCATTTGGACTTTCCCTTTCACAGATTTATAGGTAAGGGTGACACATCAGATCAAGTAATACAAATATATTTTAAAATGAACTTCTAGTTAGCTCTCAAAGGTTCTGTAGAGAAATTTCTAAGGTACTTATAAAATGACTCGTCTATAGTTTGTATTTGTAAATATGCAACGCATACAATTCCTTTGTTTATCATTTAAGTGATGAAATAGAGTTTTATGGCAATGGTTTAGGATATTATGCACTGCAATTATTTGAACAAGGATAAGGTGCTTTTATGATACCTAGGCTAAATGCATGGTACCCTATAATCCTATAACATGTGAACTATATGTAAATTACATGCTTATCCAAATAGTGTGAACTATATTCAATTTCCAATGAATCCTTATAGTGTAAACTATATGAAAATCTCATAGAATAAAATCTATATGCAAATCCTATAACATAAAAACTATATGCAAAACCTATATGTGTAAAAATTATGCCTTGTTCCTATATACAAAATGCTATAAAAATGTAATCACCATTGTGGACCCTTCTAAGACATATGAATAATGTCTAGTTGATTCGAATCCCAATATATATTATGACTTACCTTGAAATATATATATTTATGGCAGGGTTGCAAACATAGTCGACATGCCAACATATGATAGGACAGGGTAATGGTGATGTAGTGGATATGTGCTGGAAGGTGTTCGTAAACCAATCTTGGAAGTTAAACATTCCTATCTACCACTTTCGTGGGAGATCTTGGTTGCAGATTACGTGTTGATTGTCATGTGAAAAGTTGTAAGTTCAAAACCAATGTTGTTGAGCTGTACCAATCCTCGCCCTAGTGTCTTTCTGAGCTAGAATGTATGATGGAAAGTGTATTAAAGTGTTTTTAATGCAATAGTTGATTGGGATTTCGATGTAGGATCTCCACCGTTGATCTGGAGATGCTCTCAGCCTTTGGGAAAATAACCCTAATCTCCACTAAGATACGTCATTGTTGTTTTCCTTTGGCATTCAATGTGATAGAGAGTGGTTTTGGGGAGAGGCCAACCGGACTACGAAAGCTTAGAGTTTGTTAAGGTTTTGAGAGTTCCTACCATGTTTCGAACCCGTGACCTGAGAGTGGTTACTGTTACCAGTTTGATAGCTTAAGAGCCGAGCTTTGGTGTGGAATTTTTACTACGTTGTTTTGGTATTTGGAAGTCTCAGGAAACTCACACCGGTTGTAGTGGTATTCATCTTTGAAGCTAGTTCATGAGGAACTTCTTCCTCGGGTTCGATACCATGATTTGTAGGGAAGGTTGATAGTCTTTAGGGTTAAGGAGCTGAGTCACTCCTGTAAATATGTGAACTATATTCACCCAATGAAGTGTGAGTGTCTCTGGATTCAACTAGATGCAGATGCTATCTTTTTCAACCTTCGGTTTTAATTAACAAGGTAATGTCATACTTGTAGTTTTCGTATGGTTGCATTCGGCAATACTATGCTTAGATTTGAGATAACATTTAACCTCCTTCTATGTTCGTGCAGGTTCTGTCATCTACAGGGTTCTATGCTCTAGCTAAGTGGGAACTACTGCATGTAAGTGGTTAGTCTCGGTGGTTTCCCTTGTGGGTTCTCCTGGAAACTATTGGTTGTGTTTGAGAAAGGTCGAAGCTTTCGATTTCTGAAGATATGGTCGTTGTTCCAATGCATACATTCTTTTAAAGCAACGTAGGGAGGATGGAATCCTCGACCTACTCTTATAATGTATTTTATAGTTTATTGTGTTGAAATGTAATTCTTGTTTATCAGGGTTTTAACCCTCGACTTCTGGATAATGATGAAGGGTTCGACCCTTGGTTTTTACACCGTGTCTGTGTTAATGGTTGTCAATGTTCATCGTTTTTTTTTTTTTGTGATGGCCGAGAGCCAAAAATTGATGTTTTGTTTTGCAACTTTGAAAACCTAACCTATTCGGTTCAGGAGGTGATTTTTGGAAATTTTGAGAGGTCGAAATTGGAAATAGATATCTAGCTTCGTGTATTTATATGGTTTGTTGCAGGTAATGTTTACGATAGGAAAATAGTGCCTCTGTCAAATGTTCATGCCGAAATATTCTTTTTTTTAGTTTAAGCAATGCAATGAGATAAATGTTTTTGTGACTGTATTCTATGATGTTGGACATGTATCTTAATCTTATTTGAAACCTGATAAAATATGAGTTAATATTTCGATTGTAAGGGTTTGGCCAATGATATGGGCCTGTCTCGAACCTAAGCTTATTTTTATTCTTTCAATAGTTTTGAACCTGGAGTTCGTTAGGTAAGAAAATGTTGTAAAAAGGTTGAACTCTGTTTTTAATATTTGGTTTGATAAGTGTTTGTAGAAATTCTAAATGTTATGATGAAGAAACTAGGGTTGGAACCTTAGGGTTTTTATTCTATAAAAATAAATGTTTTGGATTTATAACTATAGTTTGATAAATAAATTAAAATAAAAGATATGAATACTGTGTACTATACAACAATGCTATTGTTTGTAATGTATAAGAATCTATTTAAAGATATACACACTTGGTAGCAATTATGTTTAATTAGTAATGTTTATTTTGCAGCTATCATATTTCATGAATGTTGAAGAAAGAGAAATAAAATGAAATTTTAACACTTATACTATTTGAAGAATAATAGGGAATACATAGCATAAACATTCTGAAAGGAAATAAATGACTTATAGTGAAAACCCTAGATTTTGTACAGAGATGAATTGTTTGCTTCTAATACCATGTAACAGAAAATACTATAAGGCCTATAAGATGAAATGTTGTTCTATTTCCTGAGTATAGACATATATATAATTTATATTACAGTAAATAACTACTAAGAATATTAAGAAAACACAACAATGTTAGTCTATTCATTTATTTGACATTCTGTCTATCATTCATCTATCTAATCTTTCCTATTTGTACTAGAGTACTATACAGAAAACTGTATGGAAAAAATACAGTGGAGGCATTTTATCAATTCATATATCTATTCAACAGTTTACAAATCCTAAACAGATCAGAAAATCACATTTATACTTCTGCATTATCATTTGTTAGCTAAAGAGTACTAAATTAACAATTTACAGAAAGTAAATTAACTACTTAGAGACTGAAATGACAAGTATAACCTGTAACTGTAGATAGGGTGGACAAACACCCAAGGAGGCATGTTCCTCCCAACCTTCTCTATAAGAAGCAGCTAATCTACTTGCCTCCTTTGGACCCCCGAGCCTATTTATTGAACCACTAGGTAGGTGAACTCTGTGTAGAAGCAAGGCACTCAAAAATTGTACAGGCATCAAACTATCAAGACTTGCCCCTAAGCTTTCAGAACTCTGCACTCAGCAGTATATAGGTAGACTTACACCATGATAAAAAACTAGCATATCTCCTCATCGAATCTCTTGGGTGCAAGCAACAAAACCCCCAAGGTAAATTTCGTCGTCAAGAAAAGTGATGAACCTCAGTCCAAAATTCAATGGCTCTTAAAAAGATTGCCTAGGTCTTTAGTGGTCAGTTTTTAATACATGAGCCTCAAGCTCCAGTCCCATCTCTTAGGGCACTAAGACCACAATTCAAGGGAGTTGTCCCATACCAACAGCTAGTTACTTGCCTCATGAAGCTGCCATTTGTCTATTGCCTTCTACCCTAGATTCCATTCTACCTAGTGGGTCAGTAAACACTCTTTCAACAGTCTCCTTAGGTGTTTGTCTCCTATTTAATTTATTTAATAATAAAATATTGTGCAAATTACAGTCATCCTTGGACACTTGTCCAATATAAAACTTTACAATAAAAGTTAAGATAATGTTTCCAACATAAAATGTTTTTCAGTAAAAAGGGGTATGTTATAGTAATCCTTTCTCAACATTGTTATCATTTTCTAGTAACCAGGGTGTCCTAAATAAGGACTTTTATGTATTTCATCTAAAATCAACAACTTAAATTTTGATACATTAGGCACATAAAGTCTATTTTTATATGTCATTAAACCTTTTTCGTTCATGTTGTAATTTGTTATTAAATTTTGAGATACATTTTCAGCAACTTTTTCACATAATTTCTAATAATTTTCATCTGAACCTTAATTCCTTCTTCAAGCTGATTTTCCAGATCTGTTTTATAACTGCTGATTGCTGCCACCAAATTTAATTTAGTGTTTCTGCTTAAGGCATCATCAAATTTATTTTCTTTACCCTTAATGTGTTGAATCTCGAAATCGTATTCACTAAGGAAATCTAACCATCTAGCTTACCTTGCGTTTAGATTTGGCTGATCCGACAAGTATTTTAAACCTTTATTATTTGTCATTAATGAAAACTTCCTACCAATCAGGTGATGGTGCCACATCTTTAAGGCATGTATCATGGCTTCCAACTCTAGATCGTAGGTTGCGTAGTTCTTTTCATGAATTTTTTAGCTTCCTTGACTCGTATGCTATTACATGACCTTCTTGTGTTAAGACTCTGCCAAGTCCATCGTTGCATGCATCAATGCATACAACAAAGTCCTTGTTTGGGTCTGCAATTTTTAATATAGGTGTTGTTGTTAACCTTTGTTTGAATTTTTTTAAACTCTCTTCACACTTTTGATCCTAGACAAATTTCCTTCCCTTTTTCTGCAAAGAGGTTATGGGATTCACAATTCTGGAGAATCCTTCAATAAATTTTCTGTAGTAACCTGTGATTCCCATGAATGACCGTACATCAGTTACGTCTTTCGGGACAAGCCACTCATTAATTGCTCTTATTTTATCTGGGTCGACTGCGATCCCATCTTTAGATATTACGTGACCTAAGTACTATATTTTATCTTTGTAAAATTCACATTTACTGAATTTAGTGTAACGTTGGTGTTCTCTTAAGACTTGCAGAATTATCCTTAAGTGTTTGTCATGTTCTTCTTTAGTCTTAGAATAAATTAAGTTATCATCAATGAAAACAATTACAAACTTATCTAGATACTTATGTCAAACATTATTCATTAGGCACATGAAGACTGCTGAAGCGTTAGTTAGCCCAAAAGGCATAACTACAAACTCATAATGCCCATAACGGGTCCTAAAAGCAGTTTTAAAAATGTCCTCGTCCTTTATCCCGACTTGATGGTATCCAGACCTCAAGTCTATTTTAGAAAATATCGTTTCTTCACATACTTGATCAAATAGATCATCTATGCGGGGCAAAGGATATTGTTTTTTAATAGTCATTTTATTTAACTGGTGGTAGTCTATGCATAAATGCAAGGTATCGCCCTTCTTTTTAACAAAGATAACTGGTGCTTTCCAAGGAGACACACTTGGCCTTATGTAATTTTTATCAATTAGTTCCTTCAACTGTGATTTCAGTTCATTAAGTTCCAGAATTTTCATTCTGTAAGGGGCCTTTGAGTTCGGTACCACAGCCAGTACTAACTCAATGGTGAAATCTAATTCCCTTTCCGGAGGTAGTCCTGGAATTTCTTCCAGGAATACATCAGAAAAGTCCCTTAGAATAGGTATGTCTTCCATTTTTAACTTATCTTCTTTAGTTGAATGTTCGTCATTAATTAAATTTACAGCAAACATTTTACACCCTTTCCTTACAGCCTTCTTTACTTGCAAAGCAGAAATTTTTCTAACAGAATTTTTTCTAGGGATTCCTTTTACCGTTTCAGTTTCTCCTTCATTATTTAAACAAGTGAAAGAATTTTCAAAACAGTTCAGCACTACTATATGCTTTTCCAGCCAATCCATTCCTATTAAGACATTGTAAGACCCTAACGGTAATACATTCAATTTAACTTGCGTCTTTAACTGACTCATAAGCAAATCACAACTTTTAACAAATTATACAACTTTTCTTTGATCCCGTTAGCTAACTGAACCAACCATGATTTATCAAACTTTTCTACTTTTAACTTGCAACGTTTTACTAAATCGGGTGATATGTAACTCAAACTTGCACCCGGATCAATTAAAATAGAGATAGATTTGTTTTGTAGCATACCTTCGATCTCGACCATTAAAGTTTGATGGTCTGCTTGTCGGTTTTCCAGCGCCGCATTAATCCTTGGCATTTCTCTTGCTATATCACCAACTGTTGGTTCTGCTTGTATTGTATGAATGTTGCTCATTGTTTTCCTCCTATGTGGACAATTTGCTCTAGTATGCGGCCCTTGACAATCTTAACATTTTAAAGGTGGTCTTTGTTCATTATTTCTGGCATTATTATTATTATTATTATCGTTATTAGGCATGTTTCTTGTAGCTGTGTAATTATGTGGTGCATTACTTCTAAAATTATTGCCTTGAAAATTTCTGTTAGTGAAATTTCGCTTAGTATTTCCAGAATTATGATTAAAAATTTTCTTTTTATACTCAAAATTACTAGGTTTGTTATTCCTCCAGTTAGATGTACCTTCTCTTTTTCTATTATGTTCATAACAAAAGTTAGCCTTTCTCATGGCTTCTTCAAGAGTTGTAGGATTATCGTTTTCAATTATGTCTTTTATATTGAAGGGTAGACAACTCATAAACCTTTGTACTTTAGGTTTTTCTTCCACTATATAAGGTATATGCCTTACCAGAATTAGAAATTTACTACTTAACTCTTTCATACTCATAGAACCCAATTTTAAATCATAAAATCCATTTTCTTTCTCTTCGTAGTATTGTTCAGACATAAACTTTCTCTTAAAATATTTCTTAAATGCACTCCAAGTTATGCTCTTTTCTTTAATACATTTTACTCTCTTAATATCCTTCCGCCAAATGTATTCTTTCCCAGTCAGATTGTATATGGCCATCTTCGCTTTTAACTGATCTGAATAATCATGTATTTGAAAGTACTTTTTCATACCAGACAACCATGCTTCGGCCACCTCTCCCTTTTCATTTTCACCGTTAAATGTTGGGGGTTTTATATTCTTAAATTCCCTTGAAATCTGTTCGTAAGGTTTATGCTTTCTTTTCTTAGGACTGCAGTCACTGTCACTGTTGTCTCGATCATACTTATGTTTTCTTCTATGTGTTTTATCATTAGATTCATAAGAAGAGTCACTTTCACTTTTATAGTATTTTACTTTATTACCTATATGTTGGTAGGACATGGTTCCAGAATCAGATTTTATTTCTATTCTCTTATCTTTTTCATCATTATGATATTTATCAAGTAAAATATGATTTAGCTCTTCCTGAGCTCTTAGAATGATTTCGTTCTCTTCTTTAACAGTTCTTATCTCAGTTTTTAAGTCTTTAACCGTACATAAAAGTTCAGATGATTGATCATTTAATTCTACATAATTTTCTTCGTTAACTTGTTTATGTTCGTTATTATTATTACGTTCACTATGATGAGATTTGTCCTCTGCAGATTCTTCCGGTACTTCCATACCTACAAATTAAATATCAAACTGTTATATACAGAAACAATTAAAAGAAAATTAGTAAACTATATTTTCTATTTTCATTTTCTGTTGTGCGCGTTGAGCCATACTTAGGCCTAGAGTTTGAACTCGCGCTCTGATACCACATGTAACATCCCAAAAATTCGTAAAAATTTAAAATTTTTCTAAGCGACCTTTTTGCCATTAAATGATATACGAAAGTATAAAGTGTAAGTTCAACATCTATAATTACTATTTAATAAATGTGACATTTATTATCTTTAATTAATTAAATTGTCTTATTGACAATTAAATATATATAAACATTCCTATATCGTAAATACTAAACATATAATCGTTTTTTTTTTTGCGGAATCATTTATGTATAAAGGACTTTGATGATGCTATATCTATAATCATAATTTGTCATTTTTTTGTATTATGATGAGATAGAAGGACTGTGAGCCTCCTATGCAGTTGCGACCACTTTACGTCTCAGTTGTAGTCTTACTATGATCCATTGATATTTCGATTAATACTTTATAATGTTGTTAACGTACCGCTAGATTTCTGTCTTAGACGTTTGATAATTATCTTTCCATGCTTATGTTTAAATATAGTTATTCTTAGTATGATAGGGTGTATTTAACTCTTTTTGTTGGCTAGAGAATACTAGTATGAAGCTCAGGCTTACTTAGCTTAAGCTAATGCATATTAATCTTATCTGTACAGGTCAGAGGTTTTACTTCGACCTAATAATGGCGTTATAATTCATTCTTTCATTTTACCTTATATGGAAAACTATACCATATGTTATTAAGTTGTGGTTTTATAACGTACTAGGGCCGATAGTTTACAAGGTCCTAGACTATGTGATAGAGGTGGTGTATAACCAAACTAATGGTTATGAGAACGATGAGGTCCTTAGTGCACATATCATGGTTATGCAAAAGTGGTCGAACATAATTTGAACTGAAACTATAGACTATGCGAAAGGTGGTGGCTCATGTTTCTAACAACGTCATGGATATGAAATACAATGAGCAAATTGAAAACAAAACTATAGACCGCGGGTTTAACATTCAAGTTGGTGGATTACTGGACCAAACTTTAGTGTGATCATGTGAAGGAAGTAAATGTTGCCTTGGGTGTCTAAACCATAACGCTAAGCTTCAAGTTTTGGTCTTTTCGCTGTTGTTTGTTTTGCTCCTGCATTGTGATGGCGATCTGAGCTCGTCTCGGCCACCATGGTTGTTGGGAACCACTCGTTGAGGTAGTTGTAATTGTATGGGTGTTGGTCGTGGGACTTTATGGTGATCCTCAGCATGTGCTGGAGTTCTGATTCTCTTCTAGGATCAGGTTCGAGACCTGTGAGGTAAAGTATTTCAAACCCTGTGATATCTAAATGTTACAGTTGTGAGTTATTTTAAATACTTATGGTATTCAACTTTTAACCTGGTTATAGTAGTAATGACAGGTATAGGTTTCGATCCTTGGTGATGGATTTTTGAGAGAAAGAAAAGGGTTCCAATGGATTGTAAGTCCACGGTAAGTCTTGGACTTAACCAGATTCTACCTCTGTCAATGTTTTAAGAGATTGTTGTTGTTCCAATGTTCATTCGCTTGTAAAGTGGCTAAGAAGTCAAATGGGGCAGCATTGCTGCCATAGATGTTTTTCTTGGCAATGAACCTGGGATTGGGGTTTCGGTTATCAAAGTTAGATTATAAATTTTTGTACAGGGATTTAGTGGATAGAGAACCCTTGGTCTCTCTCAGCAGCAGTACTACAATTGTAATGTTCCTTTATGAAACATAAATACAATGGATTCCTCATTTTTTAAATTTGTTTCATGTGTTGAGTAATGTGAAGGTTTTTTTCGCGACTCTTGCCAGTTTATCACAGTGCATTAGTTTAGTGATTGAATGTTACAGGGTTTTAACGCTTAACTCTGTCTCGAGACCATTTCTATGGTTTTTACGGTGTGAAAATACTTATACTTTATCTTTCGGCTTCTTGACAGTTTGTATCTTTTGCAATTAAATGATATATGAAAAGATTGAGGGTTTTAAAACCCGATCTCATAGCTTCGTTTATTTCAGGGTTACTATATCCCTATCACGGTATTAATTCTTCTTTGCATTTTATGCGTTGGTAAGGCCCTGTCTGGGCATGTTCTCGGTTGAGAATTGAACCCGTGGCAATTATTTGTTTAACGCTTAGTTGGAAGATAAAATTAGGGTTTAACCCTTGATACAACGGATGCGATAGCATATAGTTTGAATCCTACTGTATTTTTGAAGGGTTTTTAATAATTTACCATATGCATTGTATAGTGATTCGATACTTAATAATAGTAATTGTATGTGGGGTCTGAACCTTGGCATAATCGACCTACTCTTTGTATTAGATTAGCATCAAAGTCTTTATAATACAATTCTTTCCAAGTGCATAGATGGGTGTATTTTCCAGTACTAAGTTTTCATTTTTATTTCTATACTATACTGGTTTATAATGTAGTATTCTCGATGCTTATGTGAATATAACATTCTATCAGATTACTTGTATTAATTTTGGGTAGTATATAATGTGATTTTTGACAATGAAATATAAGCCTCAATGCAATGATTATAATACTAGGGTTTGTCTTTGAGTTCTGTAAAATGACATGTTTGTTTGGAAACTGTATAACACTTTAATATAATTATTTGTATCGATTCTACTATTGTAGTTCTATTTATAAGTTAGATATATATAAACCTAGGGTTTCATTTAGATCTGTGTACATCATGATATACATATATACAGTATAAACTATGTTTATAGGAATAAATATTTATATGCAATTACTATACTGTTAGCAATATAAATAATTCTTGGTTCTGTATTATTAACTTCTACTGAAATCTACTATTTAGAAAAGAAAACCTAGATGGATTAAGAAATTACTACTTCTGCAAACTACAGTAATGAATTTAGAAAACATCATGGAAATAAAAGACATTTATTTCTCATCAGTATTTAGAGATCATATCTATTCTATGTTAATTAACTCTCTTCCTGTACTAGAGTACATCACTAATGGAGAAAGGAAAAATACAGGAAGACATTTATATTCATTATACTCATTCATTTTAATACACAGAATAGATCTAAATAGTTCAGAAAATTTAACATCTTAAACAGCTAAATAATATCTATTAAACAAGCAGTTTTCAAAATAGTTCAACAGTTCAGAAATGAAATAAATATAACAAGTAGAACCTGATAACTTGATAGGGTGGACAAACACCCAAAGAGGCCTATTCCTCCCAACCTTTTCCAGAAGAAGTAGCCAAATCACTTTCTTTTTTGGACCCCCGAGCATGTATATCGAACCACTAGGAAGAAGTCTCTGTTTAGAAGCAAGGAACTCAGGTTGTACTTTAGCAATCGATGGAGACTTGCATACACACCTCACATATGTACTTCAACAATCAATGGGGAATTGCATACATATCACTACTGCTGCACTCAGCAGGAAAACTATGCATTCAACAGGAATAAGACAATCTTACTCTGCAACTCAAAACATAGCTTCCCCTCATCAAATCTCTTGTTTGCAATTTCCAGCAAAACCACAAGGTAAATTCCCTCCTCAAGGAAAGTGTGAGCCTGTTCTCAAATTCGATGGCTTATCAAATATGCCTAGGTCTTTTGGTGGTCAATTTTTCATTCAATGAGCCATGAGCTCTAGTTCCACATTCCTGGGAACTTGACCACAATTTAAGAGAGTTGTCCCATAACAACATCTAGTTACTGAGTTCAGATGTTGCCGCTTGTCCATTGCCTTCTACCCCATATTCCATTCCTCCTAGTGGGTCAGTAAACACTCTTTCAACAGTCTCTTTGGGTGAGTGTCTCCTATTTTAATTTATTAAATAATAATATTATTCATTTATAGTCATCCTTCACACTTGGTCAAATATAAAACTTTACAATAACAGTTAAAGTAATTCTTTTCCACAAACATAAAATGTCTCAAGTACTAGGTATGTTACAATAATCCTTCCTCCTCAATTGAGAGAGACGTCATATTTATAGGGTTGGATGGATATAGTAGGTTGAAGATTTAGGGGAGAGATCTAAGGGATCACCCCAACAGGTTAGGGAACCGAAGGACACCTCATCACATGTTTAGGTATGAGCCCCCACATCACCAAGCTTCGAGAAGTTACTCGAAGCTCCCATTTATCCATTTACATCAACTCTGACGCATCTTGCTCAAAGACAACCTACTCCAGAGCTAGATCATCGCATAATGTACCAAGACAAACTGCGCCATTAGCGCCCTCTGCTAAGTTGCAAAGTGCACCACCTTAGGTCAGACGCCCCTTGCTGGAAAGGAGAGTGCGTCAGGGTTACTAGAAAAGGTGAATTGGTAGGGAAATCAACCTCTCTTCTGAAATCAAAGTCAATGTACTTCAGGGATTAAGCCATGGGGATGACAGTTGACTCATGGTAGCAATATTTTGGTGTAACAGAATGCCCCCCAACGCATGAAGCTCGTAAAATAGGACAGGTGAAATGCTTTGCAAGATAAGGGATCGAGGCAAGAATCACTAGTTGGAAAGGACTAGTGCAGTACAATTTACTCTAAGATACATGTCTCACATGACTCATAACATGGCTGCTGACCAATACAATGTAGATCCACGATAGTGAAGACCAACTGAACACAATCATGGCTACTAGAAACAAGCGTAGATCCATGATGATATGGTAACACATCCATGACCAATACAAAGTGGATCAGTGTAATATGACCCAAAAAAATCTCCATCGCAACCTAGGTGAGGTTTCCGACTTAACCAAGGGTCTTCAAGCTGAATGCAGAATGATACGAATCTAACCACATGATTACAATATCTTGGAGTCGAACATGGTAGAAAACACTTGATTATTGGTCATTGATGTATGTTGTTAACAAGCGCGAGGGAGATCACCATTGATATCGGTCATTCCCAAGGTATCATAGTACATACCATCGAATGTGAATTAAATGAGTTGAGGTCGAACATTCGATGGATTCTTTCAATCAAGAGCCAATGATGCGAACTAATGTTGAAAGTGAGGTAACCTGCCATTAAGGCATGCATGCCCAAGGTACTTGATTGATTTCTATATTCAATCCTTGGATGATGTGTTGAAGTCAACAAGGAGGAATCCATCGAAGGAGGGCCATAATGTATCCCCCATCATCGACACGAAACATGATCAAAGATGTTTCGGAGGGAATCGGACGGTAGAGCAATGTTTGAGATTGACTCAGGGAAAATCGACATGGTTGTAGGTAGTATAACTGCAGATAATAATTCGATGGACAGATATCTCTCGAACATGGACATGGCATGACTTGGAAGTATTGCCACAACGAGAATGATACCAACCCCTAATGCAATGGATGAGGGAAGAATTCTATGGATGAACCAAAGGAACGGAAATCTCATGGGATCAGTGAGTCGAGGACAAATAAATTACCCAAGTGTGTGAATGCAAGTGCATATGAGTTCCATGTTCAAGAGCAACTAAGTACTGCCATGATTATGATGAAATATAAACCCTTTCCTTTTCCCCATCATTACTGATGAGTACCTCTTATGTTTTTAACGAGCTTGAGGAGGGTAATAGATGCTCAGTATAACTCATCCTTTGGACGAGTCCAATCCCACATGTTTTACAAAACTGGGGTAGGAGGGGTTCGTCCCAAGACGGGTCCTTCGATGTCAAATTTTAATGAGTTGTTGGCCCTTTACGTCATTCTTTAACTTTCTTAACTGACCGAGGTTCTACATAGTTGTGGTCCAACAAAACCCTTCTTCACCGGCCCTTTCGGCAACAGTCTACGGACAGACTAAGGTCTCACCCGAGGTGAAGTTATGGTGGGATTACAGAAGCAAGTTTCTGTAATCACGTGATGCGTGGTTAACAATCTAGTGAGCTGCGCGAAGTCAGACCTACTTCACGTCTACCTCTTATACTATAGCGCACACTGAGACTGTGCACTTCGCAACTTGAACGATACTACGCAATACAACAACGCAGCTCCAGACTGTGCTTCTCAACAATCACACACTTTACAGACTTCACTGACTTAGTGTTATTCCTATTACTTATGCATTAAACATATTCCAAAATACTTGTGCATTCAATCATACATATTCCATACCTAACATATTATTCTCATCCACCGCACATGTGAAAATACATATAAAAGCACGAACATACATAAGCATAAGTATGAATGTACATTAGGGGAGTTTTGAGGTAAAAAACGGGCCTAAAAAAAAATAATGTACCATAAAAATTCACTTTATAAGAACCAATAGGATTCAAGATGATGATGTCAACCATAAGGGTAAAATTTGTAAAACAAATTAGAGGGAAAAAGAAAAAACTATTTTTTCTTATCATATTTTTGACATATCTCCTTAACGGTTTACCCAAATTTCAAGTTTGGTCACTCTTTGGATGCGGATTTTAATACCGCATCCAACCCATACTCACATGGAATACTTATGCGGCACCCACGATATGAAAAAATGAAAATTTCAATAAAAAAACGTATTTTAATATCAACAAAAATCAACCCTTCCCTTACAAAATTGCCCTTTTTATAAATCGTGCCTGAAGGTCACATCTTTACAATGATTTTTGGACAAAAAACCATGCTACCCAAAAATGGCATGGTTACCCTGCTAACCTGGTTTGTCGTAGTCGACAGCTGCTTCACTTGCCTTCGGCTACCTTTCTGCACCGCTTTTGGCTTTGACGCCTCTTCTGACAGCCGCAATTTTGACTGTGCGGCTCTGACTGTGTACTGTCATGTCCCTTTCCATCGCTCCACTTCTTCTGTCAATGTCATTCTGTTGTTCTGCTTCTAACGGTATTAGTACCGTGTACTAAGGCGATAGGTCACTTTCATCCAATTCGACATTGATTGTTACCCAACTCTCGGGGATAAGGAGTCGCTTACCCAAAATAGGTCATTGTTGGAGCTCGCTTTACTTGTACCTATTACCAAAAATAACTGTTGCGTTGGCGCTACACATTAGAAAAAATGCCGCAAGATTAGACTTCGCATTCCCAACTGTGCTTACTTGGACTTCGCATCGCCAAAAACTGTCCCAAGTTGGGCCACGCCCAACAGGCCCCTAACACTTACTTCTGGATTGTCTCTGATCCACTTGGCTCTGGATCTGCATCCTCTAGAGGACTCAATTTTCTAGTGAAGTCCTGAAGAGTTGTGCTCAACTTCACAATAGCTTCGTTTGTTTCCTTCTCGAATTCCTTAACAATTTCCACCATCTCCTCTTAGACGTCTTCCTGAGCATACTCCTTAACTGTCTTCTCCACGGTGCGGAGTTTCTGTAATTTTCCTTCGATTTATTCACTGAGGGCGAGTGCCTCTTCCTCCATTGGCTATAAACTTGCTGCAGTATCAACCCCTCCTTCTCCCTCAGAACTTGTAGTTCTCGCTTCAAGTCTTTGACTTCTGCGAACTTCTGAATTTTCTCTCTAGGTGTAAAGGTTTTCATAGCTGTGCTCACGGAGTCCAGCTCTATATGTCGTTGATGCAAGTCGTCCTGAATTTGTTGTAGGGCAGGATGCTTCTATAGCATATCCCATACCTTGGTGGATTCTTCCAGTAAGTCTTGGCATCTTGTTATTTCACTGGAGATACTCTCTGTTGAATCCCTTAGTGCGGAATCTTTTGCTTCTACAATGTTATGTGGGGTACTAGGTGGATTCTGAGTTGCAAGGCTAGCAACCTCTTCCTTGTGGGCGATCTCCATGTCGGCCATTTGTTTTATTTAAGATCACTGACCACCTTCCCAATATGAACTATTGTATCTTCTAACTCCGGTTGCACTTTGCATTCTAGTATCTGTGCGCATACCATAGAAAATGTCTCTTCCAACCTTCTTCGCTTCTCCTGCACATTAGCTAGTTCTCTTATTTTCTGTGCACTTACCTCTGACAATTCTTTGTAGATCTCCTCTAAATGTAGGTTTTGGTTGTAAGAGACCATGTCTCTATCCCTGATTTGTTATACAATCTGCAGATGCAAATTGTGCAACCCCTCAATAGGTAGCATACCAGCATTGATATCCAGGTGCTGTAACTTCTTCGCACCTTAGGCTATCTCATCGCTTGGGAAGATGATGCTCAACAGCTCCATTCAGACCAAGCAAGGTTTCACTGTCAAGGTCGGTGGCCTTCTCTTCTTTTGACTTGATTCACTGAACTTGCCCTCTGAATCAGAATCACGCACCAAGTCCTTCTAGACTTGTTCTATCCTTGCCACCATGCTTTTGAGTTGTGCAAGATTCTCATTTATCTGCTCTTGAGTCTCTTCACTTTTTCTATATTTCAGCGTGAGCACCTCTTCTAATTGCTCAGTGACACACAGTGCAATGCAGTCATAATCATCACCGTGTAACTTCACCTCTGGTAGATTTTTGCTTGCTTTTTGTTTCTTCCTGGGACCTTTCTCTTTTGCTGACCCTTCAGGGTCCTTTCTCTTTCCCCTTGCTTGTGTCTCTGCTATAGTTGTCTCATCTTTATCAAGTGGATCTTTTTCCTTAGTTTCCTCTGATGTGGTATGGATTTCCACACGTGCATCAACCTTCCACTCTGCTGGCCAGTCTTCCAGGGCGTGCTCGATCCTCTACTCATCTAGCTGGTAATCCATTGGGAACCATTGTGGGTTTTTCTTCTTGGCCCTGGGCTAAATGTAGATAGAGTGAAAGTCATCCTTAAATAAAATTTTTTGGAGATACATGGTTGTCACGTCCTTCGAGATACGTGGAGTGCACCGTATCACATCGCACAGCTGGCTGTAATAAGTGTACATCTGCTCATTGTTTATGCGCTATCTGTCACGCCGCACGTTTGACTACATGTTGGCATACTTCGCTGCTCGATAATATTCTGTTATCATTGGAAGGTTGTTCTGATGTAGTGGCTCCTTCCAGCCTATAAAAGCAATCAATATAAGCAGCCAAGTGTAATGAAATGCACTGTCAATCTCCTAAGTTTCTTGGACATCCTCCAAGAACTCGTTCAATATATAGCTTTCCTAGTTGTATGGTTTTCCATCCTTAGTCTTCGCAGCAAGGAGCACTACTATGGCCAGCACCTCCGTCGGTCTGCACTTCCTCAAAAATTTTCCTGCTAGCAGTTGAACCGTGAACCACGTAGCTGGGTCTTGGATGTCGTTTGTGACAAAACCCCGGTTCCCCTTTATTAATTTATATTCTTATTTCATTTGCTTGGCGAGCTCTTTATCCTTCGTTTTCCCCACAAACTCTATTGTGGGATCATCACCTCACTTGCTAAGATGAGTGATGTTGTAGATTAGGTCAAAAATGATATCAATCTTGTGGTCGAGCCACAGATAACCCTGGTGCATGAATGACAACAGAGTGCGCACTACTGCAGTACACTTGGGACCTTGGTCAAAATGGGGCATACGCAGGAGATTCAACAACCCAGATGGCACCAATGGCTTGAGGCAATCCTGCACAACGATTATTGGTTTTCCTGATTTCTCAACCTCCCTTCGACACATATACTGGTCAGATTTGAACTAAGGATATTTTGGCTCTTTAGGGTCCTTCCCCTCTAAGAGATCGTGGTCTGATAACTTGCATCCCACTAACTTTCCATGTAAGCCCTCTTGGATTTCCACATGGCTAGAAATAAACGGTAGCGAAATGTCATACTGCGCATTCTTGTACAGGGTAACTGCTGGCGCATCAAGCCTTCTTGGTGGAATGTACTCATGCGTGAGGTAGATGGGCATGTCCCTTGGTGGTAGTGGTGGTCTAGGATTCGGTATTCCTCCTACCTTCGGATTCTCATGATCCTTAATGGGTTTCTTATCCTTTCACAACATATTTGTTGCGTGGCACGGTGAGCTTCTTGATGCCGAACCTCTTTCTGGAATAGACCTCTTGTCAGGCATTCTCATTACCCCTGCAATCTCAGAGCATTTAAAATCTCTCACATCCTGTTCAACTGTCGAATGTTCATACATTCACTTGGAAATTGGTCTGTATTCTCTCGAGATTGCTCAACACTCATTGGTAAACTGAAACTGTTCTTGCGGGAAAAAATTCGGTAAAGCCTACGAGTCTGGGCTTAGCGGTATTTATAGGTGCAGTTTGTTAGAAAAACAGGATCGTAGAGCAACAACAATAAACATAAATGCAAATATAATAACACATACACATTACAAGAGAGACACCAATATATCGTGGTTCACCCAAGATGGGCTACATCCACACTGAAATTGCCAGTCCTTATTATTATACCATCCAGCAAAGTGAAGGGATACAACCTGCAACACAACCGCTGCACTTCCTCTTCACACTCTCTCATAGTCTCTCTTCACAATCTCATATATATTTACAATGCATAATACCTAATACATCAACCCTAGCCGTATTACAATGTTTTTCTTTTATAGGGGAAATACAATGGGAAAATACCATGGGATACCCAAAACCATGGGTCCGAAAACTGTTGGAAAAACAGCCCAAACATTTTCCTCGTAGGCTTCACCACCGAACCCCCATTTCTCAGGGGGTTCCGGACCCCCTGGGGATCGTGCTGCGATCATAACCAAACCTCGGGTTCAAACACGATTGAAACATCATATATGAGACGGGAAGATCTGGCTCCACAACCAACACAGTTAACCTTGAGGTGTGCCCCCAAATGACTAGATAGACATTAACTGTCATGACCGTTGGCCAAATCCGCCGAGGATCTTAGTCCTTTCCTTCACTGAATGCATAAGAAATGACTAAATTTTCATTAAATGCGCAAGCGACCGTTGGCAAAAACACTTTAAAACGACTATTTTTCCTACCGACATTTTTGACGGGTAGTTCCATTGAACTTCACTCACGGCTTAGATGACATCTGCGAAGTTCCACTGCACATTTATGCTCTATCGTTTTTAACTTCACAGCTGTGCTTCCACCTTGTACTTTGTGTTTCAGCTTCCAACGTGCACTTCGCATCACAGCTTTCGACGTGCACTTCGCATCATAGCTTCCGACATGCACTTCGCATCACAGCTTCCGACGTGCACTTCGCATCACAGCTTCCGACATGCACTTCCCATGTGCACTTCGCATCTGTGCTTCCCATGTGCAGTTCGCATCTACACTTCCCATGTGCACTTTGCATCTGATATTTCACAGAACTTCGCATTTTGCCAAAATTGGATGCAGAGTCTTTATTCTACCATTCTTAGTGTCGAGTTTCAACTACACATGACACTTAGAATTTAATTTGCTTCCGATCACTAAGGGTCTAGCGAAGTAGGAATATCCCTGTAGGGTTTTAGTTTACTTCCATTAATAAGACCTGGTAGGTTTTCTCCCCTAAAGGTGGCTAAATGAACTATGCCACCATTAGTAACATGATTGACAACATATGGCCCTAGCTAGTGCATCTTAAATTTTCCAGGAAACTTCATGAATTTACTGTCATAGAGGAGCACAAGATCTCCTACCTGAAAATATTTGTACTTGATGTGGCGATCATGCCATGCTTTTTCTCTATCTTTCTGCACTTGTTTGTGAAATACTGCAATGAAGCGATCTTCTTCTAAGCCAATCAAGTGTAGTAGTCTTCTTCCATTGTCTCATCATCTTCCTTGCCTGTGAAAGCTGCAATTCTCAAACTTGGTACTATGTATTCCATTGGCATCAATGCTTCTTGTCCATATGTTAGGCTGAAAGGTGTATGGCTTGTCAACTTCTTGCAGTTTGTCCTGTATGCCCATAACACAACTGGTATTCACAGATCCCAGTCATCCCTGTTTGTATTGCATACATTGGTCAGTGCATTTTCCAATACCTTGTTTCAACAGTGCCATTAGCTTATGGATGATATGCTGTGCTCCTCTGATGGTAAATATGAAATTCTTCGGTTAGGGCTTCAATAGTTCTATTCAAGAAGTGTCTTCCCTGATCACTCATTAGGATCTTTGGACATCCAAACCTTTTGATGATGTTTTCAAAAATGAACTGCGCGGTAGTAAATGCGCTATAGTCCTTTACTGGTTTTTCCTTTTCCCATCTGGTTAGATAGTATGTAGCTGTAACAATGTATCTTGAACCAGTTTGCTTTCCTGGTGGGTTAATAGGTCTCACAAAATCAACAGCCCATTCATCAAAGGCTTGCAATGTCAACTGTGGCATCAATGGCATCTCATCTTTGCAAGATGGATTTTCTCTTCTTTGGCAAACATTGCAACTACGGAAATGTTCCTTTGAATCCTTATGGAGTGTGTTTGACAGACAATTTACCAAGAGAGGACTCAAGGCATGATCTCCCTAGCTCAACGCGAGTCTAGAACAAATAGGACAGAATATCAATCACTCTCCTAGATCTAATTAAGGATCAAGGAACTAGATATGTTTACCTTATAGATCACTAATCTTTTTTCTCCTTCAATGTTGCTCCAAGCTTGATGATCTTCAGATCTGGGCTACAAAACCTGTCAAGATAACAAGACGAAAAAGCAAGTAAAATGCATCTATACAATAATAGATCTATGTAAGTAGTCAAGTAGGCGAACTACACAAGATATCATTAACACAATGAGATTTTGGTGGAAAGCAATCATATTACTGTATTGAAAAGGGAAGTACATAGGATGGTAAGATTACAACCATTGACTTGACGTAGCAATCCTCATCCAATCGAACCAATGCCAAAGCCTCCCAAGGAAGTGTGAGTCTCCCAATAGATGAGTAGATATCTCTCCTAAGGTAATTTCACCAGCATGTAGACACTATAGAATTCCTCCCCTTGGAATGGGAGTGAGCTTCACTTATATAGGACTAAGTGGATAGGGTAGGTTGAGATATGGTAGGAGAGAGATAGTGGATCCTTCCAAGAGGTTAGGAACTGAGTGCCAACTCTCCCAAAAGGTCGGGGATAGGGATCCATGTCATCTAGCTTCGAGAATGGGCTCAAAGAAGCTATTTTTTTCCATTAACTGACATCGTTGTAGGCTGCAAGAGGCCAACCTGTGACGTCGTAGGTTGCATGAGGACAACCTGTGATGACCTCTCAAAACCTAGTATGAATGGGTATGTATCTCTTTCGGGTGAATAACTTAGTTAGAGAAACTTTAGCGATGATTACACTGAGTCTCATGATCGTAAGATTTTAGGTGTAACAGAATGCCCCCCAAAGCATGAAGCTATTTGAAATTTGGACATGTGAAATGCTTTGATAGAAGGAATGGCAATGGCTCATCGGACGAAGGATGCTGCCGCAGTACAATTGACTCTGAGTACACAGTCTCAGATGTGTTACAACATGGATACCGACCAATACATTGTAGATCCATGATAGTAAATATCGACTAAATACAATCATGGCTACTAGACACAAGTGTAGATCCATGACGAGATGATAACACAACCACGACCAATACAAATGTGGATCCGTGTGATATGACTCAAAACAAACTCCATCGCAACCTGGGTAAAACATGATTCCCCAGGGTATTCAAGTTGAACCCACAATGATATGAATCTATCCATGTGATTAAAAATGTCTTGACGTCGAACATGGTAGAAACCACTTGATTACCAGTCATTGATGTATACCGTTAACAAGCGTGGGGGAAGTCACCATTGATGTCAATGATCCCCAAGGTATCATAGTACATATCATCAAGCGTGAATAGATGAGTTGAATTCGAACGCCAGATGAAATATTTCAATCAAGAGCCAATGATGTAAACTCATGTTCAAAGCGAGGTAACCTGCCATTGAGGCATGCAGGGCCAAGTTACTTGGTTGGTTTCTAGATTCAATCCTTGGATGATGTGTTCAAGTCGAAAAGGATGAATCCGTCGAAGGAGGGTCATGATGAATCCCCCATCAACGAAATGAAACATGACAAAGATGTGTAGAGTGGATCGGATGGTACAGTAACATGCAAGACTGACTCAGAATAAACCGACATGGTAGTAGGTGTACTAGCTGTAGAAAATGAATGGTGAGAATGTTCTTGAACATGGGCATGGCATGACTTGGCAGTATTGACATGACGAGTACGACACCAAAACCTAATGCAACTGATGAGGGAAGCGTTCTTTGAATGACTCAAAGGAGTGACAAGACTCAAGAGGTGGGTGAAACTCGAGGACAAAAGGATGATCCAAGCGCAATATGCAAATGCAAATGAGTGCCATGCTCAAGAATGACTAGGTACTGCCACAGATAAAGGGTGTAACATAAAAGCTTTCCTTTTTTCCCATCATGAATGATGAGTGCCTCATGTGTTTTTTACGAGCTTGATGAGGGTAACCAAATGATCGGTATAGCTCATCTCATAGATGAGTCCAATCTCAAATATTTTTCGAACCTGGGATATGAGGGGTTCGTCTCATGACAGGCCCTTCAATGTGTGAGGTTTAACGATTCCATAGAAGGTAAAACACAGTCATTATTTCATGTTTAGAGAGTCTGAAAAGAACTAAAGAAGACTCCAACGGCCCTTTTTCGTAAAGTTAGCCTCAACCGGGTATTCAAATGTCATAAAAAATGATCCAAACTATAGAAAATGACCTAAAAAGCATCAAATATTTGAAAAAGAATATGCTCTTTGTCTATAAATACAAACAAAAAATGAAATATAGTCACCATTGTTCATTTGCCAAAGTTGGGAGAAGAAGTGCCATTTGGAGCCAAAAGTTCACTTGTCGATTCCGAGAGCTGTGAGCAACCATTTCCCGAGCCGTTCGGAGTAGGTAACTCTAAACTTCATCCAGCACATTTCCAGTGGTTTACAATTTTAATTTTAGTTCATTTTTTGGGTTTTTGAGTTGGTTTTTGGAGGGCTATAGCGTCCTCGGGTCATCGGAGGTCACACTTATGGGAACTACGACGAACCTAGGTCATCACAAAGACCACAAAGTTGGGTTGCAACGATTTCGCACTGTCGGTATTGACGAGGTGTGATGGAGGAGATGTCCAACCCCACTAACAAACCTAGCCCAAAATATAAACTTTCAGTGGCTAAAGTGAGTTCTAATGATGTTAAAATGCTCATTTTGGTAGGTTAGTAGTATCCAACATGGTCTTAGAGTGGCGTGAATGAGAACACGAGATAGATGATGTGCAAGCTGCAAGTGACCCATTATGTATAGAGGCACTACGGAATTGTGGGCTATTGAAGTTCTTCAACATTCAGGGCATGAGGTCCCAAGTACTATTGCTAGAACATATGGTCCATTGTTGGGATGTCGTGCAGCAGTATTTTGTGATCAAAGAGCACACTTTCACTATAAATGTGGAAGACATCTACTTCTTGACTGGATTGTCCCGGAGGGCGGACAATGTGGCTCTTACCGGATCATGGGGAAGTGATCGGACAGTAGACAACTTGATCCTTCAGCATTTCACTCCTCACGCCCGTGCCTCTAGTGGGAAGATTCCCATCAAAGAGGTATGAGAACGTCCACTACGAGCTATTCTTTTCACCATCATGAGGACAACAGGGAGATAAGCGCCCCATCTAGCTACTAGGTCCCAGATGATGTATGCAGAGGACTGTATGTCTCCGAAGGTATTCAATTGGTGCGAGCGACTCCTCGCAAACATTCGAGCTCAACTGACCAAGTGTCAGCGTGGGGAGCTCAAGTAGTTTGGCTAAGGATCTATAGTGATCTCATTTCTATTGGAGCGGGTTCCCCTCTTGCGCCCGCAGGTAGCTCTGGATGACAGGGATCCTAGGGATCCTTACATGGTCATATGGACAGAGGTGATTGCCCACCATGGTGGGGGTACTATCATCGGGTACGGTTCTGAGTTCTTCACCTGGCTGGAAGGCCAACTACTCATGGTAGAGGACTCCCCGTACAATGGTACGGATTACAGGGAGGACCCAAACTTGGCACTGCCCGAGGGAGCAGAGTGGGGAGACATCGGTAAGAACAACGACCCTTGTAATTTTTAGTTTTGTGTATTTATGATTTTTTTGTTATAGTGTTGATAAGTTAATAACATTTGTGTGTAGATGTAGGCCCGGTGCGACCAGTAGGAGTTTCTCTTCTTGCGACGAGAGGAGGGGGAGCAGCCATGGCCCCAGCCGTACATGTTGTCATCATTGAGATGGAGGATGTCTACGATTACCTGACTGGGTTGACGTTAGATGTTCTAGAGCCGATAATGGACGAGTTACCACAGCCTATGCAGAGGTATGTAGTGGGAGACTCTGTGTGCTTCAATGTGCTACTCTGCAAGGTCACGAGAGCAGTTGAATGCTTCCATACTCAGCAGGCTAGAGCTGCAAGACCTAGGGGTGTACGGGCCATGCATTAGGCCTTATGTTATTATTATGTATGTACTGAGAGCTTAGAAGCCTCAGATTTTGTACCACTAAAAGCCATGCAGCTTCAGATTTTGTATAGACTCACTCAAATTCGTCGTGCTTCATATTTTGTACAACACTACTTTTTATGATGATATATATATACAGACATTTTGGTGGTTTTATACATTATGTGTTTTAAATGGATGAATGATGAGATCTTGTTTATGTGTTTGCTTATAAAATGAGTTATTTACATGTTATGTCTACTTTTAACAGTTCTTGAATATGTTTATGTGTGTGCAATGTATCAATCTAAGATGAAGTTGGCCATAGAGTCGGCAACTATGTTCATGTCTCGTGGAATGTGCAGGTACTAAATGGACTCAAAGGACCTTTCCAGAAGACAGACTCATCTATAGAGATGGAGTAAGGTAGGATCGCAGATGGCGTAGACTCGGTTAAGATGAGAGACCACTAGTTGAGAATCCAAATGGATGACAACATGGTCCATACCCAAATAAATAGCATTGGTTAGGGTTCCAATGACTGCTTGATATTCTGCAGCATTGTTGGTCGCAAAACCTAGACACATTCCCCTTGAGCTAATAAGCTCACCAGTAGGTGAATAGAGTACCCAGGCTGCCGAAGCAAGGTTGTGGGTATGCCGGCTGGTGCCATCCGCAAATCTGTAGCAAGTTTCCATCTACACACGCAAACAAAACATGGTATAAGAAACAAAACAAGACCTAAGCACGCAAAAAATCAAAGTGTCACACCACACAAAAAACACACACATTCCATGTACAATATATACAAAAGTACTTATGCATGAAAGACTCAAGCATAGTACCTTTTCAGGTAGAGCCTGTTGCGGGGCTCACCCAAATATATCCCGTCGTAGTATTCAAGCTCATAAGCTCCCTTCTCTAAGACGCATTTCACTATGTAAGGTCCATGCCACATGGACTTAAACTTTCCTGCCCCCAGCTTATCATGTTTTTGGTCATATGTGAGGACCAAATCTCCTTCATTTTAGGCGCGAGGTTCTACCGACTTGTCGTACTGCGCTTTGATGCATCTCTTATGAGCCTCATTGGCACGAGCGGCATCTCGACGAGTCTCGTCGAGCTTAGCTAGGTAGAGGAAGCGTTCTTCCTCGGCAGTAGTGTTGGGGAGAAGTTCGATGGCGAGCTTGAGGGATGGAATCTTGCACTCACTAGGAAGGACATCCTCCAATCCATACACTAGTTGGAAGGGAGTAAATCTAGTGGTGGTTTTAACAAAAGTTCGATAAGCCCATAGTGCGGAGAAGAGCATGTTATGCCAATTGGACTTGCGCGTACCCACCATGCATTCGACCATGGTTTTCAAGACCTTGTTGATGCCCTCTACTTGTCCGTTTGACTATGGGTAGTATGGTGTTGATTTTTCATGGAGAAAACCCAATCTATCACTCAACTCGTCAACCATATGGTTCATAAAGTGAGAACCATGGTCAGTAACTATCGCTTGAGGAACTCCAAACCGCGCTATTACATGATTAAACATGAAGAGTGCGGCAGTATTGATGTCGTTCGTGTATGTAGGCATTTTCTCGACCCACTTTGTAAAGTAGTCCACAACTACAATGACGTAACTATGCCCCTCGGTTGAGGTAGGCTTATAATGCATGAAGTCAATGCCCCATTTAGCAAAGGGGCCAATGGAAATAACCGGGTGTAACGGGGTAGGATGGGTGAGCTTTTTGGTATGAAAATGTTGACATGGAGGACATTTTTTTACGTACTTGATACAATCTTTTAAGATAGAAAACCAATAATATCCTGCACGAATAATTTTCTGGGCTGTAGCCATCCCAAAGAGATGACTGCCACAAGCACCAGCGTGACAGTCATTTAGTACGTGTTCAGCCTCGTCATAAATCAGACAATGTCAAAGAATAGAATTGATACCACGGTGGTACAAAGTATCGCTGATAATCAGATAATACTTCGCATGGTGGCGTATTCGATGACGGTCGTCAGGAGACAATTGAGGGATGAAATGTTGGGCCTGAAGATATAAAGTGATATCTCCATACCACGGATCAGACATACTGATAAGAAACAATGACTCATCAGGAAAAGAGTCATTGGGCTCAGATTCTACATCAGCACGGGGAAGGTCGTAGATGAGCTCAGCAAACACCAAGGAATTTTTAGACTTGGCTTTTTCGAAAAGAAGATCAAATTCCTACATTATCACGATCCAGCGTGAATACTTCCCCCAAGCACCTGACGAGTCAGAACTTGGTACATGGGGTTCGAATCGGCGATGATGGTGGTGGTGCGAAGTAGAATGTGATGTCAGAACTTCTGCACGGCGATAAATGCCGCAAGAGCGAGCTTCTCAACATGTGAATATCGATTTTTAGCATCAATAAGACCTTTACTAGCGTATTATAACACATGTTCTTGGGCGTTCTGGTCTTCCTATACCAAAACCATGGCGATAGTGGTGGCGTAAGCAGCAAGGTATAGGATGTAATCTCAATAGTAATTCAGCGGTTGGAGCACAAGGGCATACGTGATGACATGTTTCAAACTATCAAAAGATTATTGAGCTTGGTCATCCCAAATGAACGGGACATATTTTTTCATCAATCTCATGTAACCCTGTGTCTTTTGCGTGAAATTATAGACAAAACACCTTAAATAAGTCCCTCTTCCTTGTAGACTCTGAAGTTCCGTAATATTAGTTGGAGGTGGAAGAGAGACGATGGCTTCCACCTTCAAGGGATCAATGCGGATCCCTTCTTTCGAGACGATAAACCCTAAGAGGCATCTAGACTCGACACAAAAAATACACTTATGAGGGTTCAAACAAATATTGTACCATCTGCATTTGAGGAAAACGACCATCAAATGATCTATGTGGAACTCACGTTTCTTTGAGTGGGAAGGGAGGTCATCCAAGTAGGGTTCCACAAAGTCCTTCACATCATGGAAGGTGTACGACATGGCCCGCTGGAATGTGGCACCAACATTTTTAAGGCCAAATGGAAGTTTATGATACGCAAACATTCCCCAAGGGCAGATGAATGCAGTCTTGTGTTGGTCGACGGGGTGAATCTCAATCTGGTTGTATCCGGAAAATCCATCCATGAATGAAAAAATGACACTTCCGGCACAATTGTCGATAATCTGGTCAATAAAAGGAGTCGGGTAATTGTCCTTGGGACAAGCCTTATTGAGATCCCGATAATTGACACAGACACGAATGGTACCCTATTTTTTAGTAACATGGACAATGTTTGAGACCCATTCTGTCAATGGGGCAAGGTAAATGAAGTTGGCCTTCAAGAGTTTCTCAATCTCTGCCTTGATTTCTGCAGTCTTCTGAGGGTGTAGCGGTCACAACTTTTAGCGGATAGGTTTGATGTCAGGATAGGTTTTGATTTCATGTAAAACAATGGTGGGGTCTATCCCGGGCATCTCCTCATAGGTCCAAGCGAACACGTCTTAGAATCGCTTGAATAAGGCCGTATAAGCAATAAATTATTCATGGGAACACTTATGGCCTAACTGAATGTGTTCCACTACATCAGGAGTAACCGAAATATCTATCGAAGTGGTAGGCTCAATGTTGGCTAAGTTTCCTTCAGAGTGTGTTTGACACATGAGTATCGAGGACTGAGAGATAGAGTAGAGATCCGGTGTAAATATGGTGCTAATTTTATTCTCCACAGTATCCAATACGGGAAGGAAAGACGAACGATGATCGAGGTCTTCCCACAGAGGATCATCCGCACTCATGATTTCCATAATGGACTCGTCATAATGAAATGTCCGTAGCGGGGGGTTGGATGAAGTATGATGTGGAGAACAGGAGGTGGAGGCCATAGATAAGTGGTCCTCTGGTGCTAACTAGATAGCCTCGTATGTGAGTTCGACAGGTGACAGAGGCATCGTATTTCCAATCAGGTGTGTGGTGGCTTCGTCAGGTACAAGCCACGAATCAGTGGAGTTGGGGATAGATGAAATCTGTGAGGAGATCATGTTCACCATGGCAACATTATTTGGGGGATCCGAAGTAGGAAAAATTCCCATAAGGGATGAGTCCTTAATGAGGCTGACCCCCACGCTCTCATACTGATGTGAATATTGTCCAATTGATGGAACGTTATCGCTTGGGTGAGTAGCGGTGTTAGGTGTGTAGATATCCAGTTGGTCGACTATGACAACTTGGCCCTGATGGGGGAATTGTACTATGCGGAAGATAAATGATTCGACCATAGTCATGGCGTAAAACCAATTATGACCAAGTATAATGTTATAATATAACGGGGGTAGCGACCACTTCTACGTTAATGGTTGCGGTCTTTCCCCCTAGCTTGACTACTAAAGCTTGTAACAGCCCATGAGGTTGAAAGCCACGTCTGTCGAATGCTCTCAAAGTGGTAGGAGAATGGTTAAAATAGGGAGAGCCAATGACTCTCCAGCATGATATAGACATGACTGACATTGAGGCACTAGCCAGTATGGTCTCCAGATTTGTTTGATGGACAATCTACCAAGAGCGAACTCGAGGCATGATCTCCCTAGCTCAACGCGAGTCTAGAACAAATAGGACATAATATAAATCACTCTCCTAGATCTAATTAAGGATCAATGAACTAGATATGTTTACCTTATAGATTGCTAATCCTTTTTCTCCTTGAATGCTTCTCCAAGCTTGATGATCTTCAGATCTAGGCTGCAAAACCTTTCAAGATAACAAGACAACAAAACAAGTAAAACACATCTATACAATAATAGATCTAAGTAAACAGTCAAGTAGGCGAACTACACAAGATATCATTAACACAATGAGATTTTTGTGGAAATAAATTATATTACTGTATTGGAAAGGGAAGTACATAGGATAGAAAGATTACAACCATTAACTTGACGTAGCAATCCTCATCCGATCGAACCAATTCCAAAGCCTCCCAAGGAAGTGTGAGTCTCCCAATAGATGAGTAGAGATCTCTCCTAAGGTAATTTCACCAGCATGTAGTCACTATAGACTTCCTCCCCTTGGAATGGGAGTGAGCTTCACTTATATAGGACTAAGTGGATCGAGTAGGTTGAGATATGGTAGGAGAGAGATAGGGGATCCTTCCAAGAGGTTAGGAACCGAGTGCCAGCTCTCCCAAAAGGTCAGGGATAGGGATCCATGTCATCTAGCTTCGAGAATGGGATCGAAGATGCTATTTTTGTCAATTAACTGACATCATCACAGGCTGCAAGAGGCCAACCTGCGATGTCGCAGGTTGCATGAGGACAACCTGCGACGACCTCTCAAAACCTAGTATGAATGGGTTTGTATCTCTTCTAGGTTAATAACTTAGTCAAGGAAAATTTAGGGATCATTACACTGAGTCTCATGATGGTAAGATTTTAGGTGTAATAGATTGTAGGCCACCATAGTCATGTTCTTAATATTTTCTGCGCAGTAGCTCTTCTGGTGTAGTGACCTACCGACACCCGTGAATGTGCTTCAACCACTATCAATGGTTTCTCATGTTCTAGAAAACATCTGCGCAGTACTTCATCCGGTCCTAGCTTGTATAATTGTCCTGTAATTATGGTGAAGTTAGTTGATTTTACTATCAATTGTTTCTTTTGCTGCGTAGTAAACTCTGTAGGTGCCAAACCTGTGGTTAGGAATTCTACAATTTCCTTATAATAGTCATCTACTATCTGGATAGAAAACAAATGCGCATCTGGTAGACTATCTTCTAGCTTGGTAGGTTTTTTGTCTGACTCAATTCTAGAAAGATGGTCAGGTTCTAAGTTCAACCTTCTTGGCTTAAAAATGATTTCGGAGTCATACTCCTAAAAGAGTAGTAACCATCTATAGATTCTCCCCCCTAACACTAGTTTATTGACCAAATATTTCAATGTTGAATGGTCAGTAAATATATAGAAGTACGCACCTAGCAAACAATGTCTGAACTTTTGCAGTGCATATACCATGTCTAAACCTTCTCTTTCTAATGTAGTATAATTTTTCTCTGCTGAGGACAACTTCCTACTAGAGAAGGCAATAGGATTGTCAATGCCTCCCTCACCTAGGTTAGCTAGCACAACACTAAGTGCAATGGATGAAGAATCTATATGTACGTGGAAATGTTTGCTCCAATCTAGAAAAACTAAGATAGTTGCAGTTACCATTTTTTCTTTCAGTGTGTCCAGTCCTTTTTGGCAGTCTTCAGTCCATATCATCTTCACTTCTTTTTTCAATAATTTTTCCATAGGCATAGTTATCTGTGCATATCATTTGATGAAATTCTTGTAATAGCATGTGTGCCCCAATGTAGTGCTTAGTTGTTTTACTGAATTAGATGTTGGAAAGTTCACAATAACTGCGATTTTAGCTAGATCAACCATCAGCCCCTGTTTACAAACAATGTGTCCCAATAGAATTCCATAGGGAACACAGAAGATTCTCTTCTTCAAGTTCAGGGAGATTTGATGTTGTCTACACTTTGCTAACATCAGTCTTAAGCTGGAATAATGGTTCTTTAATAACCCAAATACTGTCCAATCATCAAAATTTACGGATGAAATCCTTGAATGAAACAACAACTACTCTTGAAAAAATAGCATGCGCGTTCTTCAAACCAAAGGGCATTACTGTGTACTAAAATGAGCCCCATTCTGTGGAAAATGTGGTCTTGTACCTGTCTGCTGTATCAATTCTGATATGATGATATCTAGAAAATCCATCAGTGAAAGAGTACGCTTCATTCCCTCCAACATTTTCTAACACCTCATCTGTGAATGGAGTAGGAAATGGGTCATGCAGTGATGCATCATTTAGCTTTCTGAGATCTACACAGATCCTAATTTCGCCTTTTTTATTCTTTTCCTGGATAACCATGGGACTTATCCATTCTGACTCTTCTACAAGTTCAATGATTCCCACGTCGAGCATCTTATCAAGCTCTGCTTTTACCCTTTCTTTGTATCTTGGACTGAGTTGATAAGGTCTCTGCTTAATGGAATTTGCATCCATCTTCAGAGGTATTTTCATAACCCCCAAGTCGCTCAAAATGCCCTTCTTTTAGAAAAACTTCGTAGGAAATAAGTCTTCATACTCGCGAAGTAAATCTGCTATCTGTGCAACTGTCTCTTCATCCAAATAATCTCCTATAGAAGCGAACTTCGGTTCTTCATCAGTTCCAATGTTCACTTTTCGATTTTTTACAAGATTACTTAGATCCAGAATTTCCAATGGAGGTCCTTTGAATTTGTGCTTTCCTTCCTACTCGGGTATGTTTACATTGCGTGGATCATCATCATTGCTTTCCTCTTTATCTTCATCTAAAGTGAAGTTAAAACATTCCAGGGCATGTTCTTGCTATCTTTCCCATTCTGCTTGGTGATATACAAGTTCTGGTGTGTTGTTGAATACCTTTTTTTTATGACCTATAATGCCTCATTTATACTTGGACATTCATCCTCAAAGATGAACGTTGCTTGGAAGTTCTTAGTCATAATATACCATTCTATTGTTCCTCTATGAAGTTTTGTTTCTGTGTACCAGTTCTTCGGAATATACTCTAATGTGTGTACAAACAGATAAACCCATTCTGTTTGCGGTCTATGTGTCCATGCTTTTAGACAATGGTTTATGTGATCTCTAGGATCAGTTTTTTCATTATATTTCATTTGTACAAACTCAGTTTCTTCCAGAAATATGATCTCCATCATATGCTTACATTCATACCATGTGGTCATATTCTGCTTATGTGCAGCCCACCATCTAGCAAGTGTATCTCGCAGTGCTCTATCCAATGCTGCTATCTTATGTTCGTCTGAAACTGATATAAGATATTATTGAAAAAATGTATGAATATTAGTCAAGCCATCATAAGTAGGGATTGGACTTACCTCTATTCCAATCCAGTGCAATGATCTTGTGAGTTGTCTGCATCTTCTTGCGGATACTTCATGCATTCTTCTCTGCCAATTGTCTAGTCCTGCATTTGATCAGATATGCAGGAAATTTCACATTTACAACTCAGTGTTCCATCATCAGTTGGGTTGACGTAATCTTCCTGATTCACTGTCATCTTGTAGATATTATCCAAATCTTGAGCTCTGCATTCTTCTCTTATTGGTTCGTTATATCTAGGTCCTTGTGAAGGATCCAAGGGTGTGATGACCATGATATATGTTCCTTCAAATATCACCTACTTCTTTTTGAAGTTTATAATTGTGATTTTATCGATTACCGAATCTATCCCCAATAGTGAAGGATAGGGTTGGCTATCAGCTACGATCTCAATCACTTCAAAATCTGCTCTACTTTGCACTCCATCAATGTCAACAAGGACACTTTCTAACCTCCCAAAGGGTAGAACCTTTTGCTGATTGGCTAGCCTCAACTGTATTGGTGACCATGATAACTTCAGCTTTCCCATTTTTTCCCATGTCTACTTTGTCAAGACATTTACTTCTAAGCCTAAGTCGAGGATAATCTCGCCCATTTCAAAATCTTCGATCTGCGCATTTAGTCGCATTTCTCTTTCGGTTCTTTTATGGTTCTTAATAGGATGAACCACCCTATGTGCTTCATTCACTACATGACACTGCTCATAATGACTTAGTAGGTTCTGTATTTCCACTAAATCATTTTCATGCTTCAACAACTTCATACAACTCTGTAAAAGCTGCACGACAAGACTGGTTGCGTCTGTCGTAGTACGTGATCAATCATACAAAGATGGCATATCCTTTACAGGCGAAGTCTCACTTCGCAACTTGATTCATGGAGTGGCAGGTTCTGGCTCTTTGAAGGTTTCTCTAGCTTCCATGAAGACTTTTTTCTCTTTGTTCAGATCGAAAGCAGGTGCTTTTCCAGTCGCTTTTCTTATCCAAGTCCATTCAATAGGATTTTTTTTAGCTTGGTGACTCTCAGAAGTCAAGGCTTCGGTTCTTTGATCTTCACCCATCGTGGCTCCACTTCGCATCACAACATGAATATTGCAATCTGTATTCTGTTTTTCAGCTACAATCATCTGTATGTTATGATTTTGTGCCTCTGGTCTTCTTTCTTGCATTTTTTCTTTTAGCACAGGGAATGCCTCAATAACATGGTCAAAAGATTTATAGTACTTGTAGGTAGTACAAGAATTCGTACAATCTCTGGATAGATGTCCAAGTTGAGCACAATTATAGCATACTATTTGACCGCTGCCTCTTCCTTGGCCATTGTTTCTTCCTCTTCCTCTAAATACACCACGTCCTCTGTACGTGCCTTGATCATACTGCGTGGTTTCATTTTTGTTCTTCATTTCCCCTTGAACTCTGTAGACATCGTGTTTTCTTTCTATCATGAGTTCATATGCTCTATAGTTGGAATCATCATGGCCAACTGATTTACATAATGTGCAATATAAGTTCTTTGGTGTTTGCACATTCTTCTGAATTAAATAACAATCTTCCGGACGATGTTCTCTACATCGAAAAATATCACACCATGGTCCTTGCTACTAATTCAATGGGTTTGGAGCTCCAATAGCGATGTAATATTTAAATACTGGACATTTTTCTTTGGAGTGATCTTCTCCCTTACAATTTGTACACCAAACCTATTCTCCGGTTTCTTTTCCTTTCTTCATATCTTGCAGTTGTAATGTCAAATTTGCTAGTTGGGTCTGTATCTGAACCATACCAACAGTAGTCTCTCCTATAGGAGAATCCTCTAGTTTCATCGCAATCTCCAGGGCCTCTGTCTATGAAGTAACCTTTTGTTGCATCAATGGTAACCTGATATGTGGCAAGAGTGCGGATATGAACCATTCCTGGTACTGTTGTGGTGCTATGTAAAATCTCACTTGATCTAACAACACTTTGAACTTTTGATCAAATTCCCACACTAACCCACTCAATTTCTATTTAATTTCTTTGAGCTATGTGATACACTGGGATTCTGAGTTAGGATTTTTAAATTCTCTGATGAGTGCACTTCTAATCTTTTCTAGTGTTCTATTATGTCCAACATAGTACTTCATAAACCATATTAAAGCTCTTTCCCTAAATGTGGTAACTAGATGTGCTTGTCTAACAGCATCATCATGTACTTGTTTAACATTCCACATGGCTTCACAAACAAACAAGTGTTTCTCAGGGTCTTCTAGAACTGTTCCTTTGAATATAGACAACTTGATGTCATCTATGATTCTTCTTCTAGGAGGCATAGTGTTTTGTGATGTGTTAGGTATACAACTACTTGTAACTTTCTGAGTACTTGCTCCTGCGGTGTTACTACTACTGTTGTTCTGTGGGTTGGTAGTATTTATGTCGTCAACTGGAGGTTTCCATAGAGTAATAGGCTGATAGGTAGTTACTCTAGGTTCTGCTTCACTATCAGTCTCAACCTTATATGAGTCCCTATTACTTCCTAACTCAATCTCTCGAGAGGTGTGAGGTTCATGTTCAATAAACCTCTTTTAGGTACTATACATGTATCTTTTACCACTTCGTAATGTATAAACGTTTTCCTCAGTATCATTGTCTATGTTAATGAACATTCCAGATTTAAATTTCTAGGAATCTTATTGCTTTCTTAAGACACATTTCTCTGCTAACAACATTTTAATGTATAGATTGATATTTTTCAGGTACTTACCTCTGAAACCTTTTAAAAATTCTGCCTATGCTGTGCTGTAATACTTCAGAGTGTCCACAGCAAATTCTGTAACATAGCCTTCTAGTATGCTATCTAGCCAGAATTATACTGCTCTTAAGATTGGGCTATCCACTGCTTTAAGTCTCCGAATCAGTTATGGAGTCCACACTGTAGGTTCTCCACCCCGATAACAATTCTTCTATTCTGCTAGTCTTAATAGCCACTCATATATATCATTGCTGAAGAATGCGAAGAAAAATTTGTAAATGTCAAACCATATGTATTTCTGCAACCATTCTACATCAGAGAAATGTGGATGTTTTTTCTCTTTCCTTGCAAAATATCTTTCTGTATTATCCACCCAATTATGTATTTTTGTACTCTCGAGATTCCAATATTCGGAGAACATCACCAGTTCAAGTGCGGAAACATAACCATTTGTTGGCCCTTTACCTCGTTCTTTAAATTTCTTGACTGACCCAGGTTCTATGCAGTTGTGGTCCAACAAAACCCTTCTTCATCGGCCCTTTCGACAACAGTCTACAAACAGACTGAGGTCTCATAAGAGGCGAAGTTATGGGGGGATTACAAAAGAAATTTTCTGTAATCAGGTGATGCGCGGTTAATAGACTAGTGAGCTGCACGAAGTCAGACCTACTTTGTGTCTACCTCTTAAATTATAGCGCACACTGGGACTGTGCAATTCACAACTTGAACGATACTATGCAACAAAACAGCGTAGCTCCACACTACAGTTCTCAACAATCACACACTTTATAGAATTCACTGACTTAGTGTTATTCCTATTACTTATGCATTCAACATATTCCAAAATACTTGTGCATTCAATCATACATATTCCATACTTAACATATTATTCTCATCCATCGCACACGTGAAAATAAATATTAAAGCACAAACATACATAAGCATAAGTATGAATGTAAACAGAAACATAAGTATACACAATCACACTCATTCAATCACACAACACACTTATTTAAGTGGTTCACCCCCCGGATGGAAGCTACGTCCATGGGAACTGTTGTTTATATTAATGGGAAGGGCTCAACAGTTCCATTCTACGCACTTAGCTGCAAACTCTTCTCTCTAAAACAGGTCTGTGCACACAGCTGCAGAGCCTTTTTCCTCTCTTTGGATCAATGTAAGATCTTCTATCTGATCAATAATTCCTCTCAAAGATCAACAAAAATAAACCCTTCCATTACAAAATTGCCCCTTTTATAGATCGTGCCTGAAGGTCACGTCTTTACAATGATTGTGGGCCAAAAACCCATGCTACCCAAAAATCCCCCCAAAATGGCGTGATTACCCTGCTAACCCAGCCTGTCGTAGTCGATAGCTGCTTTACTTTCCTTCGACCACCTTTCTACACCACTTCTGGCTCGAACACATATTCTACCAGCCGTAGTTCTCACTCCGTGGCTCTGATTGTGTACTGGCACGTCCCTTTCCGCTGCTCCACTTCTTCTGTCGCTGTCGGTATCCCATTCTGTTCTAACGGTCTTAGTACCCTGTACCAAGGCGATGGGTCACTTTCATCCAATTCCACGTTGCTCCTTACCGAAATCTCGGGGATCATGGAGTCGCTTAGCCAAAATAGGTCATTGTGGACCTCACTTTACTTGTACCTATTACCAAAAATAACTGTTGCTCTAGCACTACGCATTAGCAAAACTGTGCCATACTTAGATTTTGCATTTGCAACTACGCTTACTTGGACTTCGCATCTCCAACTGCACTTACTTGGACTTCTCATCGCCAAAAACTATGCCAACTTGGGCCACGCCTAACACGAGTCCAAAGAAGGTAAAATCGGCATTATTTCATGTTTAGAGAGTCTGAAAAGAACTAAAGAAGACTCCAAAGGTTCTTTTTCGTAACAGTTAGTCTCCTCACCCGAAAAAGGATAAAACAATGTGATAGAGAACTCTTCCAGTGATGATTAACTGGAGCACTCCTTTTTCGTAATTAGTACCTCTTGGTCTGAAAAAGGGATAGACTACCTCCAGGAAGACAAGCATGAAGGTATCAAGTTCGCTTGGCAATCTTTTCATGTTTAGGGAGTCTGGAAAGAGCTTAAAGAAGGACTCATGTGGTGTCGCTTTTTCATGGGAGTTTTACGAGCCCGAAAAAGTGATAAAAGATAACTCAATAATGTATTCTCATCATTTTACGAGCATGAGAAAGAACAAGAGTGAATTTGGTACCATTAATCCTTGAATTTAATGAGCGGCATAATAGCAAAAAATGCTCAATAGTCAAATGTAAAATGACCACAATAGATGCCGAAAAGTCATTATGACGCTGTACTCTATCTGCAGACTCCAAAAACTAGCGCAAAAGAGCATATTAGGTGTTCATACATACAAACATCATCCACTATAGCAAATAGACCCACAAAAGAATAAATTAAATGAGAATATTCCAATTTTTCAATATAAAAGGGTCTAATAGTAAAAATGAATAATCATAGTTGTTTTACCAATTGAGGAGGGTAAAAAACACCATTTGGAGCCAAATTTCGAGCGTTGATTGTGAGAGTTTCAGCCAACCGTTTTTGATACCGTGAGTGCCACATAAAACTAAACTTTGTCCTTTTTCTTTTTAGTGGATTAGTTTTTCTCTAGATGTTAAATTTTTGGGGTTTTAAGCTTGCATAGTGGGGGGATTGTGCGCCCTCTGGTTGGCACACTTTCTCCTTATGGGAAGTGCGTTTAGGGATTCCTGATGCAATTCCCGCAAGAGAGAAGTGTGTTAGCACCGCATTTGTTGCATAGACAGGGTGTGATAGTGGAATCCTCTACTATGAACAAGTGTATGAGCTCAAAAGTTCAAGTTATAAAGTTAGAGCAAAGTCCTATAGGGTATTTTAACATGTATTGGACAGGTTTGGGTCATCATGGTGATCCAATGGAGCGAAATGGAACATGAGTTGGAGAATTACCTAGTGAAAAACGATCCATGCACTATGCATGCACTTCAATAGTGTGGGTTAGTGGAATTCTTCTACATTAAGGGTATGAGATCCCAAGTACCATTGCTGGAGCATTTTATTAGATGGTGGGATCCGGACCAACAACACTTCCGTGTTGGCATTCACACCTTGACCATAGATTTTGAGGAAATATATTTTTTGATAGTTTTGTCTCACTAGGGGGCACCTATTTCTTTATCAAGGCTGTGTGGTAGTGACCAATCTACTAAGAGTTTGGTTCCACAGTTCTGCATAGGTGGCACTCATATGATTGGTTGGAAGATTTCCATCAAGAATGTGAGAGATCGACCATTATGCAAATTTTTTTTCTACATAGAGAGAGTGGCGGGGAGCCGAGCTCTCCATCAGGCCATAAAGGCCCACATGTTGTATGTAGTTGAGTGCATGACCCCTACAGTGTTCAACTGGTGCGGGGGACTCCTCGCAAATCTCAAGGATTAGCTCACCAAATGTCATAGGGGTGAGATGAATGAATTTGACTATGGCTCTATCGTAGTCTAGTTCTTCCTACAATGAGTTCCATTGCTGCGGCGATAGGTAGCGAGGGAGGATCTAGATCCGAGAGATCCTCACATGGTTCGTTGGAGGGATTTCATGGCTCATGATGGAGGTGGGGGTCCTATCATCGTTACAACCTTATTTTCTTTAGATGGTTAGATGAGCAGATCCTCATGATTGAGGACTATCCATATGCAGGGACCGATTTCAAGGGTGACCCAGACATGGCTCTACCCGAGGGGGAGTAGTGGGGGAACCTAGGTAAGAACTATGACTCTATTGTGTTTTTTCATTTTATGTTTTTCAATGTTTTTGGAGTGATATTGACATTACATACATGTCTTATGCAGATGTTGGCCCTACCAAACCATTGGGTGCCTCTCTAATCGAGCGGAGAGCAGTCCTGCTTGATATAGCAACTGCACATCAAAATGCAAGAGAGGAGCTAGAGGAGCGGGAGGAGAACCTTCAGAGGTTGACACTAGATTTACCAAATATTCTGGTAAATGAGCTTCCTTGCTGATATCAGCGGCAGATTGTAGGAGTTTCAAAGAGATTTAGTTCACTACTCTGTAGAGTGACTAGGGCTATTCTTTGTTACCATGAGCATGTCAGGAAGTATCTCATGTAGGATATGTATCTACTGAAATCCATCGGATTCAAGTTTTTGTAGACTTACTGAAATCTCATATGCTTCATATTTTGTATCAGTATCACATTTCTGTGTTATATGGACACGATGATATATATACAAAACACTCTTTATGGTTTTGTATACTCTGTTTCATTGATGATTATAGGATCTCATGTGTGTTCAGCTTATACTATATATAATTTATGTGTTATGTTGTTTTTTGTACATTTGTTTGATAAGAATGTTTATGAATGTGCCAAGTACCAATCTAATATGAAATTGGCCAAAGAATCCGCAACAATGTTCATCTCTCTAGGAATATGCAGGTATTAAATAGACTCAAAAGACCTCTCCAAGAGACGTACCCGTCGAAATAGGCGGAGCAGCATAGGATCGCGAATAGTGTAGACCCGGTTAAGATGGAAGAACACTAGTTGTGAGTCAAGGTGGAAAATAATGTGGTCCATACCCAGGGAAAGAGCGTCGGTCAACAATCCAATCACTTCATGATACTCAACGACGTTGTTGGTTGCGTATCCTAGGAAACTTCCTCCTGAACTAATAAGGTCATCGGCAGGGTAATAGAGTACCCAAGCTGCCGAGGAAAGATTATGGGTATGCCGGCTGGCGCCATCCACAAATACAACACATGTTTCCATATTCACATTCAGGAAGAACATGGTATAAGCGTAGAGACAAGATCCTAACACACTAAAAAAAAGCATCACACCAAACAAAACACACATCATATATAGTATATACATAGCACTAATGCATAAAAACTTAAGCATAGTACCGTTTCAGGTAGAGCCCATTGTGAGGCTCCCCCAAAGATATCCCATTGTATTCTTAGACCTTGTATGCTCCTTTCTCCAACACGCATTTGACCGCATATGGACCATGCCACATGGACTTAAGCTTGCCTACCCCCAGTTTATAGTTTTTTTGGTCGTAAGTGAGGACCAAATCTCCCTGGTAAAGACACGAGGTTTGATGGATTTTTCATATTGGGACTTGATGCATATCTTATGAGATTCATTATCTAGAGAAGCATCACGATGGCTTTGGTCGAGTTTCTCCAAGTAGAGAAAACGTTCTTCCTCGGTGGTGGTATTGGGTAGGAGTTCAACAACGAGTTTTAACAATGGAATCTCGCACTCTATCGGTAGAACTGCCTCTAGTCCATAGACCAATTGAAAAGGCATGAAGCTAGTGGCAGTTTTGACGGAATTTCGGTATGCCTAAAGGGATGAGAACATCATTATGTGCCAATTGGACTTGTGTGTCCCTACCATCCGTTGGATGATGGTTTTCAAGACCTTGTTGATGGCCTCTACTTGTCCATTTGATTGAGAGTAGTAAGGAGTTGAGTTCTCATGTCTAAAACCCGATCTAGTTCTAAGTTCATCCACCATCTTGTTCTGAAAATGAGATCCGTGATCAATGACGATGGCTTGTGGGACTCCAAATCGTGCAACGATGTGGTTGAACATGAAGAGTGTGGTAGTTTTTTTGTCCTCCTTATATGTAGGCATGGCCTTGGCCCACTTGGTAAAATAGTCAACAAAAATGATTACATAACCATGCCCCCCAACCAAGGTAGGCTTACAATGCACGAAATCTGTGCCCCATTTTGCAAATGGGCCGACGGAAATAAATGGATGTAGTGGGGCTGGATGAGAGCGCATTGTATGACGAACAAGTTGACAGGGAGGACACTTCTTGATGACTTCAATACAATATTTAAAGATGGAAGTCCAATAGTATCCAACGCGTAATATTTTCTAAGTTGTATCCATCCCAGAAAGATGACCACCACATGCCCTTGAGTGACAATCATTCTGAACGTGTTCAGCCTTCTCGTGGGTTAGACATCATCGGAGGATAGAATCGACACCATGATGGTATAAGGTGTCACCGATGATTAGGTAGTACTTGGCATGGTGATGCACACGACAACGGTCATCGTGAGATAACTGGGGACTGAAACATTGGGTTTGGACTTACAAAGTGATGTCTCCATACCATGGGTTAGAAGTAATAATAATAATAAAAAGACTCATCGGGGAGAGATTCCATGGGCTCAATTTTCGTATTAGTACGGGGAAGATCGCATATAAGCTCTGCAAATACCAAAGAATTTTTGGACTTGGCCTTCTCAAACTAGAGGTTGAATTCTTGAAGGATGATGATCCCACACGAATAATTTACCCGGACCACCTGACGTGTGAGGATGTGGTACGTAGGGTTAGATTCAACAATGATGGTGGTAGTGCAGAGGAGGATGTAATGGCGGAACTTTTGGACAATAATAACTACTGCGAGAGCTAGTTTCTCAACATATGAATATGACGTTTCAGAGTCGATGAGACACTTACTGAGGTAGTAAATCACATTTTCCTGAGCGTTGCTATCCTCTTGAACTAAAACCATAGCAATCATGGTAGTGGAAGCAACAAGATAGAGGATATAATCATTGGTGTAATCGAGTGGTTGAAGCATAGGTGCATGGGTGATAGAATGCTTTAGGTTTTCGAAGGAATGTTGAGCAGAATCATCCCAAATGAATGGGACGTCCTTCTTTAACAATCTCATGTATCCCTTCGTTTCCAAGAAAAAATTATACACAAAACGTCTTAAGTGGTTTTCCTTCCCTTGCAAACTCTATAGTTCTGGTATATCCATCAGGGGTAGAATGGAAACGATGGCTTCCACCTTCAGGGGATCAATATGGATCCCATCTTTGGAAATGATGAAGCCTAGGAGGTGCCCAAACTCAACATAGAATATGCACTTGTGAGGGTTTAGGCGGATGTTATACCACCTACATCTAAGGAATACTTCCATCAGATGGTCAATGTAGAACTCACGACGATTTGAATGAGTAGGGAGATCTTCGAGATACAGTTCAAAAAAGTCCTTCACATCATTGAAAGGGTATGGCATAGCCCACTGGAATGTGGCACAAGCATTTTTAAGGCCAAAAGGGAGTTTACGATATGAAAACATACCACACGGGCATATGAAAGCCGTTTTATGTTAATTATCCAGGTGGCTCTCAATTTGATTATAGCCAGAAAATCCATCCATGAATGAGAATATACGCTTCTGGGAACAGTTGTTGATGATTTGGTCGATAAACGGGGTAGGGTAGTTGTCCTTGGGACAATCCTTATTGAGGTCCCTCTAATCGACACAAACCCTAATGGTGCTCATTTTTTGGAAACAGGGACGACATTAGAGACCCATTCTATAAAGGGGATAGGGTAAATGATACCAACCTTCAACAACTTTTCGATTTCATCCTTTATAGCTACAATATTCATAAGGTGCATTGGACATAACTTTTTCTGGATGGGTTTTGCATCGGGATATGTCTGGATCTCATGAACAACAATGGCAGGATCAGTCCAGGCATTTCCTCGTAGCTCCATGCAAATACGAAGTGGAACAGTTTGAATAAGGACGTGTATGAAGTAATATCTACAAGAGAGCAGTTGTGGCCTATACGAATATGTTCCACGACTCCTGGTGTGGCCGAGATGTCGATTGGTATGGTAGGTGTAATGTTTTCCAAGTTACCCTCGGTTACCGTATCACAAGTGAGGATAGGATATTGGGGGTAGGGAAGGGAATCTAGATAAATGAGTGTTTCAATGTGGTTCTTCACATAATCTAGTGGTGTGAAGAGAGACGATCGGTGGTGTAGGTCTTACCATGGGGGTTCATCCACACTCATGATCTCCATAATGGACTCTTCAGAATGGAAAATCCATAGGAGAGGATAAGGTTGGGATGAAATCCATTGTAAGGTTGGAGAATGGGATGTAGATGCCACTGAGGAGTGGACATCATATGCCAATTGGATAGCCTCATATGTAGTTTCTGCTGGTTTGAGGGGCATGGTATCTCCAATTGAGTCCAATTTGTCAAGCTCGGGCATGAGCCATTGGTCATTGGAGTTGGTTGGTGATGGGATCATAGAAGAAACCATGTTCGCCATAGAAACATGGGAAGGGGGATCAGGTGATGGAAATACTCCCACGAGGGATGAGTCCTGCCCCCACACTCTCATATATCTAGGATGAATGACTTAAGAGGGATACATTGTCGACAGGGTGAGTAGTGGTGTCCAGTGTACATAAATCGAGTTGGTTGATAATAACAATTTTCCCTTGGTGGGGAAATTGTACAATGCAGAGTACAAGATATGCAACTATAGTCATGGCATAAAATCCAATTACAACCAAGGAGTAGGTTATAATCCAATGGGGTGGAGACTACTTCCACATTGATGGAAATGGTCTTTCCCCCCATATCTAATCCCAAAGCTTGTAAGAACCTGTGCAGTTGGAATCCACGACCATGAAATGATTTCAAAGTTGTAGGGGAACAGTTCAACTCGGGAGAGCCGATAGCTCACCAATAGGATAATGACATTACCAAGGTGGATGTTGCTTTGTCTAATATAGTATGATGGATGTTTTTCCCAACAAAATTGGTAACAATTTGGAATGCAACTTGGTTGGAAAGTCTCAGTTTGAAGTACTCGAGTCAGAACATAATGGTGTTCGAGGAATCAGGGTCTACAGTGCCGATAGTATCCAAAAGATTCTTACGCTGATTAGGATAGTTTCACAATACTTCCAATGTTGACCTAGCTTAAGGGGTTTGCGCTAAGTACTCGACAATGTTGTAGTTTTAAGCAGCCTGAGCGTTCGGATTGAAATTTTTTTTCTAATCGTGGTCTTGGGTCAACGTAGCACTGAATCAAAGGAAGGTTTCTCAATAGTGGGAGAACCATGTGGCAAGGGAATGTCCGATGTAGAGGTGGAATATTTTTCAGTATTACTTCCGTCAGATTCCTTAGTTGGGACCGAGTCATATGAACAGAATCGAGTGTTCAAGTTGATAGTTTCACTACGCATCATGAGAACATGAGCGGTAGAGGATGATTCTCCTTGAGAGGGAGAGGGTTGTTGCATGATCATCTATTACTATTGTGTGGGGAAGGGATCGGTTAGAACTGCGGGTGTCGGGTTCCCTTTCAGGAACTTTTGGACCTCGTCTTGATGTGGTAACTCTTTGGTAAAGTGGTCGAAATCGCACAGTAAACAAGGATACTTAACCTTCCACTTGGGTTTAGTGTCATCATGATCATTCTGTTTGGGATCCTGCTGATTATAATCCTTTTTGTTTTTCCCTTTGTTCTTATTTTTACCACCAGATTTCTGAGGTGAAGCAAATTTAATTGAATTCAATTCTTCAGTTGCAGCAGGGTTGGGTGATTTGTTGGTGCTATTCCCAGCCTGTGATGGGGGTGGAGTGGAGTTGGGGTGGATATGTGATCCACTGGATTGTGGAGTAGGTTGGTTTTGAACGGAACCGATGATGCCATCAGCATGAGATCCCATGGGTGGTTTTTTCGGGTCGTAAGTAGGGCGGGCTGCATCGGGGACAATGTCGTATAGAGTGCTAGATTGAGCATAGACCAAGTCTAAGTACTAGGAACGTGGTATAGCTTGTTCTTCTATGATGGCCCCACCCATGGCGAGATATTTGGCCATGACAGGTAGTAGTGACTTATTAAAACAATCTGCAAGGATTTGGTCTAGCATAAGAGCTTTAATCAGATGTTGTCTCTGCCTTCACTTGTGAATATGATTGGAAATATGAGTGGCGGTAGTTTTCCGGAGAGAGGTCAAAAGATCTATACTGGTCTCGTAATGAATTCGTAGCTGAAAATGTGTCAAAAATGACATGGACAAGGATTGGAAATCGGGAAAAGAATGCGGTGCTAATTCAATGTACCACTTGTAATGTCCCCTCCCATCATACCAGCATGATAGAGAGAACGTGATGCTAAAACTGGGCATCTAGCACCATGAACTTTTAAATAAGCATTCACATAATATAAAAGAACATATGGAAATGTATAATTATAAGAAAACACAGCGAAAGTAATTTCAATAACACATCCATCATACATTCACGATATTCATCAAATAAATAAATGCAAAGTTAACACAAGAGAGTACTTATCTCATAACAAAGTAGTCCCAAGCAACTGGCTATGCAACTACAACATTCCACCCAACCATAGGCCAGTTGTGATCATCAATATCTCCACACACTGCCACCCCTGAGCTGGGCATGATCTCTACAAGGAATTAGGGAACAACAGACTCACACATAGCCGAAAGATACACCAAATCAGCCAAGCCAAGCTATAGTTGGGTTTATCAGGTTGTTAGGCAATGGAAGGAAGAATTTCTAAGCTAGTGGGATCATCCATAGAGATATGGGAACCCTCTGAAAGATCTATCTAGCTTGGTCCCCACAATACCTACACACCTGGCACAAGGAAGTATTCCCTTCACTAATACACAGTCCCTCGGGCCATACCTTCCATTCTAGTGTTCTTCAAGGTGTGCATAGAAGAGCAACTAGCCCTTTTGATACTCTTGAGAGGTTACCTCCTCACTAGGTTTATCAAGCCAATTCTGGTCCACTTCCACTCCTAATTCTTGCTCATAATTTCCAACCAACACAGGAATGCACCCTACAACAAAACACAAGTGCTGAAAAACGTGGGCAACCCAAAACGAACTGGTAGATGGGGGATAAACCCTGGGAGAGCCATTCATTTTCAGAAAATGTTTATATGCATTCCAGGGGCTGAAACGACCTCTATAAACCCCCAAAACGTGACTTCCTTTCTCCCAGCTACTGTGCAACACAAAAATGAGCTCCCAGCTATTGAAAATGCAGGAAATTGGTGAAAAACGTGATGAGGGAAAGACCCAGTAGTTCAGACTGCGTGAGAGAGAAAAAACTATGGGTTCATAATGGATTTGGGCACCATTTCGTGGGTGTTTTCTTGCCCCAGAAGCAAAAATACATTTTTACAGGTTGATGGCTTGCCCATGCACGAAATTGGCTACCATACCTCTTCATTCCCAAGGCATTAACTGCCTCAACCAATTTCTGGAAGAATTAAATGATTGGGTGCATAACCCAAAATGGGTAGTTGGTGGTTTATGGGTTTTCTCATTGACACATGGATTAACACCATTGGCTCAAGGGTTTGAATAATTTCCCTCCCTATTCCTTGTAGAATCATGCCCCCATCTCTTTGTTGCATTGCATAGCTAGTTGTGGGTTTTTCATTAAAATTCGTATTTACATGATGTCTTAATTTACATTGTGTCTATTTAGCACAAGAACCATAGGCATCTATTTTTAATTGCCGATACATAAAACGCTAAATAAATGGTGGGGCCTTGGCCTTGAGCTCCTCGCCATGATTAAATAACAATATTTACATCATTTACGATTTAATGCAAAGGGGGTCAAAATGGGGACATTACACCACTCGGCAGCAATGTCGATGAGGGTTCGTTGGAATAACCTCAAATAGATGGAATCATCCATTAAGGAGTTGGACAAACACCACAAATGGTAGGTAATTACATGTTTTTTTGGGTCCTCACCAGGTTTTCCATCAAACTTCGGGATGTCATATGGTAACTTCACCAGAATAAATTTCCAATTAGTGCCATAATAGATGGGATTGTTGGTCAACTGTGATAAATATGGAAGATCAAGTCTAGCGAGAAAGGGTAATTGTTGGTTGGACTATGGATACTGGTAGTGCTGATATGGCATCGTTGTACCAGTATAACCATGGACCGATTGGTCCTAGGGTCCTCCCGTAGGAAATTGGCCACATGGGGGTGCGTCGCCAGGGTTGGGAGGGGGACCTGTAGCAGGCCCTCCTTCACCAGAATGAGTTCGTCCTCCAGCGAAAGGTGGGCACCCACTGCCTCCAAGGTAAGGTGTTCCTCCACCAAAAGGTGGGGGTCCTCCTCCTTCAGAATGGGGTGGTCCTCCACCGGAAGGTGGGGGTCCTCCCCCTCTAGAATAGGGTGGTCCTCCGCCGGAAGGTAGGGGCCCTCCCCCTAGCAAATGGGGTGGCCCTCCATCGTAGGGTGGGGGTCATCCTCCAGAATGGGGAGGTATGTCTCCACAAGGCAAGGGTCCTCCTCCTCTAGAATGGGGTGGTCGTGGTGGTGGTGGACCGGATGGGGGTGGAGGTGGCGCTACAACAGGTGGAGGTGGTGGGGGTGGTCCACCGGCTAGAGGTTCGATCGGTGGGACATTATGGTGACCCATGGGGTATTTGGGTTTCCAAGGTAGTGTAATCCGGGAAAAAGGGTTCCTAGATAGTTTTGTCCAATATCGGGGTTATAATGTCCTAGAAAAATGTGTCCCCATGTGGGTTAGGCCCAAATAGATGGCCCCCTTGTATGATGTGTCCATGTGGGTTGTCCCATGGTTGGAAGAGGACTACCAACCATAATATAAATTTCATGTGAGTTGTATCCTCCACTCATGGTATGACTGTTGACTGGGTGATGTCGCCCAGTCAGGTTATGTCCACCAGCTAGGGGTTTCCCCTAGATGAAATTTGTCCACATACTGGAATGTTCCCGGTGACCAAATGTTGAGCACTAATGCTAGGTTGACCCATAACAAGGGGTTGACTTCTAACGAAAGGATTACTTCCACTTGGATGTAGACTAACAGGTAGACTATATCCTCCCCTCAAATTTTGAGGTGGGGGAGGTGGAGGTAGTGTCCCATAGTTAACGGAGTTTGAAGGTTTCCCTTTAGAGGTTGGGGTCAGAGGAGGTATAGAACTGGTCGCCTAACTTAGAGGTGTACTCACAGGAAGCGAGGGTTAACTTGGCACATAAGTAGTCGAATTAGGTACGGATGTTTCTGGTGAAGCAAATGATAAAGAGTGTATAGGGGAATATTGAAAGATGGGTACACCCGGGATACTTTCTTGACGTGAGAGACTTTGGCGTCTAATGTGTTCGCCAATCTTGCATAAATGGTTCATGTGCTCATAGAGTGGTGCAAGAAACTCATCGTTCGGAAACCATAGACGAGGTATGGTTTCTTCCATGGGAAGTGATCCAAATTCGGTGACATGTCAGCCTAGAGATGTGTCCAAAAAATATGCGGACGAACCAAACGCAGCTGATACAGGGTCATCTTGGGGCTGACTGAAAACCCAATCTGTAGATCTAGGATGCCCCTCCATCAAATGATGGAAGGATATGTCATATGAAGTAGGTTGTTCCACTATCGAAGGTCCTATGGGATCAAAGATAGGTGGATTGATGGGAGACGATTTGTTTGTTACCAATTCTATGGTAGAAGCATCTTCCTCGCGTGACATAAATGTAGTAGGTTGATCCATTCTTGCTCCCTATTTCTCCTCCCAATTAAGGGGATATTCAGGTGGCAAGTTCAAAATACTTCGGAATCTTCTCAAAGGTTGATCGGTCAGTGTGAACAAAGCAAACTTTCTTGTAGGTGTTCTCTACAAAAAATAAAAAATGCAATCCAATATCTACATAAGCTAACTCCGCAAGCAAAATTATGTGATAGGTATGGATTCAATGGTTTGGAACCTCACGGGATTTTCAAGCCGGTGCAACTTGCAATATACCACAGGGTCCAATAGTTATACTCGACCCAATCATTTTGAGAACGAACCAAGGAGGATTAGGACTGTAACCCTGACCGTATAACCCAACTACCTGAAGCACGTGCGTAGTTGCTCCTCGAGTTCTGTTATTAGTGTATTCCCACGCCAAGACGGCCAATAGGTTAGCTCAAATTGTTACAGGAATCCTAGAAGGGTCTCCCGATATAATCAAGGTACGTGGGAGCTCAAATCCGTAGTGGTGTTGTCTAATGCACAACCATACGACATGAGCCTTCCGATATACTACCGAGTACGTGAAGTACCTTTCGATATACCTAAGGGTACGTGAAAGGCCGTTCGATATACCGGTTGGTACGTGGAAAAACCGCAAGCCCTCAGGATGCAATGCAGGCAAAGAACGACAACTTCCACGCTCAATTACGTCGGAGCACATTTGTAACCTAACACACAAGTTTCTATATAGGATTAACCAAACACTACCGGTAAATTTTATCTTTCCCGGTTAGGTGAATGCATGAGGTGTAGACAGTAATTTAAAAAGAATGGAGACCTAAGCTATATGCAAAATGAAAATCTCTGCTTTTTCTTTTCTATGAAATCTACCTATGGTAAGGAGAAATTCCTTTGTTTCCGATGGTAAAAGTAGACAAGTACCCCTATACTTCAAAATCAAATAAAAAAACAAACGAAGCACTCTCTTCACTAAGCCAACAAAAATCATAAAATAACAAACACCAAATTGTAAATGCTTTTTTTTTCTCTTTTCAAGTTAAATGAATTGACGAAGCATGGAAAGAAGATTTTTTTTTTCAAATGGAATAATCTCTAATTTTCGAAACAATGATCTAAAAAGTGAAGGAAAATAAAAATACTAAGAATTTTTAGTCTTTAGAAATGCTTTGTAAAAACTGAAATGAGCTTATAAATTTCCAAAAAATGAAGAACAAGTTCTCAAAACCAAGAAACTACAAGATAACCTTTTAAGCTTTCCAAATATTTTTCAACATTTATCCCAAAGCATGAAAACTCTTTCCCAACTATTTCAAGAATCAAACTCAAAATGAAGATAATGAAAATTTTGTTTACCTACTCAAGTACTCACGATGGATCTGAGAATTACAACATTCTTTAGAAAATCAAAGACTATGTCACAACCAGCTAAAGTAAGTTGGAAATTTCCAAAGAGAAGTGATCACCCAAAGCTCGAAAACCTCTCAAACACATGCACAATCAAAACAACAAATCACAACAAGTAAAATAAAAAGGCCTCAGAAGTTGGATCGGGAGCTACAAGGCTGAGCGAATCCATGTGGGATTGAAATTTCCCATAGAAACCAGAACACTCACTTGACTGGAAAAGGCTCCAATCAACACTCAAACTTTGAAATCAAGCCAAGAAATGGAAAATGCAGTATCCAGGGTGTCTGTTACTGCAAGGGACAGACCACGTAACTTAGAAATTTATATCGATAATCAACTTAAAGAATTCCTTAGACCAAGTGCAAGGAAACCCAGGTCGATGCACCCTGTAGGTATGTATCAGGGCGTCATACAGTCTGAAGATGCACTATGAACACAGTAAATGAGCGTCATGGACGCAGGTTACAGGAAGACATATGGTGTCAGTGGCACAAGTTTCTAACTAGGGAAATGCATCAGACGTAGGCAGTGCACAACCCAGGTGCGTCTGGCGAGATCCACAACACAAAAAATAAAAAAATGCTTCAAGAATAAAAGACAATTGAAGTGATATTTACCCTAGGTAGAGTCTGATTAAACCTACAGAATCACTGGTGGATGGATCTAATGGGAGGAATGGAGGTGAGAGGCCAAATCAATAAAAACGTAACACAATGAAAGACACAAGTAAAAAATTGAGAAACAATAAAAAACATAAGCTATTGCATCCCTAGTATGGTCGCCATTTTTGTGTGTAGACAATCTGTTAATGCGAACGAAAATGAATCTCTCTCAACCTAAATGGCATAGATCTAGCACAAAATAATACAAAACATAAAATACTTCCTAGTTAGATTAGATTGCAGGATGGATGAATTACCTGGTGATCGCAATCCATTTCTCTTTGCTTGATTTGCTTTCAATCCTTCGATCTCTAGCTACAAAACAAGATAGAAGAGATGGAAACAATCAAACTACGTGAAATAATATATCTATGAATCTAACCAGATAAGTGGTCAAAGAAGCAAACAACAAATGATATCACGAGGTGTAACACATCTATACAAATATGTTTATATTAATGTAAATTGCAGCAGATACAAAGTGAGAGGAGTTACAACCAAAGCTTTGACGTCAAGACTCCAACATGGATGATATTTCCTCAAAGATCCAAATCCTCCTAACTTCTTACGGATGAAGAATAATGTTTTGACTGAATTCCACTAGCATGAGGGTGCATAATCCTTCCTCCTCCTCAATGGAGAGAGAGGTTGTATTTATAGGGTTGGATTGATAGAGTAGGTTGAATATTTAGGGGAGAGATCTAAGGGGTCATTCCAACATGTTAGGGAACTGAAGGACACCTCACCACATGTTTAGGGATGATCCCCCACATCACCAATCTTCGAGAAGTCACTCGAAGCTCCCATTTATCCATTTAAACCAACTCTGACACATCTTTCTCAAATACAACCTGCACCAGGGCTATATCACCGCATAATGTACAAAGACAAAATGCTCCATTGGAACCCTTTGGTAAGTTGCAGAGTGCACCACCTTAGGTCAGACGCCCCTTGCTGGAAAGGAGAGTGCGTTAGGGTTACTAGAAAAGGTCAAATGGTAGGGAAATCAACCTCTCTTCTGACATACAAGTCGAGGTACTTCAGGGATTAAGGCATGGATATGACACCTGACTCATGGTAGCGATATTTTGGTGTAACAATACCTTTATGTTATTAGACTAAAAAATACAGCCAAGATTATTTTTATAAGCAATGGAATATAACTAAAATTTCATACATTCATATTAAGCTGCATTTCACATTTATTATCCATATTCCTCAATTGATAGAAACCCTTCAAAGTAGAATTTAGAAGCATTGTCTAATTTCATGGAATTTGGTAGCGATTCACTTCGAAAAGGAGAATAGGGTGCTACCAAATTCAGAGAATTATATAGTGATTAACCCACAAAGAAAACATGGACACCATGAAATCTCAGGGTATTCTGCAACAAACCATCCAATATTCAAACAATTTGGTCATAAAGGTTGTCCATTTCATGAGAGTTTCATCTTACTCTTGAACCCAATTAACACATAAATTTGCACCTCACACCATTGATTCTACAACATAATAAGTACTACGAGCTTGAACCAACGTTCATATTACAAAATAGGTTAATACAATAAGGATTATTGTAACCAATGGTCTAGGTCCATACTTTAACCATCGTTCATCTCTCAAGTACTAGTATCAAATTATGAGTCATGACATGAAGTGCCATTTTACTTTGGTTTTCAACATTTCTATATTTACAAAGCATGTATAAAAGGAAACTGTCCTTCCACAAGCTATATGAATGACTCCTATATAAACATGCTATCAATTTATAAAACAAAAACAATCTTAACAAGGTATTTACCCTTTTAGCATTTGACCATGAAACCATTAACTAGGATGTCCATACAATGACCTTCCCTCATATCCTTTTGAACATGATTACATAACTAATGTAAAATATCTTTACATGATTACATAAGAGCTTCATATTACAAAAGAGGTTAATGCAATAAGGATTACTATAACCAATGGTCTAGTTCTATACTTTAACCATTATTCAAATCTCAAGTACCAGTATCAAATTATGTCACGAAGTGCCATTTTACTTTGGTTTTCAACATTTATGTATTCACAAAGCATGTATACAAGGAAATTGTCCTTCCACAAGCTATATGAATGACTCCTAAATAAACAGGGTATCAATTTATGAAAAACAACAATCTTAACAAGGAATTTACCCTTTCATCGTTTGACCATGAAATCATTAACAGGGACGCTCATACAATGGCCTTCCCTCATATCCTTTTGAACATGATTATAGAATTGTTGTAAGGCATCTTTTACTCAACGTGGTTCATATTGAAATGAATTTCTACAACATAGTCTCTTATTTAGGGATACATATTGAACATAAATAACATTCAAATTACAAGACGAGAATTAAATAGAACAAATTTCCACCTCTATTTAATTAAAGAATAAAAACACTTGTTACATGATTTCAACATTTTGTAGTCATAATGCAATAATGAATAAGAAGAAACCTTTCTACCAGTTATATGACTAAATCCATTTGCAATTGACACCTCACATTGTATTTAACCACATAAATTCAAGTTGAAATCGCAGATTCATCTACAATGCAGAATGTTAAAACCATTCACTTCTAACACGGAGACTAACGCTGTAATTATAAAATGCAACACATCACTAGTACAAAATGAGAGATAAGTGACTAGGCGACTAAAAACGTTAGTTACCACTATTTTTTCAAGGGATAAACGACTAAAATTGAGCAATTTTAAATAAGACTACAAAAAACGACTAATTTAGTCACGGGATAAAATATATGACTATATAACAAGTGACTAAATAAAAATGACTAACATAAATGACTAATTTAGTCACGGGAATATAAATATGACTAGCTAACAACGATTAATGTGAATTAGTCATTTTTAGTTGTGTCACAATGACAATGGAAAATTACAATTTTGATAATGAATTTGTACAATATTTTACTAAATTTTAACAATGTGGATGGATGGAAAAGTCATCAATGGGGAAAAAAACCAAAAAGAATAGAGGAAATGTATATATAACTGCTAAGTACAAAAAAATAGAAACAAGGAGAAAGGTCTCCATCTATGAGCCAAAAACAAGGAAACTGCCTGTGGAAAAAAGTAGACCCCGCACCACTCCTCAAAATGAATATTAAACCCCTTTAAGGCCATAAGACCACATCTGGATAAAGCGTCTGCATGTGAATTGAAATCCAAGTCTAAGTTTTGAAAATTTGATTTGAACTCTATAGCTTCCTAACACCACATATTGATTTTGAGGTTATTATATGAGATGCATTTGCCTCAAGGTACATTTTTGCAATTTGATTGGGTATTGTTCTCTTCTTTACATTGTTTGTGAAAATTCTTCCATCTTAGGTCATCATTTAATTATTTCCAGGCTCATATAAGATGGCCAGTTTGATGTTGATTTAATATGTTGTTAGGTTCATATATGCTAAATCTTTTTCTTGGAAAGAGTTGTTGCAAGATGGGCATGAGTTATTTTATTATCTTTTGAAAGGATTAATTATATTTCCTCATGAACAAAATGAAAAACAAAGATGTCAAAAAAAGGTTGCTCTAACCTCAAAAACATTGAGAACCACCTAACAAAAGGATCCAATAATTTTAAGGATTACTTCGGTCACTCGCTCACACACCCACACCCACACATACACACACCCCTTTTGTTTAAATCTTGGTTGGAAGGGATTCAATCGGACCATACTTCATTTAGTAATGACCGCTAGAGCACAAAACATAAAGTGAAATTGTACAAAGGTCTTCATGCTTAAGGCATTGGCCTTTTGCAAAAATTGGTCATATTTGATGAACTTCATTATACAACACATTAGCAAATGAGGGAAGGATACATGCGAGTAGCTAGCTCTAATTTGTGTTCTAATAGTGGAATAACACCACTAGGATTAACATATATAGTCAAAGAGAAATAATAAAAAATGCCCACCCTCCAAATCAGGGACAAAAGAGTCAAAAAATGGGAGGCCAAAGACTCCCACACCACTAAACACCGACCCATCATTGATCAACAATGTCCGTCACAATGTATCATGAAAGCGGGTAGAGTAATGCACCTCCATAACATAAGTAAGAGGCCAATCACACAAAGAAATGGGAGTAATCCCACCACTAAAATAAATCCACATCGACAACACACATAAATATGCCAAGTTGTGACCCTCTAGATATGTGCTTGACTCATTTTTATTCTCATCAGAAGCTCCTCCTTGCATAGTATAACCATCATTTGACACCCCACAATATGTTGGCGAAATATTATAAGGGGTTCATGTAGGTGTCGTCAGGGTGAGACGGAGGTGGATCATGTCTCACCTCTCTCCCATCATTCTTTCTAGGACAATGCCTCATCTACCATTGCTATCAGGTTAGCAATTTAATGGAAATGCTTGTAAATTTGTTGCATAAAATTATAGGGCTCATGTCCCTATTTTCATTTATATCAAGAGACAAATACTCACATATTGTTAGATTGCAGTTGGGAGAAAGGGTTAGTTATGTGGCTTAATCCCCTATATATACTTGTGGAAGGCAATGTGACTAAATTTCAATGCATGATGCATCAACATCCAAACCAAATTGCATTGTAAGGACAAAACTAGTCAATGGTAATGATGGCATTAAAGACATCTCTCATATTCAAGCAATAATGTCAATTGTGGATGCTAATTTAGACGTAATTTTGGTTGTAATCAATGACATATATAGGTCCATGTAAATGACCATTGAATGTAAGAGAAACATTTTTTAACAAGCTTCTTCTTATAATTATTGAGGCCAACATTCATAAATTTAGCACCACATGGGATCAATTAGCACAATTCAATTTGGTCGCTTTTCAACAAAGCAATCACAAGTTGGCAGAATATGTTCCACCAAAGTTGCCCAAGACTTGCACTTGGCCCCAATTGCCATTGCATATGCCAATGTCGATCATCATAATTTCAAGGGAAAATATGTCAATGACAATTGCATATATGTTAGTCACATAAAACTTTTAGATAAAAATGCAGAAACAAGTCTTAAACTAATAAATTGTAGAAAAGGGAAAAGGACAAAAGCAATCACAACCATGACAATGTGAGCAAAGTTACAATCATATTTTAAAAACTTAGTTGTAAACCCATTATCTTTCCTAGTGAACACAACTAGAGTATTCTGACTACTATGCCAACCTGCTATGATTACATAATCCACTTAATCATTACATTGGAGCTCAAGAACATCATGTCACTTACAAGAAGGATAACAATCATTCCTAGGGGTCGTGTTGTTTGTTAAATCGTCAGTTAAATTTAATCTTGGTGATTAAACTCCAATATCGCAGGGTGGAATTCTAAGACACCATCAGGTTAGTCATCTTCTGCTTTATGGCTTTGGATTTTAAGTTATATGATGAAGTGAAAATTTTCATTTCTAGATTTAATTTTTTCTTGGTTTGGAAATTATTTTTTTATCTAAAACACTCGTAATTTTGTTACTTCCATATGGAAGTGCAAAATTACATTTTTCAGGCTCGTTAAAGAACACCATGAAGTCCTCTCTAGGAAGACAAAAACCAGATATAAAATATCTTTACCCTTTCCTCAAGCATACACAGATCTTCCAGAAATTATCAAAAGGTCACATACCTCGAACCAACTTTAAAAAGATCATATTTTGGATTACATCGATCACAATGAGTCTCATATAAATCAGAAACAAAAACAGATCCCATCGAGAGCATAGATTTATAGTCCAGGCCTCATCAATCAAACCGCTTAGAAGTCGTAAAAGGGAGGGTGATAATATCCGAATACCACCCCGTCCATGATCTCTGAGAGGAACCAAGTGCCATTCTCCTTTCCCTCTAGCTTTCGATTGAAGGTTAGCTTCTACATTCATTTCATAGTAGACATGTGTGAAGGTGACCCTTTCCAATGCAGCCTTGATCCTCTTGACCTCCCAGAGACAAATAGACAGTGCTAAATCATTGCAAACACTTTTGTTATTGAGCCAGTCTAGTATCAACTTCGAATCTTGAACACTTGAAGAGCATTTTCCCCCTTCTCGAGAGCCAAAAATAGAAATAACCTTAAAGATGATAGTTCCACAAAATTGTTTGCTCCCCTACCCGAACCAGCTTTGAATTTGATGAAATGAGATTCTATGAGAATTAAAATGCCCCCATCTCCACACTATGATGGAATTCCTTGGACTACCCCATCGAAGAAACCCCAAGGAGTCGATTTATCAATCTATTCTTCCACAATATTCCTCTGCATTTTAGTGGCCTACTCTTGTGGGAAGTGTGACATTATGCTCCAACTTTGAACAGAAATACTCAATGGTGAGACCAACTTCTCCTCGAGTATTGCACAATTCCTGGACAGCCACAATCCTCATGCGATGATTTCTGGCAAATATCAAGTAGAAATGGTCCTCAGATCTTCACACCAAATCCTAAAACCTTCCTCCACATTTTCTCCCCACCATCCATTCCTGATCCTTGACAACAATTCAATATCCATCCAAACCCTTTTCGCATATGAGCATTCCATAATGATATGACTGTTTGTATCCTCCTCTCTACAGCATAATGCACATCTGCTCGGGCCTTTCCACGCCCTTTTTTGAAGGCGATCCCAAGTCAACACACGGTTACTTAATAGATACTAGAGGAAAATCCTTGTTTTCAATGGGTACTTTAGATTCCAAACCTTTTTTCACCACCATCGATTATCAGGTTGTGTTCCACCCTTGCACAGCCTTAAGTATCCCATACGGGGAGAGTAGGTGCCCGATGGAGCAAATGGCTACACCAGCCGATCACCTTTTCCATTTAAACAAATTATGCTTCCTATAAGAGAAGCCAACAACAGATTCTGCCTTTCTTCATCTTCCCTTATAAACCCTATGGCCTCACTGCCAAATTTATAACATGAGTTTTTGCTTTCAGTTTTCTTTATATATATTTATCTGCAATAGTTTGAAGTGTATAAGATGGGATTTGAATCACTTTGTGTTAAAATAGGTACTAATGTTCATAGAAAAATGGTTCATATAAAGTATATAAGTCTATTCAACATTGAAGTGGACCTCACAAAGGATCTTCTTACGTGATAGCCTTACTCTTTCATCATCACCTGAAGTCTTATTATGCATTATCTTCTTCACATCCAAGAAGCAATCATATGAACTCAAATGGTCATCCATTGTATGACCAAAGTCCAACAAGCAGCATTAACATTACTATTCCAGAGGATTATTAATAGAAAATAAAAGAGGAAGGAAATGCAATGATTAAGAAAAACCTGAGACAAAGGATTTTGAAATTGGATAGTTGACAGAGAAATTTGCTTCAGAAATGGGTGTTAGAAATGATGAAAATTTGGGGAAGAGGATGCTAGAGAATGATTTGAAGGATAATTCATAGGTGGATCTTTATGGATAAGCCATAAATAAAAAAATCAGCAGGGCAGAGCTCACCTGTAACTTCAACAACTAAGTATGAAGGGAAACAGGTCTCTACTGCAAGTGCAAAAGGAGAGGATTGTATGAAGTTAAATAAGAAACATTTGACTCTAGGGTTGGTTGCGAACGAAAACTTACCATAGAAAAGAACTTTAGTGGTGCGTACAAGCTGTATGCTATTTTTTTTAGTGTTAAATTCTATGTGCTTGATATTATATCAGAGTTGATATGTCATGATAATTATGTACTATATAAAAGAAAAAAGAGAAAAAAATACATTTTAAAAATATTTATATATTTTTTTGTATTTTCAATCCTGTATTTCCTCATTTCCAAACTTTTAGGAGGTCATGTTTAATTTGTGGACCTATTTTGGAAACTTATACCCATTTCCATATTTCCATGCAACTTAAAGTGGAACAAGCAGAAGCTCAAATGCAACTTCGTTTTACTTTATTTTTACACTAGCTTACATTATCTACAACATGAATAGAATAAAACAATTTTCAGTAGTAAAACTAGATACGAACCTGCCAGCTTTAGGGGAGTACCCAATCCCATAATGAGGTCCAAATAAGTGAATCAAATAATGAGTGTGGAATATTTAGAAAAATCCTGGAAGAGTGTATGCCCATGCTAGGTAGAAGAACACTGGATGTTTTCTAATTGCCATCACTAGCTCCAGAAAACTAGATAAGATCATGATCATAAGTGACAAGAATAGAGAAGTAAGATAATTATGTCTATGCTCTAGATTAAATTGCATGTGTGTCTAGAAGAACATTGTCATTGCAATAAATGAAACTACTACAAGTTGCCACAAAGGATTGAGGCATACCTTAGTTAGTTAGAATTAATACTTCTCTAACAATCACATAGATAATCAAAACAAGTTAAAATACATGTGGTTCCTTGAAGACATCTAGATGCATATTCCACTCCATCTACCAGATCTCAATAGTCTCAGTGAAATGGTAGCCAACCCCAACATAGTGTTAACCAGTCTGTGAGGGTGTGAAGGGAAATTTGCCTCAGCTTATCACACAGTACTCCCAGGTTTCCATTAATTATAAAGTTTCTACATTCACCTTCGACCCTAAAGTTTCAACATTCACCTTGGATTATAAAGTTCCTAGATTCAACTCCAACTCCATCAAGCTAATAAAATTAGAACATGAACTCATATATATATATATAAATATGAGGTCATCTTGTAATTTTATTAGCTTAATGAGGTTCTTTTGATTTACAAAAGAGAGAGGATTGAGGTTGTCCCTTTATATATATATATATATATATAAAGGGACAACCTCAATCCTCTCTCTTTTGTAAATCAAAAGAACTTCATTAGCCTCATTTTTAGGGATATTAACATCCATGTCATATGTTTTTCCAAATTAACCTAAAGGTTATGAGTATCCTAAAAGGAAGATAGGATATCCAATTGTCTTTGAAGACCATTCATTGAGAAAAAATATAGGATAATGTCATATGAAAATAGAATAATGGCGATAGATACTCAAATGAGTAACATCCATCTATGGTTCTTATTGTGTTTTTATAATTTTCTCTAGATAGCCAATGCAGATATGAAAAATTGTTGGGAGAGTGGTAGTCTTGTTTAACCCCTATGGTTCTATGGACATCACCTGTCACACTATCTCTTGTTCATACCTTGCTAACAATAGTATCATAAAGAGTCATCACAAGCAAAACTTCCAAGGGTGGCAGATCCAATGCCTTAAGCCTTTCAACTAGAATATGTTAAAAAACCGTATCAAATGCTTAGGGAAGTCCACAAAGAAGAAATATACTTTACCCTTGTTTTCATTGGACTCCTCGATGATAGATATCAAAATGAAGATATGATCATTGGTAGGATAATTTCTTGTGAATCTTACTTGTCCTTTGGCTCTTAACCACTTTGTCTCAACCCACTTGGATATGTGAATGTATAAGGTTGTGGGAAATATATTATCCAAGGAATGGCCAACCATGGTTGTTGTATTTATTGGGATGAATAATATGAGAGGAGGTCCAATAAGGTGGAAATCCATGGGATATATAGACTGCTTGGACTTCTGGACTATGTTAAAAAATTGAGCTTTTAGATTCTCCACATTATGAGATATGGTGGTTTGAGGTTTAAGGATGGATCCAAGGATTAGGCAGTCAAGAGTGAATAGGTTTTTGGTTAACTCAAAGCTTGGTGGATTTAGAGAATCATAAAGGTCAGAAGCATAGTCAAGCAAAGCAAAGATATAGGATTTTGGGCACAGTGATTTTATAGAGAGGGAAATCATCCAAATGAGTTTGGGAGTGAATTGGAGTTGATTAACTATAGTCTTATACATTTTTTCATGTGGTTCATGTCATTGGAGGTCGGTGCTCGCTATGTCCACGGAAAACTTCCCCGAAATCCATGAGGGAACATGGGGTCGACGAGAATTTTCAATACAATGGGGGATCAACAATAATAGCATCGTATAGGCCCATTTAAGGGCTCAACATGTCACTTATAAGGAATTGAACCTGGGTGGGGAGGGTAGCATTCATTCCTCCCAACAACCCATGCAACATCCATTGGACAACTATAGTTCAAGAGGTAGTTCCTCTTTTTCTTTTTAAAAATGCTTGCTGAAATTCTTAACAAGTTTGGTAAAATATTCATAACTTTGAGCTTAGAAATCTAATTGAGATGAAACTAAAGGGGTTTTGAATAATAATTCTATCTATTTTCTTTCAAAATTTCAATTTTAGATTTGCTTCAGAAATAAAGATTTACTGAATGCGAGGTGAGCTTCATTTGAGTATAAAATCCTCACTTTTAAGCCTCATATTTTAGAAGGATTTAAGGTTATAAAGAATAATTTAAGGGAAAAGGGCATAATTTCTTGAGATTGAAGGCCCAAGATATAAAATTAATATTAGAAAAAATTATATCATTGGCTAGTCTTTGTAGATAAATGTATTGCTTAGTTTGAACAATGTGGATTGAGGAAAAAGTAGAAATCATTGCTAATAGTCATGTATAGGTGGGAAAGGAAATATTTCAACTAGATGAATATAAATACTTTGATATTCTATTTGGTGAATCTCATCTTCCCATTCAAGAATCATCTACACTATTTGTTACTCAGAAACAAGAGTTGTATTCCTCTTCACCTAGGGTTCTTGATGGTAGAACTTTGCTTCATGTACTTGATGCCCTACGATGAGTGAATCTTGATTCCATTGATGATTTGAAGGCATGAATTTACCATGGAATTTATATTTTTTAGGCATGAAAGGAAAAGGTTGCGATGGAAATGTCGAAAGGAAAAGACCGACAATGATTCATGTTTTGATGTGTGGAAATAAATCAGAGGTTTGTATTGATAGTTGGGAATGGAAGTAGGAAGTGAAACATTTATCTTTATGCTCGATGGACCAATCGAAGCATGGTTTTGTTGGCACTTATATCACCAATTTTTGTATTTAATTAGGCTCGATAAAAAAATTATGGTCACCGTGAAAATAGTTGTTGCACATCTTTTCAAATCTAATGTCCATTAATTTTAAAATAATATGTTGAGAAGGTCAAGGGACATTACTACCTACTCACTCTTGTTTTAAATGGAACCATCCTCCAATTAAAGTAAAAAAATAAAATATTCCCCAGCGGATGAATGCTATCCAATGTGGCATAAATGTGAGACACTGCAATGGTTAATGTTTCCAAACAAAATGGAGAAGTGACCTTATTCCAATCCCTTAAAGGTCCCTTCTAAAGCAATGCAAACATTAAAGAAGGAAACAATATACGTCCTCCTCCATGAGTACTTTATAATAAAAGGGTATTCATAATTTTTTCAAAGCGCCAACGCTAACCTCAGGGGAAGTGTTGTAGTTTCCATAGTGTAAAAGGCTTTTTGAGATAAAGCTACAACAAAGATTTAAACGTAAGTTCTGAGATTTCAAAACTTGTAATGGAGTGAGGATGGATTAGGCACTAAAACCAGCAACGAACCTTCCTTCATTTATTGAGTTTGTTTGTTTCAAGATCTGTTTTAGGGATGAGATAGAAGCACTTTTCCTCAAAAGTGACAACTGGGCCATCACCTTGACCGCAACTACCTCATGCTTCTTTATCCATGGATGGGTCCCTTCATACCGAAGAATATGATGATTTACAGGCTGACAGTTAGATACAGGAAAATGACCACATAACTTCGAGGTATGGGCAGCTGTTTCAGGGCTAGCGTCCTCCTCCAGTAGGTTGGGTGCACCATGATAGTGGTTCCTACAAGTTTGGAGCCTCTAGAATTTAATAAAATAAGGTAACATCCAAACCCCCTTGACATTCACATCCTTTCTTCCATCTCAATTGTTATGGTATCACCCTAGAACCCAAAGAGAATACAACTCATTTCCTTCTATTACATGGTTGGCAATGCACTAGTTCATTGTCTACCAAAAACAAGTCTCACCTATGTTATCATAAATGTGAAATAGACCCATATTCATTCTAAAATTGAGGCGCACTGGAGGCTGAGAAAATATTGGGTCCGCAATTTTCTCTAAAATTGCAAACAAGTTTTTTATGGATTCCTTGTGATAGATGAGGCCACTACAAGGTAATAACAAGTTCTATTTTTGTCACTATGTCGATTTTTTTATGAGTCCTCAATTGACTTGTACAATATACCTTTCTCTTTATCCGATGTGGTTTCGGTTGTGGACCTCTTTCCCAAAATATCAACCTTATGTGGTGTAGGAATGACTGGGGCTATTGCTGCTAAACTTGGGTCTAAGGCCACCTTTTCCTGCTTCTAGCTATCCAAATTGGCAACTTTATCTAGTAGTAGGTGTGGCTCATGAGGATAAGCAGCTGCCCTCATAGCCTGCCTCTTGCGGGATATAATCCCCTTAGGATCATACTTCCATACAAAACTTGTAGAGAGATTAAGGGTGGCCATATTAATCTTGTAGAGATATGTGTAGACCATATTAACATTGTAGAGAGATTAATCCCCATAGGGCGTGTATGGTGAGGTTGATTCCATAAGAACCCAACTGGCACAAAAAAGAGTTAATAACCCAAGAAAAATTTCATGTTAAGAAGGAAGAGGTTGTATTTCAGATCTATCCTCAAATACTACTGACATCACCCCAGCATTGCCTACTACAACATGCTCTTGGCAGTAATCACAAGTTATTTGTAGGCCAACTTTAGGCCCTGTTGGGACTTCTAGGAAATATCTCAGTGCATACCATGAAGAGAGGAAGAGGTCACAGCTGACCTTTAACCAAAGTATAGACCTAGAAATTAAAAAATCAATATGTTCATTTGGGTGACAGCCCAAGTTAACAACAATGTAAAAATGTCAATGAAGGTTTGTCTGGTTTTAATTCTATCAGTAAGCATTCTACAAATGTACAATTTTTTGGAAATGTGTGTGATGAGTGGATTCGACACTCATCAAATCTTTATAAATCCCAGCAGATTTCAGGTGTAAGAAAAGATAATGCTGCATTGTAGATGTTTCAACAATTAGAACAAATAGTCTTCAAAGACATCGATCATGAGATGGATCCTCATTACCTAGCGTCAATAGGTCTTCCCCAAGGATGAAACTATAGCAGAGCCATGTTCCAATAGGCTGGTCGACTCGAAAAATGACTTTTCCTCAGGTGAAGCTACAAGAAAAGATCCAGAATGTGGATTGGTCTTACTTGGGTACCCGAAAACACAGATACTCTACCCTAGATTTGCTTATTTATGCTACAGGAATGCACCTCTCTTGCTGTCGAGGTCAAAAAATACAAGTCTTTGACAAGCTGCCACCGAAAAGTTCTTAGGGTTGAAGCTACAGGAAATACACTGCATAGGTTGATCAGAAAATGCCCTTTAACTGCAAAGGTGACCTTAGACCCCTGATCAGAAAATGCCCTTTTACTAATGCCTTTGCGATTAATACAACTTTTGCATCATTTGAAAGAATTTTTTTGAAGAAAACAACCTAATTAGCTCATTTGTGAACGAAGATAAACTTTTTTGAATTGATGGATAACTAGTCAATTACCAGGATTTTTCCAAAACCTGAGAGCAGAAAGTCTTATATGCTCTTTAGCAATCATATTTCACTATTGTCAATATCAGTTGTCTGTGATATCACTCCATAGGATAGACTTTCACTTTCACAATAGTGCCTATTTTTCATTATAATGCCATTGTAATTTGTGCTTGTAGTTCATGTAGTTTTATATAATTGTTTCCTTTAGGTTTATATTAAGCTTGTTAAGGGGGAGTTATAATAATTTCCAAGATTTGTGGATTATAAAAGGAATTCATTATATAAAATTTCAACAGTAGTTATGAAACTCCACTTACAAGTTGCAATATTTAGCAAAATATGAGCTTGATTTTATAAAATATGATAATAGAAACTAATGTAAGGTGAGCAAGGTCAAAAGCCCCTAATTCCTGGCCACTGAAATAGATAAGCCTACGACATTCATTTCTTGAGCAAATTGTAGAAATAAAAGCATAATAAGTACTTGAAATTGTGATATTTTTCCACTATAAACAAACAAAGCTGTATATAAAAGTGTTGCTGCATACATTTACATAACTGAAGATATTTTTGGAAGATGACTACTGAAAATTGGAAATTTCTAAGACTAAGATTTTTTTGGTTGTTGTGTTGATTACATAATAAGTTTGTCTTGTTGTGGGTTGCTCATAGAATCTTCCTTTATTTGCAGGTGGGCAATCTTCTTTAGTAGATTATTGTGCATATTTTGTTGCATATTCAGATGGTTCATGTACAGACACAAACAGTGCATGATCACCTGACCATATGCTGGGAGAAATGCGTGCAATTGATTCAAGGTGAGTTGTCAAGCTAGTCCAGCTTTAATGTTTTTGGTCTTCTGTGTATGCTACAAATTAATGATGATCAGCTTTACCTGAGGGTGTTGTTCAAACTATTAAATTAATGCAGATAGTATCTTAATTTGTTATGTTCTCTATGTAGTATGTGCTTTAAGATAGAGACTAGGTAGTACTTAAGCTGTCTACAATCATGCCCCAAATGCAATTACATAGGTGATTCTGAAGAGTATGGCCATTTTTTAAATACAATGATAGTATTTATTTCATTATATATATATAAATTTTGAATGTCAAAATCGTTCAATTTATTTAAAATTAGAATTATTAGAGCCTTGCTTTTGATTCATTATGAAAGATAATTTTCATTTTTTAGAATAGGTCATTTACCCTTGTTACACCATATAGTAGTTATTATAGTTTATTTATGGCATGGTCTTCCAGGTGTATGCCATCATCATTAGTTCGAACTGGCTTTGTACGAGGGACTTTAACATAAGGCAATGGATGTTATCAGCATCGTTGTCAAAACAAAACATTGGAGGTACAATGCAAGCAAATATTTTTCTTACTGGATCATCATTATTTAGTTTTGATGGTAAATGTAACTTATTAGCCACCTTTTCCTTGATTTTGGTTCCATAGACTCAGCATCATGTTACCACATACCTTCAATTGTTCAGCTGCTACATATTATGGTTACATAAGAATTAAATAAGTCAATTTCTCTGCGGAATCTAGATTTAGAAATTTTGCTATGGGTATGTATTTCAAAAATACTTTTTGGGGTATTTGTTTTCCCAAGTAGTAGTTTTCCATAGTGACTTTTAGAAAGAGCTACCTCGTTGATCCTTTTCCAGAATACAACTTTTATTTCTCCAGCCATAGGAATCTTATGCACTTTATATGTTCGAGGCACGAACTTGTTCGAGCACAAGCCAATTATCTTCTCAAGGTCCAAGATACATTGAAGGTACAAAAAGTATACAAAGTATGATGATTCAAGCATCTTTGGAATTAATAGACACGGTCCCTGTTTATGGCTGATTTTGAAACAACGCCGATATTGTTTTTGGTTAAAAATTATGTTTGTTTTTCCTTTCATGAAATTCACATCCATGGGAACTTGTCAGCCGTTAATCTTATGACATGCCCAGGTTTAGAGATTAATGAGGCCTGTTGCTTGTTTACTGATGCTTACAGATGACCATTGAAAAAATATTTTTCTTAACTGCAATTTGTGCTAGATGATCTAAATGAAATCTCTTTAGTATGCTAGAATCACAATGGTAATTAGCCGTGAGACATTACATGCAAAAGGTAAGAGTTGAGGTATTTTTCTAGATAAGGTGGAAAAGTTCTGTGTTCTAGTGCACTATCTTCAACTTTTGTATTATTGTTTTACGAAGAGGATTTTGAAATGAATCCTTGATGGTCTTGCTCTTGTATAGAATTTTTCTTTCTATAACCAATACACATTAATTGTGTCACATTGTAAAACAACCAAAAACATTGCAGTATGTTTGGTCACAAATTTCAGAAAACTTTGGTGTTTTACTGCACTACCTTCATCTTTTGTATTGTTGTTTTACTGAGAGTATTTTGATATGAATCCTTGAATTTCTTACTCCTGTATACATTTTTTTGTTTATGTAACCGATGCACATTAATTATATATCATTGTAAAAAAAGACAAAATCATTGCAGTATGTTTGGTTGTGAGTCTTGTGACAAATTTTCACATTTTGGTTATGTAGTTACTTATCAAATAACGTCCTCTTTCTAAACAACATATAAAAAATCTTCTATTTTTCTTAGAAAAAGACTAGCCCTATTATTTGGAAGCCATGTTAATTGGAGAGTCAAGATCTCTAGACTTCATGATTTGCATATTTCTTCAGCAAGATACATGGTAGCCTTTATTAAAGTTTTTTACCTGATGTTCTTAACAAAACATTAGTAGTCATTTTAGGAGCAAACCTGTTTGAATAATTATATTTGGGTAAATATTTTAATTAGTACAAATTATGTAAAATAAAAGACACCACCATGGGTCAATTGAAGTTTATATAACTTATTATATGAAAATTTGTTTACTAAATCTACTAAGCTCTGCTGAGAGAAATGTAAGGTGAAGAGGAGTGTTCCCTAGACAATATAATGAACCTAATTAAACTTAGTTACTAAGTGCTACAACTATTCAGGAGTCATGACTATTATTTATCCTTATGTATATATAGGTTCACCCCATTTTTTGTGGTGTCTCCTCAGGCCCTTTGGCCTATTACAAGTGGTACCAATGGACGTTCGAGACTTGTTGGCTTGTGGCCAATTCCATTTTTGTGATGGAAATAAAATTTCCTAGCTGGTGGTCCATCCTTCAAGTAACTCTTTGATAGAAAGAAAAAGAGACATGTAGAAAAATTGTTATACTGCTACAAACATCCCTTGTTCATCTGGCTCTTATAGTTTCCATTCTCTACTCCTCTACCACGCACACTAGGAAAACTTTTCTCATATTAGTGAAGGCATGTTAAAAGTATAAAATTAGTCGACAAGTGTGAGGATATCAAGCACATTTCAATTGCCAAAATATCCTGTCTAGAATGCGTTGCCACTAAACAAATAACAGAAGAAAACAATAAAGCCATTGTTGCTCTCATTACTATGTTGGCTATTCGGGAAAGGTAAATGTGATATCCTTGGAGTAGTTGGGTGAAAGGGAAAATGTTAATAAGTCTTCCTATGAAGTATAGGGACTCTTTACAAAACAATTAAGTTGAAAGGTTAGCTTAATAAGGTACTTTTATGAAAATTTCATATTTAGAATAATATAAAATAAATAATAAATAAATAAATATTTATACCAATAGGTCTTTTTATTTTAGAATTTGGGGTTGACTAGAGCATATGCCTTTCCTAGATTTCACAAGGACGAGACAAGTGTACTTTCCATATTGATTTTATGGCAATTGTTCCTAATTTGAAATAAACAATTATAAAATAAAAAGAATATAAAAAATAACTGGTAGATATGCATGGATAAAGCTATTTGATGGATTAAAAACTCATAGTTGATGCATGGACAACGGGTGCAACTACACATGGAAAATAAGTAACTTGTTATTGGAACTTAAGTTGTGACCTATCGGTGTTCACCAACCACAAGTTAAGTGGTTGGTCTAGTATAATAATAGTAAGGCCTTATTATAAACAGACCATGCCTATTTTAAAAGTACACCAACTAGAGGTAACTGTTTAAAAATAAAGGCCACCACCTCTTAAAGGATTAAGGCACTATCTAAAATAATTGGAAAAGAGAATATTTTTATACAAAATATTTTGGCGTGACTAAACAAATGGTTCCCAGAAACTAGGATGAACTTTTTTGGAAGCTATTCAAATCCAGGGAGCAACTTTAACACCTTTTGAGGTCTAGAAATGAACTAGTTCATGCTTTGAAGCAAGTAGATGAATATTTTTCAATGATGAAATCATAAATAGTCACCTTATGAAATGATACTAGATGTAATGCTTCCATCAAGGCAGAGATGTTAGGCCCATTATTGTTGATTGATTAGTTGCAATCACTAGAATAACAAGGACCACATAATGATAATTTAATCAAGGAAATATTTCTGCTGATTTTCGGAAGCTTTCAAGGGTTGGATCAAATGAACAATCCCTCATCTGAAAGGAGGGTAAAATTTCTAGTAATTTTAGTGAGAGTCAAGTCATGGGATGTTATGCTAGACCTTGACTAGGATGATCTCAACCAACAAATGTTTCAACATACTGCTAGTAAGAGTCACACTGAAATTGTATCTGTTGATGTGTATGTAACTTCGGAATGTATTTCACCTATGTATATTGTAGTCCTATAGAGATGGTATTATTCCTCTATATGGAAGTGTCGTCATTTGAATTGACAAGTGTCGCAAGTGTCGCAACTTGCATGTGATGGCTTATTAAACCACCAAGTGTGGGGTCGTCCCTGATTAGTATTACCATGGGTTATTAGACTGAGTTAGACAAGTCGGCCCTGCTAGTTTATTAGGAAAGTCACATCATGTATAAATAGAGTGTGGGAGGAACTCTATTTGATCTCTTCATTATTCACTTCTACACTCTCCAGAAAGTGGCGCACAAGTGAGGAAGGAGGAGTAGCTACTAGAGAAGACTATCTCTTGTACTTGCGTTGTATCATTGCTCTTTCTATCTCTGAGGAAGTTGTGGGGTTTTTCACCTTTATGGTTTTCTCGAGTGAAACTCTGTGTGTCCATTGTCTTATGTTATTGCTTGTTATGCTTGATATGCTTGATATGTTTTACATGTTATTCTCTCAGTAAAGATCCTAGAGTATATTGAATTAATGCTCAAAATCTAACATGGTATCAGAGCTAACCTGAGAAGAAGACATTGTGCAGTTACCAAAACTAGGGTTTCTTGTTTATTGGGTTTCTCTCCACATATTGTGGAAAGGTAGTAAGGTATATTGACTCTAATCAGCAAGGTGCATCTTTCTGTCCAATTAGAATTCAATTCTGGGCACTTTCATTTTTGGCCCTAAACATTAGGGTTTCCACAAAAATAGGAATTTCTGAAATCTGAGACCATAGCTAGAAGCGCCTTTAACAAAATCGAATTTTAGAGCTTTGGATCGAACTTTTTGGTTGGGTGAAGCTCTAGGAAACTCAAACCCTAATTCAGGGTCCTCCCTAGTGAATTCGAGAAGACTAAAAGGCATTTTTGAAGGGTGAAACTTTGCAGTTTACAAATTGTGAGTATACCAGGATGATAATTTCATCAAGGTGCATCTTTCTATCTTTGTAGAAGTTTGAAATTCAAAGTTTGAATTTTTAGGGTTTCTGTGACAAACCCTAATCCGGCACCAGATCCAGTTTTCAACAAATCAAGTGGTAAGACCTAAATATCTTCTATTTCCATTTGAAGTACTCTTTAAGATGTATCACCACACAAAGCTTGAGGATAAGCTTGAAGGGGTTGATAAATTCTGAGCATGGATGTATAGGATTGGATTAATCCTGGAAGAAAATGAGTTGGACACTTACATAAGTGAAGAGGTCCCTGTCCCAAAGGAAGAAGAGGCTAAGGCCTTACACAAGAAGAACTTGGTCAAGGAAAAGATGATCATTGCTAATTCTATCAAAGATCATCTCATCCCACATGTGTCATCTCTGAAGACACCTAAGGATATGTTTGATTCTTTGACCAAGCTATTTGAAGGGAAGAACATAAATCGGAAGATGACCTTGAGGAATCAACTAAAGAATATCAAGATCCAGAATTCAGAAACTATGCAGTCTTATTTCTCAAGGGTCTCCCAGATGAAAGAACAACTTGAAGCTGTGGGAGAAGATATATAGAATGGAGAAGTGGTAATGACCACTCTTAATGGCCTTCCTAGGTCATGGGATTCCTTCATCCAAGGAATTTGCGCTAGGAGGAAACTTATCACTTTCAGTAGACTGTGGGAAGAATGCTCACAGGAAGAAGCTCGAATTGTAGCTCAAGAAGAAAAGATGGGAAATGAAGACCAAGCTCTCACAGTACACTCCAAAAGACATGATGATAAGAAGGGACATCACCACAGTAAGAAAGAAAAGCATCACCATCAGAATCAAAGGGGCAACTTCAGATCTCAAAGAAACATATCAAATGCCCGATGCTTTACATGTGATGAAAAGGGACAGTATGCCAAGGATTGTCCCAAAAACAATAAAGATGGCTCTCACAAAAGGAAGAAGAACATCAAAAGAAAACATCATGCTCATACTGTAGAAGATGATGAACCTCCCAGGAAGAGGGCTAGGGAAGAAAGTGAAGATTCTTCAAGTGATGAAGAGTATGTTTTAATTTTTGCCCTCACTAGTACCATTACTCATGGAAGTAATGATTGGATTATAGATAGTGGGGCTTCCAAGCAAATGACAAGATTCAAGGAATCCTTTATGAACCTATCTGAACATGAATCACCCCACAAGGTGAAACTTGGGGATGACTACCAATATCCAATAAAAGGAAGTGGTGAAGCCTCCTATAAGCTAGACTCTGGAAATTCCATGAAGATGAAAGATGTACTTTATGTTCTAGGTCTCAAGAAGAATCTACTCTCCATATCTGCATTAGATGCAAAAGGCATGAGGGTTGCATTTGTAGATGGCCAAGTCCTAATGTGGAAAAAGGGTAAGACTATAGATGATGCAGTGGTGATTGGAGAACAAGAGGGAGGATTATACAAATTGAAGGGCCAACTAGAACAAGCCTTGGTCCATGACTCAGTAGAGCCAAGTGAACTTTGGCATAGAAGGCTTGCACACATGCCCTATAGGGCACTTCCAATTGCAAGCAAAGCAGTGGAAGGTCTTCCTGAAATCCAGAAAAAACATGAAGGCATTTGCAAAGGTTGTGCAAAGGGGAAGAATACAAAGAAGACATTTCCAAGTAGTGAAAGCAAGGCAAAAGGAATCTTGGAAATCATCCACTCCGATGTATGCGGTCCGATGTCATCCAGTTGTCTGAGTGGGTATGTATACTATGTTTCCTTCATTGATGATTTCTCTAGGAAGACTTGGGTTTACTTCTTGAAGAAAAAAGATGAAGTGTTTGACAAGTTCAAGGAATTTAAGGCCTTGATAGAAAATCAAACTGATATGAAGATCAAGATCTTCAGATCCGACAATGGTAGAGAATTTACTTCAGGATACTTCAAGAAGCTATGCAGTGATTCAGGGATTAAGAGGGAGTTGACTACTCCTTACAATCCACAACAGAATGGGGTTGCTGAAAGGAAGAATAGAACAATTATGGAAGCAACTAGGGAAATGCTTCATGACCAAGACCTACCCATGCACTTATGGGAAGAAGCAGCCAGGACAACTTTATATGTGCAGAACAGAACACCTCATAAGATACTTGACAACAAAACACCAGAATAAGTGTTCATTGGTAAGAAACCAAAAGTTGGCCATCTCAGAATATTTGGTTGTCTAGTATACACTCACATCCCAAAAGAAAAAAGGACAAAGTTAGATCCTTCAAGAAAGAAGGGCATATTCGTGGGTTACAGTGAAAGCTCAAAGGCTTACATAATCTACTTTCCTGGATTCAAGAAGATTGACATCAGTAGGGATGTAACATTTGATGAAGGCTCGGCATACATCAAATCGAGAAAGACACCTGTTGAAGACAATGAAGAACCCAGAATATCCAGAACATAAGACACTACAATGAATGAAGCAATTCCTGAAGAAGATCGTGAGATGGAAGATCCACAAAAACCTGTAGATCCACCTTGTGAGAAGAACTCTCACAAGAGGAAACCAGCATGGGCTAGAGAGCTCATCCAAGATGCAGAAAGGTATGGCATTCCAGAAGAGGAACACGGAGAAAGGAAAAGGACAAGATCACACACCATGTATGTTTCCTTACTCTGTGATATCATGAACAAAGAACCTTCCAGTTATGAAGAAGCAGTGGAAAAGGAAGAATGGAAGGATGCCATGGTCAAGGAATACCAGTCGATCATGAAGAATGATGTTTGGGATGTGGTCCCAAGACGAGATGGGAAGTCTGTTGTGACTTCCAAGTGGATCTATAAGATCAAGCATGTTGCAGATGGTAGAATAGAGAAATACAAAGCTAGGTTTGTAGCTCGTGGATTCTCCCAAAAAGAAGGGATTGATTATGAAGAGACTTTTGCTCCTATGGCTAGATACACTTCCATTAGATCAGTAATTGCTCTGGCTATAGTGATGAAATGGAAGGTACTCCAGATGGATGTCAAGAAAACTTTCTTGAATGGTGTAGTTGAAGAGGAAGTGTATGTGGAGCAGACACATGACCGAGGGTCACATGTGTGCAAACTAAAGAAAGCCATGTATGGTTTGAAACAGGCACCCAGGACCTGGTATAGCAGGATAGATGGCTTCTTATCTAGTTTGGGATTTACCAAGAGTAAAGCGGATTCCATCCTTTACTACAAGGATGAGGAAGGCAATCCAGTGATACCACTATTGTATGTGGATGACCTGTTTGTGACAGGTGAGGATAGATTGATTTTCGACACGAACAGGAAGCTTGCTGCCGAGTTCGAGATGAAGCACTTGGGTATGATGCACTACTTTCTTGGTATGGAGGTGTGGCAGAGTGCATATGGAATCTTCCTTGGACAAGGGAAGTATGCAATAGAGATCCTAAAGAGGTTCAAGATGATGGACAACAAGGCCATGGCCACACCTATGGCATCGAACCTGAAGCTTTTGTGTGATGCTTCATCTGAGCTGGTTGATGCTATGATGTATCGTCATATGATTGGGTCCTTGATGTACCTAATGAATACAAGACCAGACATCTGCTTTGCAATGAACACCTTGAGCCAGTATTTAACAGATCCGAGACATGTTCACCTGATAGCTGCAAAGCATATTCTGAGGTACCTGAAGAGCACAGTTGACTATGGGCTCAAGTATGAGGCGAATCAAAAGTTTAACCTCGAGGGTTATGTTGATTCGGATTGGGCAAGCAGTGCCATTGATCAGAAGAGCACTTCGGGGTGCTGCTTCAGTATGGGATCCAGTATGATCTCTTGGTTTAGGAGGAAGCAGGCCTGTGTGGCACTGAGTAAAGCCGAAGCAGAGTATGTCGCAACTTGTTCGGCTAGTTGTGAGGCAGTATGGCTTAGGAAGCTACTGTTTGATTTGTTTGATCTACAGTTGAGTGCTACTTGTATATATTGCGACAACCAGAGTTGTGTGAAGTTGTCGAAGAACCCGGTGTTCCATGAAAAGTCGAAGCACATTGAGATCAAGTTCCACTATATTAGGGATATGGTGCAGAGAGGAGCAGTGAAGCTCCTGTATGTTGCGATGGACGAGCAGATAGCTGATGTGTTGACCAAGCCGCTGGCCAGAGTGAAGTTTGAATACTTCAGAGGGAGACTTGGTGCACTTCAGATCGAGAATCCTTCCAAGGGGAAGTGATGAGTCCGAAGACACAGATGCACATGAGCCCTTCTCACATGGTGATAGATGTGTTCTCCCATGGTGAGATGTAAGTGCTGGAGCCATTCTCACATGGTGATAGATGTGCTCTCCCATGGTGTGATGTAAGTACTGGATCCATTCTCAGATAGTGATAGATGTGTTCTCCTATGCTGAGATGTAAGGGCTAAATCCATTTTCAGATAGTGATAGATGTGTTCTCCTATGTTGAAATGTAAGGGCTGGGCCATTTCAAAATGGTGATAGATGTGTTCTCCCATGGTGAAATGTAAGGGCTGGGGCCATTCTCACATGGTGATAGATGTGTTATCCCATGGTGAGATGTAAGGGCTGAGTGAGCCTTTCCGACATGGTGGCAGGTAGTTCCTCCCATATTGACATGGTGGTAGGAGAGTCCTCCCATGGTCGTGATATAAGTGTTGAGCCTTCTCCGAATGGTGATAGATGTGGTCTCCCATGTCGGTGGTGTAAGTGTTGTGTGATGTGCATCTGGGTTGTGCTCCGTGGATGATGAGGTGATCTGAAGACAATGATGTGATAGTATGGTACACAAGTTTTGTAGAGGCATATTATCAGTCCTGAGATGCTCTTACAGGTTTTGCAGAGGCAGTGTAATCAGTCCTGGGAGATCTTGTAGGTTTTGCAGAGGCAGTGTAATCAGTCATGAGGTGTACCTACTTGATGGCTTGCTCGTAGAGATGTTGAAGACCTACATGGAGGCTAGGCCTACATCCAACATGAAAAAGGGCTGGCTCTGTAGATGATGAAGACCTGCAGGTGGTGGGCCTACATCCAGTATGAGAAAGGACTGGCTCTGTAGAAATTCTTATGACAAGTAGATTGGAGAATGATTGAAATAGCAACAGCAGTGACGATGACGATGATGATTCAATGACGATGATCCAGTGACGATGATCCAGAGAAGAAGACTTGTGCTAGAATATCTGTGTCGAGAAATACCTTCCTAGTTAAAAGGGACCGTTGATTTATATGTAACTTTGGAATGTATTTCACCTATGTATATTTTACTCCTATAGAGATGGTTATTCCTCTATACGGAAGTGTTTTCATTTGTATTGACAAGTGTCGCAACTTGCATGTGATGGGTTATTAGACCACCAAGTGTGGGGTCATCCCTGATTAGTATTACCATGGGTTATTAGACTGAGTTAGACAAGTCGGCCCTGCTAGTTTATTAGGCAAGTCAGGTCATGTATAAATAGAGTGCGGGAGGAACTCTATTTGATCACTTCATTATTCACTTCTACACTCTCTAGAAAGTGGTGCACAGGTGAGGAAGGAGGAGTAGCTGCTAGAGAAGACTATCTCTTGTACTTGGGTTGTATCATTGCTCTTTCTATCTCTGAGGAAGTTGTGGGGTTTTTTACCTTTATGGTTTTCCCTAGTGAAACTCTGTGTGTCCATTGCCTTATGTGATTGCTTGATATGCTTGATATGATGTACATGTTATTCTCTCAGTAAAGATCCTAGAGTATGTTGAATTAATGCTCAAAATATAACAGTATCCACTTCAATGCAAATGATAATGACTATGTTTTGGATGAGTGTGAAGGCATATCATGACTATTATTATCTGTTTTACTTTGTTAGTTTGAGGAAATAGAAGTGGGATGATTCACTAATTGCCCATTTCTTAGGTGTAAGTGTTTGTTAGAAATTGTGTAGAAAAGATGATGCCATATCTGACACATAAGAGTTTGTTTTCAATAATATTGAAAAAGAAATTACTCTCAATGGATCTTTATGCTCATGGCCAATCTCAAGGACAACCAGAAATATTACCTTCATTGCTCCAAAACAATATTTTGACATGTACCAATCTTCTGCTGGTATCAATTTGATTCAATCTCTTTTTGTGTACATTCTATGTGCAAATCTGCACATTGATCAGAACCATGGTAGATATCTTTTTTAGCAAGCTCTTGAACCAAACACCATCTCTCTCATCTCATGGTTAATTTATCTCCTCCTCCCTTACAAATAAAAGGTCAATGGTCCCCAAGAATCATATACTTCCAAGTTTGCATCTCTTCCCTACACCCTTGGAATTCCAAATGACTCCAAGAGTCGATTATGACTCCCTCCTTGGACATCCATGATTTAATTTGTATGTGAAGGCCTTTTTAGCCTTTTTTTTCCACGTGGAAGATAGTTATTGGCTATGAGGCTTGGAGCACTCCCTTCAATCCCATTTCATTTACTTTAGTTTGGGTGGAGGGCAGATGTACCTCTTTCCATCCTTTTTACATCATCCACACAAAATTTGTCCCACATGCTTTAGGTCAGCGGAGGGTTGAGGCTGGAGGTATCACTTCCCCTCCAATGTTGTCCAATGTCACTTTCACAAGGTTTAACCCAAAATACTTATGGCAAGCCATAAGAAGAGGATTCGGTCAAGATTTGGAAAGGGGCTTTGGCAACCTACACTATTTCGTAAAGGGAGTCAGGAATCTGGAATAGACCTTATTGAATGGAAGCCATGGAATTTTAGCCCTTGAGCCACCCATTTATTCATGCATTATACAATATAAAGGAATGCAATTCATCTAGTACCTTTATAAAGGAATGCAATTCATCTAGTAACTTTATAAAGGGATTTCTGAACAATTTCATCAAGCAAATTGGTTATTTTTGAAGGATTTACAATTCATATAACATAAAACCATTCATTTAGAGGTTTTCTAAACACTTGGAAAACATACTACCATGCTACAACTATCCATCGAACCACAAAATTCAATACTGTTCTCACCTTTAAATTACAGTCTACAAACTCTAATTAATTAGAATTATGCCATTGAAATAGAAAACAGAGAAACATTTTAATTTACGCAAAATTAATCAAGGTCTATGATGTTTAATAGACTTGTCCATAGGCTGAGTGTCAGTGACTATGGATACGATCCAAGTCCTCCTTTTGGGGGAAGTCAACAGTAAAAGGACCTTGAATCAGCCTAAAACCGTCAAGCAACAACCTTTTTCTTAGTTTTGGGCATAACTTAAGCCTTGAAACAAATTCTGGGCATACTTGGAGCTATTATGGGTTGTCCTCTGGGTATAAACAGCCCTAAAATCAAGTCTGGTCGCATCTTGAGAGATCTATGCATAAGAAGGGCAATTCTGGGCATGAAAAACTCTATGGAAAGTGATGAGTAGTGGGAAAACAGTCCTAAACCATGGATTCTAAGCACATATCAGCATGTAAATACATCAGTTTTGAATTCTGGGCAGGTCTGAAGTGAATCTGGGTAGTTTGCTTCATATTTTTGGACATTTTTTACCCCAAATAGCTATCAAACTCAACCCTAGAATAAATATGGGCAGCTCTGAATGAATTCTGGGCACTTTGATAGACCCTAGAACAATGGTATGCACCCACAGTTAGCACAAAAGGAAGGGATATGTCCAAAGTTTTAAGTAATTTGTACCCTGGAACGTCGTAGCTTGTTTGATGAGATCATCCAGGCTATGGTGCAACATTTCAGTGTTTCACTCCATATTAAGGCAACATCCACCCTTGAATAATTTTTTTGCAGACAGGAAACCCTTCTTGGTGCAGGCCGTCACCCATAGAGAGGTCTGTCCATGGTGTTATGTATACATATAGAGGGCGATCCACCTTGGAGGCCATTATCATCAGCTTAGAAGAGGATGTCCCTCCTCTAGGGACATTTTGTCCACTTTAGGATGTCTTGTTGCTTGAACTAAAGTGTCATTTATTCAAGGATTTATACATACCAAATGATACCATCGGCTCTAGCTTTTACTTCCTAATTCACTACAAGTAAATCCTCAACTTTCTTATTTTTCTATGTGAATTCTTTCCCTAAAGTCATCAATGTCATATTAAAGGATTTATGTGCTCAAATCTGGCACTGTCCTTCAAGAATACCTATCTTGGAATCTGCTAACTGCCTTTGTAATTATGCATTGTCTTTTTCTAATATCCTACAATAGAGTGGTGATGGTGAGGAGACCCTCAAAATATTTTTGCAAATTTAGATGGAGACTACGAAACCAAATTGGATAACCTTAATCAATGTTCATAAGGTGTTTACTAGATTGGTAGATGTGGAACAAGAAAAATCACTGCATACGTTGGAGGTTTGATGTGGATGTCGTTAAGTTGAAGGGGACTTTGGAGTCCATGTGGTGTCATCTCCTAGCATTGATCCCTTACTTGTTGGAGGAACCCCACTTTGTTTGGGGCCTTATGCATGAAGGGACAAAGTCCTTGTTTTTACAGGTTTTTGAAGACTTGTTGTTTGAAGGGTTAAGCAAGTAACATTGTGAAGGCCTTGAAGGTTCACCTTGGTGACTCCACACATATGTATTTGGTATGAGGTATTCTATTTCCAGATTTCAAAATCAGCACCTTGTATGTTTGAAGTTTTCAAGAACAAAGTATGACTTTGTGCAAAGAAAGAAAAATTATTGAAGATTGGCTTAGACCTTTAGATTTTTCATATGTTTTGGGTTATCCACATCATTTTTCAAGTGAAATATGGTCAAATTATCTTCCAAAATTTCATGGGACTCCTTCCATGGTTTCACTTGATATTCAATCATTCATGGATTTTGTTGTAAACCTCAACATTGTTGATGAGGATGTTTTGATGATGGTATTTGCACTTTCATTGGTTGGTTGTGGTGCATGGGAATGGTATTGTAGGTTAAAGCCAAAGGAGATAAATTCATTTCCTTACTTGATCAAAAGGTTTTACAAATGTGGTCATGAGAAAGATGTTGCAAGCTTGCAAGATGGGTATTTTTGGCATCTTCTTTGTGGTAAGTTGCATGTAAGGGCACGCAGCATGATGTTTTCATTTAAAAGAGACCCTTCAAAGTTTCTTTTGTATGAAATGAATAAAAGAGCTAGTTCCTATGTGTATTTACATGGGTGCTTCAAAAATAGGTGTGGTGATATCCCCCCATCAAGCATTGATCTTAGATTATGTTGTGAGATTTTGGGTGTAGAATGTCGAATCATTATACCAAAACTAAATGAAATCCTTGAGCTTGATATTGCATATTTTGAAGATCAAAGGGTTGTTGAAAGTATCCTATTTGTTGAAGACATTCAAGCTCCCACATCATTTCCCATGGAAGACCAGGAGCAAAGTCATTGACACTTAGTTTGCAAACTTTTTTTTATGAGTCCATGATTGTGTGGTATATAAAATTTAAGCCATTGACAAGTGCTATGCTTATATTTATATTTTGACTTCCTACAGTATTCTCAAAATACTTCATACTATCAGCAGTGGAAGCCCTCCCAACAGGAACAAGTATTGCCAATATTTTTAGCCATTATGTATTATGATATTGCAATTTGATGGATTGATTGTATGGTAGGAAGATAACCTGTTTTTTTAAGGTGGCTTGCTACAATGGGCACACAAATAAGGAAAGATTTAACATTATGTTTTATGAAATCAATCCCATATATTGCTATTTGAAGAAATTTATGGTAGCTGCTGCAATGGGCACACAAATAAGGAAAGCTTTTGTTGATGTATATGTAACTTCGGAATGTATTTCACATATATGTATATTATATTCCTATAGAGATGGTATTATTCCTCTATAAGGAAGTGTCGTCATTTATATTGTAAGTGTCGTAACTTATACTTGATGGGTTATTAGACCACCTTGTTTGGGGTCGGCCCTGTATAAGTCATGTGGGTCAAAGGGTTATTAGACCACCCTATTGGGGGTCGGCCATGTGGGTCAAAGGGTTATTAGACCACCCTATTGGGGGTCGGCCCACTCAGCATTATGTTATGTGGTTAAGTTCGAGCCGACATGAGTTAGGTAAAAAGGCAAGTCAAGTCAAGTATAAATAGAGTGCGGGAGGCACTCTATTTGCTCACTCACTTCTCACACATGCTCTCAAGGAGGAGAGGCGCACTTATGGAGGAGGAGGATTGCTGCTAGGTTATGGCTATCTCTATTGGTTGGTTGTATCATTGCTCTATCTATCTCTGAGGAAGTTATTGGGGTTTTTCACCTTTATGGTTTTCCCCAAGTAAATATTTGTGTCTCTTGTGTGCTTGCATTATTGTCTCCATGATTGATATGCTGTAGATATGCTGTACATGTTATTCTCTCAGTTAAGATCCTAGATCATATTGAAGTAAATTCAGAAAATTTAACATGGTATCAGAGCTAGCCTGAAAGAAGGCATGATATGGCATGTATGACACTTGTTGCACTTACGATGCTAGGGCTTGATATAGCAAAAACCAGTCATCGTAGCACTTTCGCTATAAATCCGTTTTGGCGAAGTTTTCGGATCTGAAATTGTTACAGGCCGAATTTAAGATCTCCAGGTATCTTGTGTCCAAAGGACAACCTCTAATTCGTTTTACTTTGTGATTTATGATCTGTACAATATAGGGTTTCTGCCTCTTCCAGATCTGAGTCAAAATCAGGTGACCTTGGGAAAAAGGTCATAACTTGGGCTAGGAAGCTCCAAATGAAATTTCGTAAAAAGTGACAGGTAGTACACAGTCTGTACTATCTCAGAAAACGTTTTCAGAGGCCGAAGTTGAACCAGTGACACGTGGCACGCCGTAAAAGTTCGCTATACTGTTTTATCCCATAAACAGGTCACGTTACGACACTTGGCATAACTCTCTCTCAGAAAATCCAATTGAGGTCAGACCTGTCAGGATGGAAAGATAACAGACCGAGCTATCTCAGAAAACTTTTTCAGCGGCCGAAGTTCAAACAGTGACACGTGGCACGCCGTACAATTTCGCTCTTCTGTTTTATCCCAAAACAGGTCACGTTGCGACATTTGGCATAACTCTCTCTCAGAGAATCCAATTGAGGTCAGACCTGTCAAGATGGAAAGGTAACAGGTCAGGCTATCTCAGGAAACTTTTTTCAGACCCTGTGGATCAAAAATTTCGGAGTTACACCAGACACAATCAGGTACATATTTCTGTCAAAACAGAATTATTTTTTTGGTACCTTCATTCATGGCTTCCGGAATTTAGGGCTTTGAAGAAAGTTGGAATTTTTGTAATCGGAGACCACGGCTGAATGCTACTCATCAAAATAAAAATTTAGAGACCAAAATCAGAATTTTTGGTTGGGCAGAAGGCCGGGCTTGATCAGACCCTAGTTCGGGACTTTGATCAGGAAAGTGGAAAATTAGGGCTTCTGTAAAAATGGGAATTGTTGAAATCTGAGACCACGGCTGGAAGCTCCTCAGAAAAATAGAAGCTTAGAGCTTTGGATCAAACCTTTTGATTGGGAAAAAGAGTGGGATTCATCAAACCCCAGTTCAGGGTCACGTCCAGTGAATCCAGAAGTTTCAAAGGCAAAATTGAGGAGTGAAACTTTGCAGTTTTCAAATTATGAATATACCAATTTGATCAGCTCATCAAGGTGCATATTTCTATCCTTTCGGAAGTTTGAAATTCAAAGTTTGAATTTTTGGGTTTCTCTGACAAACCCATATCCAGCTCCAGGTCCAGTTCTTGCAAATCAAGTGGATTGGGTTAATCCTAGAAGAAGATGGATTGGTCACCTACATAGGTGAAGAAGTTCCTGTTTCAGAGGGAGATAAGGCTAAGGCCTTACATAAGAAGATTACTAGCGATCTCGACAGGTATGACTCATCAAGGTATGTCTCGATATTTGTTCATGATTAAGTTTATAGTATGCTTGTCTTCATGTTATTACAGTTAGTACACTCTTGATTTTAGACTTGTCATATCACCTTAATAAAACTATGAATGCAGGATAGAAAATATTCATTGATTAAGGTGTTGACACTTATGATTGTACTAATGCATTATGGTGTTGTATGAGGTTTATGTTGTCTACTAACATGAAAGGTACACCAAGAAAGACAAATCATGTTCTGGTCCAAGAACATATGATCATGATAACATGAGGACAAAGATTCATCCATTGTCATGGATCTCACAGAAGATCCATTTACGAGGTATGTATAACTTGGTTTTGTAATGGTTAACTTATGAGACATGCAGGTTACTAGCACAAGTCACTGAAGAGAACCAAAAGACATCATACGGGTATGTTAGACATAACTAGCTAGCATGCTAATCCAGGTATGTTTTTCCTATATCAAGCTAGAATCCTACCTTGTGTTAGGATCTTATAATGTTGTTGATAATGATTATTCATGAAGTCATAAGTTTGAATAATCATGATTGTATGCACATTATGTTTCTTACCATAATTGATGATATGACTAACCAAGAGAATCATGATGGTATATGTTTGAGTAATTACAGGTTTAGACATGTTATGCTTCTTATGATTTGACTAACCATAAGAATCCCACATAAACCTTGAATGCTAATGCTTATTATTCTGTTTGAAATAATCATGACTATACATGCTTGAAATTATTGTGTTTTTAATAGTATACTAATGAATGTATGATTTTATATGAAATCACAAGGATAACACAATCATGGTACTAATAAGCATGCATAGGGACCAAGGATGAATATGAGTTCAAGAACAGGTAATTCAGGAAGCAAAGATCAAGAGGGAGCACACTCCAATTGCTCCTGCAAGAAAGCAAAGGAGCACACTCCAGTTGTTCCTGCAAGAAAGCAAAGGAGCACACTTCAGTAGTTTCTGCAAGGATGCAGATATTCAGAGGGAGTTCACCATCTTTCTACATTCCACAACAGAAAAGTGTAGAAGAAGCTACTTCAGATTAGGACTCCAACAGCTTCTGCAAGGAAGTAAAGACTCAGAGGGAGTCCACCCAATGAACAAAGAAAGATAAGTATTTTAATCATCATTTCTTGCATATTTGTTTGTTTAAATAATACTGTTCAATAATGTATATATTGATGTTCCTAGAATTAGGTTGTGTATTATGCATATTAGAATAGTTGCATTGATGAACAGTATACTACTAATATACATGGGTAAGTGGCCTATGGCACTGTACAACATTCCATTGCTACTTATCTAGAATGAAACCTCTTTGCTGACATGTTGGGAGTTGTGCACACTCTTAACAATGTTCTGGTAGAGATTGGAAGGCATCTAGAAAGTTATGGGATATGGATAAATGTTGTATTGAAGCATTGGCTAAGATAATTGCATGAATGTATGACATATTTCTTTATGTGTAAGAATTTGTTCTGAAAACTATGAGATGTTTTCTAATCATGCAATTTAACTTGTTGTGTAGGAAAGATCATATGCCATCTCCTACAAAAGAAGAACTACAACATTTGTTCAACAATAAAGATATCTATTGAAGATATTGAAGATATTGAAGTTCCCAGGATCTGGGATGAAGAAATGAAATGCCATGATCCGTCGATCATGAAGAATGATGTTTGGGATGTAATCCCAAGACATGAAGGGAAGTTTGCTATGACTTCCAAACGGAACTATCAGATCAAGCATGTTGCAGATGGCAGCATTGAGAAATATAAAAGTGATGAATTAGAAGATACACCAGATGGATTCAAGATAGCTTCCTTGAATGGTGTAGTTGAAGAAGAAGTACATGTAGAGCAGCCACTTGGTTCTGAGACACATGATAGGAAATCATATATGTGCAGAACTTGGTATGGTGAAGATAGATTGATTGCCGACACGCAGCGGAAGCTTACTACCGAGTTCGAGATGAAGAACTTGGGGATGATGCACTATTTGTTTTTGGCATGGAGGTGTGGCAGAGTGCAGATGGAATCTTCCTTGGACAAGGGAAGTATGCAGTAGAGATTCTGAAGAGGTTCGGGATGATGGATTGCAAGGCCATGGCCACACCTATGGCATCGAATCTGAAGCTTCTTTGTGATGCTTCATCTGAGCCAGTTGATGTTTCTATGTATCGTCAGATGATTGGGTCCTTGATGTACCTGACGAACACGAGACCAGACATTTGCTTTGCTGTGAACACATTGAGCCAGTTCCTGACGGATCCGAGGAGTGTTCACCTAGTTGCTGTAAAGCATGTTCTGAGGTACCTGAAGGGTACAGTGGATTATGGGCTCAGATATGAGGCGAATCAAAAGTTTAACCTGCATGGTTATGTTGATTCAGATTGGGCTGGCAGTGCTGCAGATAGGAAGAGCACATCTGGGTGTTGCTTCAGTATGGGATCAGGTGTGATCTCTTGGTTTAGCAGGAAGCAGTCCTGCGTAGCACTGAGTACAGCTGAGGCAGAGTATGTTGTAGCCTGTTCAGCTAGTTGTGAGGCAGTATGGCTACGGAAGCTACTGTCTGAGTTATTTGATCTCCCGTTGGAGGCTACTGGTATCTTCTGTGATAACCAGAGTTGTGTGAAGCTGTCCGAGAACCCAGTGTTTCATGACAGGTCGAAACACATAGAGATCAAATATCACTATATCAGGGATATGGTGCAGAGAGGAGCTATGAAGCTCCTGTATGTTGCGACGGACGAGCAGATTGCAGATGTGCTGACGAAGCCACTAGCCAGGGTGAAGTTCGAGTACTTCAGAGAGAGGCTTGGTGTTATTCAGATCGAGGACACTTCGAGGAAGAAGTGACGGACACATTTGCTGAAGCCATTCCAAGCATGTTGGAAGGAGGATCCTTCACATGGCTGTGGATGTAAGCGCTGGATGATGAGCATCAGAATGATGTTCTGGTTTCTGCTTGATATGATCAGTTGGATCATTTTATGTATGTATGTACGCATCATGTTGGATGCTGGATATGATCAGTTGGATCATTTTTATGTATGTATGTATGCATCATGTTGGATGCTTGGACCATGTATCTGTATATGTATCAGGTGGATACATTGTATGATCAGGTGGATCATGTATGATGATATGTATCAGGTAGATACTTGGTATGCATCAGGTAGATGCATTGATGATCAGGAGGATCATGTATGATGATATGTATCAGGTAGATACTTGGTATGCATCAGGTAGATGCATTGATGATCAGGAGGATCATGTATGATGATATGTATCAGGTAGATACTTGGTATGCATCAGGTAGATGCATTGATGATCAGGAGGATCATGTATGATGATATGTATCATGTATTTGTATCAGGTGGATACATTGATGATCAGGAGGATCATGTATGATACTTGGCATGCAGCAGGATGTTGCAGTGATGATCAGGATGATCATAGATGACGAGCTTCAGGATGTTGCTCCAGATGACATGCAGCAGGATGTTGCAGTGATGATCAGGATGATCATAGATGACGAGCTTCAGGATGTTGCTCCAGATGACATGCAGCAGGACGTTGCAGTGATGATGATCAGGATGATCATGGATACATCAGGATGATGTATTATGAGTATCAGGTTGATACTCTATGGCCGTGGATCAGGTTGTGCATATGAGCATGTAATTCGGTGCCCTGGGAGATTTGCAGATGGTCTTTCGAGGTTTTGCCTATGGCATGTAATTCGGTGCCCTGGGACATCTGGCAAATGCTCTTTCGAGGTTTTGCTCTGGGAGGACATGTAATTCGGTGCCCTGGGAGATCTGCAGATAGTCTTTCGAGGTTTTTCCTATGGCATGTAATTCGGTTCCCTGGGATATCTGGCAGATGCTCTTTCGAGGTTTTGTCCTATGGCATGTAATTCGGTGCCCTGGGAGATTTGCAGATGGTCTTTCGAGGTTTTGCCTATGGCATGTAATTCGGTTCCCTGGGACATCTGGCAAATGCTCTTTCGAGGTTTTGCCATGACCACATGTAATTCGTTGCCCTGGGAGATCTGCAGATAGTCTTTCGAGGTTTTGCCTATGGCATGTAATTCGGTTCCCTGGGATATCTGGCAGATACTCTTGCGAGGTTTTGTGGTGAGGTCACATGTAATTCGGTGCCCTGGGAGATCCTATAGGTAGAGCTGTGTGCTCGTAATAGCCTGGGATGCTCTTTCGAGGTTTTGTGACGCACGTAAAAGTCCTAAGGATTCCAAAGTATGGCCAGTGATGATGAAGACCTGCAGGTGGTGGGCCTACATCCAGTATGAAAAAGGACTGGCTCTGTAGAACTTCCTATGACGAGTAGATTCAGAGATTGATTGAGATAGAAGCAGCAGTGACGATGATGATGACTCGATGACGATTATCCAGTGACGATGATCCAGAGAAGATGACTTGTGCTAGAAGAACTGTGCTGAGAAATACCTTCCTAGTTAAGAGGGAGTGTTGATGTATATGTAACTTTGGAATGTATTTCACATATATGTATATTATATTCCTATAGAGATGGTATTATTCCTCTATAAGGAAGTGTCGTCATTTATATTGTAAGTGTCGTAACTTATACTTGATGGGTTATTAGACCACCTTGTTTGGGGTCGGCCCTGTATAAGTCATGTGGGTCAAAGGGTTATTAGACCACCCTATTGGGGGTCGGCCATGTGGGTCAAAGGGTTATTAGACCACCCTATTGGGGGTCGGCCCACTCAGCATTATGTTATGTGGTTAAGTTCGAGCCGACATGAGTTAGGTAAAAAGGCAAGTCAAGTCAAGTATAAATAGAGTGCGGGAGGCACTCTATTTGCTCACTCACTTCTCACACATGCTCTCAAGGAGGAGAGGCGCACTTATGGAGGAGGAGGATTGCTGCTAGGTTATGGCTATCTCTATTGGTTGGTTGTATCATTGCTCTATCTATCTCTGAGGAAGTTATTGGGGTTTTTCACCTTTATGGTTTTCCCCAAGTAAATATTTGTGTCTCTTGTGTGCTTGCATTATTGTCTCCATGATTGATATGCTGTAGATATGCTGTACATGTTATTCTCTCAGTTAAGATCCTAGATCATATTGAAGTAAATTCAGAAAATTTAACAGCTTTAACATTATGTTTTATGAAATCAGGTTTTTCCCATATATTGCTATTTGATGACTTCTGGAATGTCTGAAGTATATATTACACTGTAGTTTTAGCTGCTCCATTTTCATTTGCAAATTGGTTTGTTGAAATGGAGATGTTTGTCTATTGATACAGGATGAGCATATGCACTCGTGTGAAGCTGTGGAAGCAATCGTTGCTTCCCTAAATAGAGACATTGTGGGAACATCAACTTTAGGTTCATTCTCGGCTTTATCTCAAGTGTCATAGTCGCACAGAGACAATAGTAAGTTTTCTGACTGCAAATCTGTGTTTTTATTCCCACATTGGTAGCAATTGTTATACAATGGTGATTTATGAAGCACTGCATTGTGGACATTGTGGACATGAAGCAGTACCTCCACCACCTAATTTGAATGTGAGATTTCAGAAGTCAAACTCTCCATCTCAACAATCCTCTACAATGTTGGTTGATTCCCAAAAACCTAATTTATCTCTCAAACTTTTATTGATGTAACTTGCTTATTGGATTAGTCTCCCCAACAACAAATAGAAAGAATACATGGAAATGACGTTGCGCAGAGTCTCATCTTTACTTTCACCAATGTGAAAAACGATTTGTGTTGATTGGGACCATCACTACATAACATCATGGAACCAAAAAAACTCATACGGTCAGGGTCTGAGGGTGCTTATGTCATGCTAACCCCAATATCTCTACCATATTTACAAACACCATATTCATGAAACTATCATAATAAATTATGACTTTATGTTTATGCTTTCTAGATAGATTCATTGCAGTTGCCTTCATTAGTGATCTCCTAGGATTACTTGTATTTTAAAGCCATGTTTCTGGTTTAAGGAGATTTAAGATGTCATATGGATTGCAATTTCATATGATGTTTCTCCTTATTCATACATTTTCCTTGGTATTATGCATGGTTTCTCTTGAAGAGACCTTGTGTTTGTCATTTGGATTGGTGCTAGGGTGGCGTTTAAAGGCCTATCTAGTAGAGCAACCTAGTTTTTTATCATATGGATTCATCCATCTTCTTAATGGGAATTTAAATCAGTCGAGATCCTACTTGTATTATGGGTTTTTGGCATGTGTGGTGTGCATATATAGTTTGCATGAAGTGAGATGTGGGCTACTTCATGATGATGTTGTCTTTGCTGGTCACTTTCTCCTTGTTTCTGTTGCTTTTCTCATGGATGGATGGCCTCTTTGGATAGTATATTGATGGTCATTTTGATTGTGTGGGGGAGTGTGATATATGGATGGAAAGATTTTTCCAAGGGATATTTTTAGGTTCATACCGTTCAACAATATTTGTAGGGGTTTGAGAGTGCTCAAGTATTCTTTCTAGGTCTTTTTGTTGGTTTCTTGGTTGTTTTTCAGTAGTTTTGGAACCATATGTTCAGGAGGGTCAATCTTACCCATCCTAGCTCTGTTTGGGGAGTTCCATATATGGTTGGAAAGCTCTTTATGAGACCTTTCCAAATAAGTATAATTCTCAACAAGATTCCTATGGGTTTGAGAGCAGAGGTTCTATTCTTTAAGGAATTTCAGCATAGATAAATTCAGTTGAAAGACTTGAAGGACTAATACAAGGTAAGCCATTATGGATCTATAGTAATTTGGTAATAATTATTTTTTATGCTTGAATGATGCAAAATTTGTTTGAATATCATCATTGTCAAGCAATAACAACTTCTTAAAGGGTGCTAGTTCAATGGTAGATCACCTACCTAATTATAGGCAGGAGATTAGTGGTTCGATTCCTCCGTACCCTATCATAAATTAGTGACTAAGAAAATGACTAAATTCGCATCTATACGACTATTAGTAGCTACTTTCCAGTATCTTATAGCGAGACTAACGTTTAGTCATATTTAGCTTAGTCATTAATATGTTATCATCTAGTAGTTTATTTAGTCGTATATTTGGTCATTAATTGTGGCAATCAATGACTAAATCAGTGAGTATCAATGACTAAATCAATGACTTAATCAGTGACTATCAATGACTAATAAGTCAACCAATTAATGACTAGTGAAATACGACTAGAGATAAGATAGTGGAAACTGGATACTATTAATCACCGACTAAAAAATAGTCGTTTATAGTCGAATTTTAGTCATTTTTTTATTCATTAATTTCTCATTTTGTACTAGTGCATGAATTAAATACTTATCTTTTTAGCTAGGGAAACTGACTATGTGGGGCACACAGATCCTAGCCTTAATCAACTGAGCTAGTTAATCCTTCAGCTCAGTTACCACCCTCGAACTAGGACCATGAATCCATGAGGAGATTAGCATATTCAGGATTAACACCAGGTTAGAATAACAGATCGAATAGATACGTGTTTAGGTTTATGCAGGTTTATTTTCCATGAAGCTCAAGCTCTCTTCCCCCCTAGGAAGTTCATACCACCCTTTAGAAGCAACAAAAAAAATGGTGAATGAACCATAATCCAAAAATATGTCTTGAATTCCCCTTTTCATCGGTCATTACATTCTCCAAGAGACCCACATTCCCTTCTCCCACTTTTAATTTATTTCCCTTCTTAATAAAATACTTAATCACCTCATTAAGGATTAAAACAAGTTTTGAGGATAATAAAAGGGTTTTAAACTTTGAAGTTAGCATAATAAATGATTAAGGTTTAATTAGGAAGTTAAGTAATTTTGGAACTCAAGAGAGAGGTAGGGTCATATGATATCCCCCCTAGGTCATCTGCAACCCCCCTACCCATCACTCCATTCCCATTCTCTCTAGTGGATTTATGGTCCCCCGTTCTCATTCATGTTTGCCTCGACCACAGTTAGTAATATTTTTTAATAGAGTTTCCATGTGGTGTACAACATGTTAATGGATGATATTCATATGACTAAAGATAAATGTGAGGAAACCTAGGGTGTTACATTCCCCCTCCCCTTAGACAGAGACCGTTGACACTAATAACATGTTTATATACATCAAAATTTCAAATCACAGCAAGGTTGTCCTTGGTTTGCTTCCTTCAAGATGCACTAATAACATTTTTTTTCTCATGGCATAGGATCTTTTACCACTCATCTTTAGATTTTAAAACAACAAAAAACTAGCTCCCCATGGAAGTATTTCCTCTAAAATCAAACATTATGTAGTCATTATCTCAACGTAATAAAAATCAGCCATCTTATTTTACCATATGGAGAATGATTTCATGCTTCTTTAGAATACTTTCATGAGTTTCGTTTTTTGCATATTCTCATGCATCTAGCTGACTACAATCATCTTTATTTCCTTCACAGAAATTTAAAAATTTAAGCATGCATTGTTTATTGCAAACACAATTAAATACATCAATTTTAGTTGTAGTATGCATTTTCAACACTTTTTTTAAAGCCAAAAATATACAACCTACACCATGTTTAGAGAATTACCAGTAGTGGAACTCAGTCACCACCAATTCCACATTAAAACCCCAACAACAAGGTTTCAGAACTAGGCCACAACTAGTTCAACCAACAAAAGTGGATACAATAAGTTTAACCAACAACATTAGCTACAAACCATTCAACCAACCACACTGGATACAACCAGTTCAATAAAAAAACTATCTATGACCAATTTAACCAAAATCATTGACTACAACCAATTCAATAAAAAAATTGGATACAACCAGTTCTCTTTATATAACATGCAAGAGCTTGTCTTTCATCACCTTTATCTTCATCCAGAGGAAAACACATCCTCAATGTAAGCACCAACTTGCATAATATTCATCTTCAAGCACAACAATGGATAAACCTATTTCAGTCACCATGACATCGATGCTCAAATATTCTAGGGAATCCATGGATCAACCTATTTCAGGCACCATGACATCAACACTCAATTCTTCTAGTGTAGACATGGATCAACCCTTTCAGGAACCATGACATCAACACTAGATTATTTCACTTAAGTTTTCCTTATTGTCTTCAATACGCAAGCAAGAACTTGCATATTTTCACGTCCCCGGTTGCCTTGGTTCCCTTAAGAGGCGATGGGAGACAACTTGATACATTTTTTTTTCAACAATTCTCTCTATTTTTACACATAGCTGCAATTGTCTCTAGTCTGCAATTTTACAATCCGCAATCTGTCGATCGAAATTTGGAAGGGAGAAACGCTCAGATCATGACGTCGAACAAAATACGAGTACGAATTCTACACTCCGCAATGCGGGAGTCAGAAATGTGGAGAACCAGCATGCCTGGCTTCGAATAAATACGATCCCAACTTCCACATTCTATAGTGCGGGAGTCAGAAATGTGGAGTGCAAAAATGCCCAGCGCCGTAGAAATGCGCCCCAAACTTCCGCATTTTGCAGTGCGGCAGTCGAAAATGCGGAGCGCCAAAATGCCCGGTGTTGCAGAAATGCGCCCTCGACTTCCACATTCCGTAGTGCGGGATTCAAAAATGTGGAGAACCAAAATTCCCTTCATTGTAGAAATGTGCTCCCAACTTCCACATTCCATAGTGCTGGAGTCGGAAATGCGAAGCGCCAAAATGTCAGGCGCTGCAAAAATGCGCCCCCAACTTCTGCATTCCGTAGTGCAGGAGTCGAAAGTGTGAAGTGCCAAAATTCCCCGTGCTGTAGAAATGCACCCCTGACATCCACATTCCACAGTGCAGTGCAGAAAAGCACCCCCGACTTCCGCATTCGGAAATGCGGATGCGGAATGTCGGGAACTGGCCATGCCTTGTTATAGTCAACTACCCATACCGATAACTTCTTCATCCTTATACTAAATTAGACAAGTTTGGTACCATTGGAAAGCTCTTGGAGAGCTCTATACACTAGTTTGATCCCATACCACATTTGAGTACTCTAACTTGTCCATATTTCCATCTGAAGAATTTCCTAAACTCCCTCAATTCCCCTTTACCCTTCTGCAAGGAGTTATACCTGCCTTCTTCCATGACTTATCCCTTCACCTAACCCACATAGGTTCATGAAACACACCAAGGGATATTTAATTCCTTCTCTAAGTCCAGGTGATGCCATGCAGTCCATCTAACAATGTATTCAATGCATAACAAAACAACCATAATGAAACTCAAACTAATCAATGCATCTACAACCTGTAAGGTTAGCAACACATTAAGATCAAACAAATGGTGAAGTATTCAAACATGAAATCAAACTCATACTCATTCCTATACATGGTCTTCATACTGGTCAATTTATGCAATCATTCATTCAAATAACTTGAACATAACAACTAGACATAACATAGGAAAACTAGCATCATTTAACACCACAGAAAGAACTTGTCTTTAAATGGAACTTTCCAAGCAACTGGCTAAGTGAGAGCAACGTTCCACCCAACCATAGGTCTTTGTCCATCCTATACTCTTTCAGCTAAGAGACCACCCCCGAGCTGGGTTGTGTATCCCATAAGGAGGGATAAATAGGATCGCTCATAGTCAAGGCTCCACCCTAATGCTAATCAAACATATAGTTGGTTTTATCAAGCATGCAAGGGAACAAAGAGGATAATTCTAATCCAGTGAGCTCAACCACAGAGATACAGGCATCTCAAACTACTCAGCAAACATGGCACCCAAAATACCTACCTCACCCAACATAAGGAAGTCCCCCGTCTCTGCTGCACAGTCCCTCAGGGCCCCTTCCCTCTAGTGCTCTTCAGGGTAGGAATATAAATGTCCAAACTGTTGCTTTCATGAGACTTTATCCTTCATTGGGGTTATCAAGAAAATCCAACCTCTGTCGAATCCTCTTCTATGTTATTCTAGATGGAATCTTCTCACGGTTGCGATCAAAGATCTATCCTGCAACTCAATCTTCTACTATCAAAACTAAGTGTTCTAATGGGTTTTCTAAGCTGTTAACGCTCTGTAATTTATCCCCAGGGTATGATCCATGGATATCCCAATTGATTTACTTACTCCACAGGGTTTCTATGTGTTTTTGGCTCTCCAAATTCGTGCTTACATAGAATCGTGATTTTCCTCTTTTTGCTTCACTGTTAGGTTCTGCAATGCGTGATAAATGAGGTTAGTTGGTCAACCATGGGATAGGGGTCAGTGTGAGTGAATTTCTAGGAGGTAGATTGGTTTAAGGGAGAAGAAAAACAGAGCTATACCCTTCCATACTCCATCAATCTCATGAATAGGTTTTCTCAACCACCTCCTTACAACAGAATTAAATGTCAGGAAGGGAGTCAAATGGGTTCACAAAATTACATGTGGCAGCATAAGTTCCAATCCCACAACCCCCTCACCTATCCCTAGTGGATACACATGGCCCCCTCTTATTAGTTTCCTCCGTATCCAGTTTCCTTTGTATTTTATTGCCATATTAATATTTACATCATTTACAATTTCTCATGGCTTAATATCACATGGATAATCAGAATCTCAAATACTTTCCTTTTAAATAAAAACTGGACATCCTCTAGTGGGTCATTGTCCTAGAGCTCCAAACTAGGGAAAACACACATTGCATGTATACAATATTTTCATTGAAGATAATAAACCCTAAGGGTCAAAATGGGGATGTTACAATTCCCTCCCCCTTAGAATAACACCGTCCTCGATGTTCTAAAAAATGAACAAAAATGGGAATCCCTCTCTTGTGGCATCCTCTAGCTCGCATGGAGCCTCTTTGGGACTAAGGTGCTTCCATTTCACTTTCATCTATCTGATGGCTCTGTTCTGGAGAAAAGTGACCTTCTTGTTGAGGATGCACATATGCTCCACTTGGAACTCTCCCTCTGGTTCCACCTATATCACATTCCAATCAATTATGTGATTATGATCATGTACATATTTCTTAAGCAAAGAGACATGGAAAACATTATGAGCTCTCATGTTAGCAAGAAATGCAATCCTATGTGCATCTGGCCCTATCCTATCAAGGACTTCAATGGGCCCACAATATATTGGTTCCAACTTGGCACAACTCTCCAACTTCAAGGAACTTTTCCTTTCCTTCACTCTTAAGTAAACATGGTCCCCAATCTGAAACTCTTTATGCACTCTTTTCAAATTGGCATAACTCTTTTTCATGTTCTGAGTTTCCTTCAAATTATGCCTGATATTAACAATCTCTCGCTCCATTTCCTTGATCATCTCTGGTCCAAGAACTACCCTGTTCAGTGGGTTGTCCCGGTTCACTCAAGTAATGCATCCCTTGCTATACAATACCTCAAAATGACTCATTCCCAAAGGTGCTTGATATCCATTATTGTATGCAAATTCTACCAATTGTAGGTAGTCTTCCCACTAGGATGGTTTATCCATCGCATACATCCTCAGCATGTCTCCAAGAATATGATACACCCTCTCATCCTGACCATCTGTTTAAGGATGATATGTTGTACTAAACTTCAGCTTGAGTCCCCAATTCTTGGAATAACCCCTTCCAAAAATTGGATGTGAACTTTGTATCATGATTTGAAATTATTGCCTTGGGAAAACCATGCAATTTGAATATCTCCTTCATTAAGATATTTTCTATGTCATTGTTCTTATGAGTGGAATCGACTGGAATAAAGTGAGCTACCTTTGATAGCTTGTCCACCACTAGCATAATTGAATCATGCTTCCTCACTGTCATTGGAAGACCTGTTATAAAATCGATAGAAATTACTTTGATAGCTTGTCCACCAATACCATAATTTAATCATGCTTCATCACTGTCATTGGAAGACCTGTTATAAAATCCATAGGAATTACTTCCCACTTCCATTTTGGAATGGGAAAAGGCTAAAAAAATCCTGTTGGATGTTGATGTTCTGCCTTGACTTGTTGGATTTTTTGACACCTAGCAATGTATTCGGCTATGTCCTTCTTCATCCAATGCCAAAAGTACTGTTTTCTTGCTATTGTTATAGTCTTTTGATATGTTGGATGTCCATAGTATGGCATTTGATGTATTTCATCCATCACTAGCCTCTTCAAATCTGCACAATTTGGAACATACAGTATGGTACCCTGATACATGAGAACATGATCTTCACCAAGTTGATATCCTACACATTTTTCATCCACATTTCCCTGTTGCAATTTTTCTTCGATTTGAAGGTAAGCTTCATCATTTTTTTGATCTTTGAGAACTCTTGCCTTCAAATCTGATTTACATATACTCATTGTTGCAACACTAAATTTTTTGCTAAGAGCATCTGCAACCTTATTCTCCATACCTTTAACATGTTTAATTTCAAAATCAAATTCACAAAGGAATTCCATCCACCTATTTTTCCTAGTATTCAGGTTTGGCTACTCAAACAAATATTTCAAGCTCATGTGGTCTTTCCTGAGCTCAAATATTCTCCCCAACAGATAATGTCTCCATCTCTTGAGAGCATGAACTATGAATGCTAGCTCTAAATCATGTGTGGCATAGTTCTTTTCATGTTCCTTTAACTTCCTTGACTCATAGAAAATTACAAATCCTTCTTGCATGAGCACTCGACCGCGTATTTCAATGCAAGAATTTGTGCGCACTACAAAATATTTATTTGGATCTGCAATATTCAAAATAGGAGTGTTGGTAAGCAATTTCTTTAGCTGCTGAAATCTTTTCTCATGTTTTTCAGGCCATACAAACTCGATATTCTTCCTCTGCAATGATGTAATTGGATGAGCTATTTTGGAGAATCCTTCAATGAACCTTCTATAATATCTTGCAAGACCCATAAAATATATAACATCTGAAACATTCTTTGGATTAGGCCAATCCATTATGGCTTTAATATTTTCTGGATCCACTGCAATTACTTCTTCTGAGATGACATGACCCAAATACTGTACCTTCTGTTGATAAAAATCACACTTGCTCAGCTTTGCATACAGTTGGTGTTCTCTAAGGATGTGCAACACTATTCTTAGATGTTCATTTTGTTCTTCTTCATTCTTTGAGTAAACAAGAATGTCATCCAAGAACACAATCACAAACTTATCCAAATACTTGTTGAAGACACTATTCATGAGACACATGAATGTAGTAGGTGCATTGGTAAGACCAAATGGCATCACTGTGAACTCATAATGGCCATATATTGTCATTAAAGCTGTCTTGTGAATGTATTCTTCCTTAATCCCCACTTGATGGTATCCAGACCTCAATTCAATCTTCGAAAACACTTTAGCTTCCTTCATTTGATCAAACAAGTCATCAATTCTTGGCAATGGGTACTTATTATTGACTGTCAATTTATATAGCTTCCTGCAATCAATACAAAGCCTTAAAGTCCCATCCTTTTTCTTGTCAAATAACATCAGTGCTCCCGAAGAAGATACACTCATTTTGATATACTCCTTGTCCATTAATTCTTGTAGCTGCATCTTCACCTCTACCAATTCTCATGTGCTCATTCTATAAGGATCTTTGGAAATTGGTGCTGCCCCTAGAACAATATTGATGGAAAAATCAATATCTCTCTTTGGTGGCAGTCTTAACAGTTCATACGGAAACACATCCTTGAACTCCTGCAACAGCTGAAAATATTATATCCTTGGTCCCTCTTCCTTTTATGAATCTGATTGTGAACTGCATATAATTGGAAACCCTTCTTCTAAAAATTTCTCAACTGGAGGGATGAAATATGCCTTGCTGAAACTGGCTTGGGAATTCCTCTTACCAACCTTGGCCTTCCCTCTTCATTAATGCATTCAAGTACTTTCTCATAGCAGTCTATCTTGGCTCTATATATTTCCAACCAATCCATACCTATTAGGGAATCATAAGATACCAATGGTAGGACATTTAAATTTTATTTTGTGAGGAGTCCATTCAATTATGTGGGGCACTCCATGACTACTTCACTCACATTTCTCTTGGTACCTGTGGCTAATTGAACTAGCCAAGACTTACTATGATTTAATTTAATAAGAGAACAACCTTCAACCACCTTAGGAGGCACATAACTATGAGTAGATCCTGGATCAATCAAAACATAAACAGATTGCTTAGCAATATTACCTTCAACTTCCACCACTGTTGATTGATGGTCTTCCTGATGATCATCCAATGCTGCATAAATTTGAGGTGCTTCCCTTTCCATATCTTCCACTGTAGTTGCTTCTTCTAGGTTGTGCAAGCTCCGAGGATTCTCCCTATAATGTGGGAAATTTCTAAGCATGTTGTTTCCTCCACACCCCAACACTGAAGCGGTCCTTTTGATTCCTTTTTTGCTGCTACTGCTGGCTTGAATCCTCTTTGTGCTAGATGTCCCTATGGAAAATTCCTGGTATGATTTCTGAATGATGGCTTGAATCCACTTTTCCTTTATTCAAATATCCCTTTTGGATTTCCTTTCCATGATGGTTGAACCTCTAATTTTCCCTTGCTCTTCTCATAGCAACACATCTCCACCCTAATGGCTTCATCCAGATTTGGTGGATTGACAAACTCAATCCTATCTTTGAAATTTTGAGGTAGACTACCTAGGAAACCTTGGATCTTTACCCTTTAATTATTGATGTAATATACATACCTCAACAACTCCAAAAACTTGTGGACAAGCTCTTACATGGAATTATGTCCCAACTTGAGTTCATTGAACTCTTTCCTCTTGTTATCATAATACCTAGCCGATAGGTATTTTTCCTTGAAGTACCTTTTAAACCGCTCCCAACTGATCCTCTTTCCATTGATCCTTTTCACTCGCATGATGTCCTCCCACCAAATTGAAGCTCTACCATTTAGATTGTAAGTGGAAACTCGAGCCTTTTCATTTTCTGAATAATCATGCATTTTAAAATACTTCTTCATTCCAAGAAGCCATGCTTTTGCCTCTTGACCTATCTTTCTTTCTCCATCAAATGTGGGAGGACTTTCCTTCCTAAATTATCCCTGTGGGATCCCTCTAAATTGTTTTCTTCCTTCAAACCTGCTAGAAGTATGCCTCAGACTTATCTGAGAATCTATGGATTCGCATGGCCTGCTGGAAAGAGATCTTTGAGACGGTGTTCTATGCTTTTTGCTCACAGAACTCCTTCTAGGGCTTGGATTCCTCTTCCTAGAATGACCTCTAGAGAGACTACCTGGATTTCTTCCTTCTCTGCCCACATTGCTTGGGTTACTCCCAATATTTATCCTCTGATTCATATTAGTAAGGCTCTGTAAGATGGCAGCATTGAACTTGTGTTGCTCTTCTCGAGCCTTCATCAATCTCTCATTAAAACTCACCATGGTTTCAACCAAGTTCAGGGAGTTATTTTCTCCCTTCTTCCATTGGATTCGGTTTCAGTATGTTCTTCTTTCACATTCTATCCTAGAACATCTTCCTTTTGCTCATAAGGATCCTGAGCATCGTTTATGGTCACCATTTCCTTGCTTTCCCTGTATGCTGCCTCTTCTGTATGATTCAACTATTATCAAATGCCAACACTATGCATTACAGAGACATTTATCAGACATCATAAGAATGCATATGAAACATAAAATATCCATACAAATTTGGAAACTCCTGATTTGGAAAACAACAATACTAATTAATGTTTATCAAAGCCACAACATGAGCATTCTTCTTCCTGTAGACGCATTCATGTTTCAGCCCAAGAAACCCCAATGTCGTGACTTGGGATTTGATACCACTTGTAACGTCCTCGATCGCCTCGGTTCCCTTTAGAGGCCATGGGAGACAACCTGATACATTTTTTTCCAACAATTCTCTCTATTTTTACACGCAATCGTAATTGTTTCTGGTCCACAATTTTGCAATCCACAATCTGCCGATCAGAACTTGGAAGTGCGGAAAGATCAAATCATGACGTCGAACAAAATATGACTACAACTTCTGCATTCCGCAATGCAGGAGTCATAAATGCAGAACCCCAACATGCCTGGCATCGAAGAAATACGATCCCGACTTCCACATTCTGTAGTGGAGGAATAAAAAATGCGGAGTGCCAAAATTCCCAGTGCTACGGAAATGCACCCCCGACTTTCGCATTCTGCAGTGTGGGAGTTGGAAATGCGAAGCACCAAAATGCCCGGCACTACAGAAATGCACCCCTGACTTCCACATTTCCCAGTGCGGGAGTCAGGAATGCAGAGTGCCAAATTTCTCAGTGCTTTAGAAATTTGCCCCCGACTTCCGCATTTCGCAGTGCGGGAGTCAGAAATGCGGAGTGCCAAAATGCTCGGCACTACAGAAATGCGCTCCCGACTTTCGCATTCCACAGTGCAGGATTCGGAAGTGTGTAGCACCAAAATTCCTAGCGCTATAAAAATGTGCCCCCAACTTCCGCATTCCGCAGTGCAGGAGTTGGAAATGTGGAGTGTCGAAATTCCCAACGCTTCAAAAAAGTGCCCCCAACTTCCACATTCCGCAATGTGGATGCTGAAAGTCGGATACTGGCCATGCCCTGTTACAGTCAAATTCCCAGCCCGATAACGTCTTCATCCTTAGACCAAATTGGACAAGTCCGATACCGTTGGAAAGCTCTTGGAGAGCTCTATACATTGGTGTGATCCCTTACCACATTTGAGTACTCTAACTTGGCCATATTTCCAACTAAAGACTTTCCTAAACTCCTGCAATGCCCCTTTACCCTTCTACAAGGAGTTCTACCTTCCTTGTACCATGATTTCTCCCTTCACCTTACGTATAGAGGGTCATGAAACACAACATGGGATATCTAATTCCTTCCCCAAGTCTAGATGATGCCATGGATTCCATCTAACAATGTATGCAATACATAACAAAACACCCATAATGAAACTAAAACTAATCAATGCATCTACAACCTACAAGGTTAGCAACATATTAAGCTCAAGCAAATGGTGAATTATTCAAACATTAACTCGGCCTCATACTCAGGCCTATACATGGTATTCATACTGGTCAATTTATGCAATCATTCATTCAAATAACTTGAACATAACAAGTAGAAATAACATAGAAAAACTAACATCATTTAACACCATAGAAAGAAATTATTTTTAAATGGAGTTGTCCAAGCAATGGGCTAAGTGAGAGAAACGTTCCACCCAACCATAGGTATTTTTCCAACCTATATTGTTCCAGCTGAGAGACCACCCCTGAGATGGGCTATGTATCTACTAAGGAGGGATAAATAGGCTCTTTCACAGTCAAGGATGCACCGTAATTCTAATCCAACATAGAGTTGGGTTTATCAAGAATGTAAGGGAACATGGAGGATGATGCTAAGCCAATGAGATCAACCACAGAGCTACAAGGATATCAAACTACTCAGCAAACATGGAACCCACAATACTTACCTCACCAAACACAAGGAAGGCCCCCTTCTCTGTTGCAAGTTCCCTCAAGGCCCCTTCCCTCTAGTGCTCTTCAGGGTGGGCATAGAATTGTCCAAACTGCTGCTTTCATGAGACTTTAGCCTTCACTAGGTTTATCAAGCAAATCCAACCTCTGTCGATTCCCATTGTCTGTTATTCTAGTTGTAATCTTCTCAGGGTTGCGGTGGAAGATATGTCCTATAAATCAGTCTTCTGCTATCAAATCCAGGAGTTCTCATGGGTTTTATAATATGCTCTTGCTCTATAATTTATCCCCAGGGTCTGATCCATGGATATCCCAATTAATTTACTTCCTGCACAAGGTTTCTATGTGTTTTCGGCTCTGCAAATTTGTGCTTAAACAGAATCGTGCTTTTCCTCTTTCTACTTCACTGCTGGGTTCTACAGTGCGTGATAAATGAGGTTAGCTGGTCAACCATGGGATAGGAATCAGGGTGAGCAGATTCCTACGAGATAGAGTGGCTTAAGGGACAAGAAAAATAGAGCCATACCCTGCCATACAGATTTTCAATGCTGCTCCATACTCCATCGACCTCATGAACAGGTTTTCTCAACCACTTCCTTATAGCATAATTAAATTCCAGCAAGGGAGTCAAATGGGTTCACAAAATGACATGTGGCAGCATGGGTTCCAATCCCACAACCCCCTCACCTCTCCCTAGTGGATACACATGGCCCCCTCTTATTGGTTTCCTCCTTAGCTAGTTTCCTTGGGTTTTTATTGCCATATTAATATTTACATCATTTACAATGTATCATGGCTTAATAGCACATGGATAATAATAATGTCAAATAATTTCCTTTTAAATAAAACCTGGACATCCTCTAGTGGGGTGTTGGCCTTGAGCTCGACACTAGGGAAAACACACATTGCATGTATACAATATTTACATTGAATCCAATAAACCCTAAGGATCAAAATGTGGATGTTACACATATAAACCTCATAAACACACATTAATCTAACAAAGCTCATCATCATCATTCATTTATCAAAAATTCATTATCGAGAAACTAAAAATATTCTAATTGCATTTCTACTTCTCAATACTAGGTTCATTGCCTATTTGATTTTCTATACACAACACCAGGAATGTGCCCATTCCTTAAAGGTGTGTTCCTTATCAACAACCAATCACAACACTAGGAATCTATTCATTCCCCTGTTGATGTATCCCATGCTTGCTAGAATTGCAACTTAGGTGTCTTCCAAGGAAGAAGGTTATCACATTTCAATGTAAAAAATGTTTCGAGCAACATCTCTTTACTAACTTCTTAGTCTCATTTGTTGTCGAAGAATTTGAATATTGCAGTCTCATTCTTTGTAATACTTACAAGTCACATCACTAAATAGATAAATACATTTTATATCATATAAAATGAATTAACAAACGTTAACAAGTTATAATCAACTAACAACAATTAATAGATTTAAAATTAGCTAACCATTCTACCAAATAAGCATAGTTAGAAATTTTAAAGATGGCATCAATTAGTATTTCAGTTTGTTGTAGCTAACAATATACCAAATTTTCATAAGTATGGAAAATTTTAATGGTTAAACTTGTTAGTTCAGACATAACACAGTGAACAAGCCTCGATCATTCAAAACTGCACTGAAATATAAACATTCAACTGAATTCAAACATTTACCAGTGTTTCGGAATTCATTGCACATTAACCAGTTTTAGATATATAGAGCTTGGCGATCACACCAATGGTCATCAGTGAACAACATTTCATTAATATATATACAAAACACCTTTCTTCTAGAAAGGGATTCTGTAATGTCCCTAAAAAATACACATATTTCTTTTTATAGGGGCCTAATCATTTGTAAAATACATGATTATATAAATTAACTTCAGCATTGGTTAAATATTGGTATTCTCACTTGTTTGCTTCTTGAATGGACGACTAATCGGTTATTCTCAATGTATAATTTTGGAGTGTTCCCTTTTGCTTGACATTGAATGGTCTGTATATATATGATTGTTTATGGTAATAACCTAACGTAACATCTAAAGGAGTCTAACTAACTCACTATAATAATTGTCCATCGTTACTTTATTTGGTCTTGGTCTAACTCATAATGATGATGGAGTATTCTTTTACTGTAGGTGTTCAAATGCTTGTTTGAAATTGCTTGTCATATGTTGGAAGATGTTTTAAATATGGTTTCTTTCTCTGTGGATGGATTTTGGACCCATCGTTGCCGGAGTTGAATTAGATTTTACAAGCTAACATCATTTCTTACTTTGTCTCTGCAGGTGGTTTGGTTGACCAAAGCTAAGGCTTAAGGATAACATATGAAATTCCCTAAGTTCATCAAAGGTTTAAGTTTTTCCAAAATATAAAAAGGGGTCAAGTTACCATAGTAAGACCATGTCATGTTCATACTTAGCGAATTTTTGGTGACGGTTTTCCACATGAGATTTATGTGATATGGATACTATGATCCCATGCACTTTTGATAAAAAGCGTTGGTCTCATTTTAGTGCCATTCAAATGTAACTAAAACTATAGTGGACATGTAAGTTGGCATTCAATGCAACTCATGTGATGGGAAAGTGTATGGAATGTGTGAAGGCTCCACGTTGGCATAGCATTGAAGTTAGGACGGATGTAGGATTTTACCCTTTTGTTCTCTGTTAGGATGTCTCATTTGGTCTGTTTCTATTTCGTTGTAGGAGAGGGAAGCCGAGGCTTCCTCTTTGCATTTGTCTTGGGAGAGGCCTTGTACAGTAACAGAGTTGCGCTCTTGGTCTGTGTTTTAAAATTTGGTAGGAGGCGTCTTTGCGATAATTGCTTCTACTCAGGTATGGTCCTGTCCACTTGTTATCTAGTATTTTTTGTGTATAGGTTTATATATGTGCATACCTATTTCGAAAATGACCTCTTGTTTGTGTCCTGTGTGCAAGGTGAATTCTACGGGCATTTCACCACTTGGGACTGTTGTGCTCAAATTTCGGTTGACTACGCTTGCTCTAGGTAAGCTCATGGCTTCTTATGGACCCGCTTTCCTCTACAGGGAAACATTTTTGAAGATGTCGGTTCTTGTTTTGTGGTATGGTATTCACACTGTTGGTCGGCTTCTCTCTTGGTAGAGAGACAAGGCTTTCCTAGCAAGCCATTAATCCTCTTAGCAGACTGTTACTTTGTCCTATGTTGCATGTATATGAGTTCGCCCCTTTTTGGGGTTTTTACTGTGTAATTCAGACAGTTGAGATATGTTTAGTGATTCTGTACATTCATAATTTTATCTATGTTTTTTAAATGAATATATTAATCCTATCAAGTGTTTCAAGTTCTCTGGTCTATATATTGTGTTTGAAGAGAGAAGAATTTCACAAGTTTATACTCTATAGATTAAAATGGTTCGTATCTCTATGTTGTGTTTTCTCTGCAATGCGTATTTATTGGTAGCATAATCGTGGTGCTTTTGGCTTGGGTGTCTATACTCTTTCGTTAGGATTTTTTTGAATGATAACTACTCTAAATTAACGTATTTTGTTTCTATTTTCGATTTGTGCATTTGGATGTGAAAAAAAATTATGGGTTTAACGTTTTGATGACTATGAGTGTGTTAATGCCTAAGGGATTTGATTCCTAGTCAAATGCTTGAGAGTGACCCTTTGTGTTTGTAGTTTTGGTTCTACGAGATTTGATCCCTGGTCAAACACATGAGCATGACCTTGTCTGTGTCTGAATTGGTATTATAGGGTTTTGAACCCCGATCAAATGCTTGGAGCATGACTCCGTCTGTGTGTGAATTGTAGGATTCACATGACACCTAGCTCTCGCACTGAGAGCATCAATTTATTCATTTTTTGACCTGTACACGATCTGTCATATAGCTTCATCAAGTTTAACTCGACACTGGGCCCTTCTATTGCGACTTTTGTGAGTGCATGACTTAGCGTGAGGCCATCTTGTGTTTCGGTTTTGACTAAAGAAATTTTAATCTCGGTCTGTCTTTTGCAAAGGGTGAAAGGATGTTGGATCTCTATTTGATATCTCATGGTATGTGATGGTTTAACTAAAATAATGGTTTAAAGTTTAAGATATCTATTTGGTGTAGTTTATGATTTCCTATATGGTTTAATTTTGAAGAATCCTATATTTGATACATATAATTTATAAATATATATTAAACATCCTATTTAGAGTTTAGGGACTTGGTACGGGAATCCGGTTCCAGGATTCTCTCTCTATATAGAAAAATGGGAGGATTCTCCTAAGATATGATAGATAACTATGATATGATATTTTTAAACACTATTTTGGAATTTAAAAGATAACCCATGCAACATGGCTAACTAATTCTGCGAATGATTATATGCAAGTCCTAGAAATAATTATGATAGCCTGTAAAATAAATCTACATAACTAATAATGGAAATTATAATAATTACCAAAATTATTTCTGCAAATTAGATTCAATCTACTGAAGAACCCAATCTGATTTTTATGAGAAGATCTAACATATTTATATTAAATCACAGCATATAGAATTTAACAAGAATATTGCATAAACAAGATATAAAGAGAATCGATTCAGATCTATAAAAAATAATCTTTGAATGAACAATAATAACATGAAGATACTTATTTGTCCTTTATTTTCTTCCCGGCTGACTTGGATACTGCCAAGTTCCACCCAACCGTAGACCTCAAACCATTCTTGCTTTGTTCAACAGGTCGACCCCGAGCCGAAACGAGCATGACAAGAACTAGAAGGCCTAGGGTAATTTGTTATCTTCTTTACTAACGACAGAGTAGTCATAAGATCTGTTTACCAGCCATTTGTGTGGATATTGTAAAATAATTTTCCCTAATATTCCCATAGCTCTCTTTCTTGGACACACCAAATATTACACAATTTAGTAATCTGAGCACTCAAAGATCCATGACTGAATCCTCTAGTGAACTTGGAAACACTTGCCCCTTGCAATGTTCTCTCTCTGCTACTTATAATATTTTAGGAGGAAATGATTCTAGGATTTAGGTTTAACTCTCACAATTTATTTTATCTTTATTTATTAAAAATAGGATTTTTACTCATCCCAACATCTAGCTGATCTTAGTTATCAACTAATCGACCATTCTAAACTCGTGCATGCTTGGTACCTCTTTGAGTGGAAGTCCCAATCAGTTTAAAAGAATAAAGTAGATAATAATCATTTAGTTTAATAATAATTCAATTGATTACTGACGCTCCAGATCTCTCAGCTCAACATCAGTTAATCATCATGATTCTAAGTGCCTCAGAGCATTACTGCTCAACAATCACTCAACTAATAGTGCTCCAGAGCTCACTTGCTCAACACTATTAAATCAATAGTCCTAGTGCTCCAGAGCTTATGCTCAACACCAGTTAACTAGTACAAATAGTCCAAATGCCCTAGAGCTCACTTGATCAACACATTTTAATAAAACAATATTAAAAATAGTTTAGGTGCTATTCAGAGCTCACTTGCTCAACACCCAAATAAACAGTCTAGTTGCTCCAGAGTTCATTTTCTCAACGCCTGTCAAAAATGAATTATCTTTTTAGAAAAATAAATATAAAAAAGTAATATTTTCTTAGGATATTACAGATTCAATCCTCCATCCATCCAATAAATTTAACAAATAGACCATACTGGCCATATACCATTGGCCTCAAACACCAACCAAACAAAGACTTCAAATAGTCATTGAGGACTCCAACACAGGCCAATCACAAGCCATATATTTTTCGATAAATACTAAAATATAGGCCATGAACATGAAACAATAGTCACTAAAGACTAAAATACATTCCACATACATGCCACAACGTAATGCCCCTCAAACTCACTATGACTATCGATATTGACGACACTTATTGGTAAGTGACCTAGCTAAAGAAACCACGATACATGACTGCATATATGTTGATCTAGAATAAAATTGTTGTTTGATTAGCAATGTATATGATAAACGAATATGTTTCTTTTAAATTTTCAGAATTTACTTCAATCTGATCTAGGATCTTAACTAAGAGAACAACATGTACAGCAAATCTACAACATATCAATCATGGACACAATAATGCAAGCACACAAGAGACACAGAGTTTACTTGGGGAAAACCATAAAGGTGAAAAACCCCAATAACTTCCTCAAAGATAGATAGAGCAACGATACAACCAAAATACAAGAGATAGTCTTCTCCTAGCAGCAAATCCTCCTCCTCCACAAGTGCGCCACTCTCCCAAGTGTGAGTAAGAGAATAGAATGTGTAAAATGAGAGAGACGCACTCTCTATTTATACACTAACTTAAATTGAACTTTACTCAACTAGGTCGGCTTCAACTTAACCACTTAACATAATGCTGACTGGGCCGACCCCCACTAGGGTGGTCTAATAACCCTTTGACCCACATGGCTGACCCCCAATAGGGTGGTCTAATAACCCTTTGACCCACATGACTTATACAGGGCCGACCCCAACATGGTGGTCTAATGAATGATTGATTTAATGATGATTATGGATACTTGTGATTTTCATATGAAATATTGCTCATTGATTAGCACATGTCAACCCTTACGATGAATATCACATTTATGTTGAATTATGGAAATGGAATTATGCGGGTGATTATGGTGTGAATCCAATGGAAAATTATCTATGTTTTCTTAACGATTAGCAAATGAATGAAGTAAATTATGATACGATGGTTTTTGAGTATTACTATTGATGTGTGCTTTGAGTATGTGAATAGTGACAGGTAAGGCAGTTTACCGACTGAATCACGACAGAACAAAAAGAGGGTCATAGAAGATGGGAAAAACACACAGGGGTACGACGATGGTGTCAACTCCTGATAGCATTCACGCACAAGTTTGTAAATCCATTTCAGCTTTATTTGGGGGAGCGTGAAATTGTATGGGGGAGACCATAATGGATTGGTCATGTACGAGGTTGATGGGTGCGCAGTAAGAATGAACTTACTGCTCAGCGCCATTAGTCTAACATAGAGTTTAGATGGATGATTTATGGTAATGGTTCCTAAATCACTACATGGAATCCTAGCACAACAGTAGAATGAGAAATTATTATCGGAAGGGCCCAAGGATGTGGTACCTAGACAATTAAAAAAAGAAAGTGTTGTCAGAAGGACCAGACGATGTGGTACCCAGACAATAAAGGAAATAAAATGTTGTGAGAAGTACATGGCGATGTGATACCTAGACGACTAAGGAAAGAAAGTGTTGTCAGAAGGACCCGGCGATGTGGTACCTAGACGAATAAAGAAAAATGATAAATGAATGCCTATATATTTGGCATATAGAATTTCATTAGATTATTTGTGCATGAAAAGACTATTTGTAGTTATGTACTTGGAATATAGTATTGCATTAGATTATTTTTGCATGAAAGGAGTATTTGTGGTTATGTACTCGGCATATAGTATTGCATTAGATTATTTGTGCATGAAAGGACTATTTGTAGTTATGTACTTGGCATTTAGTATTGCATTAGATTATTTGTGCATGAAATGATTATTTATAATTAAATAATTGTGAATAATTAAATATGGAGCAAAAGATATGTTGGAACATTTAAAAACCCATTAAATACTTAGGATATATTTTACTAGTCATCTAGATTAATTTACTAAGTTTTGACTAGCTAAATAGGGCCATTTTTGTCTTTTAGTGGACCACTTGCCATCCTAAGTCACAAAAACGAATTTGGAAAAATTCTGGATAAGATTTCCTTGGATTCTATCTAATTTTATTCTATTCCTGAATTAGAAAGACACTTTCCTGATTTAGACAGCTTTATCCTGTTTTTTCGACTTTCTAGTGGATAAGGAAAAGCTAGTTCACTTGGAAACTCTTACCACTTGACCAATTCGACCTCCACATCCTATATTATCTTTTAAATCCACCATTACATTCGATTTACCTCACTCATGACCTTCCATACCCTACTTTCCAAATTTGTGAGCCTCTGGCACAGTTTTGGAAACTGCTTTTGCCACCTAGGGGGGTTTTATGTTTCTAGTAAGCCTTACTTTTTGTGCTTTGCAACTTGCCTTTAAGGAATTCTATTTTCTCTCTTGAGATGTATTATATATTGTATTTACATTGAGGAATAATACATGAGATAATATTTCTATCAATTGAGTTCCTTCTCTTATCTTATGTTTCAACATTTCTTCTTATTCTTGCATATCTTCGAATAAATTCTTGTGAGGACTTCTTTGCTTCAAGATTCTTGGCTATTCGAATTCTTTCATGGTATTAAATCTATATATAATTATCGCATGGTATTAGAGCCTTTGGAGTTCCTAATTAAATTAGTCTTCCAGTATATATTTCAGAGAGTTTGTTTTGCAGGTACTGAAAATCAAATTGCATAAATTTATTGTTGAAGAAGAACTCAAATCTTTCCATTTCTCATCATTGTTCTCCTCTTACACTTCAGATATTGAGGATACTTTGCTGGTCAATGGTATCCAAGAAGGTGATCCATAGTTATTTGGAAGACAGTACACAGTTGAGGTTGTTGGTTGCGCCTTCACTTCCTTTGTCCATGCTCCTACCAGTTCCTATATGATTGCCAACACATTTTTCAAGAAGTTGGAGTCATCTCTCAGTTCTTTCATATGTCTTCTAATTCAAATGATCATCCAGTTGTTGCATATCATACACACTCAGAACCTATCATTGGTTTGATTTTTGGTGTGTTACTGAGATCTATGGAGGCAAAATTACAGTTTTGAGTGACTAGTTTTGCTCTCTCTCTCTTGATTCTAATTCACTGCATGTTTTTTGGCACCTATTGCATAGAAGATGGAGGACATCATCAAGTCTCATTTGGATATGATCTCAAGAAGCTCAAGTCTAGTGAGAAAATTCCACTTCTTCCCAAGAAGAAGATTCCTCTAGACATTTGACCAAGTTCTCACATGCTTGGAGTTTGGAGAGCATTATTATGGTGTATTCCATGATCTTGAGAGGAGGTTTTCTTCCCAAGTGGTTTTCCTTCTTTCCTCACCTACATGGACTAATAGTTTTTTGTATTGGGGTGACCATAAGCTTTGTTGCTTGGGCCCTATATTTCTGATATTTCACCTCATAGAGTCATGCTTAAGGGGGGGTGTTGGAACATTTAAAAACCCATTAAATACTTAAGATATATTTTACTAGTCATCTAGACTAATTTACTAAGTTTTGGTTAGCTAAATAGGGTGAGTTTTTTCTTTTAGTGGACCACTTTCCATCCTAAATCACAAAAACAAATTTGGACAAATTCAGGATAAGATTTCCTTGGATTCTGTCTGATTTTATTCTATTCCTGAATTAGAAAAACTCTTTCTTGATTTAGACAGTTGTATCCTATTTTTTCTACTTTCTAGTGGATAAGGAAAAGCTAGTTCACTTGGAAACTCTTACCACTTGACCAATTCGACCGTCACACCATATATTCTCTTCTAAAGCCACCGTTATATTCGATTTACCTCACTCATGAGCTACCATACCATACTTTCCAAATTCGTGAGCCTCTAGCACAGTTTTGTAAACTACTTTTGCCACTTAGGGGGTTTTTATGTTTTTAGTAAGCCTTATTTTTTGTGCTTTGCAACTTGCCTTTAAGGAATTCTATTTTCTCTCTTGAGATGTATTATATATTCTATTCACATTTAGGAATAATACATGAGATAATATTTTCATCAATTGAGTTCCTTCTCTTATCTTATGTTTCAACATTTCTTCTTATTCTTGCATATCTTTGAATAAATTCTTGTGAGGACTTCTTTGCTTTAAGATTCTTGGCTATTAGAATTTTTTCATGGTATTCAACCTATATATAATTATCGCATGGTATCAGAGCCTTTGGAGTTCCTAATTAAATTTGTCTTCCAGTATATGTTTCAGAGAGTTTGTTTTGCAGGTACTGAAGATCAAATTGCATAAATTTATTGTTGAAGAAGAACTCAAATCTTTCCATTTCTTATCATTGCTCTCCTCTTACAATTTAGATATCAAGGATCCTTTGCTAGTCAATGGTATCCAAGAAGGTGATCTATTGTTATTAGGAAGACAGTACATAGTTGAGGTTGTTGGTTGCGCCTTCACTTCTTTTGTCCATGCTCCTGCCAGTTCCTATATGATTGCCAACACATTTTTCAAGAAGTTGGAGACATCTCTCAGTTCTCTCATTAGTATTCTAATTCAAATGATCATCCGGTTGTTGCAGCTCATACACACTCAGAACCTATCATTGGTATGAGTTTTGGTGTGTTACTGAGATCTATGGAGGAAAAATTACAATATGGAGTGACTAGTTTCACTCTCTCTCTCTTGCTTCTAATTCATTGCATGATTTTTGGCACCTATTGCACAGAAGATGGAGGACATCATCAAGTCTCATTTGGATATAATATCAAGAAGTTCAAGTCTAGTGAGCACATTCCACTTCTTCCCAAGAAGAAGATTCCTCCAGACATTTGACCAAGTTCTCACCTGCTTGGAGTTTGGAGAGCATTATTATGGTGTATTCCGTGATCTTGAGGGGAGGTTTTCTTCCCAACTGGTTTTCCTTCTTTCCTCACCTACATGGACTAATAATTTTTTGTACTGGGGTGACCATAAGACTTGCTGCTTGGGCCCTATATTTCTGATATTTCACCTCATAAGGTCAGGCTTCAGGGGTGTTGTTGGAACATTTAAAAACCCATTAAATACTTAGGATATATTTTACTAGTCATCTAGATTAATTTACTAACTTTTGACTAGCTAAATAGGACCAATTTTTTCTATTAGTGGACCACTTTCCATCCTAAGTCACAAAAATGAATTTGGAAAAATTCTTGATAAGATTTCGTCGGATTCTATCTGATTTTATTCTATTCCTGAATTAGAAAGAGACTTTCTTGATTTAGACAGCTTTATTCTATTTTTTTCTACTTTCTAGTGGATAAGGAAAAGCTAGTTCACTTGGAAACTCTTACCACTTGACCAATTCGACCTCCACATCATCTATTCTCTTCTAAAGACACCATTACATTCCATTTACCTCACTCATGAGCTGCCATACCATACTTGCCAAATTTGTGACCCTCTAGCATAGTTTTGGAAACTGCTTTTTCCACCTAGGGGGTTTTTATGTTTTTAGTAAGCCTTACTTTTTGTGCTTTACAACTTGCCTTTAAGGAATTCTATTTTCTATCTTGAGATGTATTATATATTGTATTCACATTTAGGAATAATACATGAGATAATATTTCCATCAATTGAGATCCTTCTCTTATGTTATGTTTCAACATTTCTTTTTATTCTTGCATATTTTTGAATAAATTCTTGTGAGGACTTATTTGCTTCAAGATTCTTGGCTATTAGAATTATTTCATGGTATTCAACCTATATATAACTCTCACAAGATAGAATAAGAGTCATTAACTAGTCAACTCCACCTGCACCCACTAAAATAGGGATTTTTCTATTTAAGCAAGAGGTAAGGAAGGAAAAGGGGAGGGCTCCCTAATATTGGATGACCACCAGGAATGACAAAGGAATTCTGATTGTGCTTTCTATTGTGAATTTGACTAAGGATTTTGGTGAGGGGGATTTCATGTCTAAATATTGCGAGTGTATCTTCCATGACCTCCAAGCTCGGGGGTGGCTATGCCACTGATTGCATAAGCCTTCGGTTGGGTGGCAAAGCTAATGATTGCTTCACCTATGGTTAAACGAGCTTTTACTTGTGAAATCCAACGGAAGACCCAGACGATAATGGACAAGATGGATCAGATTGACGAGGATGACTCCTCCTTCAACAACGACCTATGGTTGACATGTTTATTTTTTCTTTTTTATTTGCAAGTTCAAAACTTAATTTTATTTACTTTACTATTTAATAAAGGATTAACTTCATTGATGTTAAGAAACTAACTTTCATATTTAGTTTTAGGAAGGGTCCCGCAAATAGGGGTCCCTAAATTTGGTATGAGAGCCAACCGAACCTAGAGAGGACCAAACAGTTATACAAATCTGAATTCTTAGACTGTACTAGATGCTTAAAAATCATACTATATTGAGGAGATGGTAAATCTCATTAACGTAGAATACAAATCTGAATTCTTAGACTGTACTAGATGCTTAAAAATCATACTATATTGAGGACATGGATCCGTTGACATTATAAAGACCCGCCTGATTGAATCTCAAGAAAAAAAAAACTGTGTACTGTTATATTTTGTATATTTGTTATATATTTTTTTGTATTATGAAGATCTATTCCGTCGAACCCCGTAGATGCAAAACCGTTCAAAAAGGCTGTGTGTACTGTTATATATAGTTATATATTTATTTTATTAGATCTAATCTGCGGAACAGCATGAATGCAAAAACATTGAAAAGTTGTGTTTATTGTGAAGATCTACTGTACCGAACCTAGCGAATACAAATTGTTGAAAGACTGGCTTGCTACAATTGATTGGTTCTATTCTGAAGTTCGGCCCTTATCAGTTTAGATCTCCCGTAGAAAGACCATGTGATAACACCCCCCCCCCAAAAAAACTGACGGATCGAGACTGATACTTACAAAAAAACGGATTGAATTTGTTGGGATCCCAAGGGCGTTTATGCTGTGATGATATCAATTATTTGTATTCCACAATTGTAGTAACATTTGTTAAAACTTATTTAAACCCTTAACGACGAACACGATCATCCCCTTTATGTGTATATCCACCTGACAGCATATAATAATTACTTGTATATAGGTTTATTCCAGTTTTTGAATACTTGGGTCATAGCCGCTCTTACGTTTAAATACCTTAAGCTGTTTCGGTAATACCTTATGAGGTTTCCTTTTATATCTAAGAATCCCTTAGAACTTGTGGCTGAATGTCGAGGTCGGAACCGACGACCATCCCTGTAGATTTAGGTCATAACTACATTTTCATCCTTGCAACTGTATGGATCTAAGGTAGATCAAACAGATGGTATTAGTTCGTAACTAATTCCCCGTCGGTTGAGTAAGACTTAGCCTGCATCAATCTGCGAATTGAATACTAACTAATTACTATCAAATATTAAATATTTGATTAATGGTCACACAACTATATTTCTAATTGTCAAATCCTTGCTCCGATGAATGGATAGAGAATATCTACAGTGGAATATCTAGAGTGAGTAATTAAAGGAGCCTTCCCTGTTTGTTCTCAGAAGGCGCGGACAAACCTCACGTATAGCCACCACAGGTTCTAGCATGGGTTCGAGCAGCTTCGTTGGATTTAACTAGCCTTGGGGTAATTTTGTCAAGCCAAAAGAAAAAGATGGCATCCCGCCAATCCTAGAGAAACTTCGTGAAGAGGATGTGATGGACACTTTGACGAAAAGTGATCACTTCATACCAGTGAAGGAGACCTATCAAGCACCGAAAATAGCAAGAGTGTTTGTAAATTAAATAGTAATATTCCATGGTATCCCAAGAATATAATTTATGATAGGAGATCGGTGTTTACGGGAAGGTTTTGGACAGGTTTGAAACGATCAATCGGGAATAAGAGATATCTCAGCATGGTCGGGTCAGGTCGGGAATGGCACAGGCAGTGAAAGATAATGATAGGAAAAGAGCAAAGTTTGTAACAATCTCAGATTACAAAGACATAGGCATTCAACTCATAATAAAAAAAAATGTTAAGTTCATCAAAAAGGTGAGTATTATTGCAAAAAATATTTCTGCAGTAATATCAATGAAAACAACAACATTACAATTTGAATACAATCTAAACATGATAAAACAAGATATTATGGAATGGGATTATAAAAAATGAGTAAGAGAAGATAAACATATTACTATTTTAGGAGAAGAGATTCAAAGGATATATCATTCAAATAGTTTGAGAAACCAATCAAAAGTTACAAAAATTGATGTTTTAAAAATGGAAAAAGTAATAAGGAAGATACAGTTTCCACTTCCCGATTAAAGATTCTTATGATTTTTAAAATACTATTGCTCCTACCTTCTCTCATAAAATTTAATAAATTTTATAACTCAGCTACAACTTCTTCTTGTCAATTTAGTATCACCGTCATTGTCCTTCAACGTAGTCCTTAAGATTGCCACAAAATCTATATTTGAACAAATATCCAGTCAGTCCAAATCAATGCTTAAGAATTACTTTTAAAATCAGTCCTCAAGAATGCCAACTTTAAAGATCAAAACAATTCTTCAAACACTCTAAAATCTCTTCTTCAAACACTCTTTAAGCATCCCTGAAATAGTGTTAGATCAACTCTCCTTCAACCTTGCAAAGCAGTCCCGAAAACACTCGAGATGCACATTTCCTCTTCCAGGTCATATGATCACAAAACTACCTATGTTGGGTATGAAAATGACCTTCTTGCTGCTGCCACAACTAATACTCAATGAGCACTGTAAAAGATCTTCAAATGTTGCCAAGAAAATCTACTCATAACCAGTTATCAAATACTTTTCCACTTGTTATAAGAACTCTAGAGATAAGGCTCGAAACCATTTCTTGATGATATCGTTGACTGTAGAATTGGGAGACTTGAGGTCTTCATGAATCTGACAATTGTACTTAGAGGAGTTCACGAAAGATCCATAATTCATATTTTTTCATGTTTTGCTGCCATCATAGGATTGTTGAAGGTTGTTATTAATAAAAGATTATTCTCAGAACTTCAACCAATGCTCCAAAATTGTCTACCACTCCACATACTTTTAGGATCCAATAAAGTTACATCCAATAGATGAGGCCTCTAAAACAATGTTACAAGTCCACTGATAATTATCTTAAGTAGTGGTATAAAATGATGTCACAAAGATGTCTTGTCCAATGGCATTCACTTCATGTCCGTCGTGCTCACTTTATTGTTTGTGGCGTTTCCAAAATTCAAACTCTGAAAGGCATGGGAAGGGAAAACTCAATCTGCTTCTTCAAATTTATGCAATTATATCCTTTACCGATCTTCTAACTACCACTCTTTAATCACCCCTTAAATATTTCCAATTCAACCTTTAAACATGCAATTTTAGAATGTCTGTCATGCTCACTTTATTGTTTGTGGTTTTTCCAAAATTCAACCTCTGATGGCATGAGAAAGGAAGACTCAATCTGCTTCTTCAAATTTATGCAAGTACATCCTTTACTGATCTACTAACTACCACACTTTAATCACCCCTTAAATAATTCCAATTCAACCTTTAAACTTTCAATTTGAGAATGTGCCCATACAACACAAAGAAAATACTTAATGTGGCAAGTTCAAAAAAAGTAACTGATGTAGACATAATTGGTGAGCAAAAGAAAACTGTATTAAGTGGTTTTGCAGATGTCCAAGGTTGATGGCTCATGGAAGAAAGTGCCATACCATGATTATAAATTGATTGTGTGTACATCCTACATATTACAAATTTCATGATTGTGTGTACGTCCTACATATTACAAATTTCATGAAGAATAATCAAAGATCATGTAGAAGTATAAGGTTTAGTATGGTTGTTAGTAGTGTATGTGTAAGAATTATTCATAATGACCACACAAATAACACCCTCATTTGCACAATAGCATAAAAATATGTGCATTTTGAATAAATGTTATACTTAATGAAGTGGATGTTTTGTACTTAGCATTGGATTGGAAAACATAAAATCCTAAGCCGCACTTTCCTGCATTCCCTTTAGCGCTAGTGGATTGCCTCCATAGCCAATATGTTCGGCTTTGGGTGTAAAGAAATTTGTTAGAGGCCTTAATCGAATCTCTTGCTAGCTATGGTATAATATAAAGTTCTTATAACTTAAAGCCCACATAAATTCAGCTTGAGGCTAGGTGTTTGAACGAAACTTCGCTTGAGGCTAGGTGTTTGAACGAAACTTCACTTGAGCCATGTTATGGTAACTGGAAATATATCTATTTGACATCTTGTCCTTTGCACCTTCCGAGGCATGCAACAAGTGAAAGGTGGTTCCAGGTGATAACAAGTAAGAGCTGGTGCCATGCAGTATAAGTGAAGGCGTTCATTAATAATTGCACATAGCACATGTAAGATATGTTGTCTGATACAGTTTTTAGTAGCAATAGCCGAACAACTGCCGAAATTCGGAGACATGAATGGCGCTGATATAATGTTAAAGTTGATTGATCCAGATGGTGCAAAGTATGGAGGAAACCTAGTGTACCTTCTCTCTCAAGTTTTGAGAAAATCTAAATTTTATGAAGTGCTGCTATCTGATCGTTGGTCTTCAGATAAATGCTGACCACTTCAAATCAGTGTAACTGCAAGTAATCACGGTGTGGAGGAGCATATTCAATGTATTCAGCTCATGTATTCTTGTGCACCAAGCAAGCGGCTTCGTTTTTCAAGTGTGGACAATGCCCTCACTATTCTACCAGTGGCTTCTCAATTATTGTTTCAGGAGTGCATTGAAGAATGCCTGCAATATTTGAATGCGGTACGTTGGAATCGTATGCAAGAAGCCCAAATTCGAGTGGCGATATCATCCCTGTAGTTAAATACTTTTCCTGTGGATTTAAGTGCTAGACTTTGTATGAAGCTGCAAGCCAAGTCCAACATTAATGCCATTTTACAGACATTCATGGCCGAGTCAATATAGGAATTGTTGTTTACGGTTTCCAAAGATCCAAACTATGGCAGTGAAGTGGAGAAGTGTATTGTAAACTACTTTGAGGCCACAGATCCATTTTCATCGGGCCTCTAACGTGGCCTTCACCTTCTCTCCATGCCCTGGGATCCCAACCCTTTAAGGGCGCCCACTTGAGGATTGCCTGCATGCTCTCCACGCGCTAGTATGCATGCTACCAGGAAGACTCTAGCGAGGAGCCCCATGTGAATGCAACCTCTTCATATGGGATCTCTACCTCTCTCGTGCGCGTGAACTCACAACTCCTTTCCCCACTGGTTCTGCAACTCAGTGACGCCCTTCCTGGCTCTAAGACTCTGCGTGGAGAGTGTTGATGCAGTGGAACCCATTTATGTATTCTCATGCTATCGTTTCTCAAAATTCCCAGCCTAGATCGCCTAAGGAAGGGATTTGTAGTGGTGACTCGAAATGCATTGAAGTTGATGTTGTCCGTGGTGCCATTCTACATGTTCCCGTTGATGGATATCTAGTGGAATTATGAGACAAAACTCAGCTATGAAGGGCACATGTGCAGCCCGAGCGAGCATCTGCGCCATCAGAAATCCGTTATGAAGAGCCAGTGTAACTTCATGCTTATTGCCTCAGCTCTCCTACTCTACTGGCTTCTGTTTTGTGTTACAAGCATGGTCATGAGGGTTGAATTGCCTATATGGGTTGAAGTGAAGAGTGCAATGATGGAAGCAGATTCTAGTTTCCAACAAAAAGCACCTAAAAAGGAAGCACAATGCTAGATAAATTTCCTCTCAAAACTGTGAATGACACAATTGTTGTTGAGAAAATTGTAAGAAATTCTATTATGAATAAATATTCCAAATTGACACCAATGGTATGAGGAACAAATACTCCCTTCTATTAGATCAAGCTTCTAGGACTTCATAAACAAGATCAATCATGACTATAAATGTTAAGGAAAGCTTTTGATAGGCAATGTGAATAAACTTATGTACAAGCATATTGTCACAATGAGAACACTCATGGTTTATCAGGTCAGGCTTGGGATCTCATAATAAGAGGTTCTTTTTACATTAGGCTGCTAATCATCTGCCCAAGCCTTGGAATCATGGTTAAAATAGTGTGCTACATAACCGAAGGCTAGCTCTACCACTTAACATAGTTGTAACTCCAATAATTATGAGAATAAGATAGCATTGTTCATATACAAGATGCTTAAATAAAAGTTTAATTGCACCTAAAATATTTACCAACATCTCTCTTGATCTCTCTCTCACAGTATCGCAGTGCACAGTGTACTCACAGAAACAGGCTCTAGTTTCCAACAAAAAACACCAAAAACGACAGCACAATTCTGGGTAAATTTCCTCGAAAAGCCTTGTTTGTAAATATTAAACAGGAACAATGAGAACAAGATAGAATTATTCATATACCAAATTCCTAAATTAAAGATGAATTTTTTGGAAGGCCCAACTTTCCTAGGAGGAATATTTAATTTGATTTAAGCATTAATATTCCACTATCAACATTACTATTTCATGTTATATGCAATATTAGGTTCAATGTAAACCTAAAATTTAACTTTAAATAAACATAATTTATCATTAATTAAAATTTGATGTATGCAAAATATATTAAACATTAATTTACACCTTTAAAAACATTAATTAACATCCATTATCATTTAATCTAAGCATTTTAATTTGAAATTCTCCATTGATATTTCGAGACTTAATAGACAATATAATTTTAGAAACAAAAATTGAAATTTAAACAAGTTAATATAACTTTAATTTAAGTTTTTTTTGTTTTTTTATTAACCTAACGTGGCCTAAGCTTACCATTCTCCTTCTCTCCACGTATCCTCACCTATTCTCTGTCGGCCACATCTTACCTCTGCACTCACCATCTTCAAGCCACCTTGCTTTCCACCACTCTCAACCTGCATGCTCCCTACTCTCCCCAGGTCTCCTCATTCCTCCACGTCAAGGCCCCAACTTTTCTCCACCTCCCAACTCCCCCATTCTCCTACCCATAAGGAGCCCACGTGAACCCGGGCTGCATGCAAGTCCCTCCCGTAGAGGAACCTCCTCCATCAAAAAGAGGCTTAGCCTTTCGCGTGTGTGTCTCATTCCTCCCCTAGTGTTCAGTTCTACAGCTCATCCATGGCGGGTGATTGCAGGTATGCAATCTTAATTCTTAATTAGTTGATGATGTTGGGTCCACGCCAGATGTTAATGCCAAAAATTTCTACACACCAAGCTAGTACTACTGAGAAGGGAATAAGCCAAGGTACAACTTTCATTGTTTCAAGCCTTAGGTCGGATGCACTAGTTAGAGAGAGCAATTCATGGTTTGTAAGGTCTTGTCTTATTAACACAGGGTCAGCGGCAGCAGCTTATGAATTCTTACAGCTTTAACAACCGACAGAATGGTTAGAGCTAATTCCTTCAGCAACTTGAGTCTCACAATAGGAATAATGGTTTGCTTGTTAAGTGAAGAATCCATATGCCAGAACTCTCTCAATAGGAGAGCTCTCTCAACTCATCAACACTCAGGAAACTGAGAATTGGATTTTTCTCTTAGATGAATCTTGGGAGAGTCTATTGGTTAACTTACAAAATCGAGCCAATTTTTGCTACTTGATTTGTGAAAAAATTATATTAGGTTTGAGATTCTCCTCTCGGTTGCAACATGTTTTCTTTGATTTCTGTGTGAATACCCATTTTTGTTTTCCTGCTTTGTGTTTAATTGGAATATCCATTTTTTTTCCTGCTTTTGATCCTAAATGGTTGTACCTTCAGGCAGTAGCTGCCCAGAGGCGAAATGTGAAATTTCTGAAAAAGAAAAAAAGGAAATCAAAACCCCAAGCAAGAGCTAGCAAAGTTTTAGGTGACAAACAAATTTATATAAAATAGCTCAAATGGGCGATGCAGAAGATGAATTCAGTGTTTTGAAAAAGAGAGCAGCAGGAAGGGAGCTCTCAAGGGATGATGATCCAGATGCTGAAGATGAAGATGTTTGTGGGAAAGAAACGGGGAGGTTTCAGAGGGCTAGTGAGGAGATCATGGTAACCAAAAAAATTGTCAAAGTTCGGCAAACCCAATCTTGAACCGGCAAAACGCCTAATCCATTTCCAGCCATAAAATTGGTTCCACCTATTGCTACTCTGCAAGTGGTAGACGAATCTAAGGACACAAAAGGATGTAAGGATGAAGCTGAGAAAATAGATTAGGCAGAGGCCACTGAGCTGACAGAGATTGCTGACAAGAAGGTTGGTGAAAAGGAGGGTTTGAAAAGAGAATCGATAGACCTCAATTCTACAGAGATTAACACAGAGGAACCCAAAAGAAAAAATAAGTTGGAAAGAGTATCAACAGATCTCAAACCTATAGAAATTACTGAAGGAGAACCCAAAAAAGAATAATCCAGCAAGGAGGAACCAAACGAGGGTGAGAAGAAAGATGACGAGGAGAATCCAAACACAAAATATTTAGAGCGAAAGAAACCTACTTTTGTCAAGACATTCCAACAGCTCTCTAATGCCCGGAATGCCTTTACAGGAGTTGCGGGCACTGGTTTTTCCTTCTCCAGCTTCTCCTTTGATACTAAAATAACTCCATTTGGATCAACCCGAAAATTTGGTTCGTTTAACTTCAGCTCAACATCTGCTTTTGGTGCTCCATCTAGTACAGGGTCATTGGCTGGCACAGGATCCTTGTTTGGTACAAAACTAGTCAGTGATGATTCAGTTCCAACTGATTCATCTAGAACTACAAGTGACCTTCCAGCTCCTTACTAGCTATTTGGAGAGCCAGCAACTGACACATTTTCGACAGCTCGAAGTGGCTTTGGAACTCTTCAAGAAGTCTCAGTAGAAATAGGTGAAGAGAAAGAAAAATCAGTGTTTACTGTAGATGCTGCTCCTTTTCAGTATACAAATGGGGGATGGAAGAAATGAGGAAAGGGTGAACTCAGACTGAACATTCCCATAGTAGATACTGGAAGGGAAAGGCTTGTGATGAGGGACAGAGGTAATTATAGGTTGATCCTCAATACTAATCTTTACCCAGATATGAAATTGACGGGTATTGAGCAACGAGGTTTTTCTTTTGCTTGCAACAACAATGCAGGCGATGGCAAGGATGGCCTTGCCACGTTTGCACTGAAGTTTAAAGACAGTTTAATAGATGAAGACTTCTAAGAAACCATTGAACCACACAAATATAGATCACCTTTAGAGTCGAGGGTGTTGGAGAATTCATCGAAGACATGAGGATTTTCAAACACAGAAGGAATGGGAGCTGCGAAGGGAAAGGCACCGCGAAAGTGGAGGTTGTGGATGGTAGTGGAAAGCAGGCTCGGGGAAGGAGCTGTGAAGGAGAAGGAAGGGATGCAAATGGGAAATCCAAGCTGCGGTAAGAAGGGCTCAGGGATGGAGGGCCGCGATCGAGGGTGGTAACGGAGCAGCGAGTGAGCATTCGGTGGAGAGAAAACCTTCACGATTGGCACCATCCATGTGGCAGCATTCCATTCGCTCTATGAGCGACGATCTCGCCGACGTGGATAGTTATGCTTCTTAAAATTGAAACGCCTACTACGTAATTAAGTAATATCCCTTATAATTAATATCTATTCGTGCACGAAATAGACTTAAACTTAAGATGGGAGAAGGTTTCGCTTAAATACTCTACTCTAGAAGACCCATATTTAAGGCCCCCTTCTCATCTCTAAATTGAGAAGGATTGAGATTCACTATATAAGGGTTGGTTATAATAATATATGGAAGGTTTAGAGTCTCACTTAGGCACCGACCTTTCTATAATGGATGTGACTAAATCTATAAAAGCTTAGAACCAAGGCCTTGCCATTGTTTTTGTAATGTGTCAATCAGAATAATCTACTGAATCAACGGAATGAACTACATGCATCAGGAACTCGATTGATTGGGATGGGATCGACCAATGTTTCTTAGCGATTGATTTATAAATCCACCCACTAAATATTTTTATCACGCCTTCCTAACAAATTCCACTACTTAATTATAGTCTTGAATATTTAAATCTTTCTTCGAAACTATCATGATCTAGTGGGCTTATCTCGATGAAAGTTATCACCTTAGTAGCAGGCTTCAAATTTAAAGCCTTCAGGGCCCTTCAGAGGCCATTTTTCACGTCATAGAAGGCCACCTCAAATTTTACCATGCAAAAAAATTTAATTTCATGGGAAGCCCTTCAATAATTAAATTAACCACTACGGTTTAAAATTGCAATAGAAGGGTAGCTTCAAATTTCACCCATCGACAGTTTTCAGTGGGAAATTGGGAATGCGGCTACTAGCTATGTGACTTGGGAGTGGGACTCAGTTACTCTCTAATATACACGTGTTTGATCATCGATGGATCATGGACCATTGGGCCTGTTTAACACATTTAATGGCATCAACAACTTTATTAAACGTGATTGGTGGCTCATACGTCAGTGGGCTTACCAAGTTACCAATTATCACATACCAATTCCTGAATTCTGACTCCACAATTAATAAAATTCTTGTAATGTTACAGGTTGCTGCTCCTGCCCATGGCCCCTACCCACATCCCTATGTTTTCTTTGTTGTATCAATTTAATCCTACCGTCTACGGCTCCCAGTAGGATCACACCCTGTGTTTTCTTTGTTGTATCAAGTCAATCTTGCGGCTCTCGAGTCCCACCTTGTGTTTTATTTGTTGTATCAAGTCAATGCTCAAATTCCATGCTTCCATGGCTCCAACCATCAATATATAATATTACAGGAATACAAACAAGAATTTTCTTATACCCCTACTCCACTGTGGTCGAGCTACTTCCAAGTTCCACCTACCCTATCTCCTCCATTCCTCTAGGAGAGTTTGCAGAGCGAAGCTGCCAATGCTAGCGTGCCATAAACATATATAAAGAAATTCATTTTCTTTGAGGAGCTCAACTTCAAGGATGACTCGATTACTAACATCCTATGAATTTACAGGTATGTACATCATTTTATCCATTCATGATCCCATCAATTATTTAAATTTTTTTTTTTTTGATTAAAATTTTGTAACTTCAAAGTTCAAACACAATATTATTATTTCATTGAAATTTTGTTACTTCAAATGGGCCTTGAAGGCTTCAAATTTGAAGCCTGGAATCGAGAGTGGGTTTGTCACAAATCTTCGTCAGAGGTTGTTTAGAATGACATTTATCAATTCCCAACTGTAGCAACAGCAACAATTGCTTCTTTCTTCATATGTTTTGTGTATACGCATATGATTCCATGTGCTCCTTGCCTTGCTCTACTTTCCATTCCCTCCCGATCGAAGCTCTTGAGAATTTAGCTACCCTTTAAATTTCTTGAAATGGAGGGGACAAGAAAGACCATTAATTCACTCTGAAACCGAGTGCTTCCCCGTGCAGCTTCCACTAGCCATGGTTGCAGCCCTACGGAAGCACTTGTGCACACTGCACCCCCCAGCTTTACCAAAAACCCTGTGGATTTGGGGAAGTTCCCACTGTTCCAACCTCCATGCATCTAGTTAATGATTCAGATCAAGAATCCATACTTTGTATCTAAAACTGTATTGCATGAGCTATTTTCCCCAACTGCTTAGTTGTCGAATCGATACCTTCCTCTAGTACACGGTTTAAGATTCTTGGTATTTATTAATATGAAGACCACCAATGCTACAAAATTTACAATCCCAACTAGCTATCGAATTTCAATATGATTGAGAATATGCAACAACATTTGGTGAAGGACAATGTTGAAAGCTTGCAATTTTCTTAGAATGCCCAGGGCCCACTCCCACGTTTGACTGTATGAACTAGGACAATTTTTTTTTTGTAATCTTGACTTTTTGAACGACAATGCTACTTTACCTTTTGATTTTGTTGCTCTTGTCGACTGGTTTGGAATAGAATAGGAGCTTCAACCATCTAAGAATAACAATGAAGTGTTATTCTTAACATTGTTAAACATTTCGATTTCATTGTGAAAACCACATTTTATCAATATGATCCTATTTAAGTAGTCAATATGATCCTATTTAAGTAGATGCTTTGAAGTGGAGGAATATTCTTGATTGTCATTTTTATAATTCATTGTAATGTTAAATGTTAAGTGACAAACATAGTTTATTCCTTTCAAGGGGCTTTTTGACGTAGTCCTATCCTTTGTTTTGCCTTTTTCATATTTCCGATCTAGAAAGAGTAAAATAAGTAAAGCAATTCGCTATCTTAATATGTAGAAATAATAAATAAATGTAGAAATAGTAAAATAAATAAAGCAATTCGTTATCTTAATATGCATTTCTGATTTTTATTTATGTCTTATGTGATGTAGCTTATGATTAATTAATAATTAAATAATTTATGGTTATAATGCACTTTTGATTTATGATTTGTGTTCATGTCTTATGTTCAACTTAGGTTTATGATTGATTAACAATTAAATCATTTGGATTGAATTTTTTTATGTGACTTAGGGTTTATGATGAGAGAATCTAGGGTTTAGGTAAACATTTCTCCAAAAGGATACTACGACATGTAGAGATTGACTCAGAACTATGAACTCAATTGAGTTGGATCGATTTGATGTTGAATTGATCAATTTGTACATTGAATCGGTTGGTTTGCCACTAAACCGGTCCCAATCTAATTTGAACATAGAGTTGGTACCTTGGAGTGTCAATGCGGTCAACCTACCTAATTTCTAGTTGTCTAGTTTTATAACATTGGTGCCATCTATTTAATGTGTATATTATGGAGAAATCAAAGGAGGTTTCAATAATGGAGGCAATGAAAGAGATAAGTTCTTGATTCCTTTTATATGGAATCCAAGACTGTAATATGTTGGTTTAATGACTTTTAGCCTCCTACATTATATTTGTGTTTGTGACTATTCAAATTTGACAAATGATTGTGCGGTATCTCTTAATACAAAGCGTTGTTTTATGGTCCAATTTTATAGTTTTTGGCTAGGTTCCTTGGTTACAAGATTGGTCCTATAATATAACCCATCCAATATGCTTGTCATCAAAATCCTTGTTTTTTTTGGCTCCCAAATATGTGAATACACTTTTACTTTCGAAATTCAACATTTTTTGAAAATATCATAATACTTTAGGTAGATATTTGAAAACAAAATATAGATCGGATTAATTTTTTATTTTTACATATGCTTGTATATGTGAGGAATTTGACCTTAGGAGTTGGATTATGAAAACAAGTTGTTGCAATGCTAAAGTTTTCAACGAGTACAACATTGTAGGATTCACATTCTCAAGCACAAGTTTATCCTAAGAGGAAAGAAAGTCATAAATTGAAATCCAAAGGATGACAATTTGATGAGCAATTGTTTTCACATGAAGAATAGGATCATAATACAAAGAAAAACATTACACTAAAAAGTTAGAGAAACCTACCAATGGATTTTGTTGAATAAGTGTAACCTATGGTGAATAGAGAAGAAGACCATAATACTTGAATGGTGGTAGTTGCAAATAAAGTCTTATTTAGAGGGAATAAAGAGACTTCATGAATTTGATAACTCTATTTTTTTATAAAAAGTTAGCAAACCATTTGGCATATATTTATTTGATTTCTCATAAACTCTTAACATCCAATTTTTGAATTATCCTCAGTCAATATAGAATAAAAATAACTTCTTTAAAAAATAAAACTTAGAATATTTTACTTAACTAATCAATGCAAATCCTTAGGATATTTTATTAAAATAAGACTAGACAATTTAAGATTCTAACTCTCACTTTTCATGCTTGTTATAATCATAATATGACTATAAATTATTTGCAATAAAATTTAATTGTAAATTGTTACAATTTTTATTTTTAATGTTAAATCAATCTAATATTTAATTTTACAATATTAAATATCAATATTTACAATTTTATCAATTTAAAATAATTTTTATTAAATTTTAGATAAAATAAATTAATTTTAATTATTTAAAGATAACCATTAACAAACTCTTTAAATTATTGTTAAAATAACCATTAACAAAATCCAAATTCCAATGCTTATAGTATTGTCATATTATTATTAAATACCTAAGGTGAACACATCATATGCATGGATGGAATAGTTTAAAGTAAAGGCTAGTCAAAAACTAAAATATTCAACATGTTTCAAAATTGAAGATGTTCCCAAGGTTTCCAATTTTACTCCACATGTTTCAAACTTGAAGATGATCCCAATGTTTCGAATTTTACTCCGAGCCTTCTAAATATTTTAGTTAAAAAACATAAATACAAATCTTTAATATATTTTCACTTCTATGCTAGTGTTAAACACATCATGCTTGGACAAAATCCTTTGCATTGGCATGTGATAACTCAAATTTCAAAGTTGAAATATTTTAGGGAGAAGAGCATGTACAATAAGCAATTAATAATAATCCATAATTCATTAAATATATTGTTATTTTATAATAAAATAAAGGTTACGAAAGGGTTATTTATTAGTTTTTATTATTGTTATATTATTGTCATATTGATTGATTAACTAAATAATAAATAATAATGGTATGGTGTATTATGTTATTAAATAATATAATTTTAGCGCTTGTTTAAAAAAATGTAAAGGTATGTTGAATGAAAAATGTCAAATGGAAAAAAAATGAAAATTAAAGAAGATGCAATAAAATGAAAAAGGAGAGTAATAAAATAGATGTTATGAAGAACTTGCTCCTAAATAAAAATGTCCCTTTTCATTTGCTAAAGTATCATGGAAAAAACAAAAGAATGAGTAAAATTGACAATATGTAGAGTCAAAATTAACTTATTGGGATTCTTGAGGCCCAAGTGAATATGGATTCATATTATTTCAGATAGAACACTAGAATCTGTCACAACCATGTTATTTGGTTAGTATTTCTAAAGAAATTAGAGCACCATTTTACATAATCCTTTCTAGAAATGTGAGTTATAAATTTTAATAGAAATTGACTTAATTTCAAAATACTCCACAATCCAATTCAATAAGGTATTTTTATCCCAATTTTCAGTTAGCAAATATTGAAGCTCAAAGATATTTGATAATGATTTTAAATAATATACAATAACAGTCCATTAGAAGTGGCTCTTAATTAGTTGTAATGGCCAATATGAAGCAACTCTTAAGTAAATGACACGCATGTTTACAAAAAACAATTAAGGATTCCAAATTGTTGCTACAACTTTGAATGGTATGTTGTTAAAAGATTTTGTAATATATGAAGTTTAAAAAATTGTGTATAAGTTATGATTAGGAGCATTCTTATCAAGCAACTTTAAAAACTATGAAAGGATGGGAGGACAGTAGCAAGGAATATGATTAGGTAAATATTCCTTGTTATCTGAAGAAAACGTTTAAAAGCTTCTTCTGCACACTCGTGATCTCTTTCCACTGGATAAACCTTTGACATAAAAAAACTAAATTTTCCCATGGTCCTGTTGAGATATTGTAACTTCAAAGAATATTATATTTGTACTTTATTATTCCGGAGATGTTTCATTCCTCCGTGAAGATCTTATTGTATATCCGGAGATGTTTATTCCTCCGTGAGAATGTGGTAACTCGGGTTATTAGACTTCCCTAGTGGGGATCGGCCCTTTATGTGTTATGTGGGTCAAAGGGTTATTAGACCACCCTAGAGGGGTCGGCCCAGTCAGTTGTAGTGGGGTATTTAACCCATTGGTTAAATACGAGCCTACGTGTTCTTGTGTAAAAAGACAAGTTGGAGTAGTGTATAAATAGAGGAAGTGTATTCCTCATTTGACACACTCACTCACTTGAGAGTAGCGCACTTGTGGAGGAGAGGTCTGCTATGGTGGAGGAGGAGTTCATGTCTTTGGTTTGCATCTTTGTATATTGTTGTTCATCTATATTGAGGAAGCTTTACTGGGTTTTCTACCCCATGAGGGTTTCCTAGGATAAATCCGTGTCTCTTGTGTTTATGCTATGCTTGTTGTTTCTTCAGTGATCCTGTATATGCTATTATTGTGAAATGGAATGTAATTCTGCTATTTTCTATCTTAGCATATTGAATTTTAACATGGTATCAGAGCTAAACTGAAGGAAGGCAAGGTATGGCACTTACGACACTTGCTTTACTTACGACAATTTGAAGGTTAGGGTTTTATATAGCAAAAACCAATGATTATGGAACTTTCGCTATAAATCCATTTTGGTGAAGGTTAAGGATCTGAAACCTTTACAGGTCGTAGATAACATCCCCAGGTATCTTGTGTCCAAAGGGCACCCTCAGATTCGTTGTACTTTGTAGGTTATGATGAGTACAAGTTAGGGTTTCTGCCTCTTCCAGGTCTCAGTCAAAATCAGGTGACCTAGGAAAAAAGGTCATAACTTGGGCTAGGAAGCTCCAAATGAAATTTCGTAAAAAGTGACAGGTAGTACACAGACTGTACTATCTTAGGAAATGTTTTTTAGAGGCCTAAGCTGAACCAGTGACACGTGGCATGCCATACAAGTTTGCTCTACTGTTTTATCCCATAAACAGGTCACGTTGCGACAATTGGCATAAATCTCTCTCAGAAAATCCAATTGAGGTTAGACCTATCAGGATGGAAAGATGACAAGTCAGGCTACTGTATAAAAAGTTTTCAGACCTTGTAGAGCAAAAATTTTGAAGTTATAGCAGAAACAATCAGGTACATATTTTTGTCAAAGCAGAATTATTTTTGGAGCACCTTTATTCATGGCTTCCGGAATTTAGGGTTTTGGAGAAAGTTAGAATTTTTGGAATCGGAATCCACGGCTGATTGCTACTTAGGAAAATCAAAATTTAGAGACCAAGATCGAATTTTTTGGTTGGGTAGAAGACCGGGCTTGATCAAACCCTAGCTCGGGATTTTGATCGGAAAGATGGAAAATTAGGGCTTCAGCAAAAGTTGAAATTTTTTAAGTCTGTAACCATGGCTGGAAGCTCCTCAGAAAAACAAGAGTTTAGAGCCTTGGATCAAACCTTTTGATTGAGCAAAAGGGTGGGCTTCACCAAACCCTAGTTTGGGATCTTGTCGAGAAGATCCAAAAGTTTCAAAGGCAATTTTGAGGGGTCAAATTTTGGAGATTTCAAAATTGAAGTATGCTAGTTTGATCAGCTCAGCAAAACACATCCTTCCATTCATTTGGAAGTATGAAAGTCAAAGATTGAATTTTTAGGGTTTCTCTAGCAAACCCTAATCAAGCTCCAGATCAAGTTTCAGGGGGAGTTGAGGCTAAGGCCTTACATAAGAAGACTACAAGAAGTCTCGATAGGTATGACTTAAGGAGGTTCAGGTATGTCTTGAAATCTGATTCTTGATTAAGTTCATGATGTGTTTGTCTTCATATTATTTATTAGTACAATATTGATTAATGTTAGAATTGTCTTATCACCCTAGTAATAGTATGAATGCATGTGAATGATCGAAGACATTCATTGATTAGGGCTATATGATTGTACTAATGCATTATGGTGTTGTGTGAGGTTGATGTTGTCTGCTAACAAGATACAGGTACATCACAAAAGACAAATCAAGTTCCATGACCATGACAACATGAAGACAAAGACTCATCCATAATCTTTGTTCTACTTACGAGGTATGTATGACTTTGTTATATTATGCTTAACCTATGAGACATGCAAGTTCTAGCTCGGGATCTCTAAATCATTGAAGAGATTGTTTAGGTATGTTGTACATAACTAAGCAGGTATACTAATCCAGGTATGTTTACCTATGTCAAGTTAGAATCTTACCTTGTGTTAGGATACCTTATATAAGTATACTTGGTATGATTCGTTATGCTTATTCATAAAGATTTTATGCATACTATGTCTCTTATCTTGATGATTTAATTAACCTGAAGAGTACTATGATCAAACAAGAATATGCATGAGTAAAAGAAGACTTCCTTGAAACTCTCAATACTAATGATCATGACTATATAGATATTGAAGATTATTTAGAATTAGAATGTTTTGATAATATTGAGAATATACTAATGAATGCATGTTTGTGTATGAGATCATGAGGATGACACTAGTGCACACTTGAGCATGCACAGTGGCACCGAATCAATAGAAGTTCAAAAGACATATAGAAGATCAAGTGGGAGGCAACCACACAAACACAAAAGATAAGTATTTAAGTTGGTATTTGAAATAATAAATGATATTGTCTGTAATAGGCTGTATGCATATTTGTATTCCTATAATATATCATAATGAGTGTAAACATTCATAGAGCATTGAACAGTATACTACTAATATGCATATGATTGGTAAGTTGGACAAACAGTCCATTGTTGCTTGTCTAGAATGAAACCTCTTTGCTGACATGCTGAGAGCTGTGCACACTCTTGATAGTATGTTCTGGTAGAGATGGAAGGCATCTAGATAGCCACTGTATGCATACAGGATATGGAAAAGTGTTGTGCCAAAGTATTGGTCAAGATAGTTGCATAACTATGTAAATGATATCTGTATGCATAATACGTTATCATGTCAACATGATTTCATGATTATGAAATATTACTAATCATGTACTTAATTTTTATTTGTAGGAAAGATCATGAAGAATGATGAACACCGAACAAATGATGGATGTTCAACAAGAAGATTTACAAATCAAACAAAATATAGAAGGCTCGTGGCTAGAAGATTCTCTTAGAAAGAAGAAGAGAATCATGACGAGATGTTTGCTCCAAGTGACTAGATAAGACCATTCTCTTAATGGTGTAATTAAAGAAGAAGTGTGAATCAGGTTCTGTATGGGTACCCAGGATTGGTAGTCAATTGATGAACTTAATGATCATCATGGGTGATATGGATCTCAACCTTTGCTACAAGGTTGAATATGGTTTCTATACATAGATGACATGGATGCAAGAAGGAACTCACCACAGAGTTCGAATGATGTTGAGGTTCATATCAGTAGGCCCATCTAATGAGAAATGGCACAGATAGATGGTTGCATAAATGAAAATGAAAGATCTTAGATTAATGTATTACTTCCTAGGTCTGGAAGTATGGAAAGGCTCAGAAGGAATCTTTCTCAACCAGGGAAAGTATGTCGAGAAATATTAAAAGGACTTGATATGTTGGAATGTCCAGAGTTAGTGTATATAACTCTGTACAGACAAATTATTGGGTCACTAATGTATCCAATAAATACTAGGTCAGATATATGCTTTGTTGTGAATACCTTGAGTCAGTATCTAGTGGAAACTGGATGTGTTCACCTATTAATTGCAAAGCATGTGATCAGGTACCTAAAGGATATGATAGACATTGATCTATGCTATTTTGGAGATCATGACTTCAGATGGCTACACAGATGTTGATTGGGAAGGAAGTGTATCAGACAAAAAGAGCACATCGAGAGGATGTTATTGTCTGGGATCAGCCATGATCTCGTGAGAACAAGCAGAATATATGGCTGCTTGCTCTGCTAAGTTATGAAGCAGTATGGCTTCAGGATTGTTTGACTTAGAGATAGACCCAACTGTGATCCTATGTGACAAATAGAGTTGTACTAAAATGGCAAAGAATCTAATGTTCCATGATAAGTCAAAAGCACATAGAGATCTGGCATTTCTATATACGAGATATGGTGCAGATAGGATTTAAAGTTCGAATTTGTAACAAGTTACCAATGTACTAACCAAACCTCTACTTCAAGTAAAGTTTTCCGAGACAAACTTAATATAGTCCAGAAGGACCCTCCTCGAAAGGGGGAGTGATGTGATCACTTATGATGAGATTGCCTGCATCGATAGTGAGGTCGATGATGTGAATACCTATATTGATGATGCCGACAGAGAGGTTGGTGGATGGTCCTTAGACAGGGTCTAAGGTGACAAGGGGATTGCATCATCCTTGAACACATGTTCTAAAAGGAGCCATAGACGTATGTCTTCGAAAATGAAGTCCTTGGTGGACATATAGGATTGCATCATCCTAAAGAGAGCCGTAGACGTATGTCTTCGAGAATGAAGTCCTTGGTGGACTTGAGGGGATTGGATCATCCCTGGACTTTAGTCCGAAAGAAGAGCCGTAGACGTATGTCTTCGAGAATGAAGTCCTTGGTGGAAATATAGGATTGCATCATCCTAAAGAGAGCCGTCGACGTATGTCTTCGAGAATGAAGTCCTTGGTGGACTTGAGGGGATTGGATCATCCCTGGAATTCAGTCCGAAAGAAGAGCCGTAGATGTATGTCTTCGAGAATGAAGTTCTTGGTGAACATGTGAGGGGATTGGATCATCCTTGGAATTCAGTCCGAAAGAAGAGCCGTAGACGTATGTCTTCGAGAATGAAGTTCTTGGTGAACATGTGAGGGGATTGGATCATCCCTGGACTTCAGTCTGAATGAAGAGCCGTAGACGTATGTCTTCGAGAATGAAGTCCTTGGTGGACGTTTGAGGATTAAGTCATCCTTGGACGTAGTCCTAAATGTACGGTGGAGGATTAAGTCATCCTTGGACGCGGTCCTAAATGTATGGTGGAGGATTAAGTCATCCTTGGACGTAGTCCTAAATGTACGGTGGAGGATTAAGTCATCCTTGGACGTGGTCCTAAATGTACGGTGGAGGATTAATTCATCCTTGGACGTAGTCCTAAATGTACGGTGGAGGATTAAGTCATCCTTGGACGTGGTCTTAAATGTACGGTGGAGGATCAAGTCATCCTTGGACGTGGTCCTAAATGTATGGTGGAGGATTAAGTCATCCTTGGATGTAGTCCTAAATGTACGGTGGAGGATTAAGTCATCCTTGGACGTGGTCCTAAATGTATGGTGGAGGATTAAGTCATCCTTGGATGTAGTCCTAAATGTATGGTGGAGGATTAAGTCATCCTTGGATGTAGTCCTAAATGTACGGTTGAGGATTAAGTCATCCTTGGACGTGGTCCTAAATGTATGGTAAGGATTGGATCATCCTTGGACTTTGGTCCTGTGAACTAAGCTGTAGACATGAGGTCTCTGAGAATTGATAGGACTGGATCATCCCTGGACTTCGGTTCAAAAGGTACATGAAAGGACTGGATCATCCCTGGACTTCGGTTCAAAAGGTACATGACAGGACTGGATCGTCCCTGGACTTCGGTTCAAAAGGTACATGACAGGACTGGATCGTCCCTGGACTTCGGTTCATAAGGTACATTACAGGATTACATCAGCCATGGACCTATGTCCTGAAGAGAGCAGGATTGATCATCCTGTAATATGATTATGTGTGTTGATGTGGTTACTTGTATCGGTATGGATACTCGTATTGATGATGTGGTTACTTGTATCGGTAGGATACTTGTATTGATGATGTGGTTACTTGTATCGGTATGGATACTCGTATTGATGATGTGGTTACTTGTATCGGTAGGATACTTGTATTGATGATGTGGTTACTTGTATCGGTAGGATACTTGTATTGATGATGTGGTTACTTGTATCGATATGGATACTCGTATGATGACGATGCTAATGATCGTGTGATGACGATGCTGATGATCGTGTGATGACGATGCTGTAGATCGTGATGATCTAGATGCTGTAGATCGTGATGATCCAGATGCTGTAGATCGAGATGATCCCAATGCTGATGATCATATGATGATGATGCTGATAATCGTGAGGATATATATGTTGATGTTATTGTAGTTGTTCGAGTGCTGCAGAAGATAAAGACTCAGTACTGAAGATGTTGATGTTCCAGTATTGAAGATGTTCCAGTAACTGGTTGAGTTACTAATGATGTTGAGAAAGCTTCCAATGATTTATAGATGTATCATGTATGATGTTGATGACTCCTTGCTCGTGCAGATGCTGTTATAATATCCTTCTCGTTAAGGGGGAGTGTTGAGATATTGTAACTTCAAAGAATATTATATTTGTACTTTATTGTTCCGGAGATGTTTCATTCCTCCGTGAAGATCTTATTGTATATCCAAAGATGTTTATTCCTCCGTCAGAATGTGTTAACTCGGGTTATTAGACTTCCCTAGTGGGGGTCGGCCTTGTATGTGTTATGTGGGTCAAAGGGTTATTAGACCACCCTAGAGGGGTCGACCCAGTCAGTTGTAGTGGGGTATTTAACCCATTGGTTAAATACGAGCCTACGTGTTCTTGTGTAAAAAGACAAGTCGGAGTAGTGTATAAATAGAGGAAGTGTATTCCTCATTTGACACACTCACTCACTTGAGAGTAGCACACTTGTGGAGGAGAGGTCTGCTATGGTGGAGGAGGAGTTCATGTCTTTGGTTTGCATCTTTGTATATTGCTGGTCATCTATATTGAGGAAGCTTTACTGGGTTTTCTACCCCATGAGGGTTTCCCAGGATAAATCTGTGTCTCTTGTGTTTATGCTATGCTTGTTGTTTCTTCAGTGATCCTGTATATGCTATTATTGTGAAATGGAATGTAATGCTGCTATTTTCTGTCTTAGCATATTGAATTTTAACAGGTCCTACAAACCGAAAGACTTGCATATGTTCTAAATAAGGGATTGACTTTGTAGGCGTCTTCAAAAACGCTTTTACTTGGGAACAAAATTTCCACAATATATGAGATGTTGATCCCTTTGTAGTGTATAAGTCTCTTTATAGGTCCACACTATTTCACAAGTAGTTAATGAGTAGACAATGGAGACTCAAGCTATCACTGAAGCTTAGATGTCCTTTAACATTGAAAAAAGATGTCCAAGTTCAAGCAAATAGCCTGAGCCTTTACACAATGGATAGATTCATATGGTGTTTCCTAGTTTGACCCTAAGAGTATGGAAAACCACCCACAAGGAGCACATGATTTATCCTCACCAATGCAGAAGCAGAGCCTCTCTAAGAGGGGTCAAAATACTTGATGGTATTCTCCAATTCAAAGGTTTTGACGAAGCACATTCATTCCCCATCAACAATGTGGGAATAATAACGAACTAGGTACAAGTAACTATAATTATCTTATGGGCGCTTTTCATAAATTAGGTGAATGGAAAGAAGTATGCAATCTTTTGATGGAAAATTAGAAAGTTAAGGGATATGGAGCTTCCTATGATGGATAGTATAACAGTCACGGAATATGTACATGAATCAATCAGCAAATGAGACATAGTACTATCATTCATACACTCGTAGAAATTGAGAGATAAATGACTAGGTGACCAAAAAAATTGGCCACCACAATTTTTTCAAGGTATAAATGACCAAACTTGAGTGAGCCAACTAAAAAGTACCAAAGGAATGACCAATTGGGTCATGGGATAAAATATATGACCAAATAACAAGTAACAAAACTAAAAATGACCACATAACAATAACATTAAGCATATGAATTGGTCGTTTATTTGGTCATTTTTAGTCGTGTCACTCCGACAATGAGAAATTACAATTTTGACAATGAATTTGTATAATTTACTAAATTTTAACATTGCAGAGGGGCAGTGTTAAAATTTAGTAAATTATATATAACATTGTAGATGGATTCATATAATATCCAGTTCAATGTGCTTATGATGTCCATATCTTATTTCATCATTTTTTTTTTGTATTATCCCTTCGACATATCCACCAAGTTGCATCATGTGTGTCATCATAGTGTGTTGATTGAGTTGAGTCTTGGATATTTGTCATCTTTCTCTTTCAGAATTGTCAGGTTGTGAAGTTTGTTCTGCTATGTTCACTTGTCGTACTGGTCATATTCATATTAAATGTTTGAACAAAACCGTGGTCATTTGACCCTCTCGGAAGCTTCTGTATATACACAGCTGCTTCCGTATATGCGCAAGGCATATACGAAAGCTATTGCGCATATAAGAAAGGTTCCATATACGTGAAATGCATATACGGAAGCAACTACGCAGATACAAAAGCTTTTGTATATGCGCAATTGCTTTTGTATATGCACTTGCTTCCGTATATGCGCAACAACTTCCGTATATACGCAACTGCATATATACGGAAGCTTCCATCTATGCGCAACTACGTATATACGAAACTTGATGCGCATATATGGAAACTCATGTATATGCGCAGCTACCGTATATGCATTGTGCATTTACGGAAGCTTCTGTATATGCGCAACAACTTCTGTATATGCCTTGCACATATACGGAAGTAGCTGGATATATGAAGAAGCTTCAGTATATGCGTAGCACATATACAGAAGCTTCCATGTATGCGCAACGCATATACGGAAGCTTTCGTATATATGCAGTTCCTTCCGTATATGCGCAGCTTCCGTATATGCGCAAGTCATATACAAAAGCTTCCATATATGTGCAACATTTGTATGTGCGCAAGGCATATATGAAAGTTGTTGCACATATACGGAAGATTCCGTATATGGGCATCGCATATTCGGAAGTTGTGCATATATGAAAGCTTCTGTATATGTGCAACAACTTCTGTATATGCCTTGTGCATATATGGAAGCTGCACATATAAGGAAGCAGTTGTGCATATACAGAAGCTTCTATATATGCGCATATATGGAAGCTTCCGTATACGTGCATATATGAAATCTTTCATACACGAAAGCTTTCGTATATGCGCATATACAGAAGCTTCCGTATATGCGCAACGCATATACGGACGCTGGGCATATACAGAAACTTCCGTATATGCGTTGCGCATATATGAAAGCCTCTGTATATGCACAACTTCAGAGAGAAAATTGCATACATTTAGAGGTTGCCATCCGGATCTTGATTGGATGCAAGTCATTAATGATTAGTAAGTTGCATCTAGCCCATGATTATCAGACTAACACTAAATGAAAAAAATATTGATCCACATGGAGGGTGCAAGAAAAAAGTGTCCTTTGTCTCCTAGTACCATGGATTTTAGGGGTAAACCACGATGTTCAAGTAGGGGATATTAGTATCTCTTAGAGAATATTGGTCTGAGACTTGGGATATTTCAATGAAAAGTGATGATATTAAGCATTGGATGCAAGTCGCAATGATTATTAATGTGCTTCTGGCCCACATGGTCCACATGGAGGGTACATGATAATAAGTGTCCATTGAAAGGGGTTTCCTAGTACCATGTATTTTAGGGGTAAACCATGGTGTTGCAGTAGGGGATATTAATAAATCCTAGAGAATATTGGTCTAAGACTTGGGGTATTTCAATGCAAAGTGATGATATTAAGCGTTGGCTGCAAGTCATCAATGATACGGAAGCTGCACATATACATAAGCTTCCGTATATGCACAACACATATACGGAAGCTGCGCATCTACAGAAGCTTCCGTATATGCGTAGATTCCGTATATGCCTTGCACATATACAGAAGCTTCCGTATATGCGTAGATTCCGTATATGCCTTGCACATATACAGAAGCTTCCGTATATGCGCAACAACTTACGTATATGCCTTGACGTATTTTGACAACCAAATATAGGCTCCTATGATTAAATTGTATTGCGACGACAAAACAAAATCTAGATTTGCATTTTACTAACTATTCTTAGTGATTCGCATCAAGTTTAAGAAGATATATAATAAAATGATTGTTTTGAGTGTCATGTTTTTCAAATAGGAACAAAGAAGGTCACTAGGAAAATAAGTCTCCAAAAGACTAAGGATTTTGGTCATGGGTGTTATTTTAGTAGACACATGGTTGTTTCGATCATCCATTTAGGCTATCCACATCCAAATAGGTGATAGCCACTTGGTTCTAACTTTTTGGTCATCTTTATCCTTAACGTTCTTCTAACAACAACCATAGACCTAGATTTTAACAATGATAAAAATAATTTGCACTTGTCCCCATCACATTTAGATGGTGCATAAAAAATAAAAAATGAGTTTGTTATGCACCGTCATTAATCTCTATGGACGTCACCTTCCTCACTTCAAGGGAGTTAATTACATGTTCGTGATGTATAAAATGACCTTATGGGTCAATCTAACAATTTCAATATGGAAGCTTCCATATATGCAAAGCGCATATACAGAAGCTGTGCATATACAAAAGCTTCCGTATATACGCAGTCGCTTTTGTATATGCACAACTTTCATATATGCGCAAGGAATATATGGAAGCTATTGTACATATATGGAAGCTTTTGTATATGGGAAACAACTTTCGTATATGCCTTGCGCATATACTAGCAGTTGGGTATATACGGAAGCTTCCATATATGTGCAATTGCGTATATATGAAATCTTTTGTATATGCGCAACTGCGTATATACGAAAGTTGTTGCACATATATGGAAACTTCTGTATATGCGCAACCCATATAAGGAAGCTGCGCATATACGAGAGCTTCTGTATATGTGCAGTGTATATACGGAAGCTATTGTGCATATACAGAAGCTTTCATATATGTGCAACGCATATAGGGAAGCTGCGCATATACGAAAGCTATGCATATATGAAAGCTTTCGTATATATGCAGTTGCTTCCGTATATGTGTAACTTTCGTATATGCGCAAGACATATATGGAAGCTGTTGTGCATATGAGAAAGATTCCGTATATGTGCAACTACGTATATACATAAGCTTTTGTATATATGTAGCTGCATATATACGAAAGTTGTTGTGCATATATGGAAACATCCATATATGTGCAGCTTTTGTATCTGCGCAACAACTTCCGTATATGCCTTGTGCATATGTGGAAGCAGCTGCGTATATATAGAATATTCTATATATGTGCAACGCATATACGGAAGCTTTCATATATGCGCAACGCATATACAAAAGCTTCCATATACACACAATGGCTTCCATATATGCGCAAGGCATATATGAAAGTTGTTGCGCATATACGGAAGCTTCCATATATGTGTAGTGCATATACAGAAGCTACGCATATAAGAAAGATTTTGTATATGTGCAGTTTCCGTATGCGCATATACAGAAGCTTTTGTATATGTGCAACAACTTCCCTATATGTGCTGTGCATATACGGAAGCTTCCCTATATGCGTTGTGCATATATGGAAGCTTCCGTATATGCGTAACACATATATGGAAGTTGTGCATATGCAGAAGCAATGCATATACAAAAGATTTCATATATGTGTAGCTTCCATATATGCATTGTGCATATACAAAAGCAGCTGCATATATACAGAAGCTTTCATATATGCATTGAATTTTTCTCCAGCTCTTCAAGTTCCTTTGGTTAAATCTGTGTGGTAGCAATGGCGAAACTGGTTTCCGCATCAATGATCTGCTTCCGTTTGTTTACAACTGTGACATTAGGCTTTGAATCCAAATCAAAACTGGGATCTGATTCTAATGCTTTGATCTCAGCCACCAATGACTGTTTTGAGTGACATTCATCAGTGTTGTGCGAGGGGATTTTGTGGAATTCGCACCACTTTTCGATTTCCTTCTTTGTCTTTCTATTACCATTCTTCACTTGTGGTTGGTTTTGGTTGTCCGTGCTGCGAGCCAGAGTTTCCCTTTCCCTGCTTCTGCATAGGTCTGAATTTGCGCTTGTTCTTTTGCTGAAATTTCTGCTCAAATTTAATAGCATATCGATAGGCGGATCCGAGTGAAGAGATGTCCAGGAAATCCATCTCTGTTCGTATGTACTAGTGTAGGCCACTGTGACATTTCTGTACTAGCTGTCGCTCGAAGTCCTTGATACCCAGCTTTGTGTACAATGTATGAAAGTTGTTGGTGTAATCCAACACTGTTTGGTCTAACCACTTATACTATGAAACGAGAACTCGACACACTTCTCGTTTTTCTCTCTCCTAATTTTAGTAGGTATTTTTAGCTCCGTTTCAAAAAGGGGTGATGCCAATATCACACATTTTCATTTCGAGGCATTTTTTGGGACCTTTGAATTATCTTTATCGTAAAAAAAATTTAGTTTCTATTTTCAGGTGCATTTTTAGAAATTTAGCAAAATAGCATACATTTTAAAGCAATTTATAATGAAAAACATATACATTTTGCAATTTTTTCTATAAAATAAGACATTTTAATGGACAAAATAAGACACTTTTATTGACAAAATTGTAAAAAATTCCAGAAAATATAGACATTTAAAACCATTTTCAATTAATTTTCAGATATGTTTTGTATAAAAATGATACTATTTCATATTATTTTCCGAAAAGTGTTGATTCACATAAATTCAAGAAAAATTATACAAATTATTTGTAAAAAACATATTTCAAACATTATATATAGAAATTTTATTTCTAAAATTAAGTCTGAAAGTCAAAACATTACTAATATATCTTATCAAAATATTGTCAAACTTAGCATTTTTTTTAAAACATGAAACTAATCAACAATATCATGCAGGCCAAATTCATGTCCTCTTCTGCTGCATGTTTCCCCCCTCTAACATTATAATAAAATAAATTAAAAAACAAATTAAACTAACCCCTAACAACATTATAATAAAAAATTCCTAACAACATTATAATAAAAAATTGAAAGAAAAATTAAAAACAAATTAAACTAACCCCTAACAACATTATAATAAAAAATTTAAAAAAGAATTAAAAACAACTTAAACTAACCTAACAACATTATAAACTAACATTTAAAAAAAAATTAAAAAAAATAAACTAGCATTAAAACTAATAGATTTAAACTAATGTTCTTATAATTAAAAATTAAAAATAAAAATAAAAACCCAATAAACTAACCTAACATTATAATTAAAAAATAAAACTAATTAACTATATATTAACATTACACAAAATTTAAAAAACCTTAAAAACAAAATAAAAATAACATTATAAAAAATTAAAAAAAAAAAAAAAAAACAAACTATAATTTTTTTTAAAATAAATTAAAAACAAAAATAAAAACAGACTAAAACTAACATTATAAAAAATTAAAAATTAAAAAAAAACAAACTATATATAATAACAAATCAAACTATATAACATTTAAAAACAAATTTAAAAAAAAAAATTAAAAACAATAAAAAAATCAAAATATAAAACATTAAAACAAAATTTTAAAAACAATTAAAAAACCAAACTCTACAAAATCTAAAAAAAAAATTAAAAACAAAATAATTAAAAAAAAAATTTATTCTATACAAAAAAAAAATAAAAAAAAATTAAACACAATTAAAAAAAAAAAACTAAACCATGCAATGGTCGGGGAGGTGGGTTGCGGCGAGGGAGGGGGGAGGTGGGCGACGACAGTGGCGGGGGAAGGGGAGGAGGTGACGGAGCTGGGCGGGGGAAGGGAGGAGGAGGTGGAAGGGAGGGACGGGCATCGAGCCGCTCGCTTGGGCGCCAAAGGGCGGCCCCTGTCGATGCCCGGCATCGACGGGGGCCGCCCCCGTTGATGCCCGGCATCGACAGGGGCCGTGAGGGCCGGCCTTTGGCGCCCAAGCAAGCGACCTCTCTCGCTTGGGCGCCAAAGGGAAGCCCTCACGGCCCCCGTCGATGCCCGGCATCGACATTAGCCCCCGTTGAGGCCCGGCATCGACGTCGATGCCGGGCATCGACGTCGATGACGGGCATCGACGGGGGCCGTGAGGGATGCCCTTTGGCGCCCAAGCGAGGGAGGTCGCTTGCTTGGGCACCAAAGTGTGGCCCTCGCGGCCCCCTTCGATGCCCGACATCGACGTCGATGACGGGCATCAACGGGGGCGGCCGCCGTCGATGCCCAGCATCGACGTCGATGCCCAGCATCAATGTTGATGCCCGACATCAATGTTGATGCCTGACATCATTGATGCCCGACATCAACGTCGATGCTGGGCATCAACGTCAACATTGATGCCCGGCATCAACGTCGATGCTGGGCATCGTTGATGCCCGACATCAACGTTGATGCCCGACATCAACGTCGATGCCGGGCATCATCGTCGATGCCCAGCATCGACGTCAATGCCGGGCATCCACTTCGATGCCTGGGCATCCACGTCGATGCCCGGCATCGATGGGGGCCGTAAGGGCCGCCCTTTGGTGCCCAAGCGAGGGAGGTCGCTCGCTTGGGTGCCAAAGGGCGTCCCTCATGGTGGTAGGGGAAGGGGAGGGCGATGGAGGGGGAAGGGGAGGAGGTGGCGGAGCTGGGCTGGGGAAGGGAGGAGGAGGTGGAAGGGAGGGGCGAGCATCGAGCCGCTCGCTTGGGCGCCAAAGGGCGGCCCCCGTCGATGCCCGACATCGACAAGGGCTGTGAGGGCTACCCTTTGGCGCCCAAGCGAGCGACCTCCCTCGCTTGGGCGCCAAAGGGAAGCCCTCACGGCCCCCGTCGATGCCCGGCGTCGATGGGGGCGGCCCCCGTCGATGCCGGGCATCAACGGGGGCCGCCCTTTGGCGCCCAAGCGAGGGAGGTCGCTCACTTGGGCACCAAAGGGTGGTCCTTACGGCCCCCGTCGATGCCCGACATCGACGTCGATGTCGGGCATCAATGGGGGCGGCCCTCGTCGATGCCCAGCATCGACGTTGATGCCGGGCATCAACGTTGATGCCCGGCATCAACGTCGATGCCCAACATCAACGTCGATGCTGGGCATCGTTGTTGCCCGTCATCAACGTCGATTCCGGGCATCAACGTCGATGCCGGGCATCATCGTCGATGCCGGGCATCAACGTCGATGCCGGGCATCGTCATTGATGCCCGGCATCAACGTCGATGCCCGGCATCGACGTCGATGCCGGGCATCGACAGGGGCTGTGAGGGCCGCCCTTTGGCACCCAAGCAAGGGAGGTCGCTCGCTTGGGCGCCAAAGGGCGTCCCTCACGGCCCCCGTCGATGCTCGGCATCGACGTCGATGTCGGGCATCGACGGGGGCCGTGAGGGCCACCCTTTGGCGCCCAAGAGAGGGAGGTCGCACGCTTGGGAACCAAAGGGCGGCCCTGACGGCCCCCATCGATGCCCGGCATCGACGTCGATGCTGGGCATCGACGGGGGATGTGAGGGATGCCCTTTGGCGCCCAAGCGGGCGGTGCCCTCCCCCTCCTTCCTCCTCCCCGATCCCCTCCACTTCCCCCTCCCCCCGTGCTCGCGCCCTCTCGTCGATGCCGGGCATCGATTGGGGCAGTGAGGGATGCCCTTTGGCGCCCAAGCAGGCCGTGCCCTCCTCCTCCTTCCTCCTCCCCGCTCCCCTCCACTTCCCCCTCCCCCCGTGCCCGCGCCCTCCCTTCCACCTCCCCCCGCCGCCCTCCCTTCCACCGCCGCCACCCACCACCTCCTCCTCTTCCTCCCTTATCCCTCTGTCGCCCTCCTGTTCCCCCTCCTCGCTCCTCGCCCTCCGCCCTCCCTTCCACCGCCACCCGCCCACCTCCCTGCCATTGCATTGTTTCAATTTTTTTAAAATTTTGTTTAAATTTTTTTTTTTTTTTTTTTTTTTTTTGTTTAATTTTGTATAGTTTATGTTTTTTTAAATTTTGTTTAATTTTTTGTTTAAAGTTTGTTTAATTTTTTTAAAATTTTGTTTAAAGTTTGTTTAATTTTGTATAGTTTAATTTTTTTTTAGTTATTTTGTTTTTTAATTTATTTTAAAATTTTGTATAGTTTGATTTTTTTATTGTTTTTAAATTTTTGTTTTAATTGTTTTTAAGTTTTTGTATAGTTTTTTTTTTTAAATTTATAATGTTAGTTTGGTTAGTATATAGATACTTAGTTTTTTTTTAATGTATTTTTAAATTTTAAATTATAATGTTATCTTAGTTTAGTTTGTTTTTAATTTTTTTAAAATTTTTAATTATAACATTAGTTAAAATTTGTTAGTTTAATTTGTTTTTAATTTCTTTTTTAAAACCCAAAGCTAATATTCGTGGAATAGGGAGCATTCGTGCAAGATGGGAGTGTGTTAAACCAAGCCGTAGATCCCGAAGGAATATGACATCTGAAATGATGGGTATAGATGTAGACTGAGATTGTGTGCCCATTGATAATAGAGAAGAGTATGGGTCATCTACATCTTCATCAAGTCCTTCATCTGCAGAAAATATAGATTCTGATGGGGTGTCAGAATCCATGGATGAATTTGAAGAAGCAGTGTAGATGCTTTTTATTAGTAGGATTTTTGTAATTGAAACTCTAGAGGAGTTTTTGATGATGGGGTGTTAGAATCCATGGATGAATTTGAAGAAGCAGTTTAGATGCTTTTTACTAGTATGATTTTTGTAATTGAAACTCTAGAGGATTTTTTGAATATTTATATGAACCATTTGTTCTTGTATGGTCTAATATATTATCACATTATGAATCGCATCATAATTACTTTGTTTTTATATGGTTATAATGGTGAAATTATTAGAGAAATTTGTTTTCTTGTTTAATATGCAATTTTCCTGAAAGTTGTAATTTATCTCTTCAAGAATTTTTTTTTTTTCCAATTTAAGGTTGATTTTAAGGTTTTGTTAAACAACAATATGGGATGTTTAGGCCATGGCTCTATTTTTTACCCTAAAAAAAAATACGTGTATACTGGTATCAACACTTTTCTATTTGGGGGGTGTTTTTGGTGTTTTTTTTGCAAAAATCATCGTTTTTATGGGTAGAGTTCTCGTTCATAGTATATAGTTCTCGTTTCATATTATAAGTGGTTGTCTCTCTCTTGATGCAGAATTGCCCATTTTGTGTACTGGTCATCATAGTTTCCCATGGGGTAATATTGTTCCTTGACGACATCTATAAAAGAGGCCCAAGTGTGATTGGTATCAAACAATCTAGACTTGTCGCAAGAGTTTTTCTCACAATAAGTTTCCCACCAATTTTTGACATGGGGGACAGCCTTGAGGAGTGCAAAGGTGATCTTTTCCCTACAAGAAACATTGTGGATAGAGAAATACCCTTCTAGTAGATTCAACCATTTGTATGGGGCATCAACATTGATCTGGCCTTCAAATAGAGGGATATCAAAGTTAACTTGTACCTTGAAAGGAGTCACATCTCCAAAATGGCTACTTGTTGAAGGTGTATTTTCCATCGTTGGCATGCGTTGAAGGATCTCGGTGAAATTATCCATCATCTCATTCCTCTATCGCATGAGGGCTTCCTTGAGCAAGAACTTGATAGGGTCTCTTGCTTCATCATCTCTCTTTTCTTTTGCAATGGGAGGCCGTTTGGGGCGGCGAGAGTGATATTCCCCAAGTGAAACTAGTTCGAGACCCAACTCTCTATATCGTGACCTTGTCGAGGACATGCACTAAGAAACAATCAAAGAGCACATTACTCATAAGCAGCTATAATGGTAGTAGCTAGCTCTGAGAAGAGATGTGGCCGCTATGCTCATTCATGCCAAGTTGAATACAAAAAGAGGCCGAAAGGGCCTATTTATCATAAGCATGAGGGAAAGAATCCTAAACATCCAAAAACCTAACACTAGAATATGTACCGTCATAAATTTTGCGGCCCTAAGGTGGTTAGTTGAACAGTCAACTTCTAGGGGTCATAACTTTTGCATACGATCTCTGTTAAATTTTCAGAATTTACTTCAATGTGATCTAGGATCTTAACTAAGATAACAACATGTACAACAAATCTACAGCATATCAATCATGAACACAATAATGCAAGCACACAAGAGACACAGAGTTTACTTGGGGAAAACCATAAAGGTGAAAACCCCAATAACTTCCTCAGAGATAGATAGAGCAATGATACAACCAGAATACAAGAGATAGTCTTCTCGTAGTAGCAGAGCCTCCTCCTCCACAAGTGCGCCACTCTCCAAAGTGTGAGTGAGAGAATAGAATGTGTAAAATGAGAGAGACACACTCTCTATTTATACACTAACTTGACTTGACCGTTACTCAACTAGGTCGGCCTCAACTTAACCACTTAACATAATGTTGATTGGGCCGACCCCCACTAGGGTGGTCTAATAACCCTTTGACCCACATGGTTGACCCCCAATAGGGTGGTCTAATAACCCTTTGACCCACATGACTTATACAGGGCCGACCCCAACAAGGTGATCTAATAACCCATCAAGTATAAGTTATGACACTTACAATATAAATGATGACACTTCCGTATAGAGGAATAATAACATCTCTATAGGAATACAATATACATATATGTGAAATACATTCCGAAGTTACATATACATCAACACTCCCTCTTAACTAGGAGGGTATTTCTCGACACAGGTCTTCTAGCACAAGTCATCTTCTTTGGATCATCGTCACTGCTACTGCTATCTCAATCAATCTCTGAATCTACTCGTCATAGGAAGTTCTACAGAGCCAGTCCTTTTTCATACTAGATGTAGGCCCACCACCTGCAGGTCTTCATCATCACTGGCCATACTGTGGAAATCTCAGGACTTATTACGTGCATCACAAAACCTTAAAAGAGTCTCTTGACTAGCAAGAACCCTAAAGAACATCTGAGGCCTTTTTCATCCTTTCCAGATCTCCAGGACTTATTACATGTGACCCCACCACAAAACCTCGAAAGAGAATCCCAGGACTGATTACGAGCACAAGGCTCAACCTATCGGATCTCCCAGGGCACAAATTACATGTGGTCACCACAAAACCTCGAAAGAGCATCCCAGGACTGATTACGAGCACAAGGCTCAACCTATTGGATCTCCCAGGGCACAAATTACATGTGGTCATGGAAAAACCTCGAAAGAGCATCCCAGGACTGATTACGAGCACATGGCTCAACCTATTGGATCTCCCAAGGCACAAATTACATGCCATAGGACAAAACCTCGAAAGAGCATCTGCCAGATATCCCAGGGCACAAATTACATGCCATAGGCAAAACCTCGAAAGAATATCTGCAAATCTCCCAGGGCACAAATTATATGTCCTCCCAAGCAAAACCTCGAAAGAGCATTTGCCAGATATCCCAGGGTACAAATTACATGCCATAGGCAAAACCTTGAAAGACTATCTGCAAATCTCCGAGGGCACAAATTACATGCTTATTTGCACAACCTGTTCCACGACCACAGAGTATCAACCTGATACTCATCATACATCATCCTAATGTACACATGATCATCCTGATCATCATCACTGCAACATCCTGCTGCATGTCATCTAGAGCAACATCCCAAAGCTCGTAATCCATGATCATACTGATCATATAATGCATCTACCTGGTGCATACCAAGTATCTACCTGATACATATCATCATACATGATCCACCTGATCATATAATGTATCCACCTGATCATACCTGATACATATCAACATACATGATCTACCTAATCATACACAGTATCCACCTGATACATATACAGATACATGGTCCAAGCATCCAACATGATGCATATACAAAAATACATACAAGTGATCCAACTGATCATATCCAGCATCCAACATGATGCGTACATACATATACATATAAATGATCCAACTGATCATATCCAGCATCCAACATGATGCATACATAGAGCAATAACTGGAGCATCATCCTGATGCTCATCATCCATGATCCTCCTGATCATCACAGCATCGTCCTCTTCAGATCATCTCATCGTCCATGAAGCACAACCCAGATGCACATAATCTAGCACTTACACCATCGACATGGGAGAACACATCTATCGCCATTTGGGGAAGGCTCCAGCCCTTACTTTTTCACCATGGGAGAACACATCTACCACCATGTGAAAAATGGCTTAGCAATTACATCACGACCAAGGGAGAACACATCAACCATGTCAGAAAATCTCATTTGCATCTGCATCTTCCGGACTCATCACTTCCCTTTGGAAGGAACCTCGATCTGAAGTGCACCAAGCCTCTCTCTGAAGTACTCAAACTGCACTCTGGCCAATAGCTTGGTCAATACATCTACAACCTGCTCATCCGTCGCAACATACTCTGCTTCGGCTGTACTCAGTGCTACGCAGGATTGCTTCCTGCTAAACCAAGAGATCACACTTGATCCCATACTGAAGCAGCACCCAGATGTGCTCTTCCTATCTGCAGCACTTCCTGCCCAATCTGAATCAACATAACCTTGCAGGTTAAACTTTTGATTCGCATCATACTTGAGCCCATAATCAACCATACCCTTTAGGTACCTCAGAATATGCTTTACAGCAACCAGGTGAACACTCCTCGGATCCGTCAGGAATTGGCTCAATGTGTTCACCGCAAAGAAAATATATGGTCTCGTGTTCGTCAGGTACATCAAGGACCCAATCATCTGACGATACATAGAGACATCAACCGGCTCATATGAAGCATCACATAGAAACTTTAGGTTCAATGCCGGGTGTGGCCATGGCCTTGCAATCCATCATCCCGAACCTTTTCACGATATCTACTGTGTACTTCCCTTGACCAAGGAAGATCCCACCTGGACTCTACCACACCTCCATACCTAGGAAATAATGCATCATTCCCAAATCTTTCATATCGAACTCGGTAGCAAGCTTCTTCTTAGTATCTGTAATCAATCTGTCATCTCTTGTTACAAATAAGTCATCCACATACAGGAGTAGAATCACAGGATTCCCTTCCTCAACCTTGTAGTAAAGGTTGGAATCTGCTTTACACTCAGTAAAGCCCAAACTGGATAGAAAGTTGTCTATCCTACCAAGTTCTGCACACATATATGACTACACCATTCAAGAAAGTTGTCTTGAATTCCATCTGGTGTATCTTCTATTTCATCACTTTTATATTTCTCTATGCTGCCATCTGCAGCATGCTTGATCTGATAGTTCCATTTGGAAGTCACAACAGACTTCCCTTCAGCTCTTGGGACCGCATCCCAAACATTGTTCTTCATGATCGACGGATTAAAGCATTCTTCCCATATCCTGGGAACTTCAATATCTTCAATATATAATTTTGTTGCTTGAGAAAATGTTGTAGTCCTTCTTTTGTAGGTGAAGGTATACGGTCTTTCCTACAAAACAAGTTAAATTGCATGATTAGAAACATCTCATAATTTTCAGACAAATTCTTATACATAAAGAAATATGTCATGCAATCATGCAATTATCTTAGCCAATGCATCAATACAACATTTATCCATGTTCCATAACTTTCTAGATGCCTTCCAGTCTCTACCAGAACATTGTTAAGAGTGTGCACAACTCCCAACATGTCAGCAAAGAGGTTTCATTCTAGATAAGTAGCAATGGAATGTTGTACAGTGCCATAGGCCACTTACCCATCATATGCATATTAGTAGTATCTTGTTCATTAATGCAAATATGCAAAATACATATCCTAAGTCTAGGAACATAAGCATATGTATCATTGAACAATTTTATTTAAACAAACAAATATGTAAGAAGTGGTAATTAAAATACTTATCTTTTTTTGTTGGTTGGGTGGACTCCCTCTGAGTCTTTGCTTTATTGCAGGAGCTGCTGAAGTAGATTCTTCTACACCTTTCTGATGTGGAAAGAAGAAAGATGGTCAAATCCCTCTGAATATTTGCATCCTTGTAGGAGTTGCTGGAGTGTGCTCCCTCTTGATCTTTGCTTCCTGGATTACTTGTTCTTGAACTTATATTCATCCTTGGTCCCTATGCATGCTTATTAATATCATCATTGTGTTATCCTTGAGGTCTCATACATAATCACACATTTCTTAGTATAATCTTAATATTATCAAAACAAAATAATCTTAAACATGTATAGTCATGATCATTCGTAGATAATAAACATTAGTATTCAAGGTTTTAGGGAAGTCTTCTTTTACTTATGCATATTCTTATTTGATCATAGGACTTTTCTTATTAGTTAAGTCATCAATGCATAAACCCGTGATTACTCAAACCTATAACTTCATGATTCTTCTGGTTAGTCATATCATCAATTATGGTAAGAAACATAATATGTATACAACCATGACTATTCAAACCTATGACTTCATGAATAATCATTATCAACAACACAACAATATAGGATCCTAAGGTAGGATTTTAGCTTGATATAGGAAAAACATACCTGGATTAGTATGCTAGCTGGTTATGTCTAACATACCCGCATAATGTCTTCTGGTTCTCTTCAATGACTTGTGCTAGTAACCTGCATGTCTCATAAGTTAGCCATTGTAGAACCAAGTTATACATACCTCGTAAGTAGATCTTCTATGTGATCCATGACAATGGATGAATCTTTGTCTTCATGTCACCATGATCATATGTTCTTGAAGTAGAACATGATTTTCCTTTCTTGGTGTACCTTTTATGTTAGCGAACAACATAAACCTCATACAACATCACAATGTATTAGTACAATCATAAGTGTCAAAACCTTAATCAATGAATATCTTCTATTAAGGTAATACGACAAGTCTAGTAATTAATCAAGATTGTACTGTAATGATATGAAGACAAACATATCATAAACTTAACCATGAATAGAATTCGAAACATACCTGTAAGCCATACCTGTCAAGATTGCTTGTAATCCTCTTATGGAAGGCGTTAGCCTCATCTCCCTCTGAGACAGGAACTTCTTCACTTATACAGGTGACTAATCCATCTTCTTCTAGGATTAACCCAATCGACTTGATTTGCAAGAACTGGACCTGGAGCTGGATTAGGGATTGTCAAAGAAACCCCAAAAATTCAAACTTTGAATTTCAAACTTCTGAAAGGATAGAAATATGCACTTTGATGAGCTGATCTAGTTGGTATATTCAGAATTTGAAAACTGCAAAGTTTCACCCCTCAAAATTGCCTTTTAGATTTCCGGATTCACTAGGGAGGACCCTGAATTAGGGTTTGAGTTTCCCGGAGCTTCACCCAACCAAAATATTTGATTCAAAGCTCTAAGATTTGATTTTTCTGAGGAGCTTCCAGCCGTGGTCCCAGATTTCCAAAATTCCAATTTTTGCAGAAGCCCTAATTTTCCATCATTCCGATCAAAGTCTCGAACTGGGGTTTAATCAAGCCCGGCCTTCTTCCCAACCAAAAAATCTGATCTTGTTCTCTAAATTTTTATTTTGATGATATCATCCAGCCATGGTCTCCGATTACAAAAATTCCAACTTTCTCGGAAGCCCTAAATTCCGGAAGCCATGAATGAAGGTGCTCAAAAATAAATTTTTTTTGACAGAAATATGTACCTGATTGTTTTTGGTGTAACTCCAAGCTTTTCGATCCACAGGGTCTGAAATTTGTTTCTGAGATATCCTGAACTGTTATCTTTCCATTCTGACAAGTCTAACCTCAATTGGATTCTCTGAGAGAGAGTTATGCCAAGTGTCGTAACATGACCGGTTTATGGGATAATACAGGAGAGACAACTTGTACGGCGTTCCATGTGTCATTGGTTCAACTTCGGCCTCTAAAACCGTTTTATGAGAGAGTAATGTCTGTGTACTACCTGGTAATTTTTATGAAATTTCATTTGGAGCTTCCTAGCCCAAGTTATGACCTTTTTCCCAAGATCACCTGAGTTTGACTCAGATCTGGAAAAGGCAGAAACCCTATATTGTACAGATCATAAATCACAAAGTACAATGAATTAGAGGTTGTCCTTTGGAAACAAGGTACATGGGGATATGATCTTCGACCTGTAAAACTTTTAGATCCGAAACCTTTTCCAAAATGGATTTATAGCGAAAGTGCTACAATGATTGGTTTTTGCTATATCAAGCCCTAGCATCGTAAGTGCAATAAGTGTCATACATGCCATATCATGCCTTCTTTCAGGCTAGCTCTGATACCATGTTAAATTTTTAGAATTTACTTCAATTTGATCTAGGATCTTAACTAAGAGAAAAACATGTACAACAAATCTACATCATATCAAACATGGACACAATAATGCAAGCACACAAGAGACACAGAGTTTACTTGGGGAAAACCATAAAGATGAAAACCCAATAACTTCCTCAGAGATAGATAGAGAAATGATACAAACAGAATACAAGAGATAGTCTTCTCCTAGCAGTAGAGCCTCCTCCTCCACAAGTGCACCACTCTCCAAAGTGTGAGTGAGAGAATAGAATGTGTAAAGTGAGAGAGACACACTCTCTATTTATACACTAACTTGACTTGACCTTTACTCAACTAGGTCGGCCTCAACTTAACCACTTAACATAATGTTGACTGGGTCGACCCCCACTAGGATGGTCTAATAATCCTTTGACCCACATGGTTGACCCCCAATAGGGTGGTCTAATAACCCTTTGACCCACATGGTCCACCCCCAATAGGGTGGTCTAATAACCTTTTGACCCACATGACTTATACAGGGCCGAATCCAACAAGGTGGTCTAATAACCCATCAAGTATAAGTTATGACACTTACAATATAAATGACGACACTTCCGTATAGAGGAATAATAACATCTCTATAGGAATACAATATACATATATGTGAAATACATTCTGAAGTTACATATACATCAACAATCTCCGTTTGGGGCGCTCGGTAGCCCGTCAACTTCCCGGGGTCATAACGTTTTCATACGATCTTTGCATATACATAAAGTTTTGTATATGCGCAATGCATGTACGCAAGCAGTTGCGCATATACAGAAGCCTCCATATATGCATTGTGCATATATGCAGGTGCTTTCGTATATCCGCAACAGCTTTTGTATATGCCTTGCGCATATACAGAAGTTGTGCACATACGGAAGCAGTTGCGTATATACAGAAGCTTTTGTATATGCGTAGCTGCTTCCATATATGCGCAATAGCTTCTATATATGCCTTACGCATATACGGAAGCTACACATATACAGAAGCAACTGGCTATATACAGAAGCTTCTGTATCTACACAAGTTTCGTATATGCGTAGCTTCTGTATATGCGTTGCACATATACAAAATCTTCTGTATATGCGCAACAACTTCAGTGTATGTATATGTGCAACAACTTCTATATATACGGAAGTTGTTCTGCATATATGGAAGCAGCTGTGTATATATAGAAGCTTCCATATATGTGCAATGCATGTACGAAAGCTTCCATATATGCGCATATACGAAAGCAGCGCATATACAGAAGCTTCCATATATGCATATACAGAAGCTTCCATATATGTGCAATGCATATATGGACGCTAGGCATATACAGAAGATTTTGTATACCAATGATGTGGACAATAGGAAGAGGCCAACATCAAGGGTAGCCACAACCAAATTATTGGTTTCAATATTGGAATAATGGAATTCATTCTTGGATATGTGTTGGCGCTTAGTGTACAGAAGACAATGACCTTGGGGGTTCCTTGGAAATCCATGACATCCACCAAATCAAAACATAAATTTCATTATCCGTGGAAGGTTGTGGTTGCATACAAATCTTTTCATTGGAATAACATTTCTAAAGAGATAGAGTACGGGTAAGCACAGGAAAATATCATAAGGTTGTTTCCATACTCATAAGTAATTGATCCTAGCAAAAGAAGGCAGTCCACACATCCTTATGGATTTTTTGTGTGAGGGAATATGCTCGCTAGGATCTCTCAAAATAAGATGACCAAAATTTGAATTAGCTTCATTAATTGCTAAAATGGATTGTCTTTAGGTCCAAGGAATGCAAGATACTTGCACACTAAGGATGGGGGTTAATTCTTATCAAAGAGTTTGGGTCTAGATATTGCACATAGCTAAGTCAATGAGTATACTTTTTCACTATGGGAACAAGTGAGCTCGGAACCAAATCTAGAGCCATGAGTGAGAACGAGAGCTAGAGTCAAAGTTGTACATTAATCCGCTTGGTCCTCTAATATTTTGGATACCAAAATCCCTCTCGATTGGGAGTTTTGATCCGAAATGAATCATAATTAGTACCTACAAAGTAAGTTTGACAATGTATGAAGGTTAGAAAAGATATAAAAGACAATACAATGTAAATTTGAATGAAATGAAGGAGAGGAGAAATATTGAATAAAATAAAATAAAATGAAAAAAAAAGGAGAGAGGGGAATGGGAATTGAAAGTTTATTCCATTGGCCTTCCCATTACCCCAACTCTCCTATATCTCCTTCAAGTTAGAATCTCAAGTATTTTTTTCCTATTGTTGGACAAGAGAGGAGATTTCCAAAGAGCCCATGGCTACATTGTAATCCATACATTGACAAAATGAAAGACTAGGAAACCGTTGAATGTTGGTTTTCCCGTTCAGCTTTCCAAGGTAAACACTATCTCAATGTGCAATGCTTTCTTCGTGTGTGATTTTTTTTTTGTATTACTTTTCTTACTGTGTGGATTAAAAGCTCCCCTTGTCGTTGATGGATGACAATGAATTGTGAAAATGTCTGTGAGAGGAATTTGTAGTTAGTATGGTAGAATTGATACATATTTTGGTTTTAATGGTCTAATAAAATCTCTAACAACTAGCTAAACCCCACCATCATATGCCCAGTTAGTCCCATATATCAATTTCCTTCATGCCAAACCCATTTCAATTGTATCGGGGTTGTTATTTTGGTTCTATGATAGTTAATTCAAGGTTGGATGTTTTTATAACTTGTTAGGCATATTTTTCCTTCTTATTGAGCATTGGGTTGCATTCTAAGTATATGAATCAATGTTGAGTGTTTCTCTCATTGTTGACGCATTTTTCCCATTGCCTAAACATTTTTCTCATTGCTTGGGGAATTTTATCTAATTGTTGAGGTGTTTTTCTCATTACCCAAATGTTTAACCAGGAGCAATTAGCTAATCTAGAAACAAACCATTAATTCTTGCTAAATATTTTTGAACCAAACTTATAGACATAGTCCTTAGTGATAGAGTCTTTGTATAGTCTCAGTTTCATTGGACTGATTGTTATTTTTATGGTATTTGGTTGTGTTGTACAAGCTACGCTGAGAATAGAGACCTTGCAACCATTAGAAGAATAGTGAACTATGTATAGGAATAAGATTAGAGGTAGATAATAAATCATGATAAGGACCCATGTTGGTGAGGTGAGTGGGATATAAGTCCCTCATTTATGGATCAAATTTGGTAACTATGTTACTTACCCTCTCATAGACGCATAGCCCCCTTTGTGCTTTTTTGTAACCCATTGATGGTTTTAGCATTATAATGATGTAAATGTTTACATCAAAAAATACAATGTGAGAATGTCTACCCACTTGTTGAGTAGTTAGTGTATCACTCATGTTTAAACAAAAACCAACATATGTCTAGGACTGTATCCAAGTTCTTATTATACATATGCATAGCCAAGTTGTATAATCTAGGGGTCAAAATCGAGTATCACAAATGAGGGCATAAGTTTGTTTTGACATCTTGTAATATTTAATAAGTTCATAGCTATTCTACTTGTTGTTGACTTACATGAGAAGATAATTTAGGTTGTGGTATCAAATGGAGTCTTTGGACTAAGCCCTAACTCCACTAAGATCCCCCATCTCTACACATCCACCAATTTCTCGCATCACTTTTGTAGTAAGTGTTACTTCTATTTATGTTTCAATTGCTTAATATGATAAGAACTAATTTGGAACATGTATATAACTACTAGGTTTGATATCGTTAACATTGTCTTTTGTGGGACATTGATTCAATATTTTCCTTGAATTCTTCTAGCCCTTCAATTATACCATGTCCTCATTTTGTCTCATGGTAAGTATCACCTATGTCTTGATTCATTTGTTTTATGTGATAATTACATATAATTATCACCTAGGTTTAATATATTTTGCAATGACTTTTGCATTACCTTGATAAAACATTGACTTTATATGTGTGGGATGTTCCACCAGTTACAAAAAACCTATTGCAAGCTTATGTTTAAATAAACATATTACCAAGAGTTAGTAATTGAATTTGGAGATCCATTTGACCTCACCAAATTTTGTGAATAGCCATCATCAAGCCATCAATATGTGTCATATGTACTTTTGTATGTAGTGGATCTATATAATGACATCGAATGTGTTATTACTCATCATGTAAAGCATTGACGATGAACACTTGACATGTGACATTGTCCCATTACATCAATTGCAATCTACCCGAAGTGGATGGCCTCATACCTGATACCTCCCATCATGGTTAATCTAGATGCATTAGACATCACATAAACAACAAAGAAGAACTAGCCCATTTGTCTAACTTTGGAAAGGATGAAAAATATAGCAAGTCCGAATGTGTTCTAGTCTATTTATCCCATCTCCTTGTGGTGAGGCTACTAAGACTCTAGTGACCTAGGGGAGAAAAACAATAATACTACTCCAAGATAAAGTTCTACTAGGATGTCCAAACATATAAATGTGCTTAGAAGAAGGATGTCCAAGTATAAACCAAGCTCGTTTGACTAGTTATAGGGCTAAGAGTACTTATTACTTCCTCTTAGATACATAAATAAGTAGACTGTGAACTTTATATAATCATGTAATAATGTAATAATGCTCCCTTGTTATCATTTGTCCTCATACCAAAATAATTTTGTTTTTCTTATTGCATTAATAATTGCATGATTACCAAGTTCAAAATAGAGTTCGTGAGCATGGGATTTTTTCTCTTTCTTATATATTTAAATTCCCCAAACATTTAATATAATAAACTTGATACTCAATATAATTTTATAATTACTTCAATATTAATACATAAAAATATATCATGTCCATATATATTATGTGATAAATAATTATGTCTTACTAAACTTCAAATATAACATGTCCATGTGTATTATGTAATGAATAATTATGTTTTATTAAACTTCAAAAGGAAGAACTTATTATATGTTAATGATGATTGTCTACACACTCATTAACATTGCAAGTTTCTATAAATATATATAAATCCTTATTATTTAAAACAAATTTTTAAGAAAATGAAGGTATTTAGAATTTTCATTGAAGCGTTGCAAGTTTTCATAAATATCTATAAACCTTTATTATTCAAAACAAAATTTGAATTTAAAACATTCCAATGACAAAGACTTGTTTTAAGAAAATGAAGGTGTTTTGATTTTTTTGTTGTGCATTTGTATATTCTAAGTGCCTCTTAATGTTGTTCAACAACAACGACTTGCATTTGGACTTTCTATAAACATCCCATTTATCCATAAAAAAAGATTAATCTTAATGTTGGTATTACTTATTTGTGATTAGTTTCATTTGATTAGGATTTTCTATAAACATCCCATTTATCCATAAAAAAAGATTAATCTTAATGTTGGTATTACTTATTTCTGATTAGTTTCATTTGATTTTGAAACTTCTGTTAATGTTTATGATAATTTTTTTTTCAATTATGTTTTTTTCAATGTGTTAACACGTAAAAGCCATTTTTAAAAGTCATAAGTATTAAAAAAATATTAATATTCATAACCATTATTTATATAAATAGATACTCATTGCAAAAAATTTAAAATGATTGATTAATGCTGTAAATTAGTTGTATAAGAAAAATAGTTTTGAAACCATAAACCCTATTCAAATTCAACATAAAATATCCAAATTTTATCTATCTAATATCAAATATATTTCTTCTTTAAATTGAATAGAAGCTTTATATGAAGTACTAATCATTTGAAAAATAATTAATGAAATAATGTTTATAAAATAATATAAAATATTATTTTATATAAAGAAAATTTAAAAAACAAAAATTTATATTTAATTTTTTTTATGAAGAAAAGTTAAATAAACAAAAAGAGTTGGGCTTTTAAATTAAGAGCAAGAATGAAGGGAAAATTATATTGATGAAAATAAAAACTATTGATGAATTACAAAAAACTACTATTAAATGGAAGAGACCACAGTTGTGCTTTCCCTCTTAGATTGGGCTCTGGTGGTAGATGTGGAAATGTAGGTATCCTGGTAAGAACAATAATTTCCTCCCAAGAATCCACTGTGATAGAGTAAGAGGAATGGCTTTGTTCCACAGAAAATAATAAGAAATGACTCCAAAGTTACCTTCACACAAATACGAATTAAGTTCCCAATCTTAGCGATACAAAATGCCATAACAGAATTAAAGAAATGAGGAAATTAGTGACCATATGAATGTATGCAGTAATAGCGTCAAGGTATTACATACCAACTTTGTGTTTCGGCCACCCATATAGATAATCTCCTTGCATGCCAGCCTACAGTTTTGTGAATGAAAATATTAGCTTATCTTGATTTCATATAGGAATCTGATATCATAAGTCTACTTGAATCCGACTGTATATTGTTATTTTATAGTTACTACTTATTATATATACCCTATGGCCAGAAGTGTGAAAGCCCATGCTGTCATGGAGGATCCAGTGTTGGAATTCAAGCTCTGGCCGGCAGTCCAAACCCGGAGATGAAGGAGTCCAGAAAGGCATCAAGCAGCTCCTACTGCAGCAACTATCAAGGAAAAAATGATCATTAGTCCTGTAGCTTCATTCCCTGTAGGAAAATACACTGGAGAATATCCCACAGGAAGAGATTTTCCACGACCTCCAACTGAATCAATCAACAAAACGCTCGATGTTGTAAAGCACAAAGACATAACATGTGTAGAAGAAATAAGTACCAGTAGAGTAAGTGTGTTCAGGGGCATTGTTGAGAACCCAATCGGCAATAGAAGCCACAATCACAAACATGCATAAATTTAGTAGAAGGAGAAACCCAACCAGGGATTTCACCACTCCCAGCGACATTATAATTATATGTACTGACCAACCAGAACTTAATTTGGAGATGGATAAAGACCGATTACCAATCTATACTATACAGTGATACACTGGATGGTTAATCTGCACAGGATGAGACCAAGTTGACAACAATGGTGGCAAGACACAGAAAGGAATTACTTAACTAGTAAAACAAGGTTCATGGGAATTCAAATTTAATTGAGTTTGCTTGCAAATTCAAAAGCTATGGTTGTATGTAACATCCCCAAAATAACAAAAATTAGTAGCATTAATTGCTATACTTACTGTGCGAAAATATAATAAATGCTTATTTGTTCATTTAAACGACATACTGAAATAAAATGTCATATGGAACATGTTTGTGTATTGTTTTACGATGTGGGTGAAATGTATTTATGTCTACATTAGTAAGTTGTTGGATGTTTTCTTGCCTCAATTGTGCATCTTAGATCACTTATGATTACTAAAATTTGATATCGATGCTTTATAGATTTACTTGCTATTGTTTATATGTGCTAACTATTTGTTTTTCTTATTGATGATGAAGGGGTCCTATGGACACCCGGAGGCTTACTTAGCTTTTAGCTAAAGCATTTGAACCTTATGTTGCAGATCATAGGTAAGAGAAAATAGTGTTTCAAAAGTGAATACAGAGGTCCTATATATAGTCATTTAGCTTTCAAGTTTAAAAGAGAAAATAGAATAACTTGCAAACATGTCACGGTGATATCCATTCTGGTTGTTTCTTTGGTTAAAATCTATATTGATATGATCTCACTCCAATTCTCAGCATTTATATTGTTTGTATTCGCAAATATTGTACTATGTTATAATAAGAAGTAATTAGTTTGGCCTTCAAGGCTAAAGGCATTAAACTTCTATATTTATTATCGATGCCATGCAAAGGGTTCATAATCTAAACTTGTGTGCTAACATCACACTTCTAACTCTATGCTATTTATGTATTACATGCATAACCTAGGTGAAAGTATTAACATGGCCACTTTGAAAGTGCAGATGGTTATAACTATAATCTATATCCATCTAACCTCTATTACATTAATATATGCATAACTTATAAACTAGTGTTATTATGGTGATTTGAACAAAAGACTATAGTTGTAAACTTTATGCACTCTCTCCTATTAATTTATACTATGGATGTTATATTCTAGAGCATGGTAATAATGACTATACAACAATATTGAAATAGTCTTCATATTTTTCATACCATGTATAAAGGTTTGATTGTTTAAATGACTATAGGAGTATAGTAACTATGTGATGTTATGTTTATGTGTCTTGCCCTATCGGATGGTCGAAACCTTATCCTATGGTATGGTGTAATGGAAATTCATATGAAATATATAGTAGTTTGACCATTTGATGTAATACCTCCAAACTATAGTATGGTTACCAACTATACATGACCAAAACTCTAACATGGTTATGATGCGATGGCAGGGTGATGTAAATAGTGGATATGGTAATAAAAGTGCCATAAAAATGCATTCTGGTGGAATGCCTATTGGTATCCACCATGGAGGTCTTCACGTGATGTATCTTGGAAAGAGTGATACCCTAACTGCTTTGGAATTACTCCACCGAATGTGTAACTTGGTCATTCATTTTGCTGGGAGTGGGAAGTTAGAGAGGCCGATCGGCCTGCGATTTCTTAGGGTTTTGTAGAAGTGTTTTTAGAAGCCCTTCCCAAGGTTCGATACCTCGACCCGTGACTTGTATTTTGTTTACAGTGAGATTTAAGAGTGGAGTCTTGCCTTTGTTGGGTCTGTAAGCGATGTATTTGGTCTCGGTTCTCGGAAAATGAAATAATGTTTGGCTCATCTGGCGTGAATTAACTCTAGTATGTAAGTCATGGGTTCATTATTGTCTTTCACGATAGTTAGGAAAATTGTAACTGTAAGTGCTTAGTTTTTGAACTTCGTAATCTCTAATTTAACTACTTTGTGTGTTGCTTGACAAGTACTCCTCAACTTGACTTCCTTTGGTTAGAACAAGGTGGAAAATGGGCTTTCAAACCGGTAAGCCTCAGTGATTGCATGTAGGTGCATCCTCACAAGAGTGTCGGTTTCTTGTTTGGTCTTACCAGCGTTGTAACCTTTGTTTAAGCCATAAGGAAAACGTTAAGGAGGATAGAATCCTCGACCTACCTATCTGTAAGCTATTCAGGGTTTTGACTGTATAATAAGTTTGTCAAGTGTAAACAGCCATGCGAAGGGTTTGACCCTGGTCCATTTGATAAAATAAAAGATATTGACTGTTTATGGTATTTGAAACTCGATGTTGTTTTTAGGAATGTTGTTGGGATTTTGACCTTGTATTGTGGCTTTTCAATGTATTATAATTTCTAGGTTTTTGCATAAAGGATGCTTACAAGTTTTAGAGCTCTCAGCGCTGGTAGATGATAATGAAAATGAAGCAAATATTCTCACTGTGTTTTTGAAAGGTTATGAAATATTGTTTGTTGTTGTCGTTTTGATAAAACTGAGAGCAATGGTTGTAGAACTCCGTGGTAGAAAGTGTTTGGTATTTTTTTGCTCAAAGGATAGTTATGTGGGTTGAACTCGCAACTCCAATTTGTGGTAATTCCTTTCGTATGCTTCGATGTTAAAGTTTGTAATATAATCTAAGGGTTTAGCAAGTTTATATTGTAGATATAATAATATTGTATATTAACTAAGGCAAAATGCCTTATTTGAAAACTTGTTGGAATGCTATCTAGATTTAGAATAGTCTAGAGATTAAAGCCGTAAGGTTGGATGTGAATACTTTACTTGACAATAAATACTGTTCTGATTAGTGTAGTTGTATAAACGATAAGGGTTTCTAAAGAATATAACATGTAACCTATAGGGTTTCGAAAACTCGATCTCTGTCTTTGTTCTGTTATTGTGATTTTTTAACAAGTCAATGATAAAATGAATGATATTGTATACTCTATATGTGGATATTTCTCTCTTGTACAGTTGTTTCAAATCCTAAATAATGATGGTAATATACAGTCTTAATTTCGATTCTGCTAGTATGTATAATACAAAATATTAATATGTTTTAAATAGAATAAACATATGAAAATAAATATAGTAAGAAGATACATATATTATTTGTCTCTATGAAGGCTAGTGAACCTAAAACTGAACATTAGGTTTTGTGCAGAAAGAAAAATGGAAAATGTTTATGTATTTTTATTTCTATTGTTGCGACTGTAAATGTATTAAATTATTTAAATAAACAAATAGTTGCTATGTTTTTCTATGACTGATACATGAGATATCTCAATTTTAGTTTGTAAACAAATAAGGAAACTACAACAGATAAAATAGAGTTTCTCTATTTCATTATTCTATCTATTTGCATATCATTCATCTAGTTTTAAAACACCCTTCCCTGTACTAGAGTACAGCATAAGAAGAGTGCATGGAAAAATACAAGGAAGTAATTTATTCTATAAATTCTTACAATTTATTCAACAATTTACAGAATCATAATCAGTTCAGAAAACATTTATCCCTACATGATGATAACTATCGACATTCAGCTAGTAAATTCTAAATCAACAGTTTAAGAAAATAATTATAATTACTTAGGAAATGAAATAACAAGTAGAACCTACAAAACTAGATAGGGTGGACAAACACCCAAAGAGGCCTGTTCCTCCCAACCTTCTCCAGAAGCAGCAACCAATATCACTTGCTCCTTTGGACCCCCAAGCCTATTTACTGAACCACTAGGTAGAAGACTCTGTGTAGAAGCAAGGTACTCAGGTTGTACTTGTTGAAATATTGTAACCTCTAAGAATATTATATTTGTATCCTATTATTCCGGAGATGTTGCATTCCTCTAACGGGACTTTATTATGTATCCAGAGATGTTTATTCCTTCGATGGATTGTGGTAACTAGGGTTATTAGATATCCCATGTGGGGTCGGCCCTGAGTTAGTGTATTAGGGGTTATTAGACTCTCTTAGGAGAGGTCATCCCCATTAGGGTAAAAAGTCAGTTCGGAGATGAGTATAAGTAGAGGAGGCTTGTTCCTCACTTATCTCATTCGTTCACACACTTGTGATTGGTGCAAAGGAGAGAGAGAGGTCTGCATAGGAGGAGAAGGAGCTCTATTATTGGACTACATCTTTGTATTGGTTGATTATCTATATTGAGGCAAGCTTTGTTGGGTTTTCTACCCCATGAGGGTTTCCCATGGTAAATCTTTATCTATCTTGTGATTGTGTTTCTTTCAGTGATCTTGCTACTTAATTTATGTTAAAACTTAACATGGGATAAGAGCTAGCCTAGATAGGACATATTTCACAAGGTGGAAATACCTCTCTCTCCTCCTCCAGTGAAAATTAGGGTTTCTGCAAAAAGTTGGAATTTTTGAATTCTAATTGCATGGATGGATAACCCTCCTCAAAATCAAATTTTTGGGCCCTGGATCGATATTTTTGGTTGGGTAGAACTCTGGGAAAGACAAACCCTAGTTTGACCAAAAGTGCAGAAAACCAAAAAACCAGAGAACCAAAAAAGCTGCAAACCAGTGAACCAGAAAAGTTGCAAACCTGTGCACCAGAAATCCGGAAAAGAGAAGACCAGAAAACCAAAAATTCTATTGCAAATCCGGAAGGTGAAAAGTTGAAGTTTCAAGAAGCAAAACACACCAGATCTCTCAACTCAATCAAGCACATCTCCTGGTAAGTGTTATTCTATCTCTTGAGAAACTTCAATCTCTATGACCTCCTGAATAAGATGGCTCCAAGAACTAAGCTTGAATACAAGCTAGAGGGTATAGAGAATTTCCAGGCATGGAAATATAGGATTGGTCTCATTCTTGAAGAGAATGATCTTGCCCAATATATCAAGGATGAGATTGCAGAACCTGAAGAAGATGAAGCCAAAGAGAAGTATCAGAAAGACTTGATTAGGGCAAAGAGAATCATTGTTGATTCTATAAAAGACCACTTGATTCCCCAAGTGGCATCCAAGAAGACTCCAAAGGAAATGTATGATGCCCTTTCCAGAATGTATGAGGGAAAGAACATCAATAGGAAGATGAACCTGAGAGCTCAATTGAAGAGCACCAAGATGAATAAAGGAGAATCTGTTCAAGACTATTTCTCAAGGGTCTCCCAGTTCAAGGAACAACTAGATGCTATTGGAGATACCCTTGATGAAGATGAACTAGTCATGACTATTCTAAATGGTCTCACTAGACCTTGGGTGTCATTCATCCAAACTATGTGTGCCAGAAAAGAAAGTATGAAGTTTGATGTGGTATGGGATGTTAGGATATTCCTATACTCCATCCTAGTCCTTACAACATTTTCATTATTTACATTATCAGTCATGCATGCACTTTTACAGTTTGCATGCATTATTTAGGGTTTTTATGCATTTGCATGTATCCCAGTCATCCGTCCGAGCACCTAGCCCTCAGTTAGCTATCCCCGAGAGCTTATTTCCACTTAGTTCCATCCCTCCTAGTGCTTAGTGCACCCTCCTTTCACCTACTGCATGACAAAGGAACCCTTCTTCACCTACCAATCCCATTGTCTTCAATTAACTCAGTTCTCTCCTTGATTTTAGGTTTAACTCACTCTTAACTGACCTTACCACTCCTATGGAGCTCCAATGTGACTAGACTGCTCATTCTGACTCCAGTTAGCTCCTCATGCGCCCTCCACTGAGCCTCCTTCATTCAGTTAGTGCTAGTTACACTCAGTTAGACTCAGTTTGATTGATGGTTGACAATTACTTGAGCACTGATGACTCCCCTGATGATGAGATAGACTACTAGTTGTGATCGGATGACACTCCAGTGATCTTTTGATCACTCCATGAAGGCTAATTCAAATTGCCACCTTGGCATTCGAATCCTCATGCATTGTACTACTTATTTGTCCATATTGTGATTAATTAATTAGTGTGTGTGAAGTATTTTTGCTTCTATCCGAGTTCTACTGTATTATTATTCTGTTTCTCATTACACTGCATTGACCACTCTTCTTCTATCTTCCTGCTTAATCATAGTTACTCTTGTGAGGTATACATCATCTCTTAGATCTGCTGTGAGGATTTTCACATGGTATCAGATCATGTTGAGAGTATTGTTTGTCTCCATTCTTGAGAGTTTTTTGCAGGTTATTATCAAGATTTCGAGTGCAATAGTTGCAGCAGTTTCTGCATTTTTGCAGCAGTAGTAGTTGCAGATATTTTCTATTGTTTTTGCAGGTCTTATATAGCTTCCATGTACTTAGAATAAATCCCTCCTCTTTCTCCATTCAACTATGATGAATGGAAACCAAAAATGATAGCATATTTGAAGAGCAATGATCTCTTTGATTGTTATTTTGAAAGAGAGTTCGAATCCTCTAAAGAGAAGATTGACTGGTTAAATAAAGGTGACCAAGCCTTTGGAAGGATGATGCTTGCTATGCCTCATTACATAATGTACCAAATCATTGATATTGTTGAAACTCCAAAAGAGCTATGGGTCCACCTAGATGAAAGATTTTGTAGACAGAATGAAGGAATTGGTCCAAACCCTTTCGAGAGCAAGCAAAGTGATGCATTCGCCCTCCTTGATGATCTCATTGATCATGAACCAGTATCAAACATATCTCATATTGAAGTTGTTCAAAAAGAAGAAGAACTTGCAGATTCTACAATCATGCTCCAAATTTCTTCTATTTCGAATTTTGTGCCAGCTCACACTCTAGATATTGCAGAAGGTACTAAATCCTCTCTTGCACCAGAGTCCGTTGGTCTACATCATGACCTATTGAATGTTTCGGAGGTCAAATTAGCTATTGGAGGTAATGCATTCGCTCTCCTTAAGCAATCACCTCTTATTTACTACTATATGATCATTATTCCATGCTTTCAGAAGGTTATTGAAGAATATGGCCATTGTCATTCACTTGGGATAATTTCTCATGCACATCATGGTTTTGATCTCACCCCTGCTGGTTCAAAAGAAAATCTCAAGAAACCATTGCCATTCGCTTGGGATAAATTCTCATGCATTTACTGCTTTTGATCTCACCTCTTATGGTTCAAAGGAGATCTCAAGAAACCATGATTCAAGTCTTGGATCTAATTTGGATTCTAATCAATCACTACTTGGGATAATTTCTCATGCATATGATAGTTTTGGTCTCACCCCTGTTGGTTCAAAGAAGATCTCAAGAAACTATTCTTCAAGTCTTAAATCTGATTTGGATTTCAAGCTATTATTTGATGGTTCCTTTTGGCATAATATCACCCATGATGGATCGAAGGAGAAGAAAAAAGACTATCTGCACATTCATAGATTTGATCCTACCTCAACTGATTCGAATCACAGGTTCAAGGATCATCCTCATATTTTTGGATTTGTTCTCATCACATTCGATTTGAAGAGCAAGTACAAGCACATGCTTTTTGAGCATGATCCACTTCTTCCCAAAGAGAATATACCTCTAGACATATGACCAAGCATCACACCTGCTTGAGTTTGGAGCATTTATTTTTTGTGTGTGCCTTACAGTCTATTTTGAGGGGGGTATTTTTTCCATGAGGTTTTCCCCATTTCCTCGGTTTATTGAACGTTATTATTATTCATTGTATTGGGTGACCTTTGGTCTCAGTTACCAAGGCCCAGGATGGATTAACGGGGGGTGTTAGGATATTCCTATACTCCATCCTAGTCCTTAGAGCATTTTCATTATTTGCATTATCAGTCATGCATGCACTTTTAGGGTTTGAATGCATTATTTAGGTTTCCATGCATTTGCATGCATCCCAGTCATCAGTCCCAGCACCTAGCCCTCAGTTAGCTAGCCCTCGGAGCTTCTTTCCACTCAGTTCCAGCCCTCCTAGTGCTTAGTGAGCCCTCCTTTCTCCTACTGCATGACAAAGGCACCCTTCTTCACCTACCAGTCTAGTTGTCTTCAGTTAATTGAGTTCTCTCCTTGATTTTAGGCTTAACTCAGTCTTAACTGACCTTACCACTCCAATGGACCTCCAGTGTGACTAGACTGCTCATTCTAACTCTAGTTAGCTCCTCATGCGCCCTCCATTGAGCCTCCTTCATTCAGCTAGTTCCAATTACACTCAGTTACACCTACCACACTCAGTTAGACTCAGTTTAACTGATGGTTGAAAGTTACTTGAGCACTGATGACTCTACTGATGATGAGATAGACTACTAGCTGTGCTCCGATGACACTCCAGTGATCTTTTGATCATTCCATGAAGGCTAATTCGAATTTCCACCTTGGCAGTCGAATCCTCATGCATTGTACTACTTATTTGTCCATATTGTGATTAATTAATTAGTGTGTGTGAAGTATTTTTGCTTCTATCCGTGTTCTACTATATTATTATTCCGTTGCTCATTACACTGCATTGACCACTCTTCTTCTATCTTCCTGCTTAATCATAATTACTCTTGTGAGGTATACATCATCTCTTAGATCTGCTTTGAGGATTTTCACATGGGAGGATTACATTCAAGAAGAAGCTAGGGTTTCCAATAGAGAAGCCCTGCTCAAAGAAGATGACCAAGCCTTGGCCACTCACACCAAGAGAAGAAGGAATCAATCCTAATTCAAGAAGGATAGTCACAAGGAGTCTCAATCTCCATAAATATTTCAGAAGAAAAGAGGAAGAAAACACTCTTCTTTCCAATATTTCAATTGTCACAAAATAGGACACATTGCTAGACATTATCCTTCAAAGAAGAAGAAAGATCTTCACCATAAAAGACATCAAGCACATCTTGCAGAAGATGATAGTGAAGAAGAGGAAGAGGAAGAAAGGCCTTACAAGAAGAGATCTAGAAGAGAAGAGGAAGAGGAAGAAAGGCCTTACAAGAAAAGATCTAGAAGAGAAGAAGAAGAAGATGCACAAGAGTATGTTCTATTCTCTGCACTCTCTGTATCTATAACACCTGGAGAAGATACATGGCTTATTGATAGTGGTGCCTCAAAGCACATGACTAGACAAAATAAAACTCTTTCAAAACTGGAAGAGAAGACCTCTCCATAGAAAGTGTCATTAGGAGATGACTATCAATATCCCATCAAGGTAATTGGTGAAGCAAACTACAAGCTTGATTCTGGAGCCCCCATGAAGATTAAGAAAGTATTGTATGTGCCCGGATTGAAGAAGAACTTGCTTTCCATCTCAGCTTTGGATAAGAAAGGTTATAGGGTTCCATTCATTGATGGACAAGCACTCATGTCGTCCAAAGGTAAATCTATTAAGGATGCAATTGTCATTGGTGAAGAGGAAGGGGGTCTATACAAACTCAAGGGTCATTTAGAAGCTGCCCTTGTTCATGAAGCCACTAGTCCAAGTGAGCTATGGAATAGAAGGCTTGCTCACATTAATTACAAAGCACTACCTCATGTGAGCAAAGTAGTGGTAGACTACCAGATCTAAAGATTGAACATGAAGGCAATTGCAAGGGTTGTGCAAAAGGGAAAAATATCAAGAATCCTTTTCCAAAGAGTGAAACAAAGACTAAAAGTACTTTGAAATTGATCCATTCTAATGTATGTGGTCCCATGCCCACCACATCCTTGAGTGGATGTGAAGACTAACTAACTTTCAATTATGACTATTCAAGAAAGACTTGGATATATTTCCTGAAAGGAAAAGATGAAGTCTTTGGAAGATTCAAGGAAATCAAAGCCTTGATAGAGAACCTTTCATAAAATAAGATCAAAATACTCAGGATTGATAATGGTGGAGAGTATACTTCAAAATATTTTGAAGCCTTTTGCAAAGAAGCTGGAATCAAGAGGGAACTTTCCACTCCATACAATCCTCAACAAAATGGTGTTGTGGAAAGAAAGAATAGAACCATCATGGAAGCAGTAAAGAAAATGTTACATGATCAAGACCTACCTATGTACTTATGGGATGAAGCAGCCAGGACATCAGTCTATGTGCAAAATAGACTATCTCACAGTGCCCTTGAATTCAAGACTCTAGAAGAAGTATTCACAAGAAAGAAGCCTGAGGTAAGTCACCTCAATATATTTGGGTGTCCTATGTATATTGACATACCTAAAGAAAAGAGAACTAAGTTGGACCCTTCTGGGAAGAAGGGAATATTTGTTGGGTATTGTGAAACATCCAAAGCATTCAGGATTTACATCCCAGGTTTCCATCATACGAAAATCAGTAGGGATGTGACATTTGATGAAGAAGCAGCTTTGAAGAAGTCTAGGAAGTGCCAACATGAAGAAGTATATGAAGAAGATGTACCTCCTAGAATTGCAGAAGTTGTACCATCTCCTGAAGATGAAACACTTGAAGACCATGATATGTTAGAACCACAAGAACCCCGCAGTACAAACATTTCATGAAAAAGAAAGCCAGCATGGGCTAAAGACATTATACTAGGAGTTGAAAAGTATGGAGCTCTAGAAGGCTCCACTAGAGTGAGCAAGAAACCAAAGCCATTCTCCAACTATGTGGCTTTGATGTGTGATCTTGGAGATCAAGAACCTACTAGTTATGAAGAGGCAGTTCATAAGAAAGAATGGGTAGAAGCAATGATGGAGGAGTACTAGTCAATAATGAAGAATGATGTTTGGGATAGAGTTCCCAAACCAAAGGACAAGAGTGTGGTATCCTCCAAATGGATATACAAGATAAATCATGCTGTGGATGGAAGTATTGAAAAGTATAAGGCAAGGTTTGTATCGAGAGGATTCTCTCAGAAAGAGGGAATTGACTATGGAGAGACATTTGCACTAGTTGCAAGGAACACTTCCATTAGAACCATCATGGCACTTGCATCCATGATGAAGTGGAAATTACACCAGATGGATGTGAAGACAGCCTTCCTGAATGGTGTAATTGAAGAAGAAGTGTACATAGAACAACCACAAGGATTTGAGGTGGAAGACAGAAGAATCCATGTATGCAAACTGAAGAAGGCTCTGTATGGGTTGAAACAAGCTCCCAGATCTTGGTATGGAAGGATTGACAGTTTCTTAACTAGCTTGGGCTTTACCAAGAGTAAAGTTGATCCTAATCTTTATCTCAAAGTTATGAATGATGAACCTGTCTTTTTGTTGCTATATGTGGGTGATCTATTTCTGACTGGAAATGAGAAACAAATTGTCGAATGCAAAAAGAAGCTCTCTTTAGAGTTTGAGATGAAAGCTCTCGGATTGATGCACTACTTCCTAGGTCTGGAAGTATGGCAAGGTCCAGAAGGAATCTTTCTCAACTAGGGAAAGTATGCTGTCTAAATATTGAAAAGATTTGATATGTTGGAATGTAAAGCCATGGAAACTCCCATGGATTCCAACTTGAAGTTGTTAGCAGATGACTCATCAGAGTTAGTGGATGTAACTCTGTACAGACAGATTATTGGATCATTAATGTATCTGACGAACACTAGGCCAGATATCTGCTTTGCCGTGAACACCTTGAGTCAGTATCTAGTGGAACCTAGATGTGTTCACATGATAGCTGCAAAGCATGTAATGAGGTACCTAAAGGGTACAATAGATTTTGGTCTACTTTACCTTGGAGATCATGACTTCAGATTGTATGGCTACACAGATGTTGATTGGGAAGGAAGCGTATCAGACAAAAAGAGTACATCGAAAGGATTTTATTGTATGGGATCTGCCATGATCTCATAATATAGAAGGAAGCATTCTAGTGTGGCTCTCAGCATAGCTGAAGCGGAATATATAGTTGCTTGCTCTGCTAGTTGTGAAGCGGTATGGATTTGGAAGTTATTATCAGGACTATTTGACTTAGATATGGACCCCTCTGTGATCTTGTGTGACAACCAGAGTTGTATCAAAATGACAGAGAATCCAGTGTTCCATGATAAGTCAAAGCACATAGAGATCTGATATTTTTATATACGGGATATGGTGTAGAAAGGAGCTATCAAGCTCGAGTATGTGAGCACTGATGAACAAGTTGCGGATGTATTGACCAAACCTGTGTCTCGAGTAAAGGTTGAAATTTTTTTAGACAAGCTTGGTGTAGTTTAGAAGGATCCTCCTCGAAAGGGGGAGTGATATGGTAGATGATGATACTTGGATACTGGTATCAGTGTGGATTCCTGTATCGATGATGTGATTGCCTATATTGACAGTAAGGTCAATTATGAGGATACCTGTGTTGATATGGATACGTGTATCGATGATGAGGATACTTGTGTCGATGATGTGGATACTGTATTGATGAGGATGCTGTGTCGATGATGTGGATACTATATTGATGAGGATATTGTATCGTTGATGTGGATACTGTATTGATGTGGATACTATATCGTTGATGTGGATACTGTATTGATGTGGATACTTGTATCAATAATGAGGTTACCTATTTCGACGACAAGGTCGATGGTGAGGCTACCTGTTCCGATGATGAGGTCTATGAATGATTGCTAGTGGATGAGAGGGGATTGTCTCATCCCTTGACTTCAGTCCTAAACTGATCTGTAGACAGATGTCTCCGAGAGTGAGAGGATTGTATCATCCGTGGACTTCAGTTCTAAACTGAACCGTAGAGAGATTTCTCTGAGAGTGAGAGGATTGTATTATCCCTGGACTTCAATCCTAAACTGATTCGTAGATAGATGTCTCCGAGAGTGAGAGGATTGTATCATCTCTGAACTTCAGTTCTAAACGGATTCACAGATAGATGTCTTTAAGAGTGAGAGGATTGTATCATGCCTATACTTCAGTCCTAAATTGATGCACAAACAAATGTCTCCGAGAGTGAGAGTATTGTATCCTCCCTGGACTTCAGTCCTAAACTGATCCATAGACAAATGTATCCGAGAGTGAGAGGATTGTATCATCCTTGGACTTCAGTCCTAAACTGATCCGCAGACAGATTTCTCCGAGAGTGAGAGGATTGTATCATCCATGGACTTCAGTCCTAAACTAATCCACAAATAGATGTCTCCAAGAGTGAGAAGATTGTATCATCCCTAGACTTCAGTCCTAAACTAATCCACAAACAGATGTCTCTGAGAGTGAGATGATTGTATTATCCCTGGACTTCAGTCCTAAATTGATCCGTAGACAAATGTCTCTCAGAGTGAGAGGATTGTATCATCCCTGGACTTCAGTCCTAAACTGATCCACAGATAGATGTCTCCGAGAGTGGTCCTTAGACTTTGTCTAAGTTGACGAGTGGACTGCATCATCCCTAGTGATGATATGGTGTCTTAAATAGATCATGTGTGTTGCAGGGTATGCTGCTACTGTGATGTTGATCGAGAAGATCTAGTTGATGATGATACTAATGATCGTGTGATGACGATGCTGATGATTGTTTGATGATGATGTTGATGATTGTATGATGACGATGCTGATGATTGTGTGATGACGATGCTAATGATCGAGAGGATCCAGATGATGATTTTATTGTAGCTGTTTGAGTGTTGCAGAAGATGAAGACTCGGTACTGAATATGTTGATGTTCCAGTATTGAAGATCTTGAAGATGTTCCAGTAACTGGTTGAGTTACTGAAGAAAGCTTCCAATGACTTATATATGTATCATGTATTATGTAGGTGATGAGTCCTTGCTCCTGCCTACATTGTTATAATATCCTTCTCGTTAAGGGGGGGTGTTGAAATATTGTAACCTCTAAGAATATTATATTTCTATCCTATTATTCTGGAGATGTTGCATTCCTCTGACGGGACTTTATTATGTATCCGGATATCTTTATTCCTCTGATGGATTGTGGTAACTAGGGTTATTAGATATCCCATGTGGGGTCAGCCCTGAGTTAGTGTATTAGGGGTTATTAGACTCTCTTAGAAGAGGTCGGCCCCATTAGGGTAAAAATTCAGTTTGGAGATGAGTATAAGTAGAGGAGGCTTGTTCCTCACTTATCTCATTCATTCACTCACTCGTGATTGGCGCATAGGAGAGAAAGAGGTCCACATAGGAGGAGAAGGAGCTCTAGTCTTGGACTACATCTTTGTATTGGTTGATTATCTATATTGAGAAAATCTTTGTTGGGTTTTCTACCCCATGAGGAATTCCCAGGGTAAATCTTTGTCTATCTTGTGATTGTTTTTCTTGCAGTGATCTTGCTAGGGAATTTATGTTAAAACTGAACAGTACTTCCGGCAATCAATGGAGACTTACAATACACCTCAAAATAACTCTCTGCACTTAGCAGAAGTGAAACAGACTTACACTACAACTCAAAACATAGATTCCCCTCATCGAATCTCTTGTGTGCATACAACAGAACCATAAGGTAAATTTTCTCGTCAAAAAAAAGTGTGATCCTTTTCTCAAATTCGATGGCTTATAAAGATGCCTAGGTATTTTAGTGGTCGGTTTCCAAATAAATGAGCCTCAAGCTCCAGTCCCATCTTTCAGGGAACTTTGACCACGATTCAAGGGAGTTGTCCCATAACAACAACTAGTTATTGAGTTCTTGATGCTGCCACTTGTGCATTTCCTTCTACCCCGGATTCCATTCCACCTAGTGGGTCAGTAAACACTCTTTCAACAATCTCTTTGGGTGAGTGTATCCTATTTTATTTTATTAAATAACAATATTGTGCAATTAGAGTCATCCTTGGCCACCTGGCCAAATATAAAACTTTATACTAAAAGTTAATATAATGTTTTTGTCAAACATAAAATGTTTCAGTAATGGGTATGTTACATTATCTAATATAAGAGATGATGCATTTAGGCATGCATGGAAAGTAGGTGACTCTGAAAAGGGAGGGCTTGTTCGGCAGATTTGATTAGGAAAGTGACGAAGGATATGCCCCATGCAGAGGCATATCTGAGGCATGTTCCATTATGCCTCTAGGGTGAACAAAAACCACCCAGACGAATATTAGCTTGGCTATGGCATTTACAGCTAGACGTGCTCAAATTCAAATTTAAATTTCAAGCCGGGAGACAAATTTAACTTATGTACCACCTTTACTAAATTTAAAAATTCGTGGCATGAATGTGCTTGCATCCATGCATATTATATGGAGTAATTGCAATCGATGGGCTCATGGGTATGAGTGCGGTTGCATCCATGCATATGATATGGTAATGGAGTAATCACAATCAATGGTTAATGGATTTGTATTACATGCACCATGGATCCAGGATACGACCGATTGTGATTACCGGAAAGAGAGAATATGTGCACGAGGTTGACGGTAAACCGTATCCTGGCAGAGTGTTAAAGGCTCTGTCGCGAGCTGGTTAGTGTTCATCGTGGAGCACTAGTATTGTAACATACCCATTACTTGAAACATTTTATGTTTGAGAAAAACATTATCTTAAATTTTATTGGAAAGTTTTATATTTGGCCAAGTGGCCAAGGATGATTGTAATTGCACAATATTATTATCTAATAAAATAAAATAGGAGACACTCACCCAAGAGAATGTTGAAAGAGTGTTTGCTAACCCACTAGGTGGAATGGAATATGGGGTAGAAGGCAATGGACAAGTGACAACATCAGGAACTCAGTAACTAGCTGTTGTTATGGGACAACTCCCTTGAATTGTGGTCAAAGTTCCCTAAAAGATGGGACTGGAGCTTGAGGCTCCTTTATTTGGAAACTGACCACTAGAAGACCTAGGCATCTTTATAAGCCGTCGAATTTGAGCAGAGGCTCACACTTTTTCTGACGAGAAAATTTACCTTGTGGTTCTGATGTATGCACACAAGAGATTCGATGAGGAGAAGCTATGTTTTGAGTTGTAGTGTAAGTCTGTTTCATTTCTGCTGAGTGCAGATTTTTCCTGCTGAGTGAAGAGGTTTATTTTGAGGTGTATTGCAAGTCTCCATTGATTGCTAGAAGGACAACCTGAGTGCCTTGCTTCTACATAGAGTCTTCTACCTAAAGGTTTCATAAACAAGCTCGGGGTTCCAAAGGGAAAGTGATATTGGTTGCTTCTTTTGGAGAAGGTTGGGAGGAGCAGGCCTCTTTGGTTGTTTTTCCACCCTATATACATTATCAGGTTCTACTTGTTATTTCATTTCTAGTAATTATAGCTTATTTTAATATTGGGTTACTGTTTTCTGAATATTGTTAGTTATTACGAATCAGATTGAAATGAATGACTTTCTGAACTGTATGAACAAGTAATATGATAATGGTAGATTAAATTACTTCCCTGCATTTTTCCACACACTGTCTTTGTGACGTACTCTACTGTAGGGAAGGGTGTCTAAAAATAGATAAATGATATACAGTAGATAGAATGATTGAATATACAAACTCTGTTATGTTTCCCGTATTATCTGTTTACATTTCGCAATTAAAATATCTTATGTTTCAGTCATAGAAAAACATAACAACATTTATACTATGCAGACATTGTAATATCTTTACTTTTATAGCAACAAAAATAGAAGAACTCAAACAGTCCGATGTTTCTGTAAAAAACCCTAAGTACAGTTATAGGGTAACCTTTTATATTTCAGAAAGCAAATAATGTATAACTTATAATATTATTTTCAATACAAGAATCCTTCTAAGACTCTTAGCTCTCTTCCTTTTGAATTTTAAATAGTATCGAGATAAATATTATAGATCAATATAAAACAAGGTAAATCGAAAACAAACATATCTACTATACAACACTAATAATATCTTTTCATTTATTTAACCTTGACACATTACTTTATTTATAAATACAAAAAAACTATGATTTTGGACAAATGTCCCAAAGTTTCAAACCCTAGCTAGTTACAACAGAACACTAAGTTAAACATTTCATATTTTAGCAAATCAAATAGAATTTCCAAGACAGAGCTCAACTACACAAAGACTTTTCCATACAGTCTACACCTTACAGGTTACATACTAATTCATGGATTCAAAACCCTTATCATTTATATAGTTAAGTAAAATAAAATAGTAATTAGTGTTGGTTAGGGTTTCACAACCCTTATGACTGTAACCCTTAAAATTTAAAAGCACAAAAATATTTTAGACAGGGTTTCGAACCAAGACACTTTTCCTTTTATAACATATAGTAGTAACACAGTCGCATCCTGTACAAGCCTAACCTAAATGTAGAAACCACATTCGACAAAGGGCTCAAGGCCATTGACAATAAAACAGTTGAACGTTTTCAAACAAACCTAATTTAACAACACATTATTCGACAAGAGACATACGAGACTAGGTCTCGGCATTCACAAAGATCGATTTCACAAACCTTTCGAATTTATCTTTTTACAAAAATGAGTAGAGAGTGTGAAACTACAAAACAAACTAGGCATTTGGCCATTTCAGCTCTCAGCCTTTAAACAAACTCAACATATTATAAACCTTCAGGAATGGGCTGTTTCTCTTAGCATTGTTCTAACAAACATCGTTGAAAATAACGCAAGCTTCCAAGAGCAGTGCTCTCAGGCATGGCTCTTATAAAACAACATTAAGATTCAAGCACATAACAATTACCATAAACTTTTTCATTTCATCAAAATTGCCGAGGGTTGAACCCTTTTCAGACAGTTGTTACACTTATCAACAAATTGATACACAATAAAACATTGTAGATTCATCGCCGAGGTAGGTCGAGGATTCAATCCTCCCTACACTTTCCATATGGCTTACAAACATTACAACGATGGCAACATCCATAGCCAGACCACAAGACTGAATATTCGGCTAAAAACTAGACAAGGACCAACCGTTTTCCAAGTTGAAACCTACAGGAAACCAACGACGCTTACCAGGTTTCAAGCACATTTCCCACTTAGCTTCGAACATAGAAACCCAAAACCGAAGAGTACCTTCCATGCAACACATAGCATGGTTAAAAGATAAAATATCAAGCACAAAACAAAATACAGACATCTGCAACATTATAAACTATTGTGGAACTAATGACTTACTTGTCAGAAGGAACTCTGTTTCTGGACCGAACATGCCCACATCTGACGAGAACCAAATCCAAACACACCACTAGCAAACTCAGCAAAAGAAGGACTCGGGTCTTAGAGCTCACTGTGTAAAGTTTACAAGTTACAGGTCGGGGTATCGAACCCTGGAGAGGTGCCTCCAAAACATCTTTGTAAACCCTAAGAAACCATAGCCTATTAGCCTCTCCAAAACCCCACTCCCTACCAAATGAATGCCAATATTATTCTATTGTCGAGGTAAGTCCAAAGTAGTTACGGTTAGCACCATGACTAAGGAAACCATGGGAAGACTTGCCACGAGGGACACCACTAGACATTCCACCAACAACACCTTAATGCACTTTTATTACGATATCTACTATTTACGTTACACCTGCCATCACATCATAACCAAGTCAGGGTTTTTGTCTTGAATGGTTTACAACCATACTATAGTATGGATATGTTTTTATCAAAGGTCAAAGTACTATCCTTTAATTTATCCAAGTATTACGTATGTTTTTCCATTGCACCATATCCTAGGTTAAGGTTTCGGTCATCCAATATGGAGAGACTTACAACAATAATATAACATAGTTACATTATTCCTAAAGTCATTTAAACATTGCATGTTTACAACCTTCCAAATAAAATATTATGTATAACACCTTTTCAATCAAACCCTTGTATATAATATAAGGACCATAAAGCGCATATCAAAAGTAATGCATAGTTAATGTTTATAACCATCCATTGTATAAGCTAATGTTACTATGCTCTAGTAGTTTAAACATCTGTGGTATAAATGAATAGATAGAAGTGCATATAGTGTATAGTTTACAACTATAGACTATTGTCAAGTCACCATAATAACATTATTACATAGGTTACGCATATAGTGCATAAGATCAAAAGATAGGATTAGTAATATAGTGTTAGCACAAAATCTTAGGCTATGATTATTTTCATACATTGTTGCATGATATAATTCATAATTTAAAAAGTTTAATTCCTTTAGCCTTGAAGGCCAAGCTAAATACCTTCTTTTATGACTTAGTAAAACAAAGGTGTAATAACAATAAATATAAATTCTAAGACTTGAATTATAACTGAAAATTACATAAACAACTTGAATATAATTGAAGATCAAACTAGAATAGATCTCACCCGGAAATACTTCAATTTACTCTAATTCCCTTTCGTAACATTGAAGGCTAACTGAAGTTAAATAGGACCTCTTTATGCATTTCGAAACAGTATTGCTCTTACCTACAATTTGGGACAGAAGTTCAAATGCTTTAGCTAAAATAGCTTAGTAATCCTCGGGGTGCCCATAGGACCCCTTCATCATCAATAAGAAAAGTAAACAGTTAGTAAATATATATGAAATCAATATCAAGTTAAATCTATAAACTATCGGCACCTAATTAAGTAACCATAGGTGATCTAGGATGCATGACTGAGGCAAGAAAATATCAAACAGCATCATAATATAGACACAAATACATTCCTCGAAATTTGTAATACAACATACATACATGATCAATGAAACGCGTTATTTCAGTATGTCATTAGATAAAAAAAAACATTTATTAGAGTTCCGCACGGTAATTATAGCGCTTAATGCTACTCTGAAAAATTTTAACTTTTTGTGATTTTCGGGATGTTACATGTGGCATCAGAGTGTGAGTTCAAAATCTAGGCCTGAAATAGGCTCACGTGCAGAAAACTGAAAATGAAAAAAGAAAACTCTATTACTAACTTTTATTTAAATTTGTTTATGTACAAAACAACTTGACATTTAATTTGTAGGTATGGACATACTGGAAGAATCCGGAGAGTACATATCTCCTCATAATGAACGTAATAATAACGAACATAAAAATATTAATGAAGAAATCTACATAGAACTTAATAATCAATCATTTGAATTATTATGTATGGTTAAGGACTTAAAAACTGAAATAAGAAATGTTAAAGAATAAAATGAACGAATTTTAAGAGAACAAGAAGAATTAAACCATATTTTACTAGACAAGTATCATCAAGATGAAAAAGATAAGAGAATAGAAGTAAAATCTGAATCTGGAACAATGTCCTACAAACACGGAGATAAGAAAATGAAGAACTATAAAACTGAAAGTAACTTTTCTTCTGAATCTGATGGTAAAACTTATCGCAAAAAATATAATTATGATTAGGACAGGAGTGATAGTGACTTTGGTCCTAAGAAAAGACGTAAAAATTATGAACAAATTTTAGGAGAATTTAAAAAGATAAAACCTCCAACTTTTAATGGTGAAAATGAAAAGGGAGAGGCAGCTGAAGCATGGCTGTCCAGAATGAAGAAGTATTTTCAAATTTATGATTACTCATCTCAATTAAAAGCTAAGATGGCCATATACAATCTAACTGGAAGGGCAGACATTTGGTGGCAAGATATCAAGAGAGTTAAAATCCTTAAAGGCAAGAATATAAAATGGAGTACATTTAAGAAAATGTTTAAGAAAAAGTTTTTATCCGAAGAGTATTATGAAGATAAGTCAAAAGAATTTTATGATTTAAAGTTGGGTTCTATGATGATGAAGGAGTTATGTAGCAAATTTTCCAACTTGTTAAGGTATGTACCCTACCTAGTTGAAGAAAAACCTAAGACACAAAGGTTTCTAAGATGCTTACCCTTCAACATAAAAGACAGAATTGAATACGATAATCCTTCAGCCCTTGAAGAAGCCATGAGGAAGGCTAATTTCTGTTTTGAACAGAATAATAAAAGAGAAGGTGTATCAAGTTGGAGGAATAATAAACCAAGTAATTATGAGCATAAAAAGAAAACTTTTAATTTTAAGAATTCTGGAAATAATAAAAATTTCAATAACATAAATTTTCAAAATAATAATAATTACAGAGGTAATGCACCACAGAACTTTACAGCTTCAAGGAATGTGCCTAATAATAATAACAACAACAATAATAATAATAATACGAGGCCAACTTTAAAGTGTTATGACTGCAATGGACCACATACCAGAGCAAACTGCCCACTCAGAAGAAAGACAGTCAACAACATTCACACCATGCAAGCGGAGCCAACAATCGATGATGTAGCAAGAGAAATGCCCTGGATAAATGGAGCGCTAAAAAATCGACAAGTAGACCATCAAACTTCTATGGTCGAGATCATAGGTATGATACAAAACAAATCTATTTCAATTTTAAAAGATCCAGGTGCAAGTTTGAGTTACATATCACCCGATTTACTGAAAAGTTGAAAGTTAAAGGTAGAAAAATTTGATAATTCATGGTTAGCTTAGCTAGCAACATGCACAAAAAGAAAAGTTACAGAGATTGTCAAAAGTTGTGATTTACTTATGAGTCAGTTGAAGACGCAAGTTCAACTGAATGTTTTTCCATTAGGGTCATATGATGTATTAATTGGCATGGAATGGCTTGAACAACATAGATTAATACTTAACTATTATGAAAAGTCTTTTGCTTGTTTGAATAATGAAGAAAATACTGAAACAGTAAAAGAAATTCCTAGGAAAACATCTGTGAGACAAAATTCTTGCTTTAAAAGTAAAGAAACCTCTAAGAAAGGGCTGTAAAATGTTTGCTGTGAATGTGATTAATGATGAATGTTCATATAAAGAAGATAAGATAAAACTGGAAGACATACCTATTCTTAAGGACTTTTCTGATGTATTCTCGGAAGAAATTCCAGGACTACCTCTGAAAAGTCGAACTTGATTTCACCATTGAGTTAGTACCAGGTGCGGTACCAAAATCAAAGGCTCCTTATAGAATGAATATTTTGGAATTAAATGAACTAAAATCTCAGTTGAAAGAATTAATAGTTAAGAACTACATAAGGCCAAGTGTGTCTCCTTGGGGAGCACTGGTTATCTTTGTTAAAAAGTAAGACGGTAGCTTGCGACTGTGCATAGATTACCGTCAACTTAATAAAATGACTATTAAGAATTGATATCCTTTGCCCTGCATTGACGATCTATTCAAGCAGGTACGCGGAGCAGAGATATTCACTAAAATTGACTTAAGGTTTGGATATCATCAAGTTAGAATAAAGGATGAAGACATTTTTAAAACTGCTTTCAGAACCCGTTATGGGCACTACGAGTTCGTAGTTATGCCTTTTGGGCTAACTAACGCATTGGTAGTCTTCAGGTGTTTAATGAGTAATGTTCTTCATAAATACCTAGATAAGTTTGTAATTGTGTTCATTGATTATATTCTAATTTATTCAAAAACTAAAGAAGAACACAACGAACACTTAAAAATAATTCTACAAGTTTTAAGAGAACATCAGCTTTATGCTAAGTTCAGTAAATGTGACTTTTATAAAGATAAAATACAGTACTTAGGTCACATAATATATAAAGATGGAATTTCTGTCGACCGAGATAAAATAAGAGCAATTAACGAGTGCCCTGTCCCTAAAGGCGTAACTGATGTACGGTCATTTATGGGGATAACAGGTTACTACAGAAAGTTTATTGAAGGATTCTCTAGAATTGTGAATCCCATAACTTCTTTGTAGAAGAAGGGAAAGAAATTTGTCTAGGATCAAAAATGCGAAGAAAGTTTTAATAAGTTCAAAGAATTATTAACAACACCTATATTAAAAATTGTTGATCCCAATAAGGATTTCGTTGTATGCACTGATGCATGCAATGATGGACTTGGTGGGGTCTTAACTCAAGAAGGTCTTGTTATTGCTTATGAGTCTATGAAGTTAAAAATCCATGAAAAGAACTACGCAACTTATGATCTAGAGCTGGAAGCCATGACACATGCAATAAAAATGTGGCGCCATCACTTGATTGGAAGAAAATTTCCACTAATGATAGATAATAAAGGCTCAAAATACTTGTTGGATCAAACAAATCTTAACGCATGGCAAGCTAGGTGGCTAGCTTTCCTTAGCGAATACGATTTCGACATTCAACACATTAAAGGTAAAGAAAACAAAGTTGCTGATGCCTTGAGCAGAAATGCCAAATTCAGTTTTGTGGCAGCAATCAACACATTTAAAACATATCTGAAAAACCAGATCGAAGAAGGAATTAAACAAGATGAAATTTATCAGAAATTGCATGAGAAAGTTACTGAAAATTTAATAACAAATTAGAGCATTAATGAGAAGGTTTTAATGACTTATAAAAACAGAATTTACGTACCTAATGTGTCAAAATTAAAACTGTTGATTTTGGATGAAGTTCATAAAATTCCTTATTCGGGACACCCTGGTTATCATAAAATGATAACTATGCTAAGAAAGGATTACATTTGTCCCAACATGAAGAATGAGGTGGTTGAATACATAGCTAGGTGTTTTGAATGTCAAGCAATTAAGGCTGAACATCAACACCCAGCTGGCCTATTGTAGTCATTGCCAATTCTGGAATGGAAATGGGAAATTATAAGTATTGATTTTATAACAAGTTTACCTAAGAACCTGAAACATAATGACTCTATAATGGTGGTTGTGGATAAACTTAGTAAATCTGCTCATTTTATTCCGTTTAAGACTACTTTTAAAGATGCTAACATTGCAGATGTGTTTCTGAAGCAAATCTTCCGCTTACATGGGATTCCGAAGGTAATTATTTCTAATCGAGATTCTAAGTTTACTGGAAATTTCTTGACAGTATTATTTAAAGGTCTAAATACTAAGTTAAATTTGAGTACTTCCTTCCACCCACAAACTAACGGGAAAACTGAAAGGGTTAATCAGATTTTAGAAGACATGTTAAGAATGTATGTTAAAGATCAACCAACTAAGTGGGAAGACTATTTGCATTTAGTTGAATTTGTTTACAATAACCATTATCAAGCATCTACTAGACATAGCCCATTTGAGATTTTATATGGAAGGAAATGTAGTACTCCTATTTCTTGGGATAACCCTATTGACAGATTAATGCTAGGACCATATTTGTTAAGAGAGATTGAGCTAACCATGAAACAGGTACAAGGCAATTTAAAAATTGCACAAGATAGACAAAAAAGTTATGCAGATCTAAAACGAACTGAAAGAGAATTTCAGGTTGGAGATCATGTCTTCATAAAGGTAAAACCCAAGAAAATTTCTTTTAAGATTGGGAGTTGTGCTAAACTAGCACCAAGGTACTATGGGCCATTCGAAGTCCTATCAAGGATTGGACCAATTGCATATCAGTTGGCTCTAGCATCTAATTTAAGAATCCATAATTTTTTTCACATTTATGTTTTAAAGAAGTATGTGCACGATGCTACTCATGTGCTGAATTGGAATGACATATAGGTGGATCTCGAAAGAGATTTTCAGGTGGAACCGGTCTGTATCCTCGACATGAGAAAAATTATGCTCTGGAATCGTACCATAGGGAAGGTAAAGGTGCAATGGAAGCACCTTAGCCCTGATGAAGCTACCTGGGAATTGGAATGTAATATGCAGGAAGCATATCCAATTCTATTCCAACAAGGCTCCGAGGAAGAATATGCAACATCGAGGATGATGTTGAGATTAAGTGGGGGTGTTTGTAACATATCCATTACTTGAAACATTTTATGTTTGAGAAAAACATTATCTTAACTTTTATTGTAAAGTTTTATATTTGGCCAAGTGGCCAAGGATGACTGTAATTGCACAATATCAGTTTTTAATAAAATAAAATAGGAGACACTCACCCAAAGACACTGTTGAAAGAGTGTTTATTGACCCACTCGGTGGAATGGAATCTGGGTAGAAGGCAATGGACAAGTGGCAGCATCAGGAACTTAGTAACTAACTATTGTTATGGGATAACTCCCTTGAATTGTGGTCAAAGTTCCCTGAAATATGGTACTGGAGATTGAGGCCCATTGTGATATCCCTCCTTTATGACCTATTTTAAACTTTATTTTTTGTTATTTTTAATAAATGTAATTGTTATTGTGTAAACGACACTGGTGAGGAGCTCAAGCCCAAGGCCATCAGTAAGTTTTGAGATTTATGAGGTTTAATTCATCAGTCGTAAAACTATAAACTTAGAATCAAGGCCACGAGAATTTCTTTTAAAAATATATATATATATATATATATATATTCTATATATATATATAATATATGTGATAATCAACTATTCTATATATGTATTCTTGTTAACCTATCTCTGAGAAAATCACCATCCCTTTATGTAACCTAGCGGGTAAGCATATTTTCCACTTAACGGATGTGAGTTAACATTGAGAAGGAATACTTATTAAATTCGAACCCTAAAGAGTTAAAAGTACCACTCATTCTTAACCCTCCACTTCCTATTTTGTATAAGTATGAAGAACATGTATCTTGAGTTGAGGGATTCTTCCACCGCCACTTGTTGATTTGTTTTAATGGAAGAAAAACCATATGAAGAGTGGGGGGAAGGCTCGGCGAAGGAGGAAGAAATCTCTACCAGACGGTGTAGATGGCTCGGCGTTGAGGGAATTTAGGAGGATTGTCTCCTTGAGTGAGGCACCGAATCGCCACCTCCACCACTTGCTTCCTAAAACCCACGATCCTCACTTTAATGGAAGGATTAGTTGGTTCAAAACAAAATCGCCAATTGTCTTAAATAACTCGACCATTGTTATAGTGGAGCGGGGAAATTTAAGCTGGGCTGCCACTTGGTTCCAAGCAGCCTTGAAAATACCGCCATTTGTTCATCAGTTCTTCGGGGGGTGTGTATTCGTTTTTTGTGTTGGAGATTTATCTGCCACTTATGCGAATAAGGAAAAAAAAAAAAGGGAAACACGGGGAAATCACTCATTATATTTATGTTTGCAATGCTATTACGGAGGAGGGGGGGGGTTTTCCACATTCACCAGCGAAGTTTTTGATTGGGGATCCTGGGAGGAAAGGCGACCTCGAGGATGAAGCATTGACACCGTGCGCATTACAGATAAGTAATTTATTTATTTTTTTATTCCACTGGAAGAATGGGCATATGTTAGAATTGATACAAACCTCAATCTATACAGCGAGCCTGTCATTTTGCTAGGTCGAATGTACGCTGTTAATATTGATAGGATTCCTTTTAATTTCTGTTTGTTGATAGAAATTTAGGGATGCGATATATCTCTGTAATTTAGGGGACGGTTTCAAGAAAAGCTCGATCCTCTGAATATTTCAGTTTTCTATTAATCTCTCCAACGATTTCATCATTCCAGCAGTTGCCACTAGCGATCGATGCAATTTCCATTTTGGCAGGAGTTTGTTGTTAAACTCTGCACAGTGCATCAGATATGGGCGATCCATTGTTTATTATCTGTTATTATGAGTTGTTGTTAAAACTCTCTGTAGTATATAAGAAAATTTTGTGGCCATTGACAGAGTTTAGATCTGTGTGTAGTAGCTTTAAGGGTTAGATTTCCCATGGTTGTGTAGATAGGGTTTCGACCATACTGAGATAACCTCTATATTTTATGAAATAGTACAGTGTTGTATGCTTATTATTGACCACGCCGAGGTATGACTTTGACATTTTTGACCCGATCTTTAGAGTTAATTCTCTGCACTTGATACATTACCCCGGTGATCTGACATATCTATCTTTTACTTAACCGAGCTGTAATCTCATCTACATCTCCTTTGGATCAATTCGATCTTTTGGCGGAACTGGAGATACACTTTTCCTTCGGGTTATTTATGCTGCTGAGATTATTGAGCATGATAGGTCTTTTTGTTAGAATAGTGTGAGTCTAGAACAGGTGGTTAAAAACTTGGGTTTATTAGTGTTATGACAGAGTTAGATTATTTTTGATAGGATAATGCGAAGCTACGAACACTTGATTAAAAATTGGGTTTATAAATTTTTAAGTCAGAGTTTGGCTTCTACTTAAGTCGAGTTTGAAATTCGAATTAGATCCCTGGTAAAGTAGTATGTTTGAATGTCCTTACGCTGTTTCACACTTTTCCTTTAAACTCTTTGATAGTCTTTTCTGAAAAGTGCAGGTACCTGCTAGATAGGTATTTGTGTTGATATCTTTAATTGATAAAGTATTGCTGCAATTCTCCTCTAACCACTCCGGAAAATGTAAGCTTGACCCCGTAAGGTTTTTACTGTTATTCTAGATAACAGCCTTATGAGAGTTGCGTTTAATCTTTAGAATGTTTTAGGTGTAAGCCTTAAACCACAGTAAGAGATTTACGTAGTATTATGTTCTGCGTTTTAATAAGGTTAAGGATCAGTGATAGGAAGTTATCTGCACATATATAAGAGTGTGAGCTCTGTTTGGAAGGGTTAAAGAAGATTACCCTTGTTGTTATATTGATGAATGCAACAAATGTGTTGCCGATGTAACCTCCTCTTGATGGATAATATATGATGAGCAATCTTGGTGGACGTAGCCCTCAAGTTGGGGGTGAACCACGTGTATATCGCGTTGTCCTCTTCTCATTTGTGCTTTGTGTGATTTATCCTTCTTTTGTCTCTTTCGTATGGGTCTCATGTGATTTATTTTTATTATTGAAGGTGATTTAAAAATGTGAAGGAATTCATTCAAGTTAGTAGTACTCAATGAATATTAAAATGAATATGTTAGATAGAGCATCGACTTTTATGATTATTAGTTGCTTCAAGAAATCTACTATAGATGATACTATTCCAATTATACTTAAGGGTCATAAGAAGTGGTTAAATGATGCAATAACCTATAGATACTTGGATATGGAAAGATGTTAAGTTAGGGACTATGAGCTTAAGAAAATAAGTAAATATGAGTGGATGTTATTGCTTAAGTAATGTAAATGACACTTATAGATTATTGAGTAGAATGTTCATCATCTATTAAGATAGTGGGGTTAAGCTTTCCTTATACTCTAAATACTAGGTATAAACGGAAACAATATAAGGTCTTTAAGAATGGCTTAAATATTGAAGATGAAAATAGTACAACTTATCTCATATGTGTGATCATGCTGATTTGATGTATCTACCTTATGCACGTGTGAATATATATAATGGATATCTAATCGTCAATTGGTTGTTGTCAGGATAGAGGGCCATGGTCCTAAATAATAAGTTGTGAAGTTCTTGTAACATCATGTAATTTACATATGAAAACGGGTCTTAGTATTAATACATAAGTCCATGTTAGTTACATTTGATGGGTAAGACCTCCAGGGAATGCTCAAGGTAAATTGTGAGGTGAGCTAATGAAATTCTGTTACTTAAATGGTCTTCTTATTATGAAATGTTTATGAGATTATGAATATCAAAACAGTATAGATTTTTATGATGAAGAACAATTTTTAGCTCGTCTTTCGATCATTAACATTAATTGGTTAATGGGGTTGACACATGGGTATGTTATGTCATTATGTTTCATTCTTTGATGATAACCAGTATCAAGAAAGTGTATTACATAAATTGAGGTCTTTTATGTTATTAAAGTGAGTTTTGCTTAATAGCTAGAGGAGTAAAAAATTATTTTTCTCAAATAACACTAACAAATTCATGGGGATGTCACATATGGTATCAGAGCATTAGGTTACAACACTAAGGCCTAATGAGCTCAACTCGCGATAATTGAATATGAAGGTTTTGAGTTTACTAATCAATGGTTTGATTCAGTTTGGATGCATGGATTGTACCGGAGGTGGGGAAAATGAATCTCCGAGCTCGACTACAAGCGCAGGTTACAAACACTTGGGATTATTGGGCTCAATAGACGCAAACCTAAAACGTCAGTTCCAAGGATCGGCAAGAGGTAAGCAACATGACGTTTGGAAATAGCAAGTAAGTGTGTTCCATTTCGCTGGAACATTATAATGGCTTAGTACTGTCTATTGGCGAACATACATCGTATACGTCTCTTTATGTAATTGAATGATCTTCTTTTGATAAAATACTGAACGATGAATATCTCGTCATACTCTACAATGTATTTCATACTCTATAAGGTCAAAATTTACTATGGGAGGTAAGTCTTTATGAAATGGGTAATTGAAAGTAGAGTAAAAGCATGTATTGGAAGTTATCCTAACTATTTCAAAGTGAAGATATAGGCTACGGAAGTCTCCTAATTTGGTTGACCTTAGATGACTAAGTAAACGGGATTCACCAATAGCCTAGATTTCCAAATATGAAATTTAGATGGGAAATGTAAGCAACTAAGATCTGTTAAAAGATCCATTAAGTTCAGATCAAAAGTGAGTCTATATGTTAAAAGGTCCATTAAAGATTTGATAGTTTGGGTCAGTCTTGGATTTTGAACTACGTAAGAAAAACGATCAAGTTCCGTTTACATTGGAGTTATCTTAAGGTTTATAAATTTATAATGCTGTTGACCTTAGTAGTAAAATCTGTAAAGGTGCATGCTGCAGGAGGAGCCATTGTGAATTTGATATTCTAGTTGTGAGGGAAGCATAATTATGTGATGTTAAGATGTTGTTTCTTTTTCTGAGGTATCAACTATAAGTGAGTTACATATGCTAAATTTATATTCCATAAGAAGTATAGTTTGGCTAGACTAAGATGTCTGGTTTCTTTTGAACAAAGAAATTAACTTTAATTGGTGTGAAGTTTTCTATGACTAGGAAATTGTGAGATTACAAAAGAGAAAGATTTGTTACTAGTCTCCTTGCCAATCAATTTCATTCTAGTATGTAATTGTATAGAATAAGTAATTATAATACGATTTTTGCGACATTGAAGCATGCTTGTACCCTTACATATAAGTACAACAAAAGGAAAATGGTTATAATTACAAGGTATACATGTGAATATTAATCAGTTAATACATAGGATGGAAAAGATATGAGTACCTTTTATATATACCTCTTATTTTCAGTAATTTCTACTAAGATAGACGTAGGAAACAATGAGTAGTAGTTATACTTGTAATTGTTCAATATTTATGATGACTTGCTATCCATGAACAACTATATGCTATTTTGTTAAGGGACAGATTATTGGAACCTAGAACCCACATGAAATAAATACAGGTTAGAAGGATGCGGTAATCTTCTGACGTCCTTATGTTGCCACAAGGAATGACTGTTTTTATTTACGATGTGTTAAGGAAAACAAAAAAAAATGACATGGAAGTTGCAGGATAGATCAGAGGTGATCTTGGAGACAATAATCGAGGTATAAGCTTTTACGAAGCAAGTAAAAATGATGTTTGAACGTAGGTTATATGTACGATTTTTCTTATGATTTAATTACCTTTATACGACTAACACTTTGAATGTTGTGGTCGAGTAAATGTTATTTTGTTTCTCACACATCACTGCCTGACACCCATCAATGGGTAAATGTGGGATATATATATATATATCGATTCATTTATAATACTAATGTGTGATGATACAAGTAAAACTGGAATCTCGGCAGATGAAGGTGAGCTATGCGGTCGCCTTTGGAAAGGTACAGGGTTATCTGTATAAGGTATGTAAATTTGTTTTAGACGATTGGTTATCTCTATATGATGTTAGGGTATACAACAGGGTTGTATAACTAAAATAGGAATTGTGTTGAAATGGTGAAATCTAACATTTGAGGTTAAATGAGCATAATGTCCATGGAACATCATAGGAAGAATGTTATATCATGTTCAAAGCATTATGAAGTATTATAAGCTAGTATGTGTAATAGGAAATGACACCTTAGATGATCACATATGGATATTTTATTAAGAAAGATGATTTTCTGTTTAAAGAAGGGATCTTCTTACAATATTTGATTTTGTATATAAAGTGATACTAACAAGTGAAATTTGGCAGATGGTGAAATTTCTGTGAAGCTTGTGAAAATGCAAGAGCATAAATATTATGCATGGTAAAATAAGGGGGGTGAGGATTTAAGATCCACGTCGCAACTGTTGTGGATTCTTTTAAATTTTGATATATTTTTAATCAGGAAACTCGACCAGATTGGTCAGAGTAATCGTATGGGTACAGAATGTAATGTGACGAAATAAATTTTTCTAGACTCAAGCAAGGTGGCTTGGGGAAAATAAATTCCGGGACTCAAGCGAAAAGGCCTGAGGGGAATTGTGTAAAGAGTGTTGTAATGGCAATGAAATACTCCCTGAAATCAGGGATTGAACAGCCACTAGGATTCTCGGAGAATCGGCTGGCTGTAAGACCTGGGCAAGCTATAAGAAAATGTATATGTGGGAGGCAGGACGCTGCTTAGTATGCATGAAAGAAATGTTTGCTGCGTGAGCACTAAGGTGTTAGGCAAGACATGAAAGAAATGTTTGCTGCGTGAGCACTATGGTGTTAGGCAAGACATGAAAGAAATGTTTGCTGCGTGAGCACTAAGGTGTTAGGCAAGACATGAAAGAAATGTTCGCTGCGTGAGCACTAAGGTGTTAGGCAATACATGAATGAAATGTTTGCTGCATGAGCACTAAGGTGTTAGGCAAGGCATGAGAGAAAGAATTGCTGCGTGAGCACTAAGGTGTTAGGCAAGAATCTCCTGGATCAAGTTAATGCTATTTGTTGATTTTTATCAACAGTATACAATCATGGAGCACTAGATTTATTCCATATATTACAAGTGATATGTGCAATAAAGAACTCATGATTTATGTTTCTGAGTTTGATTATGAAGTTGATGACAAGTTGTTACTAAACATTGTTCTTTTGAATTCTAGTTTTGCGATACAAAAGATTACTCCAAGAGAAGAATGAACACCGAGGACGGTGTTATTTTAAAGGGGTGGAGGATGTGATATCCCTCCTTTATGACCTATTTTAAACTTTATTTTTTGTTATTTTTAATAAATGTAATTGTTATTGTGTAAACGACACTGGTGAGGAGCTCAAGCCCAAGGCCATCAGTAAGTTTTGAGATTTATGAGGTTTAATTCATCAGTCGTAAAACTATAAACTTAGAATCAAGGCCACGAGAATTTCTTTTAAAAATATATATATATATATATATTCTATATATATATATAATATATGTGATAATCAACTATTCTATATATGTATTCTTGTTAACCTATCTCTGAGAAAATCACCATCCCTTTATGTAACCTAGCGGGTAAGCATATTTTCCACTTAACGGATGTGAGTTAACATTGAGAAGGAATACTTATTAAATTCGAACCCTAAAGAGTTAAAAGTACCACTCATTCTTAACCCTCCACTTCCTATTTTGTATAAGTATGAAGAACATGTAGCTTGAGTTGAGGGATTCTTCCACCGCCACTTGTTGATTTGTTTTAATGGAAGAAAAACCATATGAAGAGTGGGGGGAAGGCTCGGCGAAGGAGGAAGAAATCTCTACCAGACGGTGTAGATGGCTCGGCGTTGAGGGAATTTAGGAGGATTGTCTCCTTGAGTGAGGCACCGAATCGCCACCTCCACCACTTGCTTCCTAAAACCCACGATCCTCACTTTAATGGAAGGATTAGTTGGTTCAAAACAAAATCGCCAATTGTCTTAAATAACTCGACCATTGTTATAGTGGAGCGGGGAAATTTAAGCTGGGCTGCCACTTGGTTCCAAGCAGCCTTGAAAATACCGCCATTTGTTCATCAGTTCTTCGGGGGGTGTGTATTCATTTTTTGTGTTGGAGATTTATCTGCCACTTATGCGAATAAGGAAAAAAAAAAAAGGGAAACACGGGGAAATCACTCATTATATTTATGTTTGCAATGCTATTACGGAGGAGGGGGGGGGTTTTCCACATTCACCAGCGAAGTTTTTGATTGGGGATCCTGGGAGGAAAGGCGACCTCGAGGATGAAGCATTGACACCGTGCGCATTACAGATAAGTAATTTATTTATTTTTTTATTCCACTGGAAGAATGGGCATATGTTAGAATTGATACAAACCTCAATCTATACAGCGAGCCTGTCATTTTGCTAGGTCGAATGTACGCTGTTAATATTGATAGGATTCCTTTTAATTTCTGTTTGTTGATAGAAATTTAGGGATGCGATATATCTCTGTAATTTAGGGGACGGTTTCAAGAAAAGCTCGATCCTCTGAATATTTCAGTTTTCTATTAATCTCTCCAACGATTTCATCATTCCAGCAGTTGCCACTAGCGATCGATGCAATTTCCATTTTGGCAGGAGTTTGTTGTTAAACTCTGCACAGTGCATCAGATATGGGCGATCCATTGTTTATTATCTGTTATTATGAGTTGTTGTTAAAACTCTCTGTAGTATATAAGAAAATTTTGTGGCCATTGACAGAGTTTAGATCTGTGTGTAGTAGCTTTAAGGGTTAGATTTCCCATGGTTGTGTAGATAGGGTTTCGACCATACTGAGATAACCTCTATATTTTATGAAATAGTACAGTGTTGTATGCTTATTATTGACCACGCCGAGGTATGACTTTGACATTTTTGACCCGGTCTTTAGAGTTAATTCTTTGCACTTGATACATTACCCCGGTGATCTGACATATCTATCTTTTACTTAACCGAGCTGTAATCTCATCTACATCTCCTTTGGATCAATTCGATCTTTTGGCGGAACTGGAGATACACTTTTCCTTCGGGTTATTTATGCTGCTGAGATTATTGAGCATGATAGGTCTTTTTGTTAGAATAGTGTGAGTCTAGAACAGGTGGTTAAAAACTTGGGTTTATTAGTGTTATGACAGAGTTAGATTATTTTTGATAGGATAATGCGAAGCTACGAACACTTGATTAAAAATTGGGTTTATAAATTTTTAAGTCAGAGTTTGGCTTCTACTTAAGTCGAGTTTGAAATTCGAATTAGATCCCTGGTAAAGTAGTATGTTTGAATGTCCTTACGCTGTTTCACACTTTTCCTTTAAACTCTTTGATAGTCTTTTCTGAAAAGTGCAGGTACCTGCTAGATAGGTATTTGTGTTGATATCTTTAATTGATAAAGTATTGCTGCAATTCTCCTCTAACCACTCCGGAAAATGTAAGCTTGACCCCGTAAGGTTTTTACTGTTATTCTAGATAACAGCCTTATGAGAGTTGCGTTTAATCTTTAGAATGTTTTAGGTGTAAGCCTTAAACCACAGTAAGAGATTTACGTAGTATTATGTTCTGCGTTTTAATAAGGTTAAGGATCAGTGATAGGAAGTTATCTGCACATATATAAGAGTGTGAGCTCTGTTTGGAAGGGTTAAAGAAGATTACCCTTGTTGTTATATTGATGAATGCAACAAATGTGTTGCCGATGTAACCTCCTCTTGATGGATAATATATGATGAGCAATCTTGGTGGACGTAGCCCTCAAGTTGGGGGTGAACCACGTGTATATCGCATTGTCCTCTTCTCATTTGTGCTTTGTGTGATTTATCCTTCTTTTGTCTCTTTCGTATGGGTCTCATGTGATTTATTTTTATTATTGAAGGTGATTTAAAAATGTGAAGGAATTCATTCAAGTTAGTAGTACTCAATGAATATTAAAATGAATATGTTAGATAGAGCATCGACTTTTATGATTATTAGTTGCTTCAAGAAATCTACTATAGATGATACTATTCCAATTATACTTAAGGGTCATAAGAAGTGGTTAAATGATGCAATAACCTATAGATACTTGGATATGGAAAGATGTTAAGTTAGGGACTATGAGCTTAAGAAAATAAGTAAATATGAGTGGATGTTATTGCTTAAGTAATGTAAATGACACTTATAGATTATTGAGTAGAATGTTCATCATCTATTAAGATAGTGGGGTTAAGCTTTCCTTATACTCTAAATACTAGGTATAAACGGAAACAATATAAGGTCTTTAAGAATGGTTTAAATATTGAAGATGAAAATAGTACAACTTATCTCATATGTGTGATCATGCTGATTTGATGTATCTACCTTATGCACGTGTGAATATATATAATGGATATCTAATCGTCAATTGGTTGTTGTCAGGATAGAGGGCCATGGTCCTAAATAATAAGTTGTGAAGTTCTTGTAACATCATGTAATTTACATATGAAAACGGGTCTTAGTATTAATACATAAGTCCATGTTAGTTACATTTGATGGGTAAGACCTCCAGGGAATGCTCAAGGTAAATTGTGAGGTGAGCTAATGAAATTATGTTACTTAAATGGTCTTCTTATTATGAAATGTTTATGAGATTATGAATATCAAAACAGTATAGATTTTTATGATGAAGAACAATTTTTAGCTCGTCTTTCGATCATTAACATTAATTGGTTAATGGGGTTGACACATGGGTATGTTATGTCATTATGTTTCATTCTTTGATGATAACCAGTATCAAGAAAGTGTATTACATAAATTGAGGTCTTTTATGTTATTAAAGTGAGTTTTGCTTAATAGCTAGAGGAGTAAAAAATTATTTTTCTCAAATAACACTAACAAATTCATGGGGATGTCACACCCATTTATTTGGAAACTGACCACTAAAAGACCTAGTCATCTTTAAAAGCCATCAAATTTGACCAGAGGCTCACACTTTTTCTCACGAGAAAATTTACCTTGTGGTTCTGCTGTATGCACACAAGAGATTCGATGAGGGGAAGATATTTTTTAGTTGTAGTGTAAGTCTGTTTCACTTCTGCTCAGTGTATATTTTTTTGATGAGTGCAAAGGTTTATTTTGAGGTGTATTGCAAGTCTCCATTGATTGCTGGAAGTACAACTTGAGTGCCTTGCTTTTACATAGAGTCTTCTACCTAGTGGTTCAATAAATAGGCTGGGGTGTCCAAAGGATCAAGTGATATTGGCTGCTTCTTCTGGATAAGGTTGGGAGAAACAAGCCTCTTTGGGTATTTGTCTACCCTATCTACATTATCAGTTTCTACTTGTTATTTCATTTCTAGTAATTGTAAATTATTGTAATTCTGGGTTGCTGTTTTCTTAATATTGTTAGTTATTACTAATCAGATTGAAATGAATGACTTTTTGAACTGTATGAAGAAGTAATATAATAATGGTAGATTAAATTACTTCCCTACATTTTTCCACACACTGTCTTTGTGTCATACTCTAGTGCACGGAAGGGTGTTTAAATATAGATAAATGATATGCAGTAGATAGAATGACTTAATAGACAAACTCTGTTATGTTTCCCGAATTTCCTTATCTATTTAGATTTTGCAATTAAAATATCTTATGTTTCAGTCATAGAAAAACATAACAACATTTATACTATGTAGACATTGTAATATCTTTACATTTATAGCAACAGAAATAGAAGAAATCAAATAGTCCCATGTTTCTGTACAAAACCCTAAGTACAGTTATAGGGTATCATTTTATATTTCAGAAAGCAAATAATGTATAACTTATAATATTATTTTCAATATAAGAATCCTTCTAAGACTCTTATCTCTCTTCCTTTTGAATTTTAAATAGTATCGAGATACATCTTATAGATCAATATAAAACAAGGTAAATCGAAAACAAACATATCTACTATACAGCACTAATAGTATCTTTTCATTTATTTAACCTTGAAACATTACTTTATTTATAAATACAAAACAACTCTAATTTTGGACGAATGTCCCAAAGTTTCAAACCCTAGCTAGTTACAATAGAACACTAAGTTAAACATTTCATCTTTTAGCAAATCAAATAGAATTTCCAATACAGAGCTCGACTACACAAAGACTTTTCCATACAGTCTACACCTTACAGGTTATGTAATAATTCATGGATTTGAAAACCTTATCATTTATAGAGTTAAGTAAAACAAAATAGTAATTAGTGTTGGTTAGGGCTTCACAACCCTTATGACCGTAACCCTTAAACTTTAAAAGCACATAAATATTTTAGACAGGGTTTCGAACCAAGGCATTTTTCCTTTTATAACATATAGTAGTAACACAGTCACATCCTGTACAAGCCTAACCTAAACGCAGAAACCACATTCGACAAAGGGCTCAAGGCCATTGACAATAAAACAACTGAACATTTTCAAACAAACCTAAGTTAACAACACATTATTTGACAAGAGACATACGAGACTAGGTCTCGAAATTCACAAAGATCGATTTCACAAACCTTTCGAATATATCTTTTTACAAAAATGAGTACAGAGTGTGAAACTACAAACAAACTAGGCATTTGGCCATTTCGGTTCTTGGCCTTTAAACAAAACTCAACATATTATAAACCTTCAGGAATGGGCTTTTCCCTTAGCATTGTTCTAACAAACATCGTTGAAAATAATGCAAGCTCTCAGGAGTAGTGCTCTCAGGCACGGCTCTTATAAAACGACATTAAGATTCAAACACATAATAGTTACCATAACCTTTTTCATTTCATCAAAATTGCTGAGGGTTGAACCCTTTTCAGACAGTTGTTACACTTATCAGCAAATTGATACACAGTAAAACGTTGTAGATTCAGCGCCAAGGTAGGTCAAGGATTCAATCCTCCCTACACTATCCATATGGCTTACAAACATTACAATGTCGACAACATCCACAGCCAGACCACAAGGCTAAAGATTCGGCTAAAAACCAGACAAGGAACAACAGTTTGCCAAGTTGAAACCTACATGAAACCATCAAGGCTTACCAGGTTTCAAGCACATTTCCCACTTAGCTTCGAACATAGAAACCCAAAACCGAAGAGTACCTGCCATACAAAACATAGCATGGTTAAAAGATGAATATGAAGCTCAAAACAAAATATAGACAGTTGCAACATTATAAACTATCGTGGAACTAACGACTTACTTGTCAAAAGGAACTTTGTTTCTGAACTGAACATGCCTGCATCTGACGAGAACCAGAGCCAAACACACCACTAGAAAACTCAGCAAAAGAAGTACTTGGCTCTTGGAGCTCACTATGTAAAGTTTACAAGTTACAGGTCGGGGTATCGAACCCTGGAGAGGTGCCTCCAAAACATCTCTGTAAACCCTAAGAAACCGCAGCCTGTCGACCTCTCCAAAACCCCACTCACTACCAAATGAATCCCAAGATTATGCTCATGTCAAGGTAAGTCCAAAGCAGTTAGGGTTAGCACCATGACCAAGGAAACCACGTGAAGACTTGCCACTGGGGATGCCACTAGAAATTCCACCCACAACACTTTAATGCACTTTTATTACCATATCTACTGTTTACATCACACCTGCCATCGCATTATAACCAAGTCAGGGTTTTGGTTTTGCATGGTTTACAACCATACTATAGTATGGATATGTTTTCTCAAAGGTCAAACTACTATCCTTTAATTTATCCAAGTATTATGCATGTTTTTCCATTACACCATATCCTAGGTTAAGGTTTCGGCCATCCAATATGGTGAGACTTACAACCATAATATAAAATTGTTACATTATTCCTAAATTCATTTAAACATTGCATGTTGCCAACCTTGCAAATAAAATATTATGTATAACACCTTTTCAATCAAACCCTTGTATATAATATAAGGACCATAAAGGGCATATAAAAACTAATACATAGTTAATGTATTATAACCATCCATTGTATAATCTAATGTTACTATGCTCTAGTAGTTTAAACATCCATGGTATAAATTATTAGATAGAAGCGCATATAGTGTATAGTTTACAACTATAGACTATTGTCAAGTCACCATAATAACATTATTACATCTAGGTTATGCATATAATGCATAAGACCAAAAGATAGGATTAATATTATAGTGTTAGCACAAAAGCTTAGGCTATGATTCCTTTCATACATTGTTGCATGATATAATTCATAATTTAAGAAGTTTAATGCCTTTAGCCTTGAAGGCCAAGCTAAATACCTTATTTTATGACTTAGTAAAACACAAGTGTAATAGCAATAAATACAAGTTCTGAGACTCGAATTATAACTAAAAATTACATAAACAACTTGAGTATAATTGAAGATCATACTAGAATAGATCTCACCTGGAAATACTTCAGGTTACTCTAATTCCCTTTTATAGCATTGAAGGCTAACTGAAGTTAAATAGGACCTCTTTATGCATTTCGAAACAATATTGCTCTTACCTGCGATCTGCGATAGAAGTTCAAATACTTTAGCTAAAATAGCTAAGTAAGCCTTGGGGGGGGCCATAGGACCCCTTCATCATCAATAAGAAAATTAAACAGTTAGTACATATATATGAAATCAATATCAAGTTAAATCTATAAACTATCGACATCTAATTAAGTAAACATAGGTGATCAAGACTGCATGATTGAGGAAAAAAACATCCAACAACATCATAATATAGACACAAATACATTCCACAAAATTTGTAATACAACATACATACATGATCAATGAAACATGTTATTTTAGTATGTCATTAGATAAACAAATAAACATTTATTACACTTCCGCACGGTAATTATAGCACTTAATGCTACTCTAAAAAATTCTAAATTTTTGTGATTTTTTGGATGTTACAAGTATATATATTGAGGCATTATGGCCCTATTTCTAAGGAGCACCACGTGTCTAAATACACACAAGAAATGTGCGAAAGAAGGTACAAGGTTTTGCATTGATTGCATGCTTTTTATAAATATCACCAGTTGGTGTCATGTGCGTGTCATGAGGGATGAAATTTGAAGGGCAGGGTCCTATTTCATTTTGAAGGGCTACGATATATTAAACTCTTTAATGTTAACATGTAAGAATAAATCATTATTTTATATGAAAATGTAATAGTACATTGAATCTTCAGTATATATTAAAAATAAATTGCAATGTAATTGAATTTTATCATGATATGACTAACAAACTCTGTGTCATGGTAGCTTAGAATTATTAGAGATTGAACTTGACAAGTGTCTCGGCTCATTTTTCATTTTTTGTTGTTACTGAAGATGACATAACCGTTCATGGTTTATTCTCATTTCTAACCCATGTTAAGATGAATATGTACAACTTAAGATATTTATCGTGCAAGTCTCTATTTTGATGTCACTTAGGTGTGTGGAGTCGAATGTGGTCTACACTTGATGTTTAGAAGACAAATTCATGATTTCTAACATTTTGGTATAGTCTGTTAAGAGTTGTAATCTCAATGGTCCTAAGTTGGTTAGTTAGTTGAGTCAATGGTCCTAAGTTAGTTGAGTTAGTTGTGACTAGGTCATTAGTCGACCCATGTTATACACTGGCCCATAGTATTAGCCAGTTGTTTTGGTCTTATGTGAAACTATATATATGTGTGCTTAATAATGAGAAGGAAATCAATATGCACTTTTTGTTTCTGCTCTTTATGTTCTGTGTATTGCAAAATTTCTCATCGTATCAAAGCGTATGGCCTGATCCATACTTGTTGTTGTTGGGTAAGCCTTTTCACATAGTGGAAAGCACACACGTGTAGATCAACTCTGATCATGGTATCAGAGTTGACGGCCTGATCCTTCGATCTTGCTTTTTGGGTAATCCTTTTCAGAAGTTGGACAGCACACACACACGGCTGGAAGTTGAAGCACAGACGGAGATAGAACACTCGGGCCACAACAAAATTAAAAAAAAATAAAAAATTCGACGGAAATTTTTTTTTTTGACGAAAAAAAAAAAATCAGTGGAAAAAACCCCTGAAGGGAGGTTGTCGCACTCTGCTTGAAGGAAAACTATGACGTCTCACCCTGGCTGAAGAGAAACTGCAATGTTGTCACACATTGGCTGAGGACAACCTACGACGACCGTCACAAGCTTGTTAGAAGGAATATTGCGACGGCTAGCCTTGGACTTATAGGATTTTGTCCGTCGCACCCCATCAACGAACTATATCAGTTAGTAGACTGCGACGATCAGTTTAAGAGTTGTCATAATCCATCGAAATCCTGAAGATGAAGCCGATATCAGGTCCATTGTTGAATGGCAAGACGAGTGTTAGGATATTTAGACACTTAGGAGTTAGTTAAGATCAACTTGTGTAATATATCCGTTAGGAAAAGTGTGTTTCTTTATTATGCATTAGTATGCATTTGTAAATACTTAATCTGACAGTCATGATATGTTCCCGACATATAGTGATCCGACGGCTCAACTTCTCTTAGATCATACCTACCCTTGATCTATGGCTTAACACCCGATTGGTACATGATCTCTATTTAAAGAGCATGGAGGGTCATTGGAAAGTTGATTGATTATGAGAAGCTCATTTGTAACTTTCTTTCTTTGAATAATAAATTGTCCAATAGAAGCTATTTGGCTGAGGCCGTGGAGTGTTTTCCTCACGAGGGTTTAAACCACGTCCAAACATCGGTGTATCGATCTATGATCTATTTGTGTGAAGTGGTTGCTCTAGGTGTTCGGTCTTTTGGGAGTACCTTGTGTACCCGAACATGGTATCAGAGCTTTTATGAAGAGCCCCTTCCGGTTATGATCTAGATCTTGAACTGTTGTTGCCGAAACTTGAAAGGGTTTCTGGTTTTGGTATTTCTGTGCATTTTTGGGCTATGGGAGGTGTTCCATTGTGTCTAGAGTGTCGTTTCCATTGGGAAATAGTTTTTGTTTGATCGAAAACGGTTCTCGGTTGTTTCATAAACGCGTATTTCATCAGATCTCAAGGTATAATGTTACAGTGACGCTTTTTTTATTTCTATTTTAAAGAAGAAAAATATTTCATATTTTATCGGTTTTATTATTAGATTTTTTTGTTTTGGATTGTTGCTTTCCCTGTCTGCATATGATCTTTGTCGTGCACCTTGTGCGATCTCGGTGAATCAGAAACAGAAAGGGAAGGGGTTTTTGTCGGCTGCGTATGCTCTTTGCTATGCACCTTGAGCGATCTAGGAAAATCAGAAACATAGAGAAAACGTAGACTTTCCAGGAAAGCTAACAAGATCTAACCCCAAACGTGTGGAAAAGTTTTTTTTGTTTCAGTTTGTGCTGTGTTTTTGTAGGAAAAAAGCAAGCACAAAAACCGAGCAAGAAGAGTACAAAAAAAAAGCCCCCTTCCTCATTCCCATATTTTACATACCTTTTAATCTAGCTCACTTGGTTGAAAGTTGTTTTATTCCTTAATGGGTCTTGAGTTCAAGTCTTAGGAAGTTACTTTTAAAAGAAAAAGTACATGAAATTTCTATTTTCAAGTTGCTTTATTGTAAAAGTGCATCTCACTTAAATAATAAAAAAAATAAAAATAAAATGTGAGCCACTTAAGTTCTTTTTTATTGTTGCACTATTTAAAGTAACATCATTGTAAAAGTGAAATCACTTATTTTATAAAAGTGATTCACCTAAGAAACTTTCTTGTAAAGTGATTGTCAAAGGTTCATCTTGGGAAGAGGGGGGTCCTTTTTTTTAGCTGGTCATTTTCTATCTGCCACGTCACTATTGAGGACATCTTCAATAGTTTCTTTATTCAAGCATAACTTCATCATATAGAGTCAGTTTTTGGTGCCTTTTTTTTTAAACCACCTATTTTTTTGAGCTCTTCACATCCAAACGATTGGTTTCTGCTTTTATAGCCATTAATTTACAAATATGTCCGCCGCTTGTAATATTCTACTTACCAGTTCCAACTATTTCTCATGGAAATATCGTATGGAAGATGTTCTACGAAGTAGAGGACTTTTCAGAATTACCTCAGGGAAAGAAACAGAACCTACTGATGATGATAAGAAAATCAAATGGGAAAATAGATGTGATGAAGCTCATGGATTGATTGGGATGTCAATCTCTACTGATTTGCGATTCCACATATCTAGAATTGATGAACCTGATGCTGCTTGGGACAAGTTGGAATCTGTGTTCGATAAACACAATAAAATTTGAGGTCACTAACTCGAAAATGAGTTGATTTCTTTAAATCCAAGTGATTTTTCATGCATTCAAGATTATTTATCTAAGTACAAAACTCTTAAACTCTTATGTGCAGAATGTAAGATTAATAGGGAAGACAAACAATGCATTTATCATATTCTTTCAAAACTTGGACCTGCATATTTTGTTTTTGTATCTACATTTTACTCCATAAACGATTCCTTGAATGCAGCTAGCTATCAAGAGCCTAGTCTTGAATCCTTTTGTGATTCCTTGATTAGAGAGCAAGATAAGCTCATCCATCTTGGAATAATCAACAATGCAGATACATCTAGGAAAGCCTTATTGTCCCAACAGAAAGAAAATTCCAAGCCTCCCAAGAAACAAAATTTTCACAATAATAAGTCAAACAAGGGTCCCAAACCCTCTCAATTAGCTCCTTCCTTAAAAAATGACAAAGGATCCAAGCCAAAAGGCAAGAAGACTGAGCGACATTTCAACTATTGCGAAAAATATAATCATATTGAATCTAAGTGTTTCAAGAAGATGGAAGCCTTGGAAGCAGCAATGAAGAAGCACCACATCAGCCTAGATTCGCCTTCAGAATCTACCTCATGGACATGCACTTTGTGCTTCTGGTTATTCTTATAATGCATCTTCTTCTTCTACTTCAAATGAATGGCTCATTGATTCTGGAGCATCTTATCATATGTCTAAGGATTAAACCATATTTTCTACTATGCATGAATGTAACACCAAAGAAATATTTGTTGGTGATGATAGATCTCTAAGTGTTGTAGGAGCTGGAAGAGTTCCAGTAGATAATGGTCATTTCAGTGATGTACTATGTGTTCCAAGAATTTCCTGCAATCTGTTATCAGTCTATCAAATCACTCATTTTGATGAAGGTAAAACTGTGATGTTTACACCTCACTAGGTTGTAATCAAGGATTTTAAAGATCCTCAACAGGTCCTAGCTACCGAAATTGTTGATGATATTACCAGGTTGTACAAGTTTAACAACTTTGGGCAATCACCTTTTTCTTTAGTTTTTGTTGCTCATAGTTATAACTTGAACAAACTTTGGCATGAGCGATTTGGTCACTTAAATTATCGCTCATTGCAACAACTATGTAAAGACAATATGGTGACAGGTCTTCCGATGATATCTTGTAGGGATGGTGTTTGTTCCGGTTGTGTACTCGAAAAACATTATTGGAAAATTTTTGACAAACGTGCCTCTTGGCACACCTCGGTTCCCTTGGAGCTTGTGCAGAGTGACTTGTGTGGTCCTCTTCCATCTGCTTCCTTTTCTTGTTTCAAATATTTCTTAACTTTCATTGATGATTACACTAGATGCACTTTGGTTTATTTCCTAAAACTTAAGAGTGAAGTATTTAACATGTTCTTGGCCTATAAGGCCCTTGTTGAAAAACAATCTGGTCATTAAGTTATTAAGTGAAGATTTGACAATGGAGGAGAATATGTTAACAAAAATTTCACTACTTTCTGCACTGAACAAGGAATCCAACAATAGCACACTGTTCCATATACACCACAACAAGATGGTGTAGCTGAGCGGAAGAACCGCACTTTAAAAGAAATGGCTAATTGTATGATCCAATCTAAGGGACCAAGTCTTGAATTTTGGGCTGAAGCCATTAATTGTGCAAATTACATAGTTAATCGCACCCCCACTAAAGCATTACAAGGTATCACACCGGAAGAAGCATGGAGTAAAACTAAACCTGATGTAAGTCACTTCCGTGTGTTTAGTAGTGAAGCATGGGCTCACATTCCAGATGAAAAACGGAAAACATTGCAGCCTAAAAGTGAAAAGTGCATATTTGTTTGATATTCTGAAGATGTAAAAGGTTATAGACTTCCTCAACCACATTCTCATGTCGTAATCATTAGAAGAGATGTTAAATTTGATGAAAATCTCTTGGCCTGTGAGCCTAACTCGGCAATTGTACCATCTTTGGCTTGTGAGCCTCATTCGACGATTGTGCCTTCTTCTTCTTCTTCCAACTTCCTTGACAGGTTTCCAACTCTAGTTTCTGATGATGACAGTGAGGATGAAAATCCACCTTCTCCTACTCATGTTCCTCCAGTTGCACCAGCACAAGTGCTTCCTCGATCGGTCTGTTCAACATGTGAAGCAGCTGGTGATCTTGCTGGTGATCCTAGAGATCAACGTCGAACATGTTCAAAGTTTCAGCGAGCCTCTTCTCTTTTGGCTCGATTTTCTGAGAATCATGATCCAACAACCTTTGCAGAAGCTTCAGGAAATCTAGATTGCGATGCAGCTATGGATGAAGAATATCGTTCCTTAATGGAAAACGATACTTGGGATCTTTTACTTCTTCCAAAAGGAAGAAAACTTGTCAGATGTAAATGGGTCTACAGAACTAAGTATGCATCTGATGGAAGTGTTGAAAGTCTTAAGGCAGGGTTAGTTGCCAAAGGTTTTTCCCAAGTTGAAGGGATTGACTACAATGAAACCTTTGCTCCTGTTGCAAAAATGAACTCCATCTGCCTTGTTCTTTCCCTTGCATCCTTACATAACTGGGAGGTCCATTAAATGGATGTCAAGTCTTGCTTCTTACATGGTGATTTATAGGAAGAAATTTACATGGAACAACCTCCTGGATATGTTCAGAATAACTCTAGCCTTGTCTATCGCCTTAAGAAATCCTTATATGGCCTTAAGCAAGCTCCTAGAGCTTGGTATGCCAAAATGGATAGCTTGCTCCTTGACACTGGTTTTTCTAGATGCCATTTTGACCCCAATGTCTATACCAAGAAAGTAGGAAACCATCTCATCATACTTGTTCTATATGTTGATGACCTTATTCTTACTGGTAGTGACCCTAAGCTTATAACCCATGTGAAATCTAGTCTGAAGAAAAATTTTGAAATGTCAGACTTAGGACATTTGCATTATTTTCTTGGTCTCCAAGTCCTACAAATCGAGGAAGGAATATTTCTTTCTCAGTCTAAGTATGCTTGTGACCTTCTTCATCGCTTTCACATGGAAGATTGTACACCATCCCCTTCTCCCTTCCAGTCTGGAGTTAAACATTATGTCGCTTGTCCTTCACCTTAAGTAGATGCCACCTTGTATCGTCAGCTCGTTGATAGTCTCTTATACTTGACTCATTCCAATCGTGACCTTTCCTTTGCCGTTGGTCGTGTTGCCTGTTATATGCAAACACCTCATGAAAGTCACTGGAAAGCAACTAAAAGAATACTTCGATATATTTGAGGTACAATTCAGTTCAGGGTTCATTACAGTACAGGGGGGAACCCTTTGTTGGTTAGTTTCATTGATTTAGATTGGGCCAGCGATCCTAATGATCGAAAGTCTGCTATAGGTTATGTTTTTAGTCTGGGATCTGGACCTATTACTTGGGCTTGTAAGAAACAACAAGCTCTTGCTCTTTCTTCAGCAGAGGCAGAATATCGAGTCGCAATTACTGCTAGTCAGGAAGCTTTATGGCTTCGACAGATCCTTTCAGAGTTTGGATTCGAACAGTAGCAACCTACTCCACTTTGGTGCAACAATCAAAGTTCCATCAAGCTTGCCAAAGATCCAGTCCTACATCAATGCAGCAAACACAATGAGCTTCATATGCACTTCATCAAAAATTTTGTTCATGATCGTGTTCTTGAAGTACTCTTTTGTCCTGCAGATGATCAAGTTGCAGACATCTTCACCAAGTCTCTTACAAAAGCGAAGTTTTCTAAACTTTGATTTATGTTAGGAGTTCAGGAACTTGTCAGTAAGGGGGGATAGGCTCTAATGCCTGCTTCCTTCTCCTAATAGTGTCACTTTTGTAAATCCTTCAATCCTATCCCAAGTTGTTCTTAAGGGGGGATGTTAGGATATTTAGACACTTATGAGTTAGTTAAGATCAACTTGTGTAATATGTCCATTAGGAAAAGTGTGTTTCTTTAGTATGCATTTGTAAATACTTAATCCGACGGTCATTATATGTTCCTAACATAGAGTGATTCAACGGCTCAACTTCTCTTAGATCATACCTACCCTTGTTCGGTGGCTTAACACTCAATTAGTCCATGATCTCTATTTAAAGAGCATGGAGTATCATTGGAAAGTTAATCGATTATGAGAAACTTATTTGTAACTTTCTTTCTTTGCATAATAAATTGTCTTGTAGAAGCTATTTGGTCAGGGCCGTGGAGTGTTTCCCTCATGAGGGTTTAAACCATGTCAAAACATCGGTGTATCGATTTGTGATCTGTTTGTGTGAAGTGGTTGCTCTAGGTGTTTGGTCTTTTGGGAGTACCCTGTGTACCCGAACAACGAGCACTGTTCAGATCCAGTTTTGAGAAAAAGTATGGCTAACGCTGAGCCAAAATATTGGACAACATTCCAGCATTGATTGAAGAAGATCGAGTCTTACAAAGATTGATCGAAGAAGAGCTCGCGTAGAAAAGGGCCGAGAATATCTGAAGTCTGAAGGACCATTGATATTGAATACAACCAAGAAGATCGAAGATGGTGCTAGAAGAACTACTAGAAGAAACCGAAGAGGTAAGAAATATGATAACTTCAAAAGGTTCATGGAAAACCTTTGATGGAGACAATTATGATTTATAGTAATTAAAAATTAGGGATCTTTTAATGTCACAAGATCTATGGCATTTTGTAGCTGAAGTGGATCCTAGTGATCTAGAATCATTTGAGAATGTAACATACACTTTTTGCTGAAAAACATTTTATGTTGGAAGTATTATCTTAACTTTTATTGTAAATTTTTATATTGGACAAGTGTCCAAGGATGATTGTAATTTGCACAATATTTTATTATTAAATAAATTAAATAGGAGACAAAAACCTAAGGGGACCGTTGAAAGACTGTTTACTGACCCACTAGATGGAATGGAATCTGGGGTAGAAGGAAATGGACAAATGAAAGCTTCATGAGGCAAGTAACTAGCTTTTTTTTTTTTTTTTTTTTTTTCCAAGAAAAAAAAGCGTAATTTTATTTCAAGCCGAAGCGATACAAAATTACATTCTGTATGTGCATAAGCACATCTGAGACAAGACCATAGGTCTAATAAACAAAAAACAATATTGTTACATTAGTTTGTAGGATTTAGGGATTTTATAATAATCCTCTAATTTCCCTTTCTTCTCTCTCTTCTTTGATTTCACTTCTGTCCATCCCCCCTGCTGGGGTACAGCTACAATCAGCTCTTTACTCGCCTGTTCCACTAATGACTGATCAGAATTTTTTTCTTTATCAGAATCAGAATTTTCTGATTCATGTGCACGCTTTGACCCGGTTAAGGAAGTAGCCATGAGATGCATGTTTTCCGTGAGTGTTTCCTTTCCAGCTTGATTTGAATCTGAATGATGTATATCCACTGTTTCAGCTTTATGCACTATTTCCTCATTGACCTCCTCCTCTTGTTTTTCTGCTGGTTCGCTTTCCTCACCCTCTGAATCCTCATCAGTAGAGGGAGCATAATCCGCCTGCCATGTTTTCCTTTTTGTCTTCTTCCCCTGGTTCTTTTTGGGATGCCGTTTTGCAAGAGGGCACGTATCTTGTAAGTGTCCTGTTAGATGACAAAATCTGCATCTAAAAGCAGTGTTTTCATAGTCCAGTGTCTGGATCCATTTGTGCTTTTCATATATCAGCTTGATTCTATCAGGAAGACCTTTGCTAAGGTCGATCTCCACGCAGATTCGCGCATATGTAAATAGTCCCTGCTCATGCCGCTCAGTATCCCTTTTAATGTACTTTCCAAGCAGATTGCCAATGTCTTCCAAGACTAAATGATGCCAGAAAGGAAGGGGCAGGTTTGGCAGCCTCACCCATACCGGCATTTTGGTAACCACCATAGTGTTGGCATCAAATTCGGGAAACCAGGGGGTTATGAAAATCCCTGCTCTCCCCCAAAACCAAGGACCCTGCTCAATGATCTTCTCATATTCCTCCTTTGATTCAAACTCTACAGCAAAAAACCCTTTGGAGCATAAAAGAATTTGACAATTTGTTGTCCAATTTGTGTAGATCCAATTATGAAGATCATAAGATCTGGGCCAGAAGCCATTAAAACAGAAAATGAGAGCATGTGTTTGAAGATTACTGAATAATTGTGTTACCTCTGTATTCTTGATCTCCAAAGATGGGATATCGTCCAGTTTCTCCACAATATACGGCTTGGGTTGTGAAGAATGTGGAGCTGCTGACGACTGTGTCCCCTTTGCACGAGCTGCATCTTTGTATGAAGAAGGACCTGCTGTTCCTCTATTCCCAATCGATCCTCCCCGCAAACGATACATCACATGCAGAGTGGAGTTCTTTGAAATCTGACAGTCCTTCATCCTATCTCCCTCCTTCAGTATTTTACCTCCGTAAAGAATGTAAAAGTTTATTCAAGAGTAACCCTCTCTCTGCGCTATCATATTTTTTAGAGTATCCCCTGTATCTGTAACAGAAACCCTCACCAAGAACGATTTCCCTGAAAACGTTTTTATAAAGATCTGGAATCTTCCATCCTCTACCCCAAAACCATTAACAGTTTGTAGTTCATACCGTTTTTCACCATGTGGAGGAACCAATGGTGGCCTTACAGAACGCAAGCATCCTGATCTCCAATCTCTTTCTCTATTTTTTCCTTCAGTATAAATACATGCTGCAATAGTACTTCTCGCAGGAAAATAACAGTAAGAAAAATGAAGCTCCACGACCTGTATGTTCGCCCGCAACGGTTCTGAAACCACTCTGCAGCTATGGTAAAACAAAAAAGACCCTGCGCCAGCACCCCAGGTAGCCGAAGGAGAGAAAAAATGAATCAAGAAGACCGATCCATATGAGAATAATACCGTCTCTGCCATATGACGCTCGTCAGGATCTTTTAGCTGGAAAGAAGAGGGGATGTCAGGCCAAAAAACCAGCGTCCTCTTATCTCTGCACTGGAGATAATGCAGATGCCCACCGCCTCTACTAGTCTCGACGCTCCCATTTCTTCCAATATTTAGAGAAAACCAAGATGGATTTGACTCAGGGAGAAACCAGCTATTCTGGGCTGCTGATCCGCCTCCTCTGCCTGTCCATAGGCGTCGAAAATCCTTCTCACCAGCTCGAGCCATCCCTGTAGAGTCCCGGGGGCCATGAGCACCGACGGCAGCTAGGGCAGGGGTTAGGGTTTTAGCAGAGCACATCATTTCGATCCAATGAAAAGTATAAAGTAACTAGCTTTTTGTACGGAACAACTCCCTTAAATTGTGGTCTTAGTGCCCTGAAAGATGGGACTAGAGCTTGAGGCTTATTTATTGGAACTGACCAATAAAGGCCTAGGTAATCTTTTTAAGATCCATCGAATTTTGGACTAAGGTTCATCACTTTTCCTGACGAGGAAATTTACCTTGGGGTTTTGCTGCTTGCACCCAAGAGATTCGATGAGGGGATATGCTAGTCTTTTATTATGGTGTAAATCTACAAATTATACTGCTGAGTGCAGAGTTATACTACTGAGTGCAGAGACCTAAAAGCTGAGGAGGAAGTCTTAATAGTTTGTTTCATGTACAATTTATGAGTGCCTTGCTTCTACACAGAGTCCATCTACCCGGTGGTTCAGTAAGCAGGCTCGGGGGTCCAAAGGAGGCAAGTAGTTTGGTTTCTTCTTCTAGAGAAAGTTGGGAGGAATAGGCCTCCTTGGGTGTTTGTCCACCTTATCTACAGTTATAGGTTTTACTCGTTATCTTAAATCCTAAATAGTTAAATTATTTTTGTAATCACTAATTTAGTATTTCATTAGCTTGAAACTATTAGTTTACATTATGTAGAAGTTAAATGTAAATTTCTGAACTGTTTAGGAATTTATAAACTGTTGACTAGATTTATGAATTGATAAAATGCCTCCACTGTATTTTTCCCCATATTGTTTTATGTATATTACTCTAGTGCAGGGAGGGAGAATTAGAATCGGATGAATGATAGGCAGATTGGCAAATGAATGAATAGACTAGCATTGTTTTATTTTTTAATATTCCTTATTGGTTACATTCAGTAATCCAAAATTATATGTTTAGACTTAGGAATTATAAAAGGCATCTCATAATACAAGCATTATCATATTTTCTGTTACATAGTATTATAAGTAAACCTTTCATCTCTACACAAAACCTAAAACAATATAGTATTATACTTCCATGTTATTACTTCTATTAACCTTCATAAAATTATAATAGCTGCAAAATAAACTTAACAACATTCACAACATTTTATTTTATTTCTACTTATGACAGAACTAGAATAATCTAGGTTTTAACACCCAAAAAGTGCTCACTACCTCATCTACCCCATTACATGACTCATTTGTCCATATTTCCTACCATATTTACCTTCAGAACCCTAAAATCCCATTAAAAAGCCTCCAAAAGACCTAAAACGCCTCCAAAAGGCCACAAAACCATAAAAAAAGCCTCCAAAAGGCTAAAAAACCCATTTTCCCCAAAAAAATTATCCAAAATTCCTCCAAAATAGCAAAAACCCTCTAAAAAGGGAATAAAAAATATAAAAAAAGGAGGAAAAAGAGGAAAAAGGAGGAAAAAACCCTATACAGCTAACCTAAACCATATGGCTCCCAAAACTATGGGCCAGCACTCCACCACTAAAAACCTATAAATAGGTGATGGAGACCCCTCATTTCATATCCACAGTAAAATACACCCTTACTCTGCCAAAATCACTCTTGAAACCCTAGCTCACCCTTGAGCTACTTTCACCCTTGAGTGCCCCTTTTGGCCCATTTCCAACCCTTTGGAGAAAGAGAAGGAGCAAAGTTGGAGTTTGGAGCAACCCTCTTGGACTATTGCAAGAACTTAACTAACCTCTACAACTGAGGTAAAATTTTAATACAAAAAAGAAAGATCTTCACCATATTTCCATGTTTTGTTATGTTTATTAATGCTAATGCTAGTTTAGAATTCATATTGTTTTATTACTTTAATTTACTATTTATTGAACTACTACTAAAGAGTCCATTCTCCTTAGTAGGTGCTCATTAGCCCAAGCTAGGGTGAAAACCCTAGCTACAGTTTTGGCGACTCCCCTTGGTTTGAATTTCTAGTTATAGTTTTTAAATATTTTCCTGTCTTTTCCTTTCGGCTGTCCCTTTCGGCTATCGTAAACCGCGTCTTTTACCCCCGCAGTTGCATTCCGACCGCGTCTTTCAGGCATTTACCTGTGACCCGACCGCGGCTCTCAGACTGTTTCCGGCAACCTGTCAGCGGATTCAAGTCTGTTACCTGCGATCCGACCGTGGCTAATTAGCTTGTTTGTTGCGATCCGACTGTGGCTGTTAAAAATTTTCCGGCGTCCCGCCTGCGGCTTTCAGCCAGTTTTCTGCAACCCGCCTGCGTCTGTCGGCCCTTTTCCCACGTCCCGACTGCGGCTTTTAGCCCTTTTGCTGCAACCTGCCTGTGTCTGTCGGCCCTTTTCCCGTGTCCCGACTGTGGCTTTCAGCCCTTTTGCTGCAACCCGACTGCGTCTGTCAGCCTTTTTCCTGCATTCCGCCTACGGCTTTCAGCCATTTTCCTGCAACCCGCCTGCAGCTTTTTACCTATTTCCTACGGTCTGACTGCCTCTTTCAGCCATTAACCTGCAACTCGTCCACGACTGTTGCTCTGTTTCCCCCAGTCCGACCACCGGTATTTGCCGTAGACCCGTGGTCTGCTTTCTGCACTTTTTTACCTGTTTTGAACCCAGCACTTTGCTGCACTATTTTCTGCATAGCCATCTATCCTACCTGCATCCATACTTCCCTATTACCTTTTCTGCAGTTTTATTTCTATTCCATTTACATAATCGTTCAAAATAAAAAATAAAAAAATTCAGCATTTTACTTGAAAAAGAGAAAATTTTGCATTTCAAAGTTTACATTCTGTCTTGTTATTTTTAGTTAGAAAGTTTCCCCCCTTGTGGCACTTTTATTTGGGTTCATCATCTCACACGCACACACTCTGTCACCTAATTCAAGTGAGCCTTAAAAAACTACTTAACACAACCAACATTCTAACTCCACTTGGGGAACACATAAGAATTTTTGTAGTTAGGTAGGATCGGGGGGATAGGCATCCAAATAACACCCCTCGGTTGCTTACACTTGAGACATAGCTATTGTCCATTAGGGAACCAAAATCCCCTAGTATTTTTTGGCACGGTCACAACTAGTTTATCAGAGGGCCTCTCCCCTAGGAGGGTTGAAGTCACCATACTGGTTCCGGAGGCCTGAGTGGAATACCGCAATCCATTCAGTAACCGAAGGCTACCTTTCACAGTTCTCGAGGCATCCCTGTATGGGGGTACTGCGGTAAAAGAACCAAACAGCAGATTCACCTTTTCTGTACGTCTCATGAACGGGGTGTCTTAGTTGCCTTTCTTCTAGGATTGACTACCCGGTGTCCCTCTCGGTAGGGAGATATCTTTAGCCACTTGGCTCTACTATCCATATTGTTTGACTTGGATTTCATCACCTTGCAGAGGATATGTCTAGTTGAGTCAGAATACTATTTACTTAGGTGTTTGCATGCTCCCTTACCTCCTATTGGTCTAGTGAGTCCACTGTTTTTATTTTTTAGGAAACCTGCTGCTTGTTGGTATTCTGACCATTTCTGTTGATACTCCACTTGTTGTAGCACAACTATTACAGTAAGTGTTTTGAGTTGGTTGTTGGCCTGAGTGCCATATTTTTTGAGCTCTCCTTTTGCACACTCGGTTGCATTAGGGTTTTTGAGCTGTTTTTCACTCAACACAACCCCCAGATATTTGACACCATTTGTCACCATTGAGTCCCCAAGACATTCTTGGTGCCTTCGGGGCAAGCCCCCGCAACACGGTTCACTTGACACCACCCTTCATAGACATAGATCTTCATCACTTGATACCACTTATCATAGATCTCGAGCTTTGTCACTTGACTCCACTCATCAATGGCATAGAACTCCGTCACCCGATCTAGATGCATTATCGGAATCTTGTCATCCATCTGTGCATTATCGATGAAGGTGCCTCTACATGCGTTATGTCCACATTTGTTTGGCAGAAGTTGGGATCCCCTACTCTCCAGCAGTCCACCACTGCGTTGCGAGCCTACAATGGCCGTTCGGCTCAACCTCAAGGCCTATTAGCTAACGTCCCCGTCCAGTTGGCTGGTAAAACCGTTCTCATTGACATAGAGGTCATCAATGCCCAACTTGATTATAACCTCTTACTTGGCCGCAGCTACATGTATGCCATGCAGGTGGTTTCCTCATCCGTTTTTCGTACCATGATGTTCCCCCATGATGGACGCGTGGTTAAGGTCGACCAACTCACCTATTACAATCCAAATGCCCCTGCTGCACCCAAAAATGTTCTCCCCATGGTTGAACAACCTGTTAGTGGTGCCGCTACCTCTTTTGTTTCCTCCGTGGGACCTGGAGTTTACTCAGATATGCCGATGACCTCCACATTCCAATCCATTCCTCCCCCATCACCCGCAACTGAAGTATCTGACCTATGCATCCTTTCCCACAATACACAAACACCCAACAATTAACTGCCCTTGTTACCCAAACCACCATTGGTACCTAGTCACATTGGTGTTACACCCATCCACACAATCCCCTTCCTAGTCCCTCCCTCGGGAGTAGTAAGCACCCCGGTTATGGCTACCCTCAGCCTCCCTGGGTTAACCTTAGGATTACCCATCTGGTATCTTTCACCTCCCATTCCCCCGTCGACACGAAATGTCATCCTCCAACCGGTGCAACCCATTGTCACTACTAGTCAACCACCTCCCGGTGTCGCTACCCCTTCGTCATCTATGAATTCCCCTCCTGTTATCAAGCCCACTGGGGGCAGAGGCCCACAACCATACACTGTTGTACCCCCTCCCAAGATATTTAAACCCCCTCCCATGTTTCGTGCTCCCCCCAAATGCTCATTGTGTGATGAGTTAGGCCATCCGACTCATCAATGTCCACAATTACCTGCATTACAGGAACACATGCAAATGCTTGACGATGACCCCAACATCCCGATTGTCAAACTCAACCCAACCCGTAAGCCTCATGATAAATCTCTACATACCAATCACCCTTGTGCCATATACGGTATTTACGGCCACTACTCACATCACTGTCCTGATCTCCCAGATTATAAAGCAGCTCTCTACAAGATGAATAATTTGGACCTTGAGACGGCACCCCCCATAATTGAGGAGATCCACCCCCCGGTATCATCCCCATCCGGAGAGATTAATACCATTTATATGATCTCTTCGACTAACACTCCCTCGTCAACCGATTTGACAACTCAAACTTTCCGCATTAATGAGGAGATTCTCGAGGCTCTCACTACCCCGGATTATCCCTAGGATGACATGCACCATCATTCCTGTTTCCTCCCAGAAGAATCCTCCTCTACCACAGCTACCCAAATCGCGGTTGAGTCCAAAGATTTCCTTCCCACTAAAGTCGACTGGTTTAAGGATCCTATTCCTGCTCCTGATGCCTTTGAGGAAGGTAACATGGCCAATATCTCACCCTTCATCCACATCGATATCTCTGACCCACCTGGTTCTCTTGAAATCATTACCTTAGGAGCCTCCTGCAGTGAGCATGATATTGGAGAATACAAAAAATGTTTCCAAGAATTCCATGATGTCTTTGCCTGGTCCTATACCGAAATGCCTGGTCTTGACCCCTCCATTATAGAGCACCACATTGACACATGGCCTAATGTACCCCCCGTTCGTCAGAAACAGCGCCCCATTCATCCTTCCAAGCTCCCCGCTATTAAAGCCAAGGTTGAGAAACTTCACAAAGCAGGATTCATTTATCCTATTGCTTATACCACTCGGGTTTCAAACCCCTTTCCCGTTAACAAAAAGCAAGGCACCATTAGAGCATGCACTGACTTCCACGATTTAAATCGATCTTGTCCCAAGGACAACTTCCCCACACCATTTATTGACCAACTCATCGATGCATGTGCAGGGCATGAAGTCCTCTCTTTCATGGACGATTTTTCCGGATACAACCAGATTCAGATCCGTAAGGAGGATCAGTACAAGACTACCTTTACCACCCCATGGGGCACCTTCGCCTACCGTGTCATGACTTTCGGCCTTAAAAATGCTGGTGCCACCTTCCAACGGGCCATGACCTATTGTTTTCACGACTTGGTCCATATCCTGCTAGTCTATCTTGATGACCTTACAGCTCGTTCCCGGAAACGATCCGACCACCTTAATGACCTTCGACAAGTTTTTCTGCATTGTCGCAAATATCAAATCCGCCTGAACCCACACAAGTGTGTCTTTTGCGTTCCTGTAGGCCAGTTGTTGGGTTTCATTGTTTCCCAGAAAGGAATTGTTGTCGACCCCTTGAAAGTCCAAGCCATCCTAGACCTTCCCTCTCCTCGCTCGCTCCGGCAGCTCCAGAGTCTGCAGGGGCGATCTAATTTTCTCTGCCGCTTCGTTCCTGATTATGCCACTAAAGTTCATGGTTTCTTACGCCTGCTTCGTACCCACATACCCTTTGTTTGGGATGAGCAAGTAGAAGCTGCGTTCGAAGCCCTCAAGAAAGCTCTCACACAAGCCCCTTTGATCTCCCCTCTGAATTTCTCTCAGGACTTCATCCTTTACGTATCGGCATCCGAACATGCCGTGTCCGGAGTCTTGGTTCAAGAAGACGCCTCTCACCAAGAGCATGTCATTTATTATGTCAGCCAGACCTTGTCTGGACCACCCCTATGCTACCCATACGAGGAGAGACTAGCCCTAGCTGTGGTCTTTTCCATCCAAAAATTGTGACACTACATTTTACTTAGTCATACCACAGTCGTCGCCGACTCCAACCCCATGGTCTATCTCCTAAACCGGCGGCTCCTGCAAGGTCGTGTTGCTAAATGGGTGACTATCCTCCAAGAATATTACCTCACTTTCTGAACCCCTAAGAGCACTAAAGCCCTCGCGCTTTCCTAGCTCATCACCGATCTCCCCTCCCTTCTACCATCCGCACAAATCTCTGATGAGTTACCCGACAATCACTTGTTCATCATCTCGTCTGATGACCCATGGTACGGTGATATTTTGTTATACCTGCGCACGCAGAAGTTCAGACCCAAAATCAATCGTGATGGATGCCATTGCATCCATCACCAGGCCTCTCGATATCTCCTCTTAGGTGATGTCCTTTACCGGCACGGGGTTGACACCATTCTCCGTCATTTCCTTACACATGAGGAAGCCGAACACATCCTCAATGACTGTCATAGCGGTGCCTGCGGCAGACATTTCTTTGGGATGGCCACTGCCCAAAAGGTCATCTGTGCCGGATACTTCTATCCCACACTCTTTACTAACTGCATCACTGCGGTCAAACATTGCCATAGTTGCCAACTTTTTGCCCCCAAGGCTCGGACACCACCTACTCCGTTACACCCAGTCGTCACCATTGGTCTCTTTTGTAAGTGGGCCATTGACTTCATGGAATGTAAACCTCCATCTGCCAATGGCCATAAAAACATCATTGTCGCCGTCGATTACTTCACCAAATGGGCCGAAGCCATGCCCACTTTCAATTGTATCGCTAACACCGCTGCCCGTTTCTTTTTTAACCACATTATCACTCGATTCAGGGTTCTCAAACAGTTGGTCTCAGACCATGGTTCACACTTCGAAGATTCTATTTGGCGCGAGTTATCCACCCTTCTCAAGTTCGAACATCAGTATTCCTCTGCTTACTACCCCCAAGGGAACGGCCAAGTAGAGGCCATTAACAAGATTCTCAAAACCATCCTTCAACGCACTGTTGACCGGCATAAGTCCAATTGGCACCACATGTTGTTCCCTTCCTTATGGGCTTACCATACCTCCACCAAGACCGCCACTGGTTTTACCCCGTTTCATTTAGTTCACGGTGTTGAGTATGTCCTCCCCATCAAGTGTCAGATACCTGCCTTACACATCATCATCGAGCTTCTCCCCGACACCTCCCCACTTGAGCAACGTTTGCTATCCCTCGAACAAGCTGATGAAGATCGTCGTGCCACTCTCCAGCCATTGAAGCCGCCAAGAACCACTCCAAAGCTGGTTACGACAAACATGTACACCCTCGAACTTTCCATGAAGGGGACCTCGTCCTCGCCTATGACCAAGCCCACGACAAAACTGGTAAAGGGAAGTTTGAATCCATGTGGCAAGGCCCTTACATCGTGCATACCTGCCTCGGAAATGGGGCATACATTTTAACTGACTCAGAACGTCGCCCTTTGCGCAACCCTCGTAATGGGTTGTATCTTAAACGCTTTTATCCCTAAATAACTCACGACCCCATTGGTCCGTATTGTACAGTTTGCTTCTTTTTTGTTTTTCACCTTTTTTACCACAATCTCACATTCATCATTTTTGCATGACCACAGATGGACCATCTTCCACCTCATTACATTGGCTTTGCCGATAGAGCAAGCCGCTGGTCTCCCAACCTGGCTTTTGTAGCATGGGTCTTATATTCCCCTTCACATGAATTGATTCACCTTGATGGAATATGTATAGGCACTGCTACCAATAACCAGGCGGAGTATGATGCTGTGACTGGTCTCCTGACTGCTACCCTCCAGATGGGCATATGTCACCTTCATGTGTTCTTTGACTCCCAACTACTTGTCTCCCTGCTCAACAACTACTACCAAGTGCGTGATCCCTGCCTCTTTAGAAAATTCCTGTGCACAAAACAACTCAGCCAACAGTTTGAATCCATAACATTCACCCATGTCCCAAGAGCTCAAAATAGTGTCGCAGATCAAATGGCTAACAACATCCTAGATTGGCACATCAATCACACCATGTAAAACCTCCATCATGCATCATCATCCCATAACATCTCATAAAAATATATAAAAACCCAAAAAGATTGCAAGGGGCATCCATGTGCCTATCATCACATAAACATTTGCATCCATGTGCAATAAAAATAAAAACACATTCATATACAGGGGCATCCATGTGCCTAATCCTACATCCATAATGTTGCATCCATGTACAATACATCACATAACATACACAAGGGGCATCCATGTGGCCAACATCCTATACTAGTTGCATCCACGTGCAGTACAAACATATAACAAACCATAAGCGCATCCACGTGCATACACTAAAATCATCATCGCAAAAAAGGTGCATCCATGTGCATATATATATATCAAAAAATGAATGTCAATCTGCGATACATGTCCTGAGTATCCCTGTACTCAGCTATAAAAAAAATATCTATACATCCCTAAAGCCTCATAGAATACATGACGTAGCTACAAAATCAGGGGGAGTCCCCTACAGTCCCTAATGAGATTCATACCCTGCATCACTGCCTGCATCATCTACCTCTGAGTCCTCCCCTCGCTCCTCCTTCGGCAACTCCTCATCCCCTGCAGGCTCATGTTCCCATACCCTGTCCGCTAAGATGGCCACCTGGATCGCGATCGACCGGAACTCCCGTGGCGCCCTCAGACAGTCCTGGATCACCTCCGGATCCACGTCCCGCCACCCGTCATCAGTCACTCCCACCAGCAACCACTCCAGCAGTATCCGTACAAACTCTAGAGTCCCCTCTGCGTCCCATCGATGCACCTCCCCTCGACCTAGTAGGGCTGGTACCGCCACATGCCCCCTGCATGCTACATGTCCTAGCGGTGGTCTCAGACCAACATCTGTAGATCACACATCAGTCAGTAACAGTATATATCATAACACATATCATACATAAGACTTGACATCCATAACATGCAAGCAAAACCATACGTACCATCTGGTCCCCATGCCTGTCCTGGCACCCACGGTGCCTCTGGATCATTGGTGTAGTCCATATCTCTATATGGAAAATCATCTAGTGTCAGTGGCATCTATAGCCACTGCAGGTACAACTCTTGCGTGAAGTATCTACCAACCTCACCGCCACCCCGGCGGTGCATCATCTCCCCCCACCGCATCATGCACGGCTCCCTCAGTCCTCCTGCCCTGATCGGCACCTGCGGCTGCAGTGTCGGTACCCGCTCCATGAAGAACGCACATAGAAAGGATCCGTAACAGAATCCCTTGCCAGATTCCTTCACCGATGTCAGCTGCCACTGCACATAGGTGAGGAACATCTGGCCCCACGCATAGTAGACACCATCCAGTATGCACTCCACTAGCTGCATCTGACCCCCGGACACCTTCTCAGGTGACTGGGACCCCAACGCATGAACCGTGCATGCCTCAATAGCCTGTACTGATGGATCCTGCAGGTCCACCACCCGGAGTGCATTCCTCTGCACCCTCGCCTCTAGAACACAGTACCGCTCTAGCATATCCTCCATATCTACATCCGTTGATACTCGTGGCTACGTATATGCCACTCTACCCAGATATGGCAATCCCATCAGGAAGTATACATCTACAAGGGTGAGATCCACCCTATCCCCCTGCACCCTGAATGCCTGAATGTTAGGCTCCCAAAATCTCACTAACCTGTTCAGCAGCAACACTGCTGACTGCATCATAGGTACCTGCACGAACTTCAGCAGTCCGCACAATCCCAACACCGACCGCACATGTCGATCCTCCCAGATGGCATCCATTATCTCATCGGGGACCTCCCGCTCTCGCCACAACACCAGCGGCATCCTGTCAATCACGCAAGGAAAACTCATCAGATTCATGTCAAAGAAGTAACCCTACCTTCCCCCCTCCCCCGAGGAACCCTAACAGCTCGATCCCAATTGCAACTTTAGGGCCCCTTGTCACGGCTTCCGACCGCGGCTATCAGGGCTATAGTCGCGGTCCAAAACCGCGCTTGTAGGAGCCGAACTCGCGATTTTGAACCGCATGTTCAGCCTCGGAACGGGCGGTATCAGACCACGTATTCTGACTCGAAGCTCGCGGTCCCCATCTGCGTGATCTACCCTGGAACCCGTGGTCCACCCCATGTAAGTTGTACAAATACTCCCCTGGGACCCACTATCCCCCCCCCCCATGTAAGCTGTACAAATACAGGTATGAGTTTGACGGAATACCTGTAACTCCCAGATCTGAAAACGGCCGGTTGGATCGTCCAGAAACGCCACCTCAGCTCTGGTCCACTCTGATCACTAGTCCAAGTCAACAAGTCCAAATCACACTTGTCATGTTGGACCCACTCACTATTTATAGTCCGTTGATTTTTTCTTGCTTTGCCCATTCTGAACTCATATGGAGTCCATTTTTTGAACGCTTCCACCATTGGAATCAGCACGACGAGACCATCATGATGGTCGACTTGTTTTCTTATTTTTTCCACATCAGCTTTTGAGCATTTTTTTGACACCACTCGTCGCCTCGGTTTGTGTGCCACATCGGCCGTTATCCATTTTTGACATTTTTATATCGCTAGATTCATTTTTCCGAGCTTGTGATGATGCTTGAGATCATTTCTCGCTCTCCCTTGGTACAGTTTCAACATTGTGTCCCGACACCTTGCTGCCTTAGTTTGCACACCACATCGACCACCATCGGATTGTTCCACATTTTTACATGAGCCATTCACTCTTGTCATACTGCAACTATTTCGTTATTTTTCCACCATTCATTACCTCGCAAGGAGGCCCACTAGTGTTCCCCCCTACCCTCATTCTTGGTCATCATAAATGTTCCTTGATTGAGCACTTCCTCCTTGCCTAGCCATTCCTTTTGTTTGGTATAATTTTATCCCTTTTTTGGGCCGGACAAGTCCTTTACGAAAAATGCACTTAGGGAGTTTTTGTTAAGCTATTTTCTAACTCCTAAAACAATGAAAAGATCGCCGAGCAATCTTGCTTCCTTTCATGCTCATTAAAGTACCTGAAAGGGCGTCTATCTGGTATAAGTTTAACCCTTTTTCGGACCTGGTAGACTAATTACGAAAAAGGAATACTCTAGTCACACTGGCTAGAAGAGTTCTTCATTACATCCTTTTATGCTTCTTTGGGCCTTGGATACTAACACATGAAAAAGCAACCCCCTGGAGTCTTCTTATCGCTTTCAGACTCTCTAAAATTGAAAGCAACCACGAGCATGCACTATCCTGGGCTCGTACAAATCCACACGACAGTACCATTCCATTATTTCAGAGTCTTCTTATCGCTTTCAGACTCCTTAAAATTGAAAGCACTCACGAGCATGAACTGTCCTGGGCTCGTATAAATCCACACGACAGTACCATTTTTCACCCACTTCTTCTAGTTCCTTAACCCATGAAGAAACCCCCCCGTGCCTCTTGGCACTATGATCGATCATCTCGGTAGCACCCCCAATCAGGTCGCCTTTGTTCAGAGTAGTCTGCAGTCTCCTGCCATTTTACACCAGCTTGAGTATCCCTCATCCCAGTCACTATCCTTGATCCATTACGGCTATGACCCCTTTCCCCTCAGTCAGTTTCATATGTTGTTCGATTGTCCCCACCATCATACTCTGAACAAAGGAAGTTTGAGTTCACCCACTCTACTTGCCTATTTATCCCCCCCAATCTGTCAGTCCTCCAATCAGTACTCTCACACTTCGGTTCTCCACCTCGTGCTTCTGTCAAGGAAACATCATTGCCTTGATAGTTGCAGGTCTCCCTCTGTCGATGACAGCCCCTCTATTCCAGAGGATAGACCCAGAGGTCCCTACGCCTTGGACCCATCACCATCTATGGTGGGTGCCTACAGACCATTTTGAGAGGAGTCATCATTGCCTCTCCAAGTGGTTGTTTCTCACATGCTCGACTTCAACACCTTGATCGCATCGTTGAGAATCGCGCAGGTTTTATATCCCTTCAGTTACTGGTCGAAGACCCCAGATCTCCCCCGACTCTAGCACATTGGTGAGTCACTTCGGAACGCCCATTTATATGTTCCCATGGATGTCCGGGTTGCATTGGCGATTGTATTCGGAAGCCATCCAGTTATATGCTTCCTTGAGTACCCAGTTCAGTTCCAGTTCAGTGTACCATTGAGAGTATGACTCCCCGTCACTATGATCCAGCAGCTCATCAGTTCCTCTGGTACCACACTCAGCAGCACTGTTGTTATTCCAGTGTATTAGTTCTTCAGCTTAGACATGGTCAGCCCCGCCGTATGTCCCGGATTTGTGTCCCCTATGGACCCTTATGATGTACACAGTGGTTCTCTATGTATCTTCCAGGTCCCCCTTTTCGGGCCTCACTGTTATTTTTTATGTATCTTGATACGAGCATGGGTATGCCCGCCTCGTCCATATATTGAGATTCTTACTCATTCATTATTTGAGGCCATGTATATGTCCGGTCCCCATATTTTGGACCCCATTATTATTTTTGTTCTATATCTTGATACGAGCATGGGAATTCCCGCCTCATCCATATGATCATATTATTCCTCATCCATTATTTAGGTTATGTACTTTTAGTTTTTGCAGTTTGTTCAAGACCGTTGTTACGGGTTCCAGTTTGTTTCTTCTCTTCTCCACACCCCAGGAAAACCATACAATACTTATGATGTCTATCGGCCATAAGATGAGCTCCTGCCCTCACACATCAAGGGGCAATCTGTTAACATCCAAAAAGTGCTCACTACCTCATCTAGCCCATTACATGACTCATTTTTCCATATTTCCTACCATATTTACCTTCAGAACCCTAAAATCCCATTAAAAAGCCTCCAAAAGGCCTAAAAAGCCTCCAAAAGGCCACAAAACCATCAAAAAAGCCTCCAAAAGGCTAAAAAACCCCTTTTCCCCCAAAAAATTATCCAAAATTCCTCCAAAATAGCAAAAACCCTCTAAAAAGGGAATAAAAAATATAGAAAAAGGAGGAAAAAACCCTATACAGCTGACCTAAACCATATGGCTCCCAAAACCATGGGCCAGCACTCCACCACTAAAAACCTATAAATAGGTGATGGAGAACCCTCATTTCATATCCACAGTAAAATACACCCTTACTCTGCCAAAATCACTCTTGAAACCGTAGCTCACCCTTGAGCTACTTTCACCCTTGAGTGCCCCTTTTGGCCCATTTCCAACCCTTTGGAGAAAGAGAAGGAGCAAAGCTGGAGTTTGGAGCAACCCTCTTTGACTATTGCAAGAACTTCACCAACCTCTACACCTGAGGTAAAATTTTAATACAAAAAAGAAAGATCTTCACCATATTTCCATGTTTTGTTATGTTTATTAATGTTCATGCTAGTCTAGAATTCGTACTGTTTTATTACTTTAATTTATTGTTTATTGAACTGCTACTAAGGAGTCCATTCTCCTTAGTAGGTGCTCATTTGCACAAGCTAGGGTGAAAACCCTAGCTACACTAGGGTTTTATGTTTTCCATGTTTCTCTAAACCTTGTAAAGGCTTCTATTTTATTCCTGCATTATATTTTTTTGTCATTGTAAAAACAACTACTGACTTCCACATTCGAAGTAACTAACAGGTCAAATGGAGAAACCAAAACTGATTAACTCGTGTCACCCTTATCAAAACTTCTTAAACACAGAATAAGTTTAAACATAGAATAATTCTCATTTGGACAAATATCCTTTTATCATCATAATCCTTAAACTCCTATACTTAGACATTTTAGAAATCATTTCAACATCATAAGGTACAGTCAAGAAAACCTTATTCACATGCATTGCTTAAACTAAAACGATGGAATGTCTCAACGTTAACATCTGACAGAGGTATCAATTTCATATCATAAACAAAGTTGGCAGACACCTACAGGTTTCGAAATAAAAAAATCCTAAGGTTGTCAAATAGCCAGCTTACGGACAGACACTCAAATCGTAAAACCTCATCTCTATGGCCGAACCCTTACAATCAAAATATTAACTCAGTCATTACCATGTTTCATATAGTTTAAGTACACATGTTCAACATCATAGAATACATTCATAAATATCATATGCAACCAACCATATGAGTACATGAAACCAGATTTCTATTTCCAAAATCAACTCCTGAATTGGATAGGTTAGGGTTTTAAAGTTTTAAAATTAAACATTGAGTTTTTGGCTCTCGACCAACACCAAAATCAACAAGCAGGGATGACCATTAACACATAACATAGTTTCCAAACATGATGTAAAACTAAGGGCCAAACCGATCATCAATGTCAAGGAGTCGAGGGTTGAGAACCCTGATAACAATTATTACATTTAGACAGACAGTAAAACTGCAGTGTACATTGAAGAGTAGGTTGAGGAATTTCCGTTCTCCCTATGTTATCTTGACAGAATGTAAACTTTGCAATAGACCCCACATCTCTAGAAAACTGAAGGCTCCAAATCTTTCAACACAACAAAATAGTTTCCAGGAGAACCCATAAGGGAACCACTGAGACTTACCACTTATACGTAGCAGTTTCCATTCCATCGAAGCATAAAACCCTATAGATAACTGTACTTGTCACGAACGTAGAAGGAGGTTAAAACATTATTTCAAAGCTAAACAATGTATTGACAAATACAACCATACAAAATACACAAAAGAGACATTACCTTGAAGTATTAAAACCGGAGGATAAGAAGGATAGCTTCTGCAACTAGTTGAATCCTGAGCCATTTGCATCTCATGAATGCAACTAACTCAGTATAGAAGTGACTTGGCCTCTTAACCTTGAAGACCTTTAACCTTCTCTGAAAAGCGTGATAACAAACCGAAGGAAGGGGTTCCTCATGAACCAGCTTCAAAGATGAATACCACCACAACCAGCAGAAGTTTCCAATAGACATCCAGTTACCAAACAATGCAGTAAACATCCATACAGAGCTCGGCTCTTAAGCTACCAAATTGTAACAGTATCCACACACAGGTCACGGGTTCGAAATGAGAGAAGAGCACTCAAAAACCTGTTACAAACCCTATGTTCTCGCAGGCCGGTCGGCCTCTTCCTAGAACCACACTCAAACACAATGAATGCCAAAGGAAATAGCCATGATGTAACTTAGTGGAGGTTAGGGTTACTTCACAAATTTTGAGAACATTTCCAGATGATTAGGTCCCCAATTCAACCTTACTGGTTTAACCACAATTTCAAAGTCGTACTCCTGAAATAGTAGTAACCATCTGCATATGAGGCCCCCTAACACTGGCTTGTTGACCAGGTATTTCAAAGCAGAATGGTCAATGGACCAGGAGAAGTGCGCACCAAGCAAGTAGTGCCTGAACTTCTACAGTGCATATACCATCACGAGTCCTTCTCTTTCTGTAGTGGTATAGTTCTTTTTAGCGGATGATAACTTTCTGCTGGAAAAGGAAATAGGATGATCAATACCTCCCTCTCCTGGATAAGCAAGAACAACGCCCAATGCGATACATGAAGCATCAATATGGACATGAAATGGCTTATCCGAGTCCGAAAAAACTAGGATTGGCGCAGTGACCATTTTCTCCTTTAATGTGTCGAATCCTTTCTCACAGTCCTCATTCCAAATGAACGGTGCATCTTTCTTTAGCAGTGTCTCCATTGCTGCAGTTATCTACGCACACCCTTTTATGAATTTCTTGTAATATCCGGTATGTCCCAATGTAGTGCGCAACTGCTTAACTAAGTTTGGTGTCAGTAAATTCACAATGACTGTGATCTTAGTAGGATCAACCATCAAGCCCTGTTTGCACACAATGTGTCCCAACAAGATTCCATAGGGAACACAAAAAATACACTTCTTCAAATTCAAAGAAATCTGATGTTGCCTACATTTTTCTAGCATCATCCTGCGGTTCATAGCGTGGTTCTTTAGTAACCCGAAAATTGTCCAATCATCAAAATAAACCTCTAAGAAATTATGTATAAACTCCTTAAATGTTGCAACGACCACTCTAGAAAATATGGCGGGTGCATTCTTCAAGCCAAAGGGCACCACTGTATACTATAATATCCACTTAGATTCTTTAACCGGATCAATGATCCACGCATTGAGCATCTTATTGAGTTCTTCCTTAACTCGTTCTTTGTAGCACAGGTTCAGTCTATATGGTCTTTGTTTCACAGCCTTCGCGCTAATATTAAGAGGGATTTTCATCCTTCCTAAGTTTCCCAGTATACCTTTCATCTCTGTGAACTTGGTGAGGAATAGTTCTCGATATTCCTGTAATATACCCGCGACCTCTTCCACTGTGTCTTCATCCCAATAATCTCCAATAGCTGCGAACTTTGGCTCTTCGCTGGTGCCAATGTTCACTTTCCTTGTTTTCACAGATCCACTCATATCTAGAATTTCCAGTGGAGGTCCTTCTACCTCGCGTGATCCCTCTGACTCAGGTATCCATATATTGTGTGGGTCCTCCTCATCGCTATCCACTTTACCCTCAGGTTCTCCATCGATGTGAGAACAATCTAGAGCATGTTCTAGATGCTCTTCCCATTCAGGTTGTAGGCGCACAGGTATGCTTTCTGTGCTAAAGAACTCTTCTAGTGTCATGTTTCCTTGTGTATAGTTTGGACTGAATATTTTTTCTTTAATAGCCTATAGTGCATCATTAATACTTGGATGCTCATCTTCGAAATTGAAATCCTGCTGGAAGCTCACAGTTAGGCCAGACCAGTCCACTGTGCCTTTGTGCAACTCGAGGTCTAGGTACCACTTCTTTGGGATCAGTTCTTCTAGTGTGTGCACAAATAGATGCACCCATTTTGTCTATGGCCTCTCCTTCCATGCTTCATAACAGACTTGAATATGTTGTCTTGGATCTGTCTAATCATTATATTTCTCAAAGGATAGGGTAACCTTATCAGTGAACCTAATTTGCATCCTAATTCTGCACTGATCCCATGTTGTCAGCGTCTGCTTATGCGCAGCCCACCATGTGGTAGGTGTATCATGCAATGCCACATCTAATGCTTGTACGCAATGTTCTTCTGCAATTGCTGCAGTATATTGATTGATAAAAGAATAAACATTAGAGAAACCATCATAGCTGAGGATTGGGCTTACCTCCTTTCCAATCCAGCGCAATGACTTTGTTTGTGATCCATGCGCATTTCCTGGCAGATACTTCATGTAACCTGCTTTGCCAGTTTTCTAGTCCTACATCAGAGTCTGAGATGCAAGCACTATCATAGAGCCAATTGAGTGTGCCATCCACAGTTTGATTAATGTAATTAGTAGTATTGGTTATCATCTTGTAAATACGGTCCAAGTCTTGGGCTCTGGATTCATCTTGAATTGGTTCAACATATTGTTCGCCCTGTGAGCGGTCCAACAGTGCGATGACCCTGATATCGTTTCCTTCAAATATCATTTTCATGGTTTTCAAATCAATAATGGCAGATTTTGTCATTTCCCAATCGATACCCAACAGTGCTGGATAAGGATGGTTGTCGTCCACGATTTCAATCACTTCAAAGTCATCATAGCTGCGCACTCCATCAATGTCAACAATAATGTTGGGTAACCTTCCCAAAGGTATAACTATCCCTTGATTAGCCAGTCTCAACTGTAGAGGTGACCACTGTAGCTTGGTTTTACCCATTTGATGCCATGTCTGCTTGGTCAAGAAATTTACTTTGGATCCCAAGTCAAGGATGATCTCATCCATCTCATAGTCCCTGATCTATGCAGTCAGTCTAACTTCCCTTCCTGTTCTTTTAGGACTCCTAATATTATGGACTGCTCCATTGGCAGCCACCCTCTCGTTCTTTGGCTCGTAATGCCTCAGTAGCTTTTCAAATTCTATGTACGTGTCTGCGCTCTTCAGTAATTTCATGCAACTGCGCAAGAACTGTGCAACTGAGGTCCTTGTATCTGTTGCGATGCTTGTCTGATCATATGCCATTGGCATATCCTCTCTTTGCGGTGCTTCACTGTGCAATTGTGTTCTCGAGAAGCTGGGTGGCGGTGCTCTGAAGATGTCCCGTTCTTCCTCGAATGATCCCTTATTTTTTTGTAAGTCCAGACCCAGTGCTTTCCTAGGAGCTTTTCTAATCCATACTGGCTCTCCAGGATTCTGCCTAGGATCGCACGCTCCGGAGATCGAAGCTTCTGCGCCTCCATCTCTTCTTGTATCTTCACCACTGCAGGTTACCACATTTACACTTGGATCCGCAGTTCTGCTCTCTATTGCGATCAACTGAAGGTTAGGGTTTGGTGGTTTTGTCCTTATCCGTTTCTGCATTTCTACCTCAACCACTGGAAAGTCTTCAATGACATGCTCAAATGATTGACAGTAACTACATGTTATGCATGGGTTGGTACAATCTCTAGAAACATGACCTGGATGGCCACAGTTATAACAAATTACCTAGTCGCGGCCTCTTCCTTGCGCCGGGGCGGCATTTCTTCCTCTCCTGCGGTATCCACCACCACAGCTTCTATATACTCCCTAATCATAATGGGTGTTTTCTTGTTTCGAATGATTTTCTTCTTGGACGCGGTACATTCCCGCACCTCGCATCATTTCCATATCTCACTTTCTTTCATTCATGAGCTCATATGCGCGGCAGTTGGATTCGTCATGTCCAACTGATTTACAAAAATTAAAATACAAGTTCTTTGGTGTCTTTACGTATTTATGTATGAGATAACAATCCTTAGGCCTGTGTCCTCTACTTCTGCAGATTTCACGCCATGGCGCCTGATTGTGATTCATATTTATCAGATTTGGTGTGCCACTGGCAAGATAATCTTGAAGTAGGGGGCAATGTTCTTTGGTATGGCCCTCTCCTTTGCATCCTGTGCACCAGACTTCATGTCTGTGTTCATATCTTTGTTCTTCTCCATTCTTCATACCTTGCAATTCTAATATCAAGGTAGTCAACTAGTTCTGGATCTGTGACATCTCAGAACTACTCTCACCAATCAGTGAAGCCTCCAATTTCATTGTGATCTCTAAGGCCTCTTCCTACGATGCAACCTTCTGTTGCATCAATGGTTGTCTAATGTGGGGAAACAATGCGGCGATGAACCATTCCTGGTGTTGTTGCAGAGCAATCACAAAGCTCACTTGATCCAACAACATTTTAAACTTTTGATCAAATTCCCGGACCGATTCAGAAGGCTTATGCTTGATTTCCTTTAATTCTATTATGCACTATGATTCTGATTTCGGCTTCTTAAACTCTGCAACGAGTGCAACCTTAATTTTTGTTAGGGTTCTCGGCTGTGCCTGAGAATATTTCATAAACCAATGCAAGGAGCGGTCTCTGAAAGTGGTGATCAGCTGTCCTCACTTTACAGCATCGTCCTGGATCTGCTTTAAACTCCATAGGGATTCACATAGAAACTAGTGTTGATCAGGGTCTTCTAGACTCATTCCTTTGAATATCGGCAGTTTTATATCGTTATCTGTCATTCTCCTTCCTAGTTGTGCAACGCTCTGAGTAGTGCTGACTATTAGGATATTCCTATACTCCATCCTAGTCCTCCTAACATTTCTGACATTTTCAGTCCTGCATGCAAAATTAGGGTTTTGCATGCAATTAGGGTTTGCAGCACCAGCACCTAGCCCTTGCCAAACTAGCCCCAGGAGCTTCTCTCGGATCAGTCTTAGCTCTCCTAGAGCTTAGTGCGCCCTATTTTCAGTTATTGCATGATAAGGGCGCCCTTCTTCACCTACCAGTCCAGTTTAGTTCAGTTATCTTCAGTTCTTCCTTGATTTAAGGATTAACTGACTCCTAACTGACCTTATCACTCTTTTGGACCTCCAGTGTGACTAGATAGACTGTTTTGACTCCAGTTAGCTCCATGAGCGCCCCCCACTGAGTCTCCTTCACTATATCAATGCTTCCATGTGCCAGTTACACCAACCACACTCAGTTAGACTCAGTTTGACTCCCGGTTGATCACTACTTGTGCATTGATGACTTCACCGATGATGAGATAGACTCCTAGTTTGGCACTGATGACTCTCCACTGATTATGGATCTGTGCATGAAGGATAATTCGAATTACACCTAGTGAATTCGAATCCTCATACTCAGCATTGTATATTTACCCGGTTACTATTCTGATTAATGTGATGTGTGCAATTATTCTACCTCTATTGGATCTATGTTCTATTGCTTCTCTCTTCTTCCTAAATTCTTTCATAGTGAGGTTTACATCATCTCTTTGGATCTTATGTGGGCAATTTCACATGGTATCAGAGCCTTGAGAGTATATTCTACCTCCATTCTTGAGAGTTTTTTGCAGGTATTTTGAAGTTCCAGTAGATTCAGTAGCTTCTATTTTGCACTTGTTCAAGCAATCAAGATGAGCAATTCGAATGATCCTTCTTCTACACTTCTCACTCCTTTCAATTATTTCGAATGGAAAAGGAAGATGATAATACTCTTGCGATCAAGAGGGTTTACTAGAATAGTTGAAGAAAAAGATGTCATACCACATCAAGCTGAAAAGAGAGTCAAGCACCTAAACAAAATGGATGAAGCCTTTGGATTCATATGCCTTCATATTTCTGATGATCTATTGTTTCATGTTGATGGATTGAAGTCTCCATATGATTTATGGATAAAATTGAGGAGTCTTTTTGGCAAACAAGACGAACTGAGAGGCTACATTCTTGAGAATGAACTGGTTTCCCTTCAACCTAGCAATTTCGAGAGCATTCAAGATTTCTTCTCCAAATTTCAGAATTTGGTTTTGCATTGCAAGCAATGTGGCATCACTAAAAGTGATGAGCAATTGATACTCTCTATATTGAGCAAACTTGGATCTCAATTTTCTGTCTTCATATCTACATTTCATTCTGTTCGAATGTCCATCCCTGGATGGAAGTTTCCCACCTTAAGTGACTTCATTGAGGCTCTCACTCAAGAAGAGAACAAACTGTTTCAAATGGGTGCCATCAAAACCTCCAGAGATCTAGCTCTGTTGGCTGGTGAATCAAGTGGAGCGAATGATAAAGGGGGACAAAAAGGCAAAGGAAAGAAACCTTCAAGATCCAAGAATGACAAACAAAAGAGACCAAATTGTACCTACTGCAAGAGAGGAAACCATCCTGAGCATGCCTGCATGCATAAGAAGATTGATCTTCTAACCAAGCTTCTTGAACAAAACCAAATTGTTGTTCCAAAAGAAGCAAAGATGTCTGATTCTGGAAGTGGATCTGATGATTGTCATGCATTGATGGATGGTTTTTCAAAGACAAAAGCTCCCCTCATAGATTCTGGAGCTTCCAACCACATGATGGCACAAGAAGAATCCTTCTCCTCTTTGGATCTCCAAGATGGGCCTACCATTCACATGGGAGACAACTCTCAGATTTCTGCCAAAGGTTTGGGTACAGTTCATATGGAGCATGGTAAGTTCAAAAATGTCTTATTTGTTCCTTCTCTTACAGCTAATTTGTTATCAGTATATCAAATGACTCATACAGGATCTCCAAAACAAGTGATTTTTGGTCCAGACACAGTAAAGATTACAGAAATCTCCACTGGAAAGGTTATAGCGAATGGGATTGCTAATCATGCCTCAAAGGCATATGAGTTCTCCCACTTCATGCCCTTCTCTCCAACTATCCCTTCAGATTCTGATGAGGATCACAGTGACTTCTCTTCCAGTGACTCCTATTCTAGTGAGGAAGAAGATCAAGATTTTAATGTTGAGATCATAGTTCAAGAAGATTCAGAACCAACACCTATTCTTAGTCCAGATTCAAGAGAAATATGTTCTCACACAGTCCTTGCTACTACTAAGAACACAATTGATGATATATTTGCTTACAGAACTACTAGACTTCAGCAGCATGCTAACCTTGCATTATGCCATCCACCTCTCCATGAGAGATTCAGCATGATGATGGGGTTTACTCTTCCATTCCTTGGGAAAACTCATCATGATACATTCGCTCCAGTGACAGAAAAGGTTCATGAAAGACTTGCTACATTCAACACATTCTCTAGCACTTGCATTCGCACTTTACAGAGGATTAGCTTACCAAGTCTCTTTGCAAAGTTTTCACTGATGAAAGCTTGCTTCTTTTCTGCTTAGAGTAATGGCTCCTTGAGTTATTCAAAAATATAAAAACAAAAAAAAAAAAAAAAAAAGGAAAAAGAAAAATTGAGGCAGTATTCTTTTTATCATTTCATTGATTGTATGGGTGACCTTTGGTCCTAGTTACCAGGGCCCAGGATGGATTAAGGGGGGGTGGTAGGATATTCCTAAACTCCATCCTAGTCCTCCTAACATTTCTGGCATTTTCAGTCCTGCATGCAAAATTAGGGTTTTGCATGCAATTAGGGTTTTGCATGCAATTAGGGTTTGCATGCAATTAGGGTTTGCAGCACCAGCACCTAGCCCTTGCTAAACTAGCCCCAGGAGCTTCTCTCGGATCAGTCTTAGCTCTCCTAGAGCTTAGTGCGCCCTCTTTTCACTTATTGCATGATAAGGGCGCCCTTCTTCACCTACCAGTCCAGTTTAGTTCAGTTATCTTCAGTTCTTCCTTGATTTAAGGATTAACTGACTCCTAACTGACCTTATCACTCTTTTGGACCTCCAGTGTGACTAGATAGACTGCTTTGACTCCAGTTAGCTCCATGAGCGCCCCCCACTGAGTCTCCTTCACTATATCAGTGCTTCCATGTGCCAGTTACACCAACCACACTCAGTTAGACTCAGTTTGACTCCCGGTTGATCACTACTTGTGCATTGATGACTTCACCGATGATGAGATAGACTCCTAGTTTGGAACTGATGACTCTCCACTGATTATGGATCTGTGCATGAAGGATAATTCGAATTACACCTAGTGAATTCGAATCCTCATACTCAGCATTGTATATTTACCCGGTTACTATTCTGATTAATGTGATGTGTGCAATTATTCTGCCTCTATTGGATCTATGTTCTATTGCTTCTCTCTTCTTCCTAAATTCTTTCATAGCGAGGTTTACATCATCTCTTTGGATCTTATGTGGGCAATTTCACACTGACTATCTGTGCGGAGAAAATAAAGGGAATATTCAGACTAGTAGTATTCTATAGATATTCTGAGATTGCGTATTCTAAACTGGGATAGTCTGTGTCGGATAGGCCTGAGCACCTACTCCTATTGAGTGTGCAGTATTGAATTTCTACGGGGTGGGATACACTACACTCGTAGCGGGTGGGTTCTGATCTAGGCGTGGCGCAGTTTCTGCAACCGACGGATTCTGAGGTGTAATACGGTGGATAGTGGCTGATGGCAGTGCGGTCTGATTGTTTAGGTCACATGGGAGTTTAGTATTCACACGGAGTCCAAGTCCTCCTGGATTCTTTTCTTTATTAAAATTATGTCTCTTTCCACTTCTCAGATTATGTGTTTCTTCGTCAGAATCACGAAAAATTCTATTGACCATGATAGATGCAAAAATATTACTACATTCTTAAAATGCCTTTCTTAGCTAAAAGCATTTTAATATATAGACTTATGTTAATTTTTGAGCATTAATTCAACATACTCTAGGATCTTAACTGAAAGAATAAGATGTACAGCATATCAATCACAAGAAGTAATCACAAGAGACAAAGACACATAGAGTTTCCTTGGGGAAAACCATAAAGGTGAAAAACCCCAATAACTTCCTCAGAGATAGATAGTGCAATAATACAAAACCCAAGCATAAGAGATACTCTCCTAGTAGCAGCTCCTCCTCCTCCACTAGTGCGCTACTCTCCAATGAGTGTATGAGTGAGAAAGTGAATGATCAAATAGAGTGCCTCTCGTACTCTATTTATACTTGACTTGACTTGCCTAATAACCTTACTAGGTCGGCCTCAACTTAACCACTTAACATAATGCTGACAAGGACGACCCCCAATAGGGTGGTCTAATAATCCTTTAACCCACATGACTTATACAGGGTCGACCCCATCAAGGTGGTCTAATAACCCATCAAGTACAAGTTATGACACTTACAATATAAATGACGACACTTCCGTCTAGAGGAATAATAACATCTCTATAGGAATACAATATACATATGTGAAATACATTCTGAAGTTACAAATACATCAACACTCCCTCTTAACTAGGAAGGTATTTCTCACCACAGATCTTCTAGCACAAGTCTTCTTCTTTGGATCATCGTCACTGGATCATCGTCATCGAATCATCGTCATTGTCTCTGCTGCTACTATCTCAATCAATCTCAAATCTACTCGTCATAGGAATTTCTACGGAGCCAAACCTTTTTCATGTTGGATGTAGACGTACCACTTGTAGGTCTTCATCATCACTGGCCATACTGTGGAGTCCTCAGGACTTATTACATGAGTCAACAAAACCTCAAAAGAGCATGCCAGAACTGATTATGAGCACACAGGTCAACCTATCGGATCTCCCAGGACCTTTTACATGCCACTGCACAACCTGTCCATGGCCACAGAGTATCATCCTGATATGCATGATCATACTGATCATAACATTGTTCACGAAGCACAACCTAGATGCACATCACATGGCACTTACAACTCACTGGCATGGGAAGACACACTTCAACCATCCGTGAAAGGCTCAGTACTTATATCTATGCCATGGGAAGACATGCTTCAACCATGTGAGAATGGCACAACACTTATATTGCAGCCATGGGAGAACACATCTACAACCATGCTCGAATGGCACAACACTTATATCGCAGCCATGGGAGAACACATCTACAACCATGCTTGAATGGCACAACACTTATATCATGACCATGGGAGAACACATCTACCACCATCTCTAAAAAGCCCGATAATTACATCGCAACCATGGGAGAACATATCTACAACCATGTGTGAAAATCCCATGTTCATCCGTGTCTTCGAAACTCATCACACATAATCCAACTGATTATGCAATGTATCTACCTGATACATATCATCACATATGATCATCCTGATCATCATCATAGCATCATCCTTATGCATATCATCCAGAGAATCATCCTTATCATACAATGCATCCACCTGATGCATACCAAGTATCTACCTGATACATACATAAATACATGATCCACCTGATCATATCAAGCATCCAACATGATGCATATATAAATACATGATCTAATTGATCAAAGCATCCAACCGATGCATATACAATTACATGATCCAACTGATCATACAAATCATCCACCTTATGCATATACAAATACATGATCCAACTGATCATACAAAGCATCCACCTGATGCATATACAAAGCAGTAATTGGAGCATCGTCCTGATGCTCATCATCCAACACTTGCATCCACAACCATGGGAAGGATCCTCCTCTTACCATGCTTGGTATGGCTACTACAAATGTGTCCATCACTTCTTCCTCGAAGTGTCGTCAATCTTAATAACACCAAGCCTCTCTCTAAAGTATTCAAACTTCACTTTGGCTAGTGGTTTTGTCAACACATCTGCAACCTGCTCATCCATCGCAACATATAGGAGTTTCACTGCTCCTCTCTACACCATATCCCTGATATAGTGATATTTGATCTCAATGTGCTTCGACCTATCGTGGAACACCGGATTCTCAGATAGCTTCACTCAACTCTAATTGTCACAAAAGATATCAGCAGCCTCCAACGAGAGATCAAATAACTCAGACAGTAGCTTCTGAATCCACACTTCCTCACAACTAGCCAAACAATTTGCAACATACTCTGCTTCGGCTGTACTCAGTGCTACACAGGACTACTTCCTGCTAAACCAAGAGATCACACCTGATCCCATACTGAAACAACACCCAGAAGTGCTCTTCCTATCTGTAGCATTGCTTGCCCAATATGAATCAACATAACCTTGTAGGTTAAACTTTTGATTCGCATCATACTTTAGCCCATAGTCAACTGTACCCTTCAAGTACCTCAAAATTTGCTTTACAACAACCATGTGAACACCTTTGCGATCCATCAGGAACTAGCTCAATGTGTTCACCGCAAAGCAAATATCTGGTCTCATGTTCGTCAGGTAAATGAAGGACCCAATCATCTGACGATACATAAACACATCAATCGGATCAGATGAAGCATCACACAGAAGCTTCAGGTTCAATGCCATAGGTGTGGCCATGGACTTGCAGTCCATCATCCCGAATCTCTTCAGGATCTCTACTGCATACTTCCCTTGTCCAAGGAAGATTCCATCTTCACTCTGCCACACCTCCATGCCTAGAAAGTAGTGCATCATCCCCAAGTCCTTCATCTCGAACTCGGCAGCAAGCTTTCTCTTTGTGTCGGAAATCAATCTATCCTCACCTGTAACAAATAGGTCATCCACATACAATAGTAGTATCACTGGATTTCCTTCCAAAACCTTTTAGTAAAGGTTGGAATCTGCTTTACTCTTGGTAAATCCCAAACTGGATAGAAAGCTATCTATCCTACCTTACCAAGTCATAGGAGCTTGCTCAAGCCATACAAGGCTTTCTTCAACCTGCACACATATGACTTTCTATCATGTGTCTCAAAACCAAATGGCTTCTCCACATAGACTTCCTCCTTGACTAGACCATTCAAGAAGGTTGTCTTGACATCCATCTGGTGTATCTTCCATTTTATCACTTGCTTTATATTTCTTTATGCTACCATCTGCCGCATGCTTGATCTTATAAATCCACTTGGAAGTCACAATAGAATTCCCTTTTGGTCTTAGGACCACATCCCAAACCTCATTCTTCATGATAGACAGATCATGGCATCCTTCCATTACTTCATCCCGGATCTTGGGAACTTCATATTTTTTCAATAGATAACTTTGTTGTTGGAACAAATGTTGTAGTCCTTCTTTTGTAGGTGATGGTATACGATATTTCCTACGAGACAAGTTAAATTGCATGATTAGAGACATCTCATAGTTTTTAGAACAAATTCTTACACATAAATAAATATGTCATACAGTCATACAATTATTTTAGCCAATGCTTCAATACAACATTTATCCATTTCCCATAACTTTCTAGATGCCTTCCAATCTCTACTAGAACATTGTTAAGAGTGTACACAACTTCCAAGATGTTAGCAAAGAGGTTTCATTATAGATAAGTATAAATGGAATGTTGTACAGTGCCATAGGCCACTTACCTATCACATGCATATTAGTAGTATACTGTTCATTAATGCAATTATTCTAATATGCATAATACACAACCTAAGTCTAGGAACATAAGCATATACATCATTGAATAATATTATTTAAACAATAAGAAATGATAATTCAAATACATATCTTTGTTTGTTTGTTGGGTGGACTCCCTGTCAATCTTTGCCTCCTTGCAGCAACTACTGGAGTGTGCTCCCTCTTGATCTTTGCTTCCTGGATTACCTGTCCTTGAACTTATATCCATCCTCGATCACTATGCATGCTTACTAGTATCATCATTGTGTTATCCTCAAGATCTCATACATAATCATATTTTCATTAGAATAATCTTAATACTATCAAAACACAATAATCTTAAGCATGTATAGTCATGATCATTTCAAACACAGATAATAAGCATTAGTATTCAAAGTTTATATAGGACTTTTCTGGTTAGTCATATCATTAATCAAAGTAAGGAACATAATATGCATAAACCCTAGATTACTCAAACCTGTAACTTCATGAGTAATCATTATCAATCATACAAAAGTATAAGATCCTTACATAGGGTAGGATTCTAACTTGATACAGGAAAAACATACCTGGTCATCATATTTGCTAGTTATGTCTAGCAATCTTTTTCTTGTTCTATTTAATGACGTGCATAACTCAAAAGTTAACCATTGTAGAACCAAATTATACATACCTCTATGTGATCCCTGACTATGGATGAGGCTTTTGTCTTCATGTCACCATGGTAATATGTTCTTGATCTTAGAACTTGATTTGTCTTTCTAGATGTATCTTTCATATTAGCGGACAACATCATCCTCATACAACACCACAATGCATTAGTACAATCATATTAAATGTTAAAACCCTAATCAATGAATATCTGCATTCATAATTTTATTAAGGTGAGACGACAAGTCCAAAGTTAATCAAGATTGTACTAACCTTAATGAAGACAAACATACCATAAACTTAATCATGAACATATATCAAAACATACCTCGATAAGTCATACCTATCAGATTGCTTATATTAGTTGTTGTTGTTGTTCCTTTTGTTCTCAGGACAATCCGAGGAAAAATGTCCTCTTCTTGCTATGTGCTGTGAGAGCTTGATCTTCATTCCCCATATTCTCTTCATGAGCTACAATCCGAGCTTCTTCCTATGAGCATTCTTCCCACAGCTTACTAAAAGAGATAAGTTTCTTCCTAGCACAAATTCCTTGGATGAAGGAATACCATGACCTAGGAAGGCCATTAAGAGTGGTCATTACCACTTCTCTATTCTATATATCTTCTCCCACAACTTCAAGTTGTTCTTCTATCAAGGAGACCCTTGAGAAATAAGACTGCATGGTCTCCGCATTCTGGAACTTGATGTTCTTCAATTGATTCCTCAAGGTCATCTTCTGATTGATATTCTTCCCTTCAAATAGCTTGGTCAAGGAATCAAACATCTCCTTATGTGTCTTCAGAGATGACACATGTGGTATGAGATGGTCTTTGATAGAATCAACAATGATCCTCTTATCCTTGAACAAGTTCCCCTTGTGTAAGGCCTTAGTCTCTTCTCCCTCTCGGACAAGAACCCCTTCACTTATGTAGGTGTCCAACTCACTCTCTTCTAGAATTAACCCAATCCTATACTTCCATGCTTGGAAGTTATCATCCCCTTTCAAGCTTATCCTCAAGCTGGTGTGGTGAGATATCATAAGAAGTACTTCAAATGGAAATAGAAAATTTATTAGGTCTTACCACTGATTTGCTAAAAACTAGATTTGGTGCTAGATTAGGGTTTGTCAAAGAAACCCTAAAAATTCAAACTTTGAATTTCAAACTTCTAAAAGGATAGAAAGATGCACCTTAGGGTATACTCAGAATTTGAAAACTGCAAAGTTTCACCCCTCAAATTTTCTTTTCAAACTTCGAGATTCATTAGGGAGGAACCTGAATTAGGGTTTGATTTTCCCAGAGCTTCATCCATCCAAAAAGTTCAATCTTGGTCTCTAAACTTCGATTTGTCAAAGGAGCTTCTAGCCATGGTCTCAGAGTTCAGAAATTCCAACTTTTGTAGAAGCCCTAATTTCTGGCTTCACTAGAGAGGACGCCAAACTAGGGTTTGATTTTCTCGAAGCTTCTCCCAACAAAAAATTTTGATCCAAAGCTCTAAACTTCGATTTATCCAAGGAGCTTCCAGCCATGGTCTCAGATTTTAGAAATTCCACTTTTTGTGGAAACCCTAATTTTTAGGGCCAAAACTAAAAGTGCTTCGAATTGAATTCTGATTGGACAGAAAGATGCACCTTACTGAGGAGAGTCAATCTAGCCTACTGCCTTTAATTGCATAGTGTCTTCTTCTCAAGTTAGCTCTAATACCATGTTAATTTTTGAACATTAAGTCAACATACTCTAGGATCTTAAGTGAGAGAATAACATGTAAAGCATATCAATCACAAGAGACAATAGACACATAGAGTTTCCTTGGGGAAAACCATAAAGGTGATAAACCACAATAACTTCCTCAGAGATAGATAGAGCAATAATACAAAACCCAAGCATAAGAGATGGTCTCCTAACAGCAAATTCTCCTCCTCCACTAGTGTGCCACTCTCCAATGAGTGTATGAGTGAGAAAATGAATGACCAAATAGAGTGCCTCCCGCACTCTATTTATACTTGACTTGACTTGCCTAATAACCTTACTAGGTCGGCCTCAACTTAACCACTTAACATAATGTTGACAGGGTCGACCCCTAATAGGGTGGTCTAATAACCCTTTAACCCACATGACTTATACAGGGCCGGCCCCATCAAGGTGGTCTAATAACCCATCAAGTATAAGTTACGACTCTTACAATATAAATGACGACGCTTCCATATAAAGGAATAATAAAATATCTATAGGAATACAATATACATATGTGAAATACATTCCGAAGTTACAAATACATCAACAACTTAGATTCTTCAAGAACTTACCTCTGAATCCTTCAAAAAAGTATGATTCAGCTTGAGTGTAGGACTTCAGAGTGTCTACAACAAACTCAGTAACAAATCCTTCAAGTATGATATCAACCCAGAAGTCGACTGTTCGCGTCAGTGGGCTGTTTATTGCTTTGAGCTACATCGTGAGCTCTGGAGTCCACTCTATAGGTACTCCTCCTTGAAAACAAGTTTTCATTTCTGCGAGTCGCGAAATCCACTCGTGCAACTCATTTCCAAATGTGGCCCATAATATCTTGTGAATCTCTCTCCACAAATATCTGTTCAACCACTGTCCATCAGAGAGACGTGGATGTTTGTTCTCTTTCTTTGCAAAATTTATTTCGATCTTGTCACACCAATCCTAGATCTCTTTCTTTTCAGGATGCCAATTGTCTGAATCCAATGGGAACTAGTATTCTTCGTCACACATTACTTTTCCAAATACGCTATCGCATCATTGGTCTTAACCGAGCAACAAAACCATTTGTTGGCGTATATAACTGAGCTAGAGGTTTCCAGTGTAGACCTAGGTACTTCGCGGTTCAAGGAACCAACAAAACCCCTATTCACCAGCCCTTTCGGCAACAAACTGCGCACACCTTGAGGTCTCACCCGAGGCGAAGCTGAGGGGGTGGTTGCAGAATCAAGTTTCCACAACCTAGTGATGCGAAGGTAAAAGGACTGACAAGTGGCACAACACTATATGGGCTATCGTAGATAGATAACTGCATGAAGTCTATACTTCACGTCGGATACTTCGACAAGTAGAGGCGCTCACGAAACTAGCACATCCACAGATTGCGCGGTATATGGATGCTTCGTGCGTCACGTCGATAAGCTATCAACAGCTTACCTCGCAGCACTCTTAATGGTTTAGCGCGTCGACTAGACCGTGCGTCTACTCAGGACTAGTCCGACTTCAACCAAGACTTGTCTACCTTTATCCAATCATAACACTTAGCTTATTAATGTATGGTGCATGCAATTGAATAAACGTACAATACTACGTGCTCCAACGCTGCGCTTAAATTCAATGTTCAGCTATGTGACTAATTGGCAGATTCATACATTCAAAGACTTGTAGCTGTCGAATACTTAACATTCCTCCATGCATGTGTTCGTTTATCAGCCGATACATTCAAAACCTAAAATACTTTGCATACATCAACCATTCATTCATGTTAGACTTAATATATTATTCCCATCTTTCTCCTCTGCCAAATACATATAAAAGAATTAACATACAACTGATAACTAGAATTCAAGCCTACATGTAAGCAAATAGATAAGTGCAAAAAACACATTCAATCACACTACATGGGATTTAACGTGGTTCAGCCCCTAGATGGAGGCTACGTCCACAAGAACGATTGTTAATATTTCTCTTTATGGGAAGGGTACAACCGTTCTTAGTCTCGCACTCAGCTATAGACTCTCTTCTCTCTCAAATAGGTCTCTGCACACTCAGCTGCAGAGCCTTTACAATAGATTCAAGCTCAATTGATTTTACAATGTTCAATAACCCACAATGAGAGTTCAACAACCCTTTCCCATACAAAATCATGCATATTTATAGATTATGCCCATAGGCATATCTTTACAATTCATAAACAAAAACCCTTAGGTCTACAAAATCGGCATGGCTAACTGCCAGCTTGACTGTCGCAATCGACATCTTACTATGCGTGCTCCAAGCATTCCATCTAGACCACTCGTGGTTCACACGCTTCTTTGACAGCCGTAGTCCACAAAATGATTATACTGCATCATGGTCTGTCCCTTTCCACTGCCTCCATCTTCCTGTCACCGTCGACGTCATGGCCTAGCTTCTCAATTGCTTGCCGCCACTCTCCTTGACAGGTCCTTTCCATTCGTCTCCACATCCAAAAACAGGTTGCTTTCTCCACTCTGACCTTTCCTTTCATTCTTCCTCGAGAATGGTTGTTGCGCGCGAACCGTGCACTAGCATATTGCACAACCTTTCCTACTCCTTGATGTTGGACGAACATGTGCAGTTCCTCAAAACTGCTTCCTCTTCCTACCGCAGTGCGCAATTATCAGAACTTGTATATTTTTCCAACCCATTTGGGCCCCTCCCAACACATGTTACAAATGTATGTTAAAGATCAGTGAACTAAGTGGGAAGATTACTTGCATTTAGTTCAATTTGCATACAATAATCATTATCAAGCATCTGCCAGACTTAGTCCATTTGAGATTTTATATGGAAGAAAATGTTGTACTCCTACTTCTTAGGATAACCCTGTAGACAGATTAATGTTAGGACTAGATTTGTTAAAAGAAATGGAGCTAACCATGAAATAGGTTCAAGGAAACTTAAAAGTTGCACAAGATCGGCAAAAAAGTTATGTAGATCTAAAACACACTGAAAGAGAATTTCAGGTTGGACATCATGTTTTTGTAAAGGTAAAACCCAAGAAAAGTTCTTTGAAGCTTGGGAGTTGTGCTAAACTAGCACTAAGGTATTGTGGACCATTTGAAGTCCTATTAAGGATTGGGCCTGTTGCATATCAGTTGGCTTTGCCATCTAACTTAAGGATCCAAAATGTCTTTCATATTTCTGTTTCAAAGAAGTATGTGCACAATGCTACTCATGTTCTAAATTGGAATGACATACAGGTGGGGCCCAAAGGAGATTTTTAGGTGGAACCGAATTATATTCTCGATAGGAGGGAGATTATGCTCTGGAATCATACCACAGGGTAGGTAAAGGTGCAATGGAAGCACTTTAGCCCTGATGAAGCTACCTGGGAACTGGAAACTAAAATGCGGGCAGCATATCCAGTTCTATTCTAGGGAGGCTTTGATGAAGAATAATCAACATCAAGGATGACGTTGAGCTTAAGTGGGGGTGTTTGTAACATAACATTTTTGCTTAAAAACTTTTTATGTTGGAAACATTATATTAACTTTTATTGTAATGTTTTATATTCGACAAGTGTCCAAGGATGACTGTAATTTGCATAATATTTTATTATTAAATAAATTAAATAGGAGACAAACACCTAAGGGGACTGTTGAAAGAGTGCTTACTGACCCACTAGGTGGAATGGAATATAGGGTAGAAGGAAATGGACAAATGGTAGCTTCATGAGGCAAGTAACTAGCTGTTGGTATGGGACAACTTCCTTAAATTGTGGTCTTAGTGCCCTGAAAGATGGGACTGTAGCTTGAGGCTCATTTATTGAAACTGGCCACTAAAGACCTAGGCAATCTTTTTAAGAGCCATCGAATTTTGGACTGAGGTTCATCACTTTTCCTGATGAGGAAATTTACCTTGGGGTTTTGCTGCTTGCACCCAAGAGATTCGATGAGGGGATATGCTAGTTTTTTATCATGGTGTAAGTCTGCATATTATACTGTTGAGTGCAGAGTTATACTGCTGTGCAGAGACCTAAAAGCTGAGGAGCAAGTCTTAATAGTTTGTTTCCTATACAATTTCTGAGTGCCTTGCTTCTACACAGAGTCTGTCTACCTGGTGGTTTAGTAAACAGGCTCAGGGGTCCAAAGGAGGCAAGTAGTTTGGCTGCTTCTTATGGAGAAGGTTGGGAGGAACAGGCCTCCTTGGGTGTTTGTCACGTGTTTTTCAACCCTATCTACAGTTACAGGTTTTACTTGTTATCTTAAATCCTAAATAGTTAAATTATTTTTGTAATCACTGATTTAGTATTTCATTAGCTTAAAACTGTTATTTTATGTTATGTAGAAGTTAAATGTAAATTTCTGAACTGTTTAGGAATTTATAAACTGTTGACTAGATTTATGAATTGATAAAATGCCTCCACTATAATTTTTCCCATATTTTTTTATGTATAGTACTCGAGTGCAGGGAGGAAGAATTAGAATCAGATGAATGATATGCAGATTGGCAAATGAATGAATAGACTAACATTCTTTTATTTCTTAATATTCCTTATCAGCTGCATTCGGTAATCTAAATTATATGTTTAGACTCAGGTTTTATAAAAGGAATCTCATAATACAAGCATTATCATATTTTCTGTTACACAGTATTATAAGTAAACATTTCATCTTTGCACAAAACTTAGAAATAGTATAGCATTATACTTCCATTTTATTGCTTCTATTAACCTTCATAAAATTATAACAACTGCAAAATAAACTTAACAACATTCACAACATTTTATTTTATTTCTACTTCTGGCATAAATAGAATAATCTAGAGTTTTATGTTTTCCATGTTTCTCTAAACCTTGTAAAGGCTTCTATTTTATTCTTGCATTATATTTTATTTGCAATGTCAAAACAACTACTAACTTCCACATTCAAAGTAACTAACAGGTCAAATGGAGAAACCAGAACTAATTAACTCGTATCACCCTTATCAAAACTTCTTAAACACAGAATAAGTTTAAACATAGAATAATTCTCATTTGGACGAATATCCTTTTATCATCATAATCCTTAAACTCCTATACTAAGAAATTTTAGAAATCATTTCAACATCATAAGGTACAGTCACGAAAACCCTATTCACATGCATTGCTTAAACTAAAACGATGGAATATCTCAATGATAACATCTGACAGAGGTATCAATTGCATATCATAAACAAAGTTGGTAGACACCTACAGGTTTCGAAATTAAAAACCCTAAGGTTGTCAAATAGCCAACTTACAGCCAGACACTCAAATCGTAATACCTCATCTCTATGGCCGAACCCTTACAATCAAAATATTAACTCAGTCATTACCAAGTTTCATATTGTTTAAGTACACATGTTCAACATCATAGAATAAATTCATAAATATCATCTGCAACCAACCATATGAGTACACGAAACCATATTTCTATTTCCAAAATCAACTTCTGAACCAGATAGGTTAGGGTTTTAAAGTTTTAAAATTAAACATTAAGTTTTTGGCTCTCGGCAAACACCAAAATCGACGAGCAGGGATGACCATTAACACATAACATAGTTTCTAGACACGGTGTAAAACTAAGGGCCAAGCCCTTCATCAATGTTAAGGAGTCAAGGGTTGAGAACCCTGATAACAATTATTACATTTAGACAGACAGTAAAACTAAAGAGTACATTGAAGTGTAGGTTGAGGAATTTCCATTCTCCCTACTCTATCTTGACAGAATGTAAACTTTGCAATAGAAACCACATCTCTAGAAAACCGAAGGCTCTGAATCTTTCGACACAACAAAACAATTTCCAGGAGACCCCACAAGGGAACCATCGAGACTTACCACTTATACGTAGTAGTTTCCATTCAACCGAAGCATAAAACCCTATAGATAACCGTACCTGGCACGAACGCAGAAGGAGGTTAAAACATTAATTCAAAGCTAAACAATGTATTGACGAATACAACCATACAAAATACACAAAAGAGACATTACCTTGAAGTATTAAAACTGGAGGATAAGAAGGATAGCTTCTGCAACTAGTTGAATCCTGAGCCATTCGCACCTCATGAATTCAGCTTACTCAATACAGAAGTGACTGGGCCTCTTAACCTTGAAGACCTTTAACCTTCTCTGAAAAGCGTGATAACAAAATGGAGGAAGGGGTTCCTCATGAACCAGCTTCGAAGACGAATACCACCACAACAGGCAGAAGTTTCCAATAGACATCCAGTTACCAAACAATGTAGTAAAAATCCATACAGAGGTCAGCTCTTAAGCTACCAAATTGTATCAGTATCCACACACAGGTCACGGGTTCGAAACGAGAGAAGAGCACTCAAAAAAATGTTAGAAACCCTATGTTCTCATAGGTCATTTTGCCTCTTCCCAGAACCACACTCAAACACAATGAATGCCAAGGAAACAACCACAACGTAACTTAGTGGAGGTTAGGGTTACTTCACAAATGTCGAGAACATTTCCAGATCAACGGTGCAGATCCCTTTTCACAATCCCAAGGAACTACTGCATTGAAAGCACTTTATTACAATTTCCATCATTCATTCCAGCTCAAGAAGACACTAGGGAGAGGGTCGATACAACTCAACATATCCGGTTTTGATTTCACCACCTTTCACATGACACTAGACACGTAGCTTCCAACAAGATTTCCCACGAAGGTGCTAGATAGATGTGTTTAATGCCAGTGTTGGGTTACGAATTCCTGCCAGCTCACAACCACTACAGCTTGAATACCCTGTCTTATCGTTCGGTGGCACGATAAACTTGTTTGCAACCCTTTCACATATGCATATATCAATATAAATCACATATTACTTTAGGACCATGATGTAGCTACGCATCGTTAATATGATCTAAAAAGATTCACGTGAACGCTCATTCAACCATGTTTATTTCATAGTTGAGCCAAGACATAAGCTTTATACAAATAGGTTATGCATATAGTTTTTTGTATGTTATATAATTTAGATATGATTTGCACATAATTTATACTATAGGAGATGCATTGTTTATTACTTATGAATTTCGCAACTATATAATAGCATGATAATTGCATGTTCTCCAATTGCACTCCTTTTACAAAACATGTATGATAACAACACTTTGTATAAAGGATAGAGTCTATTCCGCACTAGTGTATAATGATCATCTCCATACTCTAAACCTTATCAAACTATCACAGAAGCAAGTACAAGATTTTGATATAATCCATTACCTTAGCCTTAGACAAATTAATATATTATGATATGCATGCATTGTACATTAGTATAAGTTATGCAATGAATTACAATAATAGTATTAGAGTTTAGATTAGGATTTATTTCCTATATCTTCTGTTGCATAAGGATATCGCTAAAGTAATGATGTGAACTTCCTAATGTCAAAATAACATTTCAATACTTCAATATTATATTTCTGTTCAATAACATAATGAAAACCATGATAGAAACACTACTGTACAAAAAGTATAGAGAAATTTATACATTTTAAACATACAGATGATGCTATGTCTCAAGTAGATCTCACCAAGAAAAGATCCTTAAGGTTGTTCGGATATCCACATCATCATTTTCAGTACCTTGCATGCAATTAGGGTTCGCATGCAAATTCCAGGGTTTGCATGCATCCCAGTCACTAGGTTGATGCCTCCAGCACCTTATCCACTTCATTCTAGCACCCAGGAGCTTCTTACATTAGACTTTTATCCCTCCTAGTCATGAAGGTGCCCACTTCTCACCTACTGCTAGAGAAGGGCGCACTTCTTCACCTACCACCTCAGTTTACACTTAGTTAGCTCCGATTCTCCTTGATTTGAGGCTAGTTTCACTCCTAACTGACTGTTTCACTCCGTTGGACCTCCAGATTGACTAGATGATTTGTTCTGACTTCAGTTAAGCCTCCCATTCACCCTCCACTGAGTCTCCTTCCCTATATCAGTGCTACACATTTCAGTTACACTATTTACACTCAGTTAGACTCAGATTGACACCTAGATGACTGGTTCTTGTGCATTTATGACCACCACTGATTGATGATGAGGACTCCTAGTTGGAGCCAAGCTACACCATTCAGTAATTCGAATGACCTTCTTAGTCAATTCGAATTTCTCACTATTTGTCAGATGATTGTATTGTAATTATTCACCCTTATTGGGATATTGAGCACTGATGCATGTTTTGCACAGTTTTACACCATTTTTCTATGTTCATCTGTTGTGATTGATTTACTTGTTCATTAAATCTGTTGTGACTAATTTTACATGGTATCAAATCCATGGTAGGGACAAGATCTCTCTTCTATAGGTGTTCTACATGAAGATTGAGCATTTTTTTGCTCACTTTGCAGCAGTTTTCTGTAGTTGCAGCACTTTTTGCAGTTGCAGCTATTGCTCCATAATGGTTGTTGTTTGTGTGTGATTTGCAGGTTTCTTACTTCCTCCATTTGCATTCACTATTCAGAGATGGAATATTCTTCTTCACAAAATCTTCTTACTCCATTCAACTATGATGAATGGAAACCAAAGATGATTGCATGTTTGAAGAGACAATGTCTTTTTGATATGTGCATTGGTATTACAAGGGATTTTGATTCTGATGAAGAGGAGAATGATTGGCTTAATGATTATGATAGAGATTTTGGGACAATATGTCTTGCTATGTCTCCTTGTATGCACTACCTCAGTACTACTGCTGAAAATCCAAGAGATCTATGGGCCCAACTCGATAGAGAATTTGGAAAGAAGGAAGAAGAGGATCATGCTAGCCTTTTGGAGAACAAGCCCAATGAGATCTCCTTATGTGCTCTCTCCGATTATGTCTTGGCCTCATCCATTGTTCAAGATGAAGAAGAAACTATAGATTCAACACTCATTCTCTCAAAGTCTTCTATTTCGAATTCTGGGCAACATAAAACAGCTCATACTCTAGATTCCGAAGAGGTTCTTGAATCATCTCTTTCACATGAGTTTGTCAGTATGCAGAATAATGATCTACTTGATGTTTTGGAGGTAAAATCTGATTTTGGAGGTGAAGCATTCATCCTCCTTGATTGCATGCCTCCTATAAACTTTTGTTCTATCATTTGCACAGTTTCTCAGAGTTTTACTGAAGATAAAGAGCACTACCATTTGCTTGAGTTCAATTCTCATGGAGTTTTTACTGATTTTGGTTTTGATCTCACCCTTGTTGGTTCAAAGGAGATCTCAAGAAACCATTTGTCAAATATTGGAGCTAATTTAACTTCCACTGATAACAAGTTCAAGTTTCAAGATCTATTCGATTCGATTGGAGCTATTCCTGCCTCACTTGGTTCGAATCACAGGTTCCAGGATCATCCTCATATTTTCAGATTTGTTCTCACCATTTTTGGTATGAAGAGCAAGTTCATAAAGTCTCCACATTTGCTTGCATCCACTGATGTAGAATTCAAGCACATGTTTTTGGAGCATGATCCATTTACTCCCAAGTGTAAGATACCTCGAGACATATCTACTTGATTTTGGAGCAGTTAAATCTTTTGGTGTGCTATAGTTTTTTTTGAGGGGGGTATTTTTCCCATGAGGTTTTCCCCATTTCCTTGGTTTAGTGACTGTTATTAGTTTGGATTATTATTGTATTCGGGTGACCTTTGGTCTTAGTAACTAGGGCCCCACATTATTTTTTGCACCACATCATAGTCTAGCTTGAGGGGGGGTGTTTGGATATCCACATCATCATTTTCAGGACCTTGCATGCAATTGTTAAATTTTGAGCATTAATTCACAATACTCTAGGATCTTCACTGAGAGAATAACATGTACAGTATATAAATGCATAACAATCACAATAAGCATCACAAGAATCAAAAGCATGAGAGACAAGAGACACAAATTTTCCATGGGGAAAACCCTAAGGTGAAAAACCCCACAACTTCCTCAGAGATAGAGAAAGCAATGGCTCAACCAAAGTACAACCAAAATACACTGAGATAGTCTCCTAGTAGTAGATGATCCTCCTCCTCACTAGTGCGCCACTTTCTGAGTGAGAGAGATGTGCTTTTTCGAATGATCTAAATAGATATCCAGCATCCAACATGATGCGTACATACATATAAATGATCCAACTGATCATATCCAGCATCCAACATGATGCGTACATGCATATACATATAAATGATCCAACTGATCATACAAACCAGAAACTAGAACATCATCCTAATGCTCATCATCCAACACTTACATCCACAGCCATGTGAAGGATCCTCCTTCCAACATGCTTGGAATGGCTTCAACAAATGTGTCCATCACTTCTTCCTCAAAGTGTCCTCGATCTGAAGAACACCAAGCCTCTCCCTGAAGTATTCAAACTTAACCCTAGCTAGTGGCTTCGTCAGCACATCTACAATCTGCTCGTCCATCGCAACATACAGGAGATTCACAGCTCCTCTCTGCACCATATCCCTGATATAGTGATATTTGATCTCTATGTGTTTTGACCTATCATGAAACACTAGATTCTCGGACAGCTTCACACAACTCTGGTTATCACAGAAGATACCAATATCATCCAATGGGAGATCAAATAACTCAGACAGTAGCTTCCGTAGCCATACTTCCTCACAACTAGCTGAACAGGCTGCAACATACTCTGCCTCAGCTGTACTCAGTGCTATGCAGAACTGCTTCCTGCTAAACCAAGAGATCACACCTGATCCCATACTGAAGCAGCATCCAGATGTGCTCTTCCTATCTGTAGCACTGCCAGCCCAATCTGAATAAACATAACCCTGCAGGTTAAACTTTTGATTCGCTTCATACTTGAGCCCATAATCCACTGTACCCTTCAGGTACCTCAGAACATGCTTTACAGCAACCAGGTGAACACTCCTCGGATTCGTCAGCAACTGGCTTAATGTGTTCATAGCAAAGCAAATGTCTGGTCTCGTGTTTGTCAGGTACATTAAGGACCCAATCATCTGACGATACATAGAGACATCAACCAGCTCAGATGAAGCATCGCATAGAAGCTTCAGATTCGATGCCATAGGTCTGGCCATGGCCTTGCAATCCATCATCCCGAATCTCTTCAGGATATCTTCTGTGTACTTCCCTTGACCAAGGAAGATCCCACTTGCACCTTGCCATGCCTCCATACCTAGGAAATAATGCATCATTCCCAAATCTTTCATACCAAACTCAGCAAAAAGCTTCATCTTAGTATCTGCAATCAATTTGTCATCTCCTGTTACAAATAAGTCATCCACATACAGGAGTAGAACCACAGGATTCCTTTCTTCAACCTTGTAGTAAAGGTTGGAATCCGCTTTACTCTTGGTAAAGCCCAAACTAGATAGGAAACTGTCCATCCTACCATAGCAGGTTCTGGGAGCTTGTTTCAAGCCATACAAGGCTTTCTTTAATCTGCACACATATGACTCCCTATCATGTATTTCAAAACCGAGTGGCTGCTCCACATATACTTCTTCTTCAACTACACCATTCCAGAAAGCAGTCTTGACATCCATCTGGTGTATTTTCCATTTCATCGCTACAGCCAGGGCAAGTACTGTTCTGATGGAAGTATACCTGGCTACAGGTGCAAAAGTTTCTTCATAATCTATTCCCTCTTTCTGAGAGAAGCCACGAGCTACAAATCTTGCCTTGTATTTCTCCACACTGCCATCTACAGCATGCTTGATTTTGTAAATCCATTTGGAAGTCACAATAGACTTCTCTTTAGGTCTTGGGACAACATCCCAAACATCATTCTTCATTATTGATTGGTATTCCTCAACCATGGCATCCTTCCATTCTTTCTTTTCCATTGCTTCTTCATAAATGGAAGGCTCTTTGTTCATAATGTCACAGAGTAAAGCAACATAGCTGGTATGTGATATGGTTCTCTTCTTTGCTCTGTGTTCCTCTTCTGGAATGCCAAATATTTTTGCATCTTGAATGATCTCTCTAGCCCATTCAGGTTTCCTCTTGTGAGAGTTATCCTCACGAGGTGGATCTACAGGTTCTTGTGGATCTTCAAACTCACGAACAACTTCTGGAACTGCTTCGGTCATGGTAGTGTCTTGAAATCTAGTTTCCTTAGGTTCTTCATAAACTTCGATTGGTGCCTTCCTTGATCTGATGAATGCTGATTTTTCATCAAATGTCACATTCCTGCTAATATCAATCTTCCTGAACCCTGGAAAGTATATTCTGTAAGCCTTCGAGCTTTCACTGTAACCCACAAAGATACCCTTCTTTCCTGAAGGATCTAGTTTGGTCATCTTTTCCTTTGGGACATGAGTGAATGCTGGACAACCAAATATTCTGAGATGGTTGACTTCAGGTTTCTTACCAGAAAAGACCTCTTCTGGCGTCTTGTTGTCCAATATCTTGTGGGGTGTTCTGTTCTGCACATATATAGTTGTTCTAGCTGCTTCTGCCCATAGATGCATAGGTAGATCCTGTTCATGGAGCATTGCTCTTGTTGCTTCCATGATTTCTCTATTCTTCCTTTCTGCAACTCCATTCTGTTGTGGATTGTAAGGAGCAGTCAACTCCCTCTTAATCCCTGAATCACTGCAAAGCTTCTTGAAGTCACCTGAGGTGAATTCTCCACCATTGTCGGATCTGAATGTTTTGATCTTCTTGTTAGTTTGATTCTCCATCAAGGTTTTGAATTCCTTAAACTTATCAAACACCTCATCTTTGTTCTTCAAGAAGTATACCCAAGTCTTCCTGGAGAAGTCATCAATAAATGAGACATAGTAAACATACCCACTTAGAGAACTGGATGACATAGGACCACATACATCTGAGTGGATGATTTCCAGGATGTCTTTTTCCTTGCTTTCACTACTTGGGAAAGCCTTCTTAATGTTCTTACCTTTTGCACATCCTTTGCAAACACCTTCATGTTTGGTCTTGATTTCAGGAAGACCCTCTACAGCCTTGCTTGCAAATGGAAGTGCTCTATAGTGCATATGAGCAAGTCTTCTATGCCAAAGTTCACTTGGATCCATGGATTCATGTACCATGGCATGTTCAGGTTGTCCCTTCAATTTATACAAACCTCCCTCTTGCTCTCCAATCACTACTGCATCATCTATGTTCTTTCCCTTTGGCCACATTAGGACTTGGCCATCCACAGATGCAACCCTCATGTCTTTTGCATCCAATGCAGAGATGGAGAGTAAGTTTTTCTTAAGCCCAGGTACATAAAGAACTTCTTTCATCTTCAAAGATTTTCCAGAATCTAGGTTGTAGGAGGCTTCACCACTTCCTTTGATTGGGTATTGATAATCATCCCCAAGTTTCACCTTATGGGGTGATTCATGTTCAGATAGATTCACAAAAGATTCCTTAAACCTAGTCATGTGTTTGGAAGCCCCACTATTAATCAACCAATCATTACGACCATGGGAGATGGTACCTGTGAGAGCAGAGATCAGAACATACTCTTCTTCACTTGATGAGTTATCATCACTTTCTGCCCTAGCCTTCTTCTTGGGTGGTTCATCATCCTCGGCAGCATGAGCATGAAACCTTCTTTTGCTTCCCTTCTTCTTCTTCTTGGAGTTGTTGTTGTCCTTCTTGTTCTTGGGACAATTTATGGCAATATTTCCTTTCTCATTACAGGTGAAGCATATTCTTCTTTCTTTGAAGTGATGTGAAGATTTCTTGGAGTGAGATGGCTCTCTCTTGGACTTCCCTTTCTTGGTGTGAGTTGTGAGAGCTTGATCTTCATTCCCCATCTTTTCTTCTCGTGCCGCAAGCATTGCTTCTTCATGTGAGAATTCTTCCCGTAGTCTACTAAAGGAAATCAACTTCTTTCTTGCACAGATTCCTTGAATGAAGGAGTCCCATGACCTAGGTAAGCCATTCAGAGTGGTCATGACAACTTCACCATTCTCTACCATTTCATCCACTGCTTCTAGTTGTTCCTTGATCTGGGAGACTCTTGTAAAATACGATTGAATGGTTTCTCCATTCTGAAACATTACCCCTTTCAATTGGTTCCACAGGGTCATCTTCTGATTTATGTTCTTCCCTTCAAATATCTTGGTCAAAGAGTCAAACATCTCTTTGGGTGTCTTTAGAGAAGACACATGGGGTATGAGATGGTCTTTGATAGAATCAGCAATGATTCTATTTTCCTTGACCAAGTTCTTCTTATGTAATACTTTAGCCTCTTCACCCTCTGGGATAGGGATGTCTTCTTTTATATATGAGTCCAACTCATTCTCTTCCACGATTAACCTAATCCTATACTTCCAAGCTCGGAAGTTATCAGCCCCTTCAAGCTTATCCTCAAGCTTGGTGTGGTGAGACATCTTAAAGAGTACTTCAAATGGAAATAGAAAAGATTTAAGTCTTACCACTTGAAATGTTGAAAACTGGATCTCGTTCTAGATTAGGGTTTGTCGAAAAAACCCTAAAAATTCAAAATGTGAATTTCAAATTTCTGAAAGGACAGAAAGATGCGCCTTGATGAGCTGATCATCCTGGTGCATTCAGAATTTGAGATCAGCAAAGCTTTACCCTTCAGATTTGTCATTTTGTCCTCTCGGGTTCACTCGAGAGAGCCCTAAATTAGGGTTTGAGTTTCCTGGAGATCTACCCAGCAAAAAATCTCGATCGAAAGCTCTAAACTTCAATTTTTGCAAGGAGCTTCTAGCTATGTCTTCAGATTTCAAAAATTCCTATTTTTGTGGAAACCCTAATTTTTAGGGCCAAATCTGTAAATGCTTGGAATTGAATTCTGATTGGACAGATAGATGCGTCTTGATGAGTAGAGTCAATCTACTATACTGCGTTTCCAAAATCTGTGGAGAGAAACCCAATAAACAAGAAACTCAAGTTTCCGTCACTGCAAAATGTCTTCTTCTCAGGTTAGCTCTGATACCATGTTAAATTTTGAGCATTAATTCACAATACTCTAGGATCTTCACTGAGAGAATAACATGTACAGTATATCAATGCATAACAATCACAATAAGCATCACAAGAATCAAAAGCATGAGAGACAAGACACACAGAGTTTCCGTGGGGAAAACCCTAAGGTGAAAAACCCCACAACTTCCTCAGAGATAGAGAGAGCAATTGCTCAGCCAAAGTACAACCAAAATACACTGAGATAGTCTCCTAGTAGCAGATGATCCTCCTCCTCACTAGTTTGCCACTTTCTGAGTGAGAGAGATGTGCTTTTATAAATGATCTAAATAGAGATCACCTGATCTCTATTTATACTAACCTGTTTTCCCAGTGACCTTATGGGGCCGAATTGTCTAGCTACGTACATCCACATTATAATATATATTTCAGGGCCGACCCCACATATGGTGGTCTAATAACCCATCGACAAGTCCACTCACTTGCGACACTTGTCAATCCACATGATGACACTTCCTTATAGAGGAATGACACATCTCTTATAATGGTACAATAAATATATATAAAATACACAGATGAAATACATTTCGAAGTTACATATACATCAACAGCAATTAGGGTTTGCATGCAAATTCTATAGTTTGCATACATCCTAGTCACCAGGTTGATGCCTCCAGCACCTTATCCACTTCATTCTAGCACCCGGGAGCTTCTTACATCAGACTTTTATCTCTCCTACTCATGAAGGTGCCCACTTCTCACATACTGCCAGAGAAGGGAACACTTCTTCACCTAGCACCTCAGTTTACACTCAGTTAGCTTCGATTCTCCCTTATTTGAGGCTAGTTTCACTCCCGACTGACTGTTTCACTCCATTGGACCTCCAGATTGACCAGATGACTTGTTCTTACTTCAGTTAAGCCTCCCATGCACCCACCATTGAGTCTCCTTCCCTATATCAGTGCTACACACTTCAGTTACACTAATTACACTCAGTTAGACTCAGATTGACACCTGGATGACTGGTTCTTGTGCATTGATGACCACCACTGATTAATGATGAGAACTCCTAGTTGGAGCCAAGCTACACCATTCAGTAATTCGAATGACCTTCTTAGTCAATTCGAATTGCTCACTCATTGCCAGATGATTGTATTGTAATTATTTGCCCTTATTGGGATATTGAGCACTGATGCATGTTTTGCACAGTTTTACACCATATTTTCTATGTTCATCTGTTGTGATTGATTTACTTGTTCATTAGATCTATTGTGACTAATTTTACAAAGGTTACTCTATTATCCCTTTTAAAAACTGGAAAGCTATTCGACAAGATAGTAGATCTTCATAAATTCACTTCGTAAACATTAACGCTCTTACCTGTAATCTGCGAAAGGAACAATTCAAATGCTTTAGCATGAATGCTAAGTAAGCCTCATGGTACCCTTAGGACCCCTTTCATCATCAAAAGAAGAATAACAATTAGCTCTTATAAACATTCATATTTGATAGAGTATCGACATAGGAAATGTAAAATATAGTTGAAACAACCAATAGCACCTTACTATAGACTATAAGTTTCATTTTATAACAATACGCAAACACTACATTGAATGACTGTCATAAACATTCATTTCAACATGACAAAATATAAACATTAAATATAATTCTGCACAGTCAGTTTAGGCATTAAATGCTACATTGAAAAGTTTTTAATTTTTGGTAAATTTTGGGATGTGATAGAGAATTTGACAGAGTATCAAATAGAAATGAGGCAAGTTGTTGCCTTAAGTATCCTACAAAATGGCATAGATTATTCCATCTTTCATAACATTTCAGACGCTTATGCTCCCAAAGAAGCTTGGGATATATTGAAAGCAGATTTACTGAAGAGGAACCTGAAATAAAAGAAGATGAAGCAGAGTTCAATGAAGAAGAAACTAAAATAGAAGAAGATGAAGCAGAGTTCAGTGAAGAGGAACCTGAAGAAGATAAAGCAGAGTTCTCTGAAGAGGAACCTAAAGAAGATTAAGCCGATTTCTCTGAAGAGGAACCTCAAGAAGATGAAGTAGAGTTCAATGAAGAGGAACCAATTGACTTTGCAAGCAAGACAAAGCACCAGGAACCCCACAGTGAAGTGGAAGACAACCAAGAAGACTGTGTTTATGATGCAGCCAATGATCAAGTAAGCTCAACAAAGCTTGTTGATCTAGCTATGTTTGCTCATGACAGTGAAAACAAACTTGTTAATGTTGAAGTCCTTAGTGACATGAGTGATAGTCTCTCAGAGAAAGACACAGTTGATAGAAGCATAGAAGTTGCAGTAGCCAGTTCATCAAAGAACCAGAAAACCAGAAGTTTGAGGGAGCTATATGAGTAGAGTCTCATTATTGATGAGTAGTATGAGTATGCTCTATTTCCTTGTCAACCCACAGTTTTTGAGGAAGCAGTGAAGGATGCACATTGTGCACAAGATGCAATAGTTAATGATGATGTAGCTGCCATTGAAACAAAAGATGAGGAAGATGAAGAACAAGGAGATGAGGAGCACAAAGAAGTGAATGCTAGATAGCTTTTGAGGAAGTAGTGAAGGATGCACATTGTGCACAAGATGCAACAGTTAATGATGATGCAGCTTCCATCGAAACAAAAGATGAGGAAGATGAAGAACAAGGAGATGAGGAACACAAAGAAGTGAATGCTCTCCAAGAAGAGCTAAAACTTAGTGAAACAAAAGAAGAGGAAGATATGAATGCTCTCCAAGAAGAGATGAGATATATTAATATTTTTTCTGACAAAATTTTTGAGTATGCAGGTAAAATGGATAGCAACATACAATATGTTGAAATAGAAGAAGAAGAAGACTTGCAGTATGTTCTAGGACCAATGAAAAACAATAACACTGTTTATTGTGTAGAAGACAAAAAAGATGCTAAAGAACACCTACTTAGCATCAAGTTCAAGAAGACAAAGAAGAAGCAGTCCAAGTACACATCAAGGAAGAAAGTAAAGCTTAAGTTTATTTGATTGCAATGTATGCCTAGCTGAGACATAGACTAGCAGGCACAATGCCTAAGTGTTGATGCATTGATAGGGCTGACCACACCATCCCACTTGAGATTAAGAGGGTGTGTTAAAAGTTGTAATCTCAGTGCTACTAAGTTGGTTAGTTAGTTGAGTCAATGGTCCTAAGTTAGTTGAGTTAGTTGTTGACTAGGTCATTAGTAGACCCATGGTATACACTGGCCCATATTATTAGCCAATGGTTTTCGTCTTATGTGAAACTATATATATGTGTGCTTAATAATGAGAAGGCAATCAATATGCCCTTTGTGTTTCTACTCTCTATGTTCTATGTATTGCAAACTTTAAAGACTCTTTTAAACAATGTCTTCATTTCGAATTCTTCACTATTAATGTTTATATTCCATATATTACATAAATAACAAACAATGTTCAATATTGAATAGAAAACTTTGATATGAAATATATTATTAAATATCTACAATTTCTTTAGAATAATATGTGTAAAATTGAAAATAAATTATATTATGCTATTTATCTCTAAAATTTACCATAAAGACTGTAACAAAAAACTTGCAGGATTATTTTAAAAGCTTAGTAAGGAAGACATGCATGGAGTAAGGAAGACAAGCAATTACTACGAAATAAGGCATGTTCATAGTATGTCTGAATAAATAAGGCATGCTCATAGTAGGCATAGGCATGCATGCAGTTATAGTAACATTATATGAATACCAATCTATATAAAAAAAATTATGGTAACATTATACAAATACCATTATATTTTTTTAAAATAAAAACATTCTTTCTTTTATTTTTTTAAAATAAAAACAAAGTTATAGTAACATTATACAAATGTCATTATATTTTTTTAAAATAATAGCATTTTTTCTTTTCTTTTTTTAAATAGAAAACATTCTACTTTTATTGAAATGATGTAGTCAAAAAATCTTATAAAAAGAATGAAATCTCATAAATAAAAGAATGAAAAATATTATATATTTTAGTTAATTCATTTACTTTTCAAATGAAAAAATAAAATATAATCTTTATTTAGAATTTGATAAATAATTTTTTAACTCTTAATGAACATCAACTACTTCAATTTTTATACTTGGTTGTGTGATTAAACGAAAAAAATATAAATAACTTAAAATATAAATAACTTTTACCACCATAAAATATTCTTAAACAAACTTTCAACCCTGTAAAGTGGTTACTACTTAGTAATTAAATTTAGCCACTTTTTCATTTTTCTAGTAACCACATTTGATAACTTCCGAGATGGAGCCTTGGAGCCTGACCGAGGTTCATTAAAATATAAATAACTTAAAATATAATGAACTTTTACTACCATAAAATATTTGGAAAATTTTCATTTCTTTAATATAATGAACTTTTACCACCATAAAATATTTGGGAAATCTTGATTTCTTTGACACACCCCGTAAATATAAACAACATTTACACAAGTAAATTTGGAGAAGATGTGCGATATGTAATATTTAACATTCTTGAGAATAAATACATAGAACTATAGACTTATATATTACCGCATTAAAAAGGGGCAACTTGACCCAATTACACAGAGATGGAATGTACCTCGATCTTTCACATTTTACAGAGCTTAGGCTCTTAATACACTTTGCAACTATAATCTTAATACACTTTGCAACTATGAGCTTAGACTCACAAACACATCGCAAACCTATCTTTCTTCTCCTTTCTTTCTTGCTCTGTTCCTCTGTATATTTTCCTATCTTCTTGTCCTTCTATAAAAACAAAGAAGTGTGCAAGAAACCTCGTGACAAACTGAGCTGGGGAAGACTAGATACACAAAATTACATTTTTCCGATCGACAATGATAAGCACACAAATTCCACGACGCAATGAAGAATCACTGGAAGTGGAAATCATATATTTCTAAGGAGTAGTACGTGTGTGTTGTCGATGTCCGTAAAATGAAATATACACACAAGAAAAGGCAGGTAGAAGGTATCGCATTGATTGTATGCTTTTTCTAAATTTCATTAGTTGGTGTCGTGTGATTATTGATATCTTGCTACGACAATGACAATGCAATCAAGAATCAGTGGAAATCATCCATCGAGAAGAATCTCATTTTCAAATTTCAACAGCACCGGCCCTCCTCCTCCACCGCCACAAACTGCAAACATAATATCCTTTCCCAATCGGATCGGATTTGCAAGGCCAAAACAACACGGTGACTGCTCATGCTCATCATGTTGTTACGACGTCTCACTCTGCCCAGCCGTCCTCGAAAGGCATCCCTGAATAATACCCGTCGCCCAATAACCACCTTCAATGCAGTGACCACTGAAGGAAGGCAATTATGTGGTCAGTTAGGATTGGATTTAAAACTAGACCAGGTAGAGGATCAAAATAATCAGAGTTCCATTGATCCAGGGATCAGACTCAGCCAACAGCGAGCTAATTCTATCACATCTAGAGAGTAGATATTCTTTGCAGATACAGTAGCTAGGTGTTTGTTGGAAGAGATGTTAAAAATTATTTAAAAGAATCTATTTAATTTATAAAATTAATAAGATTCATTTATTTAATTTAAATTTAGTTTTATTGATTTGTAATTTTTTTTTTATCTTGAATATTTAAGAAAAATTAATATCTCTTCGGGCCAATTTAAAATACATCTATGCTGACACAACTTTTATATTGCCTAATCTGCAAAAGCAAAACCTGCATATTTACAAGATTGCAGATCACCCCCATGCTATGAATTAATAAGAGATCCATGCAGTACCACAGTACCACCTTATGAAGCGTCTGCCTTTGCCAATAATTATTATTGTATGGACTCAGCCGGAAACGCCATCGATGCTGTTCTTGAAAGACAATCATTCGGATCGAAAGAAAAAATTGAGTGTCATATTTAGCTTGTGGGCACCTACACCAAGAGATTGGTCGTTACGATGATAAATGGCATTGGTCGGCCGTAAAAATGTATGTGTTTATATTTTAGAATTTGGGATGAACTAGTATTTATGTTTTTTAGATTGTACTAGATGAGACAAGTGTACTGTTTATATTGATTTGATGACATTACTTCTAAATTCGAAATAAAAAATTATAAAGAAAAAAGAATATCTTAAATAACACATGAATAGATAATTGAGAGCTAATGCATAAATACAAACAAAAAACAAGTAACTGATATCTTATACATAACTTAACTTGTGACCTATTTATATCCACCTACCACAAGTTAAGTGGTTATACTACTATATAACCATACTAGATGTCAAAATTATTGATAACAAATTTAGAAAATAAAATTTAATATGTTATTCCGAAATTTGGTTGTATTGTCAAAGGACAATGCGATAATAATACATATTTAAGAATTTTTGTTAAAATTATTAATAAAAAATTATCAAATAAAATATTAATAATATTATATATGTCCTTAATATGTTAAATTTTTGTAAATTTTTATTTTGTTGAAAAGGGATGATGAAGATAATGAGTTTTATTGAATCCTAATGAGGCAATTGTAACCACATTTGCTTGGGTACTCGGATGTGCGACAAATAACAAGGTTGAATGATTAGCTTTGATCATGGGGCAAAAGTAATTGAAGCAAAGCAGAAGGGAAAAGTTTTCTTTTCAAGGATTTTATTTTAATTATAAGAACCATTATGAGTAACCTATGTAAAGATGTTCTTTCCAAGTTTTCTTTTTCAAGGATTTTATTTTAATTATGATAACCATCATGAATAGCCTATGAAAAGATTATCTTCCCAAGTTTTCCTTTTTAAAGATTTTATTTTAATTATGAAAATCATCATGAGTAGCCTATGTAAAGATTATCTTCCGAAGTTTTCCTTTTTAAGGATTTTATTTTAATTATGAGAACCATCATGAATAGCCTCTGTAAAGATGATCTTCCCCAAGATCAAGATCAGACCTACAGATTAGTTCATTGGTATCTTAAAGGGATAAAGATCTTCATTTTACCACATTAGGCAACAACATAATTCTCACGCCAATTCATTGGCAAACAAAGGCACAGTATTGGACAAAGGTTTTATGGTTGATAATTCAAATCAACATAGTTTTAAATGGGTCCCTTAAGGTATAACACTAAGTGAATGCGCTTGATCCTATGCCAACGATAGGTAAGGTTGATGAGACAGGCATTTATTCCATAAGGATTGCACACGCCAATTCATTGGCAAACAAAGGCACAGTATTGGACAAAGGTTATATGGTTGATAATTCAAATCAACATAGTTTTAAATGGGTCCCTTAAGGTATAACACTAAGTGAATGCGCTTGATCCTATGCCAACGATAGGTAAGGTTGATGAGACAGGCATTTATTCCATAAGGATTGCACGCGCCAATTCATTGGCAAACAAAGGCACAGTATTGGACAAAGGTTATATGGTTGATAATTCAAATCAACATAGTTTTAAATGGGTCCCTTAAGGTATAACACTAAGTGAATGCGCTTGATCCTATGCCAACGATAGCTAATGTTGATGAGACAGGCATTTATTCCATAAGGATTGCATGGGATGGGTCACCAAGTGGTCACATGTCCCTGGGCCTTACCCGCAGAGGAGGCGAAGTTTTATAGCTTGCTCGTGTGAAGGATTAACATAGCACTACCCCCTGCTCTCACATGCTTCACATCATGGTAGATGTAAATGCTATTAAGGATGGTGAAGACTATTAAGGATGGTGAAGACTCCGACACAGACTGGAATTTATTCATAGCTAATGTTTTGGATAGCAGGGTTAAATTAGTGAGTTGTGTTTCTTGTTGGGGATTTGCAAAGTTTGAATGTGATGGAAGGCCTCTTAGTCTGATTATTTTCATGCGGATTTCTTCTCTTTGTGTTTAAATGATTGGTTAGGTGAAGGGCAATTGTGGAGAAATCAGTATAGGTCCATCTTAAAAGGGATCTACCAAGTGTTAAGAGGGATCAAATTTCTCAAAGTGCAAACTCCTTTTTAGAGTGCAAATGTTGAGGAAGAATTTTAATTTATCTAATTTATGTAGTTTTAAATGTTCTAAATCTAATTTGAGCCAAAGTGTTATTTTTTTATTTAAAAAAAAAAATACGTGTAGGATGAGTACAGAGTTACACATCCCCTACTGCACTGTAGAATGCAACTCTTCAGCCCAACAATCTAGAAAAGGAAAAAGTCTAGATGGGTCACATATTTGGTACCTCTCTCTCATTCCTTTCTATGATTTTCTTAGAAGAGATATATCTATGCTTTCTTTCACGAGGATTTCAGTGTTTTTTTTGGGACAAAGGGTCTCTTGTTTCTTGAGATGTAAGCAATTGTGTTGCCACCATGCCTTTGTGGAAAGCTACAATTGGGGCTATCGGCTTGGCCAAACTCAAGGATATTTAGGCCATGTTCAGGTTCATAGGATCGCTTGGTTGAGACGACTAGGAAAATCTCTTACCACATTTTCTTTGATGGATACTCGGTTGGTTGAGAGATTAAGAAAATCTCTTACAACATTTCTTTGATGGATACTTGGCTTGATGATTTTTAGGATCACCTTCAAGTGCAGGGGAATTAAGAAGCTGGATATGGACAAACTAGTCAACTTGGTACAAGATAGCCAGCTATTTTTAGGGGAACTTATTTATCGCCGCTCGTGCTTAGGAGGAGAATTCCTTTTTACAACCTCTTAAGGAATGCATCGATCTGGAGCCCTAGGATGGCTATGGATGGACATTTTAAGTTTTTGACACCACTATGGGCTTGCTTTTAAAAAAAATTTAATGTCTTATAAGTGCATCTTTTTGTTAGGGTAGTATGCTCGATTTTATAATTTGAAGGATTTTGTAGTAGCAGGAGGAAAACTGTGTACAACTATTAACTATTTGGTTTATGTTATTATTGTTTTGGAGATATCATAACCACCTACTTTTAGGGTGCAAAATGAGTTTTTTTTGGTTAATATATGGATATCCATTTTTCTTAAAAGAAATATTTAAGAATTTATGTTAAAGTGTAAATATTTTATATTTATTTAAGAATCCATGTTAAGGTGGAGAGTGTTCATGTTTATGCGAATATTTTGGTTGTAGATTTAAGAATAAAAATGAGATAGTAGTTTAATATAAAAAATAAAGATTTTGAGTAAAAATTTACTACTCATAATATATGTATAAATATAAATATTAAAAAGAACATTTTGTATATATATTTTTATTGGCGCAATTTATGTGTCTCACAGAGCCACTAGGTGAAAAAAATATTGTGATGAGGTAGATCCCTTCACATCTTTATGGAAGAGAAATTACATCGATATTTTGGATGATATTTTGAACTTGTTTTTAAGTAATTTAGTGTTTGTTTCATGAATCTTATTTCCATCATTTGATTAGTTTTGAGTTAAATTTGATTATTGTAATATTAAAAAGGTGGTTTTGATGTTGGAAAATAAATTTTTGGTTTATAGGTTTTGGAAACTATTTTAGTTATGTTAATTCTTGCTAGTTCAATGAGGTAAGGTGTGGATCTCCTTAGCAAGATTATCTTAATTAATTCCCCTTAGAGGTGATTTAGTTCCAACTTAGTTCTAATCAAAGTACAATAAATAATAATAATAATAATTTATTTATTTAAAAAAAATTATTAATATTTTAATATTAAATTTTCAAATTTTAAATAATATAATATTTTTAAATTTTTAAAACAATTATGATATAAATATTTTTTATTAATAATAATAAGAGAATACATTTACACAATAAAATTTATAAAAGTAGATATATTAATCTTGTGAATTTGGACATGTCATTTTTTCAACGAAGAAACATATATTCAAATCTAGATGAAAATAAATTAAAAAAATAATTCATATATAAATGATTTTAATTGTTTTAAATTTTTAAAACAATTATGATATAAATATTTTTTATTAATAATGATAAGAGAATACATTTACACAATAAAATTTATAAAAGTAGATATATTAATCTTTTGAATTTGAACATGTCATTTTTTCAATGAAGAAACATATATTCAAATCTAGATAAAAATAAATTAAAAAAATAATTCATATATAAATGATTTTAATTGTTTTAAATTTTTAAAACAATTATGATATAAATATTTTTTATTAATAATAATAAGAGAATACATTTACACAATAAAATTTATAGAAGTAGATATATTAATCTCTTGAATTTGAACATGTCATTTTTTCAATGAAGAAACATATATTCAAATCTAGATGAAAATAAATTAAAAAAATAATTCATATATAAATGATTTTAATATGATAAAAATAAAATTCAAAATATTTTAATCTTACTTATTTAATAAAAAAATTTGAAATTATGTTTTATTTTAATGTACTTTTCAATTATAAAACGCTATAAATATAAATATAATTTTTTATGAAATTAGAAAATATAACATTCATTTATAAATTCTATATGAAAATAAAGATTATAATTAAAATAATCTTTTAAAGAGTTATGTAGTATTTTTTTTTTAAATGAAAGAAAAAAAATGTAAATACAATTTTGTTATTTTATTTCCATAAAATATGCTGAAATCATAAAAGAAACATCAAAACAACTATAAAAAATGGCGTTTTATAAATGTCACACAATAATGTTTTACAAACATCACAAATGGATCTACTTTAACAAGGTTATATATTTAACAAAATGACAGTTAATATTAAAGCTTTACATGAACATACATTTAGTTTGTCAAAATGAGTCATGTTTTGGGCTAATTTTTTTTCACAGTAACAATTAAAATTTTATATTTAATTTTTTTTTTTGACCAAACCATACATTAAAGAAGACTTAGAAGTGGTGAAAAGGATTAGGAGGTGGGGGAGAGTTTTTCATCTTTAGAAAGTGCCAAGTTATGCTAAATCTTGAGCCTGTTTTTTCCCTAGTAGATCGATTAAAACATGGATTATATGGATAAATGTAAATGAAATTAGCACATGATATAATATAGAAATAAAACATGTCTAAAATAAGTTTTGATGGTGATTTCTTGTCATCATTGGTTGGTAGGGTGGAATGCGTTTTTCTTTTGAAGAATTATTCCCAATTCCTTCTTTCAATCTTGAATAAGTGTTGTAGGTTTTTTTTCTCACATTTTTCCTGATCTTGATCAACTTTATCTGACGGTATTAATGAAGTTTCTAAGGTCTCGTGTGTTTCTTCTTCTACTACAAGTGAGTTATCCTAACTCACTTGGGTTTGGGAGATAATTTGTAAAATATTGATCTATACTTAGGGAGGGAGGATTAGAATAATCATAGGGAACTATAATGAGGGATCTCAATATAGGGGTGGAGAGGAAATATTATTAGTTTCATGGGAAGGTGCTACGATCGATTGGTTGTGCACCCATTGGCTTGTCTAAGAGAAAGAAGGTTGAGTGGAAATTAAGTGTTACTTATTGATTAAATCATGTTCTTCCATTGCTTCAATCCATCATTTAGGTTCTTGATGTGATTTTATTTTTATTTATTTATTGAGAAATACTTCATATATTAGCAATGAAATATCCACAGACATGTCATCTTGACGAAGTTAAGCCTAGGAAACTCTATTAATACAATACCGATCACCTTGCTACCTGCTATTACACCACATTCCCATGGGTGGAAAGGTCTCCTATTTCAAAGAAAGTATTGTAGTGAAAGGTAACTTGTTGATAATTCAATTTTTGAGTATAGGTGTAATTATTGATCACAACTTTATTTATGCCACAAAGTGATTACTGAATTCCATGTCTACATATATGCACTCATATGATGTAGTGAAATGGTGTTCTATCACCTCACTTCTAAAATAAAATTTAGCTAAATAATCACCAATATCACAAAGGGAACTATATCCTGATAAAAATAGATGTTATTCAGGAATTCAAACCCAAATGAGAGCCATAAAGAGGGAATCTAAAGAAAGGTCAAAGGTTCAAGTCCATGGTTTCATGTAGACACTGTATTTTCCAAAGAATCAAGGGCCAAAGTTAATGATCTTATGTCTATCCTGTGTTCTATTGAATGCCACAAGGAACAGGCCTTTTGTGCAAGGTTAGATATTAGTTTCTTTTTGGATTATGGATTTCGAAGTGTAAGTGATCCATTGGTATAGGTTTACAACTTTGTCCAAAATCCATTAAATTTTTATATAATCCTAATTATATTTTAGAAAGTTAGCTACTTTGTTGTGTCTTTTACAACACCTATGATTGGAGCTAGAGATTAATGAACCATGTGGATATTGGGGATATAGCTTCCATTGAGGCTCCCTTTTATCACCATCGCTTGGACGGAAATACTAGGCAAGGAAACGATTGTGCCTGAAACATTTCGAGGATGATACCTTTTGAAGACCTGGGAAACATAATCACCATTGGAGAATTCAAAGAGGGAACTGTAACATCCCGAAATTTCACTAAAAATTTAAAATTTTTATAGTAGCATTAAATTCTAAAATGCTGACAGCGGAAAATAAAATGTTTGCTAACCACTTAACTAAAACCAATTCAACAAAGTAACACATTGTACTTATTAAACATGATAAGACAATTATTCTTTTGCAATAAAATATAAACCTGCATTAGTAATGTAATTTCCTATGTGATAAGGTTCTTTTGAAAAATACTGATGGTTATGTTTGAATGTTGATGAAGGGGTTCCTACGGGGTGCCCCGAGGTTTACTTAACTTGGATAGCTAAAGCATTGCACATGTCTCTTTTCGCAAACTCACAAGTAAGGTATTACAGTAATTCAAGTACTTCCAGTAATTCAATATTTATTTATGCTAGCTATCAATGCAATAAAATAGCGAAAGTATTTTTTGTATAAGAAAGATGTTAAAGGTATGGATCTTCAATTGTGTTCCTTCAATTTAACAAGTATTATCCTGGCTATTCATGAAGTTTGTGGACATAACTGTCATTACTATCTGCTTAAAATATATTGATATTCCAACCTTTATGTCGATTTACATTCTAGAAATATAAATTGCTTTCTATTCCAACTTCTGCAAGGATTAGATAAATTCTTACAAATTCAAAGTGCCATTATTATTGTAAAATTAATCCTACATGACGCATCTATTATCGAATGATACCTCAAATGTGAAATGGTGAAATTATGTGAATCTAGATTGATCCTCTGATATCCTATTTAAAACTTTAAGGGATTATCATAGCATTTCTTATGACATTGTAATGGTTTTTAACCTATGTATTGAGACTTCCTTCTATAAATATTTCATCATAATGCCAAGTAGATTCACATGCAATATATATTTGTTGACTATGCAAAAGTAAATTAATGTTTTCTTCATTTAATATCTCTATTAATTATCATACTAGTGTATTGATATTGTGTGGGTTTAAACATGTCAAAGTATTACAATGATGATTCCATTGGGTTCAAATTCTTAAGCACTTACCCAATACTACAAATACTATGTCTTACATAGCGCAGTTTACCAAGGGTTATTTAAGGACCCAATACTACAAATACTATGTTTTACGTAGTGCAGTTTACCAAGGGTTATTTATAGTAATACCTTTGAATAGTATAGAAACCATACGTTATATGTATTTACGACCTAAGTAGCATAGAAACTAGCTATATGATTTATGAACTATGTCATAACGACGATTTGATTTAAATTGAAATGTAATTCTATATGCAATACTATGCGATAGCCTTGATAACATGGAATATTAATGTAGTGAAATTCGTGCCCAAACAGTGTTAATGGAAGTGACGGTTCTTTACTGTTCTGCAGTCCTTCGTTGGTTGACAATAACGTGTCTGCACTGATCTTTTAATGCTTCCATCCACTCCTTCGGTGGAATGTCCTGTTGGATATCCATGTGGAGGTTTTCACCTGAATATATGTATGACAAGTTGAGCTGTAAAGAGAAAAATCGACAAGCTTCCTTTGAGCTGGCCTTCGGCATTAATGAGGTTATAAATGATCTTGTATGTACAGGTGCTTTGAGTTTCGTGATCCCCAGCTGGCTTGATCTGCTCCGTTGATCTGGTTCTGTCCTCGGGTTTAGGTTTTGCCCTAACTACTCATGTTATTCTTACGCTTTTTTTTCTCCTTGGAATTCATTTGGTGGGTCTGGGTACTTGGAGAGAGGCCGACAGGTTGCATGGTAATAGGGTTTGATATTAGGTTGCTTGTGAACTCATACTCGGATTCGATGGTGGGATCTCTGGTTATAATGTTGATAGTTTTCAGGTTTTCTTTATGGAGTTGAATATTAATAGCCCTGTGGCTTTTGTCCTAAATTTTTATAAAGGGTTTCCACAATTTGTAGTTTCAAAGATCTTGACTAAGGATGAATGTTGAAGTTCATGGAGTTTGTATGCCTTCTTTGTAGTGGTTTGTTAAGCAAATTTGAACCTTAAATGGTAATGGCGTTTCCATCTTTGGCTCCTGCAACTAGAGGTAATGATTTCAAATCTAATTGCTTTGTCTGCAATTGTTTAAGTTTGAACTTCATGCATCTCTTTTGTTTTAGTAAGATATTTAACTTCAAAATGTTTTAATGGTAGGTACTGACGCTGTTTGGAGGTTTTAATGCTCAAAAGCTCAGTGGAATGGCACCATCTCGCTCAAATTGGTAGGCCTCGATGGTTTAAACTCCTCGTAGGTTCTCCTGGAATCATTTGATGATTTCATTGCTCGTCAGGCGCGATGCTAGTTCCTGGCATCGTTTTGGCATACACAATTTTTTTTTTAATGTAATGTTGTAATGGAGAGACGGTGACCCCTCGCCGTAATTTGATAACTGGCCCAGCCGTGTGTTGTTTTTATTATGTTTTCCTACAATGTATTGAATTTCAAAGGGATGAACCCTCGGATGTGATAATGAAATACCAAGTTATGTTTTGTAAAAAGATGCAATCTTGTGTTTGAAATTCATTTACAGTTTTAATGTTTTCAAAGGATTGTTAAAGGATTAACTAAGTGGCTTGACTGCTCACTAGGGTTGCTGTTCCATCTTGATGCTATAGCGAATACTTAAGAATGGGTGTTTCTAGTTTCTATAAATTTTGAAATAAAAATGGTTGTTTTCAAATCGATAAATTCATCCTAATGATGGGATTGTGTTGCATCGATATTTAATGAAATAAATGCGAATGATTTTTGCCGAGAGGGTAATGACCCTTGGTCAAATGACCATAGAATGCGATTTCAAATCTTTGATACAGTTCAAGGATATAAATAATAGGTCTGTTGTATAATACAATTGTTGGTGAAAGAAATGTTAAAGTGTTAGGTTTTTAATCGACTGTTTAGAAACATTTGACAAAACTGAAATAAAATGTTGATGAGTTTTCTGCTGCTATTTGTTTAAGAGTTTGACGGACTACTATTTGAACTGATAAATGCTAAGGATAATATTGTAAGAATTGAAAAGAAGACATGGAAACATGAAAACCCTAGTTTATTCTATGACTAAAAGAAAATAGAAATGAAATCAACTACAGAAAGATATTATTTAAATTTCGATTACTACGGCTTCCTAAATATTGTGTAACAGAATGCTAGATTTTATTACTTTGATAAGATATCTGTTTTGTTTCCAAGATATATAAACTTGATAAAAGTAATGGGTAATAATACCGTGTACTTAGGAATATAATTATTTTTGCAGCTGTAAATATTTTGCAGCTATTATTTCAATGCAGTTAGGTAAAAAAAGTATAGTAGATTTTTTTTTAGAATATTTAACTGAGAAAAGAATAATAAAAGAAGAACATAAAATTATTTTATTTCCTACAGAATATTAGTGATAGGAAAAACTTAACGAAATACTTTAGTGTTAATCTTCTCATTCATCTGGCAATATGCCTATCATTTTATCTATTTTAATGTCTTCTTTGTACTAGAGTACGATGCAGATCCATTAGCATGGGGAAAAATGCAGAGAATATTTTATTCAATTTATTATTACAATTCACAATCCTAATTAGATTTAGAAACTGAAAAATAGATGCATCTAAACAAGGAGACATTCTGTAAACAGGAATTAGATATTTGCAGATAAACAAATTTAACTACTTAATGGAAGATAAAAAAATAGAACCTGTAGATGAAGATAGGGCCGACAAACACCCAAGGAGGCCTCTTTCTCCCAACCTTGTCTAGAAGAAGCAGCCAAACTGTTGGCTTCCTATGGACCCTCGAGCCTGCTTATTGAACCATTAAGTAGATGGAATTTGTGTAGAAGCAAGGCACTAAGTAAAACTTCTGCACTCTGTAGTAAAACTTCTGCACTCAAAATATGCCTTCTGCACTTAGCAATGTAATTTTCGCAGTCATCAGTAATGGGAAAACTCACAACATGATCAAAAGCTTAGCCTATCCCCTCATCAAATCTCTTGGGTGCAAGCAAAGCAAAACCCCTAGGTAAATTACCTCGTCAGGAAAAGTGATGAACCTCAGTTCATAATTTGATGGCTATTATATAGACTGCCTATGTCTTTAGTGGTCAGTTTTTGAATAAATGAGCCTCAAGTTCCAGTCCCACCTTCCAAGGCACTATGACCACATTTCAAGGGAGTTGTCCCATACCAACATCTAGTTAATTACATCATGATGCTGCCACTTGTCCATTGCCTTCTACCCCAGATTCTATTCCACCTAGTGGGTCACTAACCACTCTTTCAACAGTCCCCTTAGGTGTTTGTCTCATATTTTATTTATTAAATAATAAAATATTGTGCAAATTACAGTCATCCTTGGACACTTGTCCAACATAAAAACTTTACAATAAAAGTTAACATAATGTTTCCAACATAAAATGTTCTTCAGCAAAAAGGGCATGTTACAAACACCCCCACCTAAGCTCAACATCGTCCTCAATGTTGCTTATTCTTCCTCAGATTCCTCATAGAACAGAACTGGATATGCTGCCCACATATTACCTTCTAGTTCCCAAGTAGATTCATCAGGGCTAAGGTGCTTCCATTGCACCTTTACCTGCCCTATGGTGTGATTCCAAAGCATAATTTCCCTCTGGTCGAGAATACAGTCCGGTTCCACCTAAAAATCTCCTTCGGGTTCCACCTGTATGTCATTCGAATTCATCACATGAGTAGCATCCTCCACATACTTCTTTAAAACATAAATCTGAAAAAACATTGTGGATTTTTAAATTATATGTCAATGCCAATTGATATGCAATAGCTCCAATCCTTGATAGGATTTCAAATGGTCCACAATACCTTGATGCTTGTTTAGCACAACTCCCAAGCTTCAAAGAACTTTTCTTAGGTTTTACCTTTATAAAAACATGGTCTCCCACCTGAAATTCTCTTTCAGTGCGTTTCAAATCTGCATAAATTTTCTGCCGATCTTGGGCAACCTTTAAGTTACCTTGAACCTGTTTCATGGTTAGCTCCATCTCTTCCAATAAATCTGGTCCTAGCATTGATCTGTCTATAGGGTTATCCCAAGAAATAGGAGTACAACATTTTCTTCCATATAAAATCTTAGATGGACTTAACTTAGCAGATGCTTGATAATGATTATTGTAGGTGAATTCGGCTAAATGTAAGTAATCTTCCCACTTAGATGGTTGATCTTTAACATACATTCTTAGCATGTTTTCTAAAATCTAGTTTACCCTTTCTATTTGACCATCAGTTTGTGGGTGGAAATAAGTGTTTAAATTTAGTTTAGTATTTAAACTTTTAAACAGTGCTGTGCAAAAATTTTCGATGAACTTAGAATCTCGGTCAGAAACAATTACCTTTAGTATTGTGTGTAAGTGAAAGATTTGCTCCATGAATACATCTGCAATGTTAGAAGCTTTAAAAGTGGTTTTAACAGGAATAAAATGAGTAGCCTTACTTAACTTGTCCACAACCACCATTATGGAGTGATTCTGTTTCTAGTTTTTAGGCAAACTTGTAATAAAATCAATACTTATAATCTCTCATTTCCACTCTGGAATTGGCAAGGGCTGCAATAGTACAGCTGGATGTTGATGTTCAGCCTTAATAGTCTGACATTCAAAACATCTAGCTATGTATTCAACCACTTCATTCTTCATGTTGGTCCAAAAACAATCTTTTCTTAACATAGTTATCATTTTCTGATAACCAAGATGTCCCGAATAAGGACTCTTATGACCTTCATCCAAAATCAACAGCTTAACTTTTGACATATTAGGCACATAAATTATGTTTTTATAAATCAAGAAGCCTTTTTCATTAATGTTGTAATTTGTTATTAAATGTTTAGATAAATTTTCAACCACTTTAGCATGTAATTTTCGGTAATTTTCATCTTGCTTAATTCCTTCTTCGATCTGATTTTCCAGATCTGTCTTAAACATACTGATTGCTGCCACAAAGTTTAATTTGGCATTTCTGCTCAAGGCATCAACAACTTTGTTTTCTTTCCCTTTAATGTGTTGAATCTCAAAATCATACTCGCTAAGGAAAGCTAGCCATCTAGCTTGCCTCGCGTTAAGATTTGTTTGATCCAACAAGTACTTTAAACCTTTATTATCTGTCATTACTATGAATTTTCTTCCAATCAAGTGATGGCGCCACATTTTTAGTGCATGTATCACGGCTACCAACTCAATATCATAAGTTGCATAATTCTTTTCATGAATTTTTAATTTTCTTGACTCAAAAGCAACGGCATGACCTTCTTGACTTAAGACCCCTCCAAGTCCATCATTGCATGCATCAGTGCATACGACGGAATCCTTATTGGAATTAACAATATTTAAGATTGGTGCCGAAGTTAATAATTCTTTTAACTTATTAAATCTTTCTTGACACTTTTGATCCCATATGAATTTCTTCCCTTTCTTCTGCAAAGAAGTGATGGCGTTAGCAATTCTAGAGAACCCTTCAATAAAATTTTTGTAATAACCTGTTATCCCCATGAATGATCATACATCAGTTACGTATTTGGGGACAGACCATTCATTAATTGCTTTTATCTTATCAGGGTTGACAGAAATTCCGTCTTTAGAAATTATGTGACCTAAGTACTGTATTTTATCTTTATAAAAATCACATTTACTGAACTTAGTGTAAAGTTGATGTTCTCTTAAAACATGCAGAATTATTTTTAAATGTTCGTCATGCTCTTCTTTAGTTTTCAAGTAAATCAGAATATCATCAATGAATACCACTACAAACTTATCCAAATATTTATGCAGAACGTTGTTCATTAAACACATGAACACTGTCGGTGCATTGGTTAGCCCAAAAGGCATAACTACCAACTCGTAGTGTCCATAACGTGTTCTGAATGTAGTTTTGGATATGTCTCCATCTTTGATTCTAACCTGATGATACCCAGACCTTAAATCAATTTTCGTGAATATCTCTTCTCCGCGTACTTGATCAAATAGATCATCTATGCAGGGTAAGGGATATCGGTTCTTAATTGTCATTTTATTAAGCTGACGGTAATCAATGCACAATCGCATGGTACCGTCCTTCTTTTTAACGAAAAGTACTGGTGCTCCCCAAGGAGACACACTTGGCCTTATGTAGTTTTTATCTATTAATTCTTTCAACTGAGATTTTAACTCATTTAACTCCAGAATATTCATCCTATAGGGAGCCTTTGAGTTTGGTACCGCACTGGGTACTAACTCAATGGTGAAATCAAATTCCCTTTTCGGAGGTAATCCTGAAATTTCTTCCGGAAATACATCAGAAAAGTTCCTAAGGATGGGAATATCTTCTAATTTTAACTTGTCTTTTTTAGATGAACACTCATCATTAATAACATTAACAGCAAACATTTTACAGCCCTTTCTGGCAGCTCTCTTTACTTGTAAAGCAGAAATCTGTCTTACTGAAATATTCCTATGAATTCCTTTTATTGTTTCAATGTTACCTTCATTATTTAAGCAGGTAAAAGATTTTTCATAACAATTAAGTATTACTCTATGTTGTTCAAGCCAGTCCATGCCAATCAACAAGTCATATGAACCTAATGGTAAAATATTTAGATTAACTTGCATTTTCAACTGACTTATAAACACTTCACAATATTTGACAAAATCTGTAACCTTCCTTTTAGTGCTAGTTGCAAGCTGAACTAACCATGCATTATCAAATTTCTCTACTTTTAACTTCCAACTATTCACTAAAGTAGGTGAAATATAACTCAGATTTGCACCTGGATCTATCAGAATGGAAATATATTTGTTTTGTATCATACCTTCAATTTCGACCATAGATGTTTGATGGTTAGCTTGACGATTTTCCAGCGCTGCATTTATTCTGGGCATTTCTCTTGCGATATCTCCAACTGTAGGTTCTTCTTGCATAGTGTGAATATTAATGACTGTCCTTTTGTTGCATGGGCAATCAGCTTTCTTGTGCATTCCACCGCAGTCGAAACACTTCAAAGGTCCTTTTTGTTCAGCATACCTATTGTTGTTATTATTATTAGGTACATTTTTTGCAGCATTAAAATTCTGTGGTGCATTACCCCTGTAATTATTATTCTTGGAAAATTTCTGTTATTAAATTTTTTCTTAAAACTTCCAGAATTTTGATTAAAACCCTTCTTTTTGTGATCAAAATGACTAGACTTATTACTCTTCCAGCTAGTTGTTCCTTCTCTTTTTATGTTTTGATCAAAACATAAATTAGCTTTTCTCATGGTCTCTTCCAAGGTGGAAGGGTTATCATACTCGATCCGATCTTTTATATTGAAAGGTAGACAACTGAGAAACCTTTGCACTTTAGGATTCTCTTCGACCATATAAGGTACATACCTCAGCAAGCTAAGAAACTTGTTGCACAACTCTTTCATGTTCATTGTACCCAACTTCAAATCATAAAACGCTTTTGACTTATCTTCAAAATATTGTTCCGACAAAAACTTTTTCTTAAACAACTTTTTAAACATATTCCAGGTTACTTCTGTTTCTTTTATACTCTTAATTCTTTTAAGATCCTGCCACCAAATATCTGCCTTCCTGGTCAGATTGTAAATAGACATCTTGGATTTTAATTGAGAAGAGTGGTCATAAATATTAAAGTACTTCTTCATTCCAGACAATCATGCTTCAGCTGTCTCACCCTTCTCACTCTTGCCATTAAAGGTTGGTGGCTTAATCTTTTTAAATTCTCCAGTAATCTGTTCATGATGCTTATGTTTTCTCCTTTGAGAGCAGCAATCACTGTTACTACTGTCATGATCAGAGTCACTATTACTTTGATCAGATTCAGATGATGAGTAACTATTCCTTTTATCATTTCTTTTCTTCTTATGTTTGTTTATGGGACATTGTTTCAGAATCAGATTTCATTTCTGATTTTTTGCCACTTTCATCATTATGATAGTTCTCCTTCAAATTATGTTTTAACTCCTCCTGTACCTTCAGGATCCGTTCATTTTCTTCTTTAACAGTTCTCAATTCAAATTTTAAATCTTGCATAGTACGTAAAAGTTCAGAAGACTGATTATTTAGTTCAACATAAATTCCTTCAGGATTATTATTATTAATACGTTCATTACGAGGAGATCCGTCCTCTACTGATTCTTTTGGTATTTCCGTACCTGCAATTCAAAGGTCAATCTGTTCTCTGCAAAAATAAAATTGAAATAACAATTAGTAACATAAACTTTCTTATTTATTTTTTGTTTGCACATGTGAGCCTATTTCAAGCCTAGAGTTTGAACTCATGCTCTGATACCACATGTAACATCCCAAAATTTCACTAAAAATTTAAAATTTTTATAGTAGAATTAAATTCTAAAATGATGACAATGGGAAATAAAATGTTGACTAACCACTTAACTAAAACCACTTCAACAAAGTAACACATCATACTTATTAAACATGATAAGACAATTATTCTTTTGCAATAAAATATAAACCTAGAGCAGTAATGTAATTTCCTATGCGATAAGGTTCTTGTGAAAAATACTGATGGTTATGTTTGAATGTTGATGAAGGGGTTCCTACAGGGTGCCCCGAGGTTTACTTAGCTTGGATAGCTAAAGCATTGAACCTGTCTCTTTTCGCAGATTCACACATAAGGTATTACAGTAATTCAAGTACTTCCAGTAATTCAATATTTATTTCTGCTAGTTGTCAATGCAATAAAATAATGAAAGTATTTTTTGTATAAGAAAGATGTTAAAGGTATGGATCTTCAGTTTTGTTCCTTCAATTTAACAAGTATTATCCTAGCTATTCATGAAGTTTTTGAACATAACTGTCATTACTATCTACTTAAAATATATTGATACTCCAACCTTTATGTTGATTTACGTTCTAGAAATATAAATTGCTTTCTATTCCAACTTCTGCAAGGATTAGATAGATTCTTACAAATTCAAAGTGCCATTATTATTGTAAAATTTGACGCATCTATTATCAAATCATACCTCAAATGTGAAATGGTGAAATTATGTGAATCTAGATTGATCCTATGATATCCTATTTAGAACTTTAAGGGATTATCATAGCACTACATATGACATTGTAATGGTTTTTAACCTATGTATTGAGACTTCATTCTATAAATATTTCGTCATAATGCCAAGTAGATTCACATGCAATATATATTTGTTGACTATGCAAAAGTAAATTAATGTTTTCTTCATTTAATATCTCTATTACTTATCATACTAGTGTATTGATATTGTGTGGGTTTAGACATGTCAAAGTATTACAATGCTGATTGCATTGGGTTCAAATTCTTAAGCGCTTACCCAATACTACAAATACTGTGTTTTACATAGCGCAGTTTACCAAGGGTTATTTATAGTAATACCTTTGAATAGTATAGAAACCATATTTTATATGTATTTATGACCTAAGTAGCATAGTAACTAGCTATATGATTTATGAACTATGCCATAACGACGATTTGATTTAAATTGAAATGTAATTCTATATGCAATACTATGTGATAGCCTTGATAACATGGAATATTAATGTAGTGAAATTCATGCCCAAACAACGTTAATGGAGGTGAGGGCTCTTTACTTCTCTACAGTCCTTCATTGGTTGAAAATAACGTGTCTGCACTGATCTTTTAATGCTTCCATCCACTCCTTTGGTGGAACATCCTATTGGATATCCATGTGGAGGTTTTCACGTGAATATATGTATGACAAGTTGAGTTGTAAAGAGAAAAATCAATGAGCTTCCTATGAGCTGGCCTTCGGCATTAATGAGGTTATAAATGATATTGTATTTACCAGTGCTTTGGGTTTCGTGATCCCCAGCTAGCTTGATCTGCTCCGTTTATCTGGTTCTGTCCTCAGTTTTAGGTTTTGCCCTAACCGGTCATGCTATTCTTACGCTTTGTTTTACTCATTGGTGTTCATTTGGTGGGTCTAGTCTTCGAGAGAGGCCAACAGGCCGCATGGTAATAGGGTTTGATAGTAGGTTGCTTGTGAACTCATACTCAGATTTGATGGTGGGATCTCTGGTTATAATGTTGACAGTTTTCAGGTTTTCTTTATGGAGTTGAATGTTAATAGCCCTGTGGCTTTCGTCATAAATTTTTATAGAGGATTTCCACGATTTGTAGTTTCAAAGTTCTTGACTGAGGATGAATGTTGAAGTTCGTGGAGTCTGCATGCCATCTCTATAGTGGTTTGTTAAGTAGATTTGAACCTTAAATGGTAATGGCGTTTCCAGCTTTGGCTCCTGCAACCAGAGGTAATGATTTAAAATCTAAGAACTTTGTCTGCAATTGCTTAAGTTCAAAGTTCGTGCATCTGTTTTTTTTTAGTAAGATATTTAACATCAAATGTTTTAATGGTAGGTACTGATGCTGTTTGGAGGTTGTAATGTTCAAAAGCTCAATGGAATGGCACCAGCTCGCTCAAACTGGTAAGCGTCAATGGTTTAAACTCCTCGTAGGTTCTGCTGGCATCATTTGATGATGACATTGCTCGTCAAGCTCGATGTTGGTTCCTGGCATCATTTTGGCATACACAAAAAAGTTTTTAATGTAATGTTGTAATGGACAGAGGGTGACCGCTCGCCATAATTTGATAACCAGCCCAGCTGTGTGTTGTTTTTTTTAATGTTTTCCTACAATGTATTGAATTTCAAAGGGATGAACCCTCGGATGTGATAATGAAATACCGAGTTATGTTTTGTAAAAAGATGCAGTCTTGTGTTTGAAATTCATTTACAGTTTTAATGTTTTCAAAGGATAGTTAAAGGATTAACTAAGTGGCTTGACCACTCGCTAAGGTTGTTGTTTCGTCTTGATGCTGTAACGAATACTTAAGAATGGGTGTTTCTGGTTTCTATAAATTTTGAAATAAAAATGGTTGTTTTCAAATCGATAATTTCATCCTAATGATAGGATTGTGTTGCATCGATATTTAATGAAATAAATGCGAATGATTTTCGCTGAGAGGGTAATGACCCTTGATCAAATGACCATAGAATGTGATTTCAAATTTGTGATATAGTTTAAGGATATAAATAATAGATCTGTTGTATCATACAATTGTTGGTGAAAGAAATGTTGAAGTGTTAGGTTTTTAATCGATTGTTTAGAAACATTTGACGAAACTGAAATAAAATGTTTATGAGTTTTTTGCTGCTATTTGTTTAAGAGTTTGACGGACTCCTATTTGAACTGATAAATGCCAAGGATAATATTGTGAGAATTGAAAAGAAGACATGGAAACATGAAAACCCTAGTTTATTCTATGACTAAAAGAAAATAGAAATGAAATCAACTATAGAAAGATATTATTTAAATTTCGACTACTACGGTTTCCTAAATACTGTGTAACATAATGCTAGATTTTATTACTTAGATATGATATCTGTTTTGTTTCCAACATATATAAACTTGATAAAAGTAATGGGTAATAATACTGTGTACTGAGGAATATAATTATTTTTGTAGCTGTAAATATTTTGTAGCTGTTATTTCAATACAGTTAGCTAAAAAAAAGTACAGTAGATTTTTTTTTAGAATATTTAACTGAGAAAAGAATAATAAAAGAACATAAAATTATTTTATTTCATACAGAATATTAATGATAGGAAAAACTTAAAGAAATACTTCGGTTTTAATCTTCTCATTCATCTGGCAATATGCCTATCATTTTATCTATTTTAATCTCTTCTCTGTACTAGAGTACGATGCAGATCCATTAGCATGGGGAAAAATGCAGAGAATATTTTATTCAATTTATTATTACAATTCACAATTCTAATTAGATTTAGAAACTGAAAATAGATGCATCTAAACAAGTATACATTCTGTAAATAGGAATTAAATATTTGCAGATAAGCAAATTCAACTACTTAATGGAAGATAAACAAATAGAACCTATAGATGAAGATAGGGCCGAAAAACACCCAAGGAGGCCTGTTCCTCCCAATCTTCTCTAGAAGAAGCAACCAAACTGCTAGCTTCCTATGGACCCCCGAGCCTCCTTACTAAACCACTAAGTAGATGGAATCTGTGTAGAAGCAAGGCACTAAGTAAAACTTCTGCACTATGTAGTAAAACTTCTACACTCAAAATATGCCTTCTGCACTTAGCAATGTAATTTCTGCACTCAGCAGTAATGGGCAGACTCACAACATGGTAAAAAACTTAGCCTATCCCCTCATCAAATATCTTGGGTGCAAGCACAGCAAAACCCCAAGGTAAATTTCCTCATTAGGAAAAGTGATGAACCTTAGTTCATAATTTGATGGCTATTATATAGACTGCCTAGGTCTTTAGTGATCAGTTTTTGAATAAATGAGCCTCAAGCTCCAGTCCCACCTTCCAGGGCACTATGACCACATTTCAAGGGAGTTGTCCCATACCAACAACTAGTTAATTGCATCATGATCCTGCCACTTGTCCATTGCCTTCTACCCCAGATTCCATTCCACCTAGTGGGTCAATAACCACTCTTTTAGCAGTCCCCTTAGGTGTTTGTCTCCTATTTTATTTATTAAATAATAAAATATTGTGCAAATTACAGTCATCCTTGGACACTTGTCCAACATAAAAGCTTTACAATAAAAGTTAACATAATGTTTCCGACATAAAATGTTCTTCAACAAAAAGGGCATGTTATAGGAACCAATGCCATACTTGGTAATGCTGGATGTGAAGGAGACTAAATAGAGAGGACCTACATTAGGTATTGAAAGGTGGGGTCATCAAGGATAATTTTAAGGGCCCATACTTATTTAAAACTATATAAACCTTGGAGAATCTTACGAATTCTCAAAATGTCAACTATAAAATATTTGGTGATATTTTTCTAAAATTATTTCAATTTCTAAGGATTTTATATAGTTAATATAATATTTTGGCGATTTTTAGAGTGAAAAAAGTTGCCCCCATCAAAATTGGGCGAAATGGGGCTTCAAAAAATGCAAATTGGAAAATCGTTTTTTGGAAACCCTAGCAAAGTTGGGAGACTCATAGGGCAGTAATGAAGGAGGTTTAAATGGCATTGTAATTCTATAATCCTAGCACCATGAATCTATATAATATTTTTACAAGTGATCTACCTTGGACGATTAGGATTTTACCCTTATAGAGAAGACTACAAGCAATCTCAACAGGTATGACTTGAGGAGATGCATATGTGTTTTGAAATCTATTTCATTTATTTGATGATTAAGTTCTTCATATGTTTGTATTCTTATTATTGAGGTTAGTACAATCATTATTAATTTTAAATTTTTCTTATCGCCTTACTAAAAGTATGAATGCATGTGAATGATAGAAGACATTCATTGATTAAGGGTTATGACACTTATGATTGCACTAATGCACTTGTGGTGTTGTATGAGGATAATGTTGTTTGCTAACATGAAAGGTACATGAAGAAAGACAAATCAAGTTCTAGATAAAGAATATATGACCATGATGACATGAATACAAAGACTCATACATAGCCTTTGATCACATAGAAGCTCTACTTATGAGGTATGTATGATTTGGTTCTACTATGCTAAATTATGAGATATGCAAGTTACTAGCACAAGGTCTCTAAATCATTGAAGAGAACAAAGAAGATATTGTTTGGGTATGTTAGACATAACTAGCAAGCATGCTAATCCAGGTATGCTTTCCTATATCAAGTCAGAATACTACTTTGTGTTAGGATCTTAGATAAGTATACTTTCATATGGTTGATAATGATTATTCCTGAAAATAGAGTTTAGCTTATCAAGGATTTATGCATATTGTGTTTCTTAGTTTGATTAATGATTATGACCGTACATGTTTAAGATTATTTAGGGTTATAATTTTTTTAATCGTATTGAGGTTATACTAATGAATGTGTGATTATGTATGATATCTTGAGGATGACACAACGATGAAACTAGTGCACACTTAAGCATGCGTAGTGGTACGGGATGGATAGAAGTTCAAAGACATATAATCATTATTCTATCATAAAGGGAAAATAGAGATCAAGAGGGAGGCAACCACACAAACACAAAATATAAGTATTTGAGTTGTTATTTGAATTACTTCTTGAATCTCTGAATAGTTAATGATATTGCTTGTAATAGTTGTATGCATATTTGTATTCCTAGAATTAGAAACTATATCATGCATAGTGTAAGCATTCATATAGCATTGAACAATATACTACTAATATGCATATGATGGGTAAACATTCTATTGTTGCTTCTCTAGAATGAAACCTCTTTGCTAACATGCTGGGAGCTGTGCACGCTCTTGATAGTATGTTCTTGTAGAGATGGAAGGCATCTAGATAGCCACTATATGCATACATGATATGGAAAAGTGTTGTGCCAAAGTATTGGTCAAGATAGTTGCATAACTATGTGAATCATATAAGTATGCATATTAGTTTATCATTGAAATGTCAACATGATTTTATGATTATGAAGTGTTACTAATAATGTAATTGAATTTGATTTGTAGGAAAGATTGTGTGCTATGATCTACAAAAGAAGGATGATGAACACTTGTTTCGACGAACAAGTGATGACTATTCAACAAGAAGACTTACAAATCAAACATACTACAGAAGTACAAAGCAAGGCTCTTGGCTAGACACACTTCTAGAGATAGATTACACCCATGGATGATTCCCAATATTTGAAAGAAAATCAAATGATTGAAGAAGGATTTGTATGGGTTCAACATGTACCCAGGATCGATAGTCATTTAATGAGCTTGATGATCACCATGGGTGATGCAAATTTCAACCTTTGCTACAAGGTTGAAGATGGTTTCTATATACATATGACATGGTTCTCTCAGATGGATGCAAGAAGGAACTCACCATAAATTTCGAGTGATCTTGAGGCTCATATCAGTAAACCCATCTAATGGGAGATGGAATGGATAGATATGCAAAATATCACTCAATGTAGAGTGTGCATGATGGTTAGTCACAGAGGGAGGACAATACTCAGATGTAGAAGACTCCACTTCAGAGGGAGTAGATCTCAGAGTTAAAGAATCTTGGCATGATTCTTGTGATTAGATATGTGGCCGAGATTTTTCCTTAGCTAAGGAAAATGTGAAGTAGAGATTGGAGATGATGTATGGTGGTTTCTACAGTTTATAGACAGCTGATGTATTTGATGAATACCAGGAAAGATATATGCTTTCTTGTGAACAACTTGAGCCAGTATCTAGTTGAGCCTAGACGTGTTCACCTAGTAGCTGCAAAGCATGTGATGAGGTACCTGAAAGGTACGATAGACTTTGGTCTATACTATGTTGGAGATCATGACTACATATTGTATGGTTATGGAATGCAGATTGGGCTCGAAGTGTCTTAGATAGGAAGAGAACCTCCGGTGGATGGTATTGTCTAGGATCCGCTATGATCTCATGGTTTAGCAGGAAGCAGTCCAGTGTTGCTCTCAGCATAGCTGAAGCAGAGTATATACTAGCTTGTTCTGCTAGTTGTGAGGCCATATGGCTTCAGAAGTTGATGTCAAAACTATTTCACCTAGATTTGGATACCACACTGATTCTATGTGACAACCAGAATTGTATAAAGATGATAGAGAACCCAGTGTTCCATGAAAAGTCAAAGCACATAGAGATCCGATATTTTTATATACGAGATATGGTACAGAAGGGAGCTATAAAGCTCTAGTATGTGAGCATTGACGAGCAAGTTACTTATGTGTTGACTAAGCCTCTGTCTCGATTAAAGTTTGAGTACTTCTGAGACAAGCTTGGTGTGGTTCGAAAGGACCATTCCTCGAAAGGGGGAGCAGTGATGTTGTTGTTGATGATGATGTTGTAGTGGGATTGTATCATCCCTGGACACATGGCCTAAAGGGATCTATAGACTCTTGCCTCTGAGAATGTGATGATGATGATGTTGCAGTGGGATTGTATCATCACTAGAATTTAGTCCAGAACGGATCTGGTGACTTCTATCCTCGAGAATGTGATTGGATTGTATCATCCTTGGACTTCAGTCCAGAACGAATCAAGTGACTTCTGTCCTCGAGAATGTGGTTGGATTGTATCATCCTTGGACTTCAGTCCAAAACAGATCCGATGACTTTTTTCCTCGAGAATGTGGTTGAGTTGTATCATCCTTGGACTTCAGTCCAGAACTGATCCGATGACTTCTATCCTCGAGAATGTGGTGGGATTGTATCATCCTGGGACTTCAGTCCAGAACGGATCTAGTGACTTCTGTCCTCGAGAATTTGGTTGGATTGTTTCATCCTTAGACTTCAGTCCAAAACTGATTCGGTGACTTCTGTCCTCGAGAATGTGGTGGGATTGTATAACCCTTGGACTTCAGTCCAGAACTTATCCAGTGACTTATGTCCTCGAGAATGTGGTGGTATTGTATCATCCTTGGACTTATGTCCTAAAGTGAGAGGGATTGATCATCCCGTAACTAGATTAGGATTGCATCATCCTTGGACTTATGTCCTAAAGTGAGAGGGACTAATCATCCCATAATTGGATCAGTATTGCATCCTCCTTGGACTTATGTCCTAAAGTGAAAGGGATTGATCATCCCATAATTGGATCATGTGTGTTCCAGGTTATGTTGTTGTTGATCGAAATATCAAGATGATAATGTTACTCATCAAAAGATCAAGATGATGTTGCTGATTGAGAGATCAAGTGTTGCTGTAGATGATCGAGTGATCAAGTGATGCAAAAGATGAAGATCAAAGCTGAGGACTTAGTGCTGTAGAATATGATACTCCAGTACTCAAGATGTTGAAGATATTGAAGATGTTCCAGTAACTGTTTCAGTTGTTGATGTTGTTGAAGAAAACTTCCATTGATTTATACATGTATCACCTTGATGTTGTTGATGATTCTCTCTCTCCTTGCTCCTACAGATTATTTTTTCGTTGTCAGTAGAATACCCTTCTTGTTAAGGGGGAGTGTTGAAATATTGTAACTCCGAAGAATATTCTAATGTATTTTATTATTGTAATTTCTTCGGAGATGTTTTATTCATCTGTCGGTATTTTTTTATTGTATTTGGTCATCATAGATTCATGAGGTAAATCCTCCCATGTAAGTCAGGGCAATAGATCCCCTAGAGTCAAATGTAATGGGGTTTTTAAGTCCCCTAGAGGAGACGGCCCAGTCAACCTTAGTTGAGTTTCAAAGTTAGTTGAGGCCGACATGTCAAGTTGTAAAATGAAAGTAGAAGTGAATGTATACGTAGAGAGTTAGGCTCTCTCATTTATTCATTCATTCACACACACACTTGTGTAATTCACAATGGAGAGAGAGAGAGCAATATATCTGCAAGGAGAAGGAGCACTTGTTTGGGGTTTTGTTTTTGTACTTTTGATCATCTATATTGAGGAAGTTTTGTTGGCTTTTCTTCCCCTAGAGGGTTTCCCAGGATAAATTTGTGCCTCTTGTGTTTATGTTGTGCTTGTTATTCTTTCAGTGATCCTGTATATGTTATTATTGTGAAATTGAATTGAACATTGATGTTATCTATCTTATCATATTGAATCTTAACACCACATAGCATTCAATTTCACATGGAGTACACAATCATAACATGAGTATAAATATTTATCCACTTGAGTTACTACTTTAAACCAGTTTAATCATGGCATACTAATTGATAAATGCATCAAATTATTTTAAGAATTTTGATATATCGAAATATTCTTTCCTTTGTCATACCCCACCATGTATCAACCATATTTATGAATTCAAATGTCATCATAAACATATCAATTAAGATATCAAATAATCAATTCAAATGAATTCTTACCAAATTTCTTCCATGTCACATGTTATATTGTCATGACTAATTTCATACATGTATGGTTTCCATCAACATTCTTGATGTTACCTTATGATTTGATGCCTCATGGGAACTCATATGATCCAGGATTCATAAAAATATTGACAATCATCATCTTGTCCTTATTATTTTCATGAGGTTTCCTATCATAGGAAACTATGTTATCAAAATCTATATTATCATTTCATACTATGTTATATATTGTCATGACTAATTTCATACATGTATGGTTTCCATCAACATTCTTGATGTTACCTTATGATTTGATGCCTCATGGGAACTCATATGATCCAGGATTCATAAAAATCTTGACAATCATCATCTTGTCCTTATTATTTTCATGAGTTTTCCTATCATAGGAAACTATGTTATCAAAATCTTCAACCATGTCCTAATTTATCTCTCATAATGAAAGGTTCTTGCTGATATAGTAGATTGCATATGGTTCTTCAAATTATTTTTGTTAAAGGACTTCTCTTAAGAAATTATTAAATGTGTCAGTGTGGATGTGAAATGGAAGGTTCATGTTAGGTCCTTGCAACCTTGGTGTCAAATGAGCTTATCATTTAGGACCTCAAGCATCCCTAGTTCATATCTAGTCCTAAAATGTTTTAGATGATGTGGTAGATTGTGTATGATTCTTCCAATTTTTTTTCCTGAAGGACTAATATTAAGGCCTTATCAAACTGATGAGTGTGGATGTGAAATGGGAGGTTCCAATTAGGTCCTTGCAAAACTGGAATCAAAATGAACTTATCTTTTAAGACATGAATAACATTTTGGCATTATGGATTCCAAATGTAATCAACATTTTTGGAAAGAATGGTGAAAAATGGTAAATATCAATTTACTAAAAGCCTCAATAACCCTCTTATTGTATCCTACATGACCAATGATACATCTAATATCTATTTTTTTTAGGTATTCATAATTGATGGAGGATAGTTCCACAATGAACCTCGAATACATAATATGGTATATGACGCCCTAAAATATCCCTTCATTGATAAGAATGATGTATTTTTCATTACTTAAAGATAGGTTCATGTCTTCGTAGTGATTGAGAAGATTTTTCTTGATTTAATAAATGGTTCTGAAAATGTGTTTCCATGAACAATGAAATCCTCCATATAAATCTCTACACTATCATAAACTAAAATTGAAAATATTTTTAAATCAAATTTTAAAAGGTTGCACAATAATTACATAATCCAAATGGAAGAACTGTGTAAGAAAATATACCCATGGGCATCTAAAAGTAGATTTATATTGGTCTCCCAATTCTATTTTCGATTTGGTTGAAATCACTAAAGTGTTTCCTAGAGTTATTTATACTCCACATAAACTTTCCATTTACCTTGTTTCACCAAAACATTAAGTAAAGTAGACACGCATTCACTATCTTAAATAAGATATATGAAATTAACATGTAATACCTTTTGCAACTCAATTTTGACTATGTCTTTAAATATAAGGTTCATCCTTTTCTTAAGGTTATATAATTTGCAAAGATTCATGTTTTAGACTATGTCTTTAAATATAAGGTTCATCCTTTTCTTAAGGTTATATAATTTGCAAAGATTCATGCTTTATGTAAATTTGATGTTTGTAAATGGTTGGATGAATTCCCTTCTTGTCATTACCATCCTTAATAAAGAAACTTAAAAGGTTTTCTAATAGCTATTTTTGTTTTTCATGTGAATAAAAATTTTCATTGGTAAGAATGGATTGGGAAAATAAATTGTCCATCAGACCAAAAAGAACGTGTCTACGTCTACTTACTGTGGACATAATTACTAGAAGAGCTATTGATGCTAGGATACTCTTGTGATGGTTGACTCATGAATCACTTTTATAGGTTTAATCAACATGTCTTTATAAAGCATTAAGGTCAAGATAGGTTGAGGAGTTGTTCAAAAATATATTCACCTCCTTTTAAATAAATATTTTTGGTAAAAAAGCAACACTATTGTTGACATAGACATTTGGTCTAATATGACCCATCTTTGGAATGCAATGTTAAGCGATATATTTTTTAATTATTTTGTATTATTAATATTAGATATCAAAATTAAAAATAAAATACTAACATACTCATAACTATCAAAAAATATATATTGTTTTCTTATTTTTATTATTAATATTAAGATTCAAAATTAAAAATAAAATACTAATATACTCTACTCACAAAATATTGATTGGTTATTAATTAATATTGTTATTAATTTAATTTGATTGGTTATTATGTATTTAAAATAATTAAAGAATTTTCATTAGAAAGCAATTTATTTTTTAATTATTTAACTTTATTTGTATTATACGTTTTGGAAATTACTTTTTAATTTAAATTAACATAAATATAATTTTGAATTTAGTTTCCATCATATTTATTTTAATTATAATTTTAAATATATTAATTTTTTATATTTTTATTATTTTAAATTTAAATTAATATTAATATTAATATATTTTTAAATTTAGTTTTAATTATATTATCTTAATTATAATGTGAGATTTTTAAATCAGGAAAAAACATGATATTGATGTTTTCAGAATTGTTTTTTGGAAATAAATTGAAAAGAAAGTTTTATTCCCCTCATTTATTCCTAAATGTAAACTCTTACATTTATATATTTAAGTAATTGTTCTCTAAATATTTCTTCTTAATAATATAATACTAAAATTAACCTCACTTAAACCTGATACAATTTGAAATGAAAACACCATTACTAATACTTAAATAAGGCTATTGAGACAGTTGAAATAATCAATAAGAATTTTGGATCATTAGAACGACTCACATACCTTACAACTCTACTTTACTTAACCTATCCTCTACATCTAAAAAAAATCAACCCTCATAAGCTCTCATTTCCTTGGATACTCCCATAAAAAAAATCACATTCAATCCAACCATGTTACTGTTAGTATGTAAGAATCACACTTAATCCAATGTTACTATGTGCTTACATACAACAAAATATATTAACCAAATATATGAATAACCTAAATAAACCAAATTTTTAAAAATATAATATCACCAAACATATTAATAACATAAAAAAAATCAAATTTTCAACCAAATAAATTAACAACCAAATATATTAATAACCTAGATAAATCAATTTTTTTAAAATATAGTATCACCAAACATATTAATAACCTATAAATCAAATTTCTTAAGATATAATACCTTGAGCACACATATACATAAACGATATGCACTAACATAAATTAAATGAGTAAACCTGCTTTAGTCTGTAAATTTACCGAATCATTTAAACCCTTTTTAACTAAGGATGTTACATCGAATTCATCTCTTTGTGTAGCGAGAACATATAATTCTATTCATCCTTCAGCGATTACCTTAAATACCTTGCCCATCACTCTCAATTTTTTTATTCGAACGACTGTCTTTCAACAAAACCAGGAATGGCGATTCCTGTTGAGTCCATAGATTAATTACTGGCAAAGACACGCCTTTCACAAGGTGGTACTGTTGTCCTGCACGACTCTATTATTTATTCAGACTATGTCGGTGATTTGTAGCCTTATAATTATGCAGGCCTCGAGCTTGTAGACTCGGAGATATAAACGTTGTAGCAGTATGAATAGAGAATCTCTCATGTGGTAGACAGGCTTCAAATTTGAAGCCTTTAGGGCCCTTTAGAGGCCATTTTGCACGTCCTAAAAGGCCACCTCAAATTTTACCATGCAAAAAAATTTAATTTCATGGAAAGCCCTTCAATAATTAAATTAATCACTACTGTTTAAAATTGCAACAGAAGGGTAGCTTCAAATTTCACCCATCGACAGTTTTCAGTGGGAAATTGGGAATGCGGCTACTAGCTATGTGACTTGGGAGTGGGACTCGGTTACTCTCCAATATCCATGTGTTTGATCATCAATGGATCATGGACCATTGGGCCTGTTTAACACATTTAATAGCATCAACAACTTTACTAAACGTGATTGGTGGCTCATACGTCAGTGGGCTTACCAAGTTACCAATTATCACATACCAATTCTTGAATTCTGACTCCACAATTAATAAACTTCTTGTAATGTTACAGGTTGCTGCTCCCTCCCGTGGCCCCTACCCACATCCTTATGTTTTCTTTGTTGTATCAAGTTAATCCTACCGTCTACGGCTCCCAGTAGGATCACAACCTATCTTTTCTTTGTTGTATCAAGTCAATCTTGCGGCTCTCGAGTCCCACCTTGTGCTTTATTTGTTGTATCAAGTCAATGCTCAAATTCCATGCTTCCATGGCTCCGACCATCAATATATAATATTACAAGAATACAAACAAGAATTTTCTTATACCCCTACTCCACTGTGGTCAAGCTACTTCCAAGTTCCACCTACCCTATCTCCTCCAATCCTCTAGGAGAGTTTGTAGAGCGAAGCTAGCAATGCTAGTGTGCCATAAACATATATAAAGAAATTTGTTTTCTTTGAGGAGCTCAACTTCAAGGCTCACTGAATTACTGACATCCTATGAATTTACAGGTATGCACATCATTTTATCCATTCGTGATCTCATCAATTATTTAAAAATTTTGTAACTTCAAAGTTCAAACACAATATTATTATTTCATTGAAATTTTGTTACTTCAAATGGGCCTTGAAGGTTTCAAATTTGAAGCCTGGAATCGAGAGTGGGTTTGTCACAAATCTTCGTCAGAGGCTGTTTAGAACGACATTTATCAATTCCCAAATGTAGCAACAACAACAATTGCTTCTTCTTCATATGTTTTGTGTATACGCATATGATTCCATGTGCTCCTTGCCTTGCCCTACTTTCCATTACCGCCCGATCGAAGCTCTTGAGAATTTAGCTGCCCTTTAAATTTCTTGAAATGGAGGGGACAAGGAAGACCATTTTTTCACTCTGAAACCGAGTGCTTCCCCGTGCAACTTCCACTGGCCACAGTTGCAGCCCTATGGAAACACTTGTGCACACTGCACCCCCCAGCTTTACCAAAAATCCTATGGATTTGGGGAAGTTGCCACTCTGCTAACCTCCATGCATCTAGTTAATGATTCAGATCAAGAATCCATACTTTGTATCTAAAACTGAATTTCATGAGCTATTTTCCCCAACTGCTCAGTTGTCGAATCGATACCTTCCTCTAGTACACGGTTTAAGATTCTTGGTATTTATTAATATGAAGACCACCAATGCTACAAAATTTACAATCCCAACTAGCTATCGAATTTCAATATGATTGAGAATATGCAACAACATCTGGTGAAGGACAATGCTGAAAGCTTGCAATTTTCTTAGAATGCCCAGGGTCTACTCCTACGTTTGACTGTATGAACTAGGACAAAAATGTTTTTGTAATCTTGACTTTTAGAATGATAGTGCTACTTTACCTTTTGATTTTGTTGCTCTTATCGATTGGTCTCGAATAGAATAGGAGCTTCAACCATCTATGCATCTCCTCTCTACTTGGTCTACCTATGTTTTACTTATGCTTCACAACCCATCCTCTACTCCATCATACCACAAAGTTAGTATGTATAACACGATCTAAGGGGGGGGCTATAGAAAAGAAGCATCCAGGGTCCTTAATCAGCTATTGAGAACGAAGCTTCCTGGAGTCGGATAGTTCTCTTTTCTCAAACCATAACATAGAATGTAACATGTATGGAGTGCTTAAACTTATTCTATCCCAAGTATGTGTGGCATTCATAGTGTTGAAAGAAAAATTAAAACATATATTGTTGTCATTTGCATTCAATTATGTCGTAGGGTACACAATTAGAGTGACAAAGAAATTGGCTATTAGTTTTCAATCCAATCCAACTTCTTTGTTGAACTGTTCTCTGTAATAGACTTGTGTGAAGGAGGGTTATAAATGGCATAGGCAACACAGTTGTTTGATAGAGGTGCAGGAAAGTGAATTATTGTCCTCAATTCAACAAAGTAAAAAAATTTTACCATTCAGATTCTTCCCCTTCACCTTTTTTACTACCTTTCTGCATACATCTCTATTGTTCACTAATTTAGCAACAGATACAGATGAGAATCAACGTCCAATGTTTTTGGCTTCTGAAACAATTTCTTCCTTTTTTTGCTTACATTATCATTATTTCCATTGCTAAGTAGGCTAGATTTTATGTAGGCTAGAATTTATATTAGTTTGAAGAATGCTAGTGGTTTACAAAGATTGAAATTTTCCAAGATTAAGCATCACGTTGCTTTTAGAAGAGTTGAAGAACTCAATTCTCCATCGAGCTTGTACTGTTCGAAGCAGCCTCCATCGAGCTTGTCTTGTTCAAAGCAGCCTAGGAACCCATTTTAAGAGGTATTAAATATTATTATACTAGTTAAAAGTTGGATTGGAATTGGGCTAGCAAGCTAAGTGTAGTTGCAATGATGCAGAAAAAAAAAGATCTATAAAATTAGTTATGGCAATTCACAGTGAACATTTGGAAAGTGGATTTTCTATGTGTCTCCTAAGTTATGTTTCACTAATAAGTTCCTCAAGTTCAAGAAGATCATGAAAGAGAAAAATAGTATTAATTTTGGTTGTAAGGATGAAAGTTGGATTGGAATGGGGTTAGCAAGTTAACTGTATTATTATACTGGTTAAAAGTTAAAGAGGCAAGATCAATTTGGGAAATTTCTAAGATGGTAAAGGTGGCATAGTGGCCTAGAAACCAAGCCCCTAGATCTGGGTGAAATATGGTTTTGTTATACAACATATATAACTTTCAGTGCTGCCATATCCGACATATATAACTTTCACTGCTGCCATATCCACTGCAAAATAAAACCTCTCGACTTTACTACATAAATAAATAATGAAATTTTGATGTTCTAATACATTTTCAAATAAAAAGAATGACTTATTTTTACATGGCAGCATTGAAGGGTTCAATATCTCATAGCCCTTCAAAGTGAAATGGGACCCCACCCTTCAAATTTGATCCCTGGTAGCTGAATTTAGTGGTTCTTGGTGGGGTCTGGATCGATTGAACGACCATTATTTTGATCCTGTACTTGTTCATGTTTTAAATCCAATACTTAGTGGCCACTGCATTGAAGGTGTTATTCGGTGGCAGGTATTCTGCATGCATGACGTCTAAACACGGCTGGGCAGGGTGAAACGACGTAACAGGATGACCGTGACCAGACACTGTGTACGATCGGATTTGCTGTCTGTGGTAGTGGAGTAGGGCCGGTGCCGGTTGTGTTGCAACACGAGCTTCTTGTCGATGGAAGAGTTCCAGTGATTCTTGATTTCATTGTCCACGCGTCGTGGAAGTGTGCAGATCATTGGCGTAACAAGATATCGATAATCATACTACACCGACTACTGAGATCTAAACAAATCGTACGATCCGAGACCTCGTACCCGTAGTCTTAAACGCTCAATGGAGTTTTTCCCGGGCCAACATTATCCAGCCTGGCCATTTAATGCGGCACCCAGTAGGTTGGTTGGCCATTGGATTTATGGCATGCAGTAGGCTGGATAATATTAACCTTTTTTCGAATCAAAAGACATTTGTGGCTACATCGTGGTAATTGTTTTTCCAATTTAAGAATAAGAATCTTTCACCTGATGGTTCTATAATTAGATTAGCTTCAACCATATTATAGAAAGAAATAATGTTCCCTATCTTGAAGATGTTATCAGGTTTGTATGAAGATGAGAATTATTTTAAACATCTCGAGTTAATTTTAATTCAATTTTTTAGTTCCTGCCGGCATGCCAAACAGCAGGGACTATAGGAATCGGTTAAGCTAAAAAACTATTAATTTGCACAGTTTCCAAAGAATTTTAAACTAAGTTTTAGACTATGAGTAAATTGAGAGCCTTATTTGGCGTCAAACCCAGTCAACGACATTTTTTTTGTTTTTCTATACACCTGGATGAAGGCTGGCAGTTCGGTGTCTTGCTTACTTCCCCATGGCAGTGTACTAAGTAGACGTGTGTGGGTGTGCATGCTACAGTAAGTAGACATGTGTTGGTGTGCATGCTAGAGTGTCTGTAGACTATCTTGGGATCGTTTCTTGTCTTCGTGTGCTCGGCTTAATCTCTCGAAACTGTGACATTTAATACATTGCTCAGAATTTCCATGGTTCATGCAAAACTTACCAGGATGTTTGAGGTCTTATTCCAGTGGTGGCAGCATAATTCTATATCCAAGCGCTAGGCATTGAAGATTTCAGACAAATTTCTCCCTCGTATGCAGTATGCAGTGTCTGCCTGCGTCTGTCTCGCTCGTCTGGAGTGTGCTTTGAGACCGTTGCCGACTCTGTTGCACCACCTGCGTCTATATCCCTCATCCTCCATGTCCTTTGAGGCCGTTGCCGACACCGCCTCGTTCAAGGGTGGGCTTGGTCTATGCTTTAACTACTATAACACCTGCGCCATCTTCACCGCTTTGTTCAAGGGCTGGAGCTTCCTAACCATGACCAACGTGAGGTTCTCGATTAACCTCTACTTCTGTGGTGCTCTGCCTGTTCCCTCATATCTACTCGCTCAATTCTGTGTTGCTCTGCTCGCTCAGGGCCGGGTCTGTAGTTCTACTCATGCAGAATTCAAGATCGTGAGCCTTCTGGATCTGGTCCAGAGGTTCAAGGTCACGGTGGCTGCCGTCGTGCCTCCAATTGTTCTGTCCTTTACCAAGAATGCCTTCGTGGAAAGACACTATCTGTTGTCCATTAGGATTGTGCTGTCAGGCGCAGCCCCTCTTGTAAAGGAGCTTGGGGATGCATTGAAGCTACGAGTTCCCAAAGCCATTATAGGTCAGGTCTGTTCATAAGTATATCTTTGTTTAGTTGTTGTTGAGGCACACTTTCAATCTTCAGTATTTGAGACATCATCCTATTCAACATATCAATATTCAACATATCAATATATTCCTGGTTCATTGAGTTATACATAATCCTTCTAACAAATAAAGACACCAGAAAATTCAATTAGTAATAGAGTTGAAACCAAAATACTTTGGAAATAATATGTTGCAAACAACTAGCTTAGTATCTCTCTGTCTTACATATTTTGAAACCATGACGCCTAATTGATAAATAAGTTCCCAAAACACCAAATCGATTACGCCAAGTTGATGTACAAGTCCCCAGAATACCAAATCGATGCATGTAGAAGTACCTGTCGTAAATTGACAATAAGTAAATATTCAAACAAGTTAATGTCTTGAAACTATGAATACCTGAAATCTCTTAAATGGTAAATGGTTAAAACTCAAAGGATACAATGAGTTATTTCCTTGAAGTTTATATAAAGATTTAACAGAAAAATAAAATCAATGGCATATGACAGTCTGCAGTAAGAATTAATTTGCTTCGATAAAAAAACTATGGACATTAGAATGACAACAATATAGGAAAAAGAACGACACATCTCTCTTATCAAGAACCATGAAACGACAGTGGGAAATTATATATACACAAAGTTACCAAACATGGCTAAATTTGTTGAGCAATATCCAGTCCACTTGTTAGTAATATCTATACTTACAGTATATCTAGCTCCTACAAAAATGTCATTGCAATCAGTGTGTCTAACTTAAGCTGCCCTTGTTTTTCTACTCTCATTTGTTGCTTATTTGGTTGCTATCATAAACGCAGAAATCCAACATTAAACCTTCGTTTTTAATTTATATATAAAAACTTAGCAAATAAAATAACGCGTGCTATGTGAATTTGTATTTCTTTCTATATTCTGTAATTAAAAATGACATTAATGGTATGCCATTAATTGTATTTGGAAAATGTCACTCCATTTCTATTTAATATAGAGAATACCAGCATTTGTGTTTTTTGAGGGAAATCGACGACCATTTCGATTTATTTGGTGACAACACGGTGTTAATAGCAAAGGCCTGAAGCTTCACTGGTGATGCTATAGGTAAAAAACCAACAGATTCTGTCACTTTTCATCCATGTTCATGTTGTTATAAAATTGCTTGCTTGTTGTTCGGTCAGTTGAATTAGTGAACCCAATCCCGGTGTTGTTCGGTTAGTCATAAGGCCATGAGGCATTTCTCTACCCATCTCTACTTGGCTATTTCACATCCATAGTCAATCGCTTTCCAGTCAAGGCCCCCACCTCTCTCTCCCCGAAGTTTCCAGTAGCCGTCCTCTGGACAACCTCTCCCTCAATCTGTTAGTTGTCGATCAATTACTCGATCAAGCAACCTCACCCGGAAAGAACCGTGTTAAGATTTAATATCCGCTGAACATAGCCACAATTTAATACAATGGATGTCTTTACTTGTAGTTGATCAATTCGTTGCAAACTGCAAGGAGCAAGCTGGATTTCCTTCACTTCATCCTCAATTAACCTAACCAACAAACCCTAGCAAACTCACACAATCACAAAATACATTAACCTCAAAACACAAATCTATATAGATGAAGAGGAGCCGAGAATTAAACAAAAGAATGAAGAAATATAACCGTGCAAAAAAGATTTTTTTAAGGAAAGGCCCAATTTCTCTTTTATGACACCAAATTGTTGTACATCCATTTGGAACAATCCTTTTAACATTATTATTAAAAAAATAGTTTTTTTCCTTTTAACATTATTATTAAAAAAGTAGTTATAAAAACGGATAATTAATGCATCGCATATATGTATGTGCTTATTTCAATTGGTTAAACTTCTTATCTTCATACTATTATATTGATTTTTATGTATTAGGTTTATATGTTTATTTTGTATACTATTATATTGATTTTTATGTATTAGGTTTATATGTTTATTTTGTAGTTTGTTTATTAATTTTAATACATCTTTATCTTGAATTTGTTTATAAATTTTAACTATAACCATATCGAAGCTCAAACACAGAAAAGCGTGAGCTCAGACAATTAACCGAATCTTATCCTTGTTTCACTACCCAATCTTTTTGCTAGTTGGAGATTGAGAAATTCCATTGTCGGTGACAAGGGCATAAGCACCTGTAGCTGAACTCATAAGTGAATTGATTTGTATCATAGTGAAGGATGAGAACTATTAATAACGTTAAAGATTGGAGATTCAATGGCTGATTTAAACAATGGTAGTTAATTGAGCTTCAAGCATATATTAAATAGTATTTTTAGTTAGACTTTTGCATTTTTCTATGAAGTTGTTAATGTGGGTGTTTGATAGTTCATTACTTAGACTAAAAATTTCATCAATCTTATAATGATAGTATAATTTTCTTCTTATATGGGAGGGACTTGAAACTCTACTTCTATTGACTTAATTCTCTTCTCTATGTCTCTCACTCTCAACCTGTGATTTGCAAACAAATGAATAAATAACCTATAATGACTTAATCTTCACCATTACAAATTGCTAAACCATTACAAACTACATGATAACCCTGTTTATATGAGAAAGATAGACCTTCTTGTTAGAATTAGTAACTACTTCGGTTAACATTAGTTTCTATTCTTGACGTTCAGTCAATAAATGCAACAACATGCTTTGCATGCATCCAAAATCTACCTTAAAGCTTTTAGGGTTTTCCATAAGTGTTTAAATACACATTACGTTCTTGATTGTACTATATCAGTTGATCTCAGTTTATGAATAAAGATTGAAGAGCCATAGCTCATTCTGCATTATCTTTGTTTATTTCTGCCTCCAACCTTCAGTTTGGTATCAGAGCTTAGGAGAAGATCAAATTTGTAACGTCCGAAAAATAACAAAAATTTTAAATTTTTCTTGTCTGCAATAGTCGTGAGTTTATAATAGAAAAGGCATATATATTAAAGAAAATAATGTTGAACAACAGACATACTTGCATACGGCAATATAAGCCTAAGTGTGTTTATTTTTACATAGTCACTTCTATATGTCTAGAATTTGCGGAAGTGGTGTGGAAGTAAAATAAGATCCTATTTTCATTGCATTTGCAATTGTTGGTTCAGTAGGTAGAAAGTAACACAACTCACTGTTTAAATGAATCATGAGGTTTTTAATTATGAATGTCTAATGGCACCTCCACATGATGAACTCCTTTGATGACGGCATGTTTTCCTACATGGGGAAATCTATATTACTCCCGGTCAGGTAATTATGTACCTCGGCAGGGTCACCGGGAGGTATGGGTAGTTGTGGAGATTGTCGGACTTACTTAGCGTAAATGCTAATGCCATTGTGTACCCTTGTGTCTGCAGGTACCTCAGATTTGCCAGTAGTGTCCTGAGTGGATGGTCCCTATCATGCTATTGGTCACATTCTACCGGGTGTATGTTAAATCTATTGAAATTAATACCCCATTAACAAGGGGGTCTTCCATTTGATTGTATTCCAAAAAGGGGGTTTTCAATGGCTATTAAATTTAAGGCAATGCAACCCAAAGTGGAAATGGAAACTTTACCAAAGTATTTGCATGTATAGTAAGAGCTCTTTGTATTTTAATAGAGTGTGACTGAACTTCATAACATCACTATAGTAAAACACGATTATTTGATCTCCACTTAGACAAAGGTTGGTGCGTTCTTTAATGCCATTTATTGAAGGTGGGTAATAGTCTGGCATGAGGGTTTTGTGTATCGATTTGGGGATTTCCTATCATTGTGCTTTGTTTTCGAATTGTTCTCAGTTCTGAGTCTGTGTTTTCGTTGTTTGGGAGATGGTGGGGCGGTGCTGACCCGAGCCCTGCTCGTGGTCTGCACACTTAGTGGTTGTTGCTATCGTTCTAGGCGCAAGGTGGCCACACTTCTCTCAGGTAATAACTTAATCCCTCCTCACCCATTGCTATTTCCATTTATTTCGAGTTAAGAATGCATTTTGGGACTGATTCATATTATATATTGCTTTGTGACACGTGATACACACCTTGGTATGGAAGCTACGATAGTTTATGCAGTCGTGGGCATGGCTAGGGTACTGGTAAGTCTGGTTTATCCCTTCGTGCCCCATCTCCTGTGGACCTAGTGTTGTATGTATGGGTTTGACCCGGGTTTTTGGAATGACACTCCCATAAGCCATTGGCTTAATGATTCCCTTTAGGGAGGTCTTAGATAGTCGCCTACTTGGCTAGACTGGACAGAAAATGGGGTTTCAAATGTAATTTAACTAGCTACATGAGTACTAGGACTATGATATAGATGAACTAAGTAGTGGCTGGGTTTTACTTATTACTGGGTTCTGCGAGTTCTGATCTACCCACGAAATGTTCTTCCGCTAGATATTATTTCTGTATCTATTTAAATGTTCAAGCTGAAACTTATAGGAATTCTAGTATCTTGGTTTTCCGGATTATGTTTGTAACTATTGCACAGACAATGTAGGTAATTCACAGGGTCGTTGGCACCCTTGCTTGTAAATATGGCTATGGTTCGTATGTTGATTTCAACAGCATTGTTAAATGTTTGAGTATTGCTATGGGTGAACAATGTATTGCCTGTGTGTATATGTAAGACCTCAACAATGTTTTCTACACCTCTATTACTATAATTGGGTAGATTGTAAATGAAAAATATCTTGTTTGCTTGCCGATTGTGTGGATGGGATGATTGCATGCCTAGCAAGGGTGTCAAGGCCATACTTATGTTTCTTTTTGGTTTTTGTAAGTAGACTTATTTTCTGTAGGAAACGTTTATTTGATTTGGCTCCTTGTGGAGGTGATGGGAATTGACCCTGGTCCTATCGTTCCATGGCATCTTTGTGGGGATCATATAGATAATGTCTGGTTCTCAATTCTGTTTATGATTGGTCTCTGCATTGATTTTTTATGGGATTTTGACCCTGGACATAAACGACTTAAATCCTGTGTCTTCTTGTTGATTCAAAAATGAAACTTAGGGTTTCCTGTAGATGGTTGCCGTAGCTTGACTAGTCAAAAGAAATGAAATGATCTAAATTCGATCTCTGTCATACCTGATATGTTTGATTTAATTTAAAGTTTTAAGAAGAAAACAAAGCTGGATCGAATAGAGGAATGAAATCTATAAATATATAAATTTGTCTTTAACAAAGGTGTCTGCGTTTCCTCATACTGTGGTTTGTATTATCGTGAATTCAAATGTTTGAGATATTGTTCAATGAGTTTTGTTAAGGTTTGATCTCTGTAGCTACGCGAGTTTATTGTGGGATTAAAACAAGGGTTTCAAGGGTTTAGATAAGTGAAAATGAATACTAACAAAGATGAAATAAAAGGTTAGGAATATGTTAAATTTTGAGCATTAATTCACAATACTCTAGGATCTTCACTGAGAGAATAATATATACAGTATATCAATGCATAACAATCACAATAAGAATGACAAGCATCACAAGAATCAAAAGCATAAGAGACAAGAGACACAGAGTTTCCGTGCGGAAAACCCTAAGGTGAAAAACCCCACAACTTCCTTAGAGATAGAGAGAGCATTGGATCAACCAAAGTACAACCAAAATACACTAAGATAGTCTCCTAGTAGCAGATGATCCTCCTCCTCACTAGTGCGCCACTTTCTGAGTGAGAGAAGTGTGAGTTTTCAAGTGATCAAAATAGAGATCTCCCGATATCTATTTATACTAACCTGTTTGCTTAGTTACACTATGGGGTCTACTTGTCTAGCTAGGTACATCCACAATATAATATATATTTCAGGGCCAACCCCACACATGGTGGTCTAATAACTCGTTGCCAAGTACACACACTTGCGACACTTGTCAATACACATGACGACACTTCCTTATATAGGAATAACTCATCTCTTATAAGGGTACAATAAATATATATGAAATACATAAATGAAATACATTCTGAAGTTACATATACATCAACACTCCCTCTTAACTAGGAAGGTATTTCATCGTCATCGATGCATCATCATCATCATCGTCACTGCTGCTGCTATCTCAACCAATCTCTGACTCTACTCATCATAGGAAGTTCTACAGAGCTAGTCCTTTTTTATACTGGATGTAGGCCCACCACCTACAGGTCTTCATCATCACTGGCCATACTGTGGAATCCTCAGGACTAATTACGTGAGTCAATAAAACCTCGAAAGAGCATCCCAGGACTGATTAAGAGCACACAGCTCAACCTATTGGATCTCCCAAGATCTTTTACATGTTACTGCACAACCTGTCCATGGCCACATAGTATCACGAAGCACAACCCAGATGCACACACATAGCACTTACACTCAACGGCATGGGAGGACCAACCTACCACCATCCGTGAAGGGCTCACAGCACTTACATCAACGACCATGGGAGAACACATCTACCACCATGTTGGAAAGGCCCTGGACTTACATCAATGCACATGGGAGAACACATCTACCACCATGTCGAAAAGGCTCTGCACTTACATCAACGCACATGGGAGAACACATCTACCACCATGCGGAAAGGCTCTGCACTTACATCAATGCACATGGGAGAACGCATCTACCACCATGTCGAAAAGGCACTGCACTTACATCAACGCACATGGAAGAATGCATCTACCACCATGTCAGAAAAACACTGCACTTACATCAACGCACATGGGAGAATGCATCTACCACCATGTCGGAAAGGCTCTGTGCATCTGTGTCTTCGAAACTCACCACACATAATCCAACTGATAATGTACTGTATCCACCTGATACATATGATCATCCTGATCATCATCACTGTACCGTCCAGGTACATATCATCTAGAGAAACATCCTGAAGCTCGTCATCATGATCATCTTGATCTTACAATGCATCTACCTGATGCATACCAAGTATCTACCTGATACATATCATCATACATGATCCACCTGATACAAATACAAATACATGATACATATCACCATACATGATCCACCTGATCATACAATGTATCCACCTGATACATATACAGATACATGGTCCAAGCATCCAACATGATGCATATACAAAAATACATACAAATGATCCAACTGATCATATCCAGCATCCAACATGATGCGTACATACATATACATATAAATGATCCAACTGATCATATCCAACATCCAATATGATGCGTACATACATATACATATAAATGATCCAATTGATCATATCCAACATCCAACATGATGTGTACATACATATACATATAAATGATCCAACTGATCATACAAAGCAGAAACCAGATCATCATCCTGATGCTCATCATCTAGCGCTTACATCCACAGCCATGTGAAGGATCCTCCTTCCAACATGCTTGGAATGGCTTCAGCAAATGTGTCCATCAAATCTTCCTCGAAGTGTCCTCGATTTGAAGAACACGGAGCCTCTCCCTGAAGTACTCGAACTTCACCCTGGCTAGTGGCTTGTCAGCACATCCGCAATCTGCTCATCCGTTGACACATACAAGAGCTTCACAACTCCTCTCTGCACCATATTCCTGATATAGTGATATTTGATCTCTATGTGTTTCGACCTATCATGAAACACTGGGTTCTCAGACAGCTTCACACAACTCTGGTTATCGCAGAAGATACTAGCAGCATCCAATGGAAGATCAAATAACTGAGACAGTAGCTTCCGTAGCCATACTGCCTCATAACTAGCTGAACAGGCTGCAACATACTCTACCTCAGCTGTACTCAGTGCTACGCAGGACTGCTTCCTGCTAAACCAAGAGATCACACTTGATCCCATACTGAAGCAGCACCCAGATGTGCTCTTCCTATCTGCAGCACTGCCAGCCCAATATAAATCAACATAACCCTACAGGTTAAACTTTTGATTTGCTTCATACTTGAGCCCATAATCCACTATACCCTTTAGGTACCTCAGAACATGCTTTACAACAACCAGGTGAACACTCCTCGGATCTGTCAGGAACTAACTCAATGTGTTCACAGCAAAGCAAATATCTAGTCTTGTGTTTGTCAGGTACATCAAGGACCCAATCCTCTGACGATACATAGAGACATCAACCGGCTCAAATGAAGCATCACATAGAAGCTTCAGGTTCGATGCCATGGGTGTGGCCATGGCCTTGCAATCCATCATCCTGAATCTCTTCAAGATATCTACTGTGTACTTCCCTTGACCAAGGAAGATCCCACCTGCATTTTGCCACACCTCCATACCTGGGAAATATTGCATCATTCCCAAATCTTTCATATCGAAATCAGCAGCAAGCTTCCTCTTAGTATCTGCAATCAATATGTCATCTCCTATTACAAATAAGTCATCCACGTACAGAAGTAGAATCACAGGATTTCCTTCCTCAACCTTGTAGTAAAGGTTGGAATCCGCTTTACTTTTGGTAAAGCCCAAACTAGATAGGAAACTGTCCATCCTACCATACCAAGTTCTAGGAGCTTGCTTCAAGCCATACAGGGCTTTCTTCAATCTGCGCACATATGACTCCCTGTCATGTATTTCAAAACCGAGTGGCTGCTCCACATATACTTCCTCTTCAACTACGCCATTCAAGAAAGCAGTCTTGACATCCATCTGGTGTATTTTCCATTTCATTGTTGCAGCCAGGGCGAGTACTATTCTGATGGAAGTATACCTGGCTACAGGTGCAAAAGTTTCTTCATAATCTATTCCCTCTTTTTAAGAGAAGCCACGAGCTACGAATCTTGCCTTGTATTTCTCTACACTGCCATCTGCAGCATGCTTGATTTTGTAGATCCATTTGGAAGTCACAACAGACTTCCCTTTAGGTCTTGGGACAACATCCCAAACATCATTCTTCATTATTGATTGGCATTCCTCAACCATGGCATCCTTCCATTCTTTCTTTTCCGCTGCTTCTTCATAACTAGAAGGTTGTTTGTTCATAATGTCATAGAGTAAAGCAATATAGCTGGTATGTGATCTGGTTCTCTTCTTTGCTCTGTGTTCTTCTTTTGGAATGCCAAATCTTTCTGCATCTTGAATGAGCTCTCTAGACCATGCAGGTTTCCTCTTATGGGATTTATCCTCACGGGGTGGATCTACAGGTTCTTGTAGATCTTCAAACTCACAAACAACTTCTGGAATTGCTTCAGCCATGGTAGTGTCTTGAAATCTAGTTTCCTTAGGTTCTTCATAAACTTCAATAGGTGTCTTCCTTGATTTGATGAATGCTGAGTTTTCAGCAAATGTCACATCCCTGCTGACATCAATATTCTTGAACTCTGGAAAGTATATTCTGTAGGCCTTCGAGCTTTCATTGTAACCCACAAAGATACCCTTCTTTCCCAAAGGATCTAGTTTAGTCCTCTTTTCCTTTGGGACATGAGTGTATACTGGACAACCAAATATTCTGAGATGGCTGACTTTAGGTTTCTTACCAGAAAATACCTCTTCTGCTGTCTTGTTGTCCAATATCTTGTGGGGTGTTCTGTTCTGCACATATACAGTTGTTCTAGCTCCTTCTGCCCATAGATGCATAGGTAGATCCTGGTCATGCAGCATTGCCCTTGCTGCTTCCATGATTGTTCTATTCTTCCTTTTTGCAACTCCATTCTGTTGAGGATTATAAGGAGTAGTCAACTCCCTCTTAATCCCTAAATCACTGCAAAGCTTCTTGAAGTCACCTGAGGTGAATTCTCCACCATTGTCGGATCTAAATGTTTTGATTTTCTTGTCAGTTTGATTCTCCATCAAGGTTTTGAATTCCTTGAACTTATCAAACACTTCATCTTTGTTCTTCAAGAAGTATACCCAAGTCTTCCTGGAGAAGTCATCAATAAATCAGACAAAGTAAACATACCCACTTAGAGAACTGGATGACATAGGACCACATACATCTGAGTGGATGATTTCTAGGATATCCTTTTCCTTGCTTTCACTACTTGGGAAATCCTTCTTAATGTTCTTACCTTTTGCACATCCTTTGCAAACACCTTCATGTTTGGTCTTGATTTTAGGAAGACCCTCTACAACCTTGCTTGTAATTGGAAGTGCCCTATAGTGCATATGAGCAAGTATTCTATGCCAAAGTTCACTTGGCTCCATGGATTCATGCACCATGGCATGTTCAAGTTGTCCCTTCAATTTATACAAACCTCCCTCTTGCTCTCCAATCACTACTGCATCATCTATGGTCTTTCCCTTTGGCCACATTAGGACTTGGCCATCCACAAATGCAACCCTCATACGTTTTGCATCCAATACAGAGATGGAGAGTAAGTTCTTCTTAAGCCCAGGTACATAAAGGACTTCTTTCATCTTCAAAGATTTTCCAGAATCTAGGTTGTAGGAGGCTTCACCACTTCCTTTGATTGGGTATTGATAATCATCCCCAAGTTTCACCTTATGGGGTGATTCATGTTCAGATAGGTTGACAAAAGATTCCTTAAACCCAGTCATGTGTTTGGAAGCCCCACTATCAAATAACCAATCATTACAACCATGGGAGATAGTACCTGTGAGAGCATAGATTAGCACATATTCTTCTTCACTTGATGAGCCATCATCACTAACATCACTTTCTACTCTAGCCTTCTTCTTGGGTGGTTCATCATCTTTAGTAGCATGAGCATGATATCTTTTCCTACTGCCCTTCTTCTTCCTAGTGTTGTTTTTCCTTTTGTTCTTGGGACATTCTGAAGCAAAATGACCTTTCTCATTACATGTGAAGCATCTAAGATCTTTCTTATCTTTATGTTGATGATAGTGTGAAGATTTCTTGGTATGAGAGTGCTCTCTCTTTGACCTTCCTTTCTTGGTGTGTACTATGAGAGCTTGATCTTCACTTCCCATCTTTTCTTCTTGGGCCACGAGCCTTGCTTCTTCTTGATAACATTCTTCCCGCAATCTATTGAAGGAGATCAACTTCTTCCTTGCACAAATTCCTTGAATAAAGGAATCCCAAGACCTGGGTTAGGCATTTAGAGTGGTCATCACAACTTCACCATTCTCCACCATTTCATCTACCGCTTCAAGTTGTTCCTTAATCTGGGAGACCCTAGAAAAATAAGATTGAATGGTTTCTCCATTCTGAAACTTTACTCCTTTCAATTGGTTCCGTAGGGTCATCTTACGATTTATGTTCTTCCCTTCAAATAGCTTGGTCAAAGAGTCAAACATCTCCTTGGGTGTCTATAGAGAAGACACATGGGGTATGAGATGGTCTTTGATAGAACCAACAATGATTCTCTTCTCCTTGACCAAGTTCTTCTTATGCAATATTTTAGCTTCTTCATCCTCTGGGATAGGGATGTCTTCTTTTACATATGAGTCCAACTCATTATCTTCCAGGATTAACCCAATCCTATACTTCCAAGCTTGGAAGTTATCAACCCCTTCAAGCTTATCCTCAAGCTTGGTGTGGTGAGACATCCTAAAGAGTACTTCAAATGGAAATAGAAAAGATTTAGGTCTTACCACTTGAAATGCTAAAAACTAGATCTGGTCCTCGATTAGGGTTTGTCGAAAAAACCCAAAAAATTCAAAATGTGAATTTCAATTTTCTGAAAGCATAGAAAGATGCACCTTGATGAGTTGATCAGCCTGGTGTATTCAGAATTTGAGATCAGCAAAGCTTTACCCTTCAGAATTGCCTTTTTGTCCTCCCGGGTTTAGTGGGGAGAGCCTTGAATTAGGGTTTGAGTTTCCCGGATATCTATCCAGCCAAAAATCTCGATCCAAAGCTCTAAACTTTGATTTTTGCAAGGAGCTTCCAGCTATGTCTTCAGATTTCAAAAATTCCTATTTTTGTGGAAACCCTAATTTTTAGGGCCAAATCTGAAAATGCTCAGAATTGAATTTTGATTGGACAGATAGATGCTCCTTGATGAGTAGAGTCAATCTAATATACTACTTTTCCAAACACTGTGGAGAGAAACCCAATAAACAAGAAACTCAAGTTTCCGTCACTGCAAAATGTCTTCTTCTTAGGTTAGCTCTGATACCATGTTAAATTTTGAACATTAATTCACAATACTCTAGGATCTTCACTGAGAGAATAACATATGCAGTATATCAATGCATAACAATCACAATAAGCATGACAAGCATCACAAGAATCAAAAGCATGAGAGACAAGAGACACAGAGTTTCCGTGGGGAAAACCCTAAGGTGAAAAACCCCGCAACTTTCTCAAAGATAGAGAGAGAAATGGCTCAACCAAAGTACAACCAAAATACATTAAGATACTCTGCTAGTAGTAGATGATCCTCCTCCTCACTAATGCGCCACTTTATGAGTGAGATAAGTGTGAGATTTCGAGCGATCAAAATAGAGGTCTCCCGATCTCTATTTATACTAACCTGTTTGCCCAGTTACACTATGGGGCCAACTTGTCTAGCTAGGTACATCCACAATATAATATATATTTCAGGGCCGACCCCACACATGGTGGTCTAATAACCCGTCGCCAAGTACACACACTTGCGACACTTGTCAATACACATGACAACACGTCCTTATAGAGGAATAACACATCTCTTATAAGGGTACAATAAATATATATGAAATACATAGATGAAATATATCTCGAAGTTACATATACATCAACAAAATATTCTTCTGAGTTTCAGATCACGATTTGTCTATTCTAACCATTTAAACAATATACTAACTAGCAAGGACTAGCTGGCTAGTCCTACTAGAAATGCCATTCGATATTGAAGAAAATTGATTTACAAACTGACAATAAGAACTACTAAACGAAATTGATTTAAAACTGATAATAAGAACTACTGAAAGAAATTGATTTAAAAACTGATAATAAGAACTGCTGAAGGAAATTAATTTAAAAACTGGAAATAAGAACTTTGCTAATTTTTAACATGGTATTTATAATAGGAATATAAAACATAGGAGGGTTTCATAATTAATCATACCTGTCGATTCTTTGTAGTTTGTCCTGCTGATGATAACCTGTAGATCCCGGTAACTTGTTCTTGCTGATATTAACCTACACACTCAACAACCTAGTTAGGGAAACTACTGACTTTTAGTTGACATTCATCTTGGATTGGATGACTTTGGGACTACCACGTTCCTCCCAACCATGATTCTACAACCATTCCCGGTTTAGTACGAATCCCCCCGAGCTGGTTCTGACATGCAAATCGAGAAATAGAGGCCTTAGATTAACTGGTTCAGATCTGGGAAAATTATGAACAGAGTTCACTTTTGGAGCAGGGAGTTCTTCTTGGCACAATAATACCAAAAGAAAAAGATGAAGATCCCCCAAGCTTTGGGGTCTGTCCTCCTTAAGTAGGAACATCTTCCAAAATGACTGTTGGAATTTACTGGTTTCTTTAAAACAATTTAAATTATATATAAAAAAAGAATATTATTTGTTCACTTAACTGCTAGTTAATTTGGGACTAGGACTTCTCACTTTGTTTTGTCAAAGTGTTTTGATCTGAAATCTTTTTTATAATAATAATAATAAATAATTTATAATTCCACTTTAAGTATTAATAAATAACATTTGTAAAAGTGGCATCCCACTTATGCATACATATATATGTAGAAGAATAAATAATAACAATATTATTCTTAGAAGCTCTAAATAATAATAATATTTAGCTTTGGGACCTTTTAAGCACTTTGTTCACATGATACTTCTTTTAATTCTTTTTAAGGATAGGGTCCATTTCTTTGGACGGTTTCGGCAAGCTGGTAAGGCACCTCTAGTCTCTCCCTTTGCATGTCAGATCCCTCGTTTTAACATGGTAGTTCCCGCAATAGGTGATGATAATAATATTTATTTAATCAAGTCAAAATAGTTGTGTTAAGATATGTAAGTGCTATTCAGAGTCCTCTCGACTCAACACATGAGATTAGTAACCCTGAGTGCTCTTCAGATCTGTCTAACTCAACACTCTCACATGGGCATTACGCTAGTGCAATTCCAGAGCCTCTACTCAACACTAGAGCGAGAATGTGGTTGTGAGGCACATCTAGGATATTTAAGTGGCCTCGGATCCAGTAATCATTTCTTCCAAGCTTGGAGTGCTCCAGGTTTCATGCCAAACACTCTACGTACATCGGGGCTTAGGCCCAGTACGAAATACAATCCTCTAAATACATCGGGGCTTAAGCCCAATATATAGGTCATTCATGTGTTTCTAAGTCCACGCTCAACACACTAAATAATCAACCATGTAAATCATGCTTTGCATAGTATAGTGTAACAAAAGGAATAATCTCAGTATATCATAATCTGTAACCAATTCTCAAAATGCAACATAGTTTATTCATTTGGGCTCTCCTGCCCCACATATATCAATAATGAAAACAATTTAGGGTCCATGCCCAATATATCAACTCATGAAGGAATAAATCAAAACAAACTAATGCTATGTCAAGCATAATAAATCACACATACTTGGGCCATGAACTGATATAAACTCATAATATAGTTAGTCAAAAAGTTGGGATATTACATCCCTCCCGGCTTATAACAACACCGCCCCGGTGTTTCTAGGGACTAGGAATGAACTCATGAAACAAGGCGGGGTATGCCTCTCTCATAGTAGCCTTATTCTCCCAAGTGGCCTCATCTAGTCCAAAGTGCCTCCATTGCACTTTCAGCTAGGTAATGGTCCTCCTCCTAAGCTGGACCTCTCTCTTGTCTAGAATGTGGAGTGGCTCTGGTGTGAACTCCCCTTCGGGCTCCACCTGTAATAAGGACCAATCAATAACATGTTTAGTATCGTATACATATTTCTTTAATAAGGAAGCATGAAAAACATTATGAACTTTTATGTGTGCTGGTAGGGCTAATTCATATGCTATTGGGCCCTTCTTGCCCAGTATTTCAAATGGTCCACAAAACCTTGGGGCTAGTTTACCGCAATGTCCCAAGCTTAACGAACTTCGTTTCACTTTGATTCTTAGGAAAACATGTTCACCGACTTGGTAGTCTTTGTCCTTTCTTTTCTTGTCTGCGTAACTCTTTTGGCAGTCTTGTGCCTCTTTTAAATTCAGTTGTACCTTGGAGACTAATTGTTCCAAGTCTTTTAGTAAGTCTGGCCCTAGCATAAGCCTGTCCACTGGACTATCCTAGGTGATGGGGGTTCGACACTTTCGACCGTAGAGTACTTCGAAAGGACTCATTTTGGCCGAGGTTTGATACCCATTGTTGTATGCAAACTTTGCGAGGTGTAAGTAGTCTTCCCACTTAGTGGGATTGTTCATGACATACATTCTCAGCATATCCTCCAAGATTTGGTTTACTCGTTCCATCTGCCTGTCAGTTTGGGGGTGGTATGCGGTACTAAATTGTAGTTGTGTTTCTAATCCGAAGAACAGTGCTCTCCAAAAGTTACTAGTGAACTTTGTGTCTCAATCGGAGATAATCGCTTTGGGTATCCCGTGTAACCGGAAAATATCCTTTAGGAAGATTTCCGCAATGTGAACTTCCTTGTAGGTAGATTTTACTGGTATAAAATGTGCGGCTTTCGACAGCTTGTCTACTACTACGAAGATGGAGTCGTTTTGTTTCTTCCTCTTGGGTAGGCCTGTAATGAAATCCATACTTACTACCTCCCACTTCCATTCTAGAATGGGTAACGATTGAAGTAGTCAGGAGGGGTGTTGTTGTTCTTCTTTGACCAACTCACATTCCTGACACTTCGTGATGAACAATGCGATGTCAGCTTTCAGTTTAGGCCAAAAGTAGTGTTTCTTTACAGATGAAATCATCTTTTGATATCCGGGGTGTCCTGAATAGGGGCTCCGATGGAATTCAGTGAGTATGTTAGGTCTAATGTACCCCCCCTCGGGAACGTAAAGTCTCTCCATTGACCATAATAGTCCTAATCCATCTATCTTGTATTCTTTCTGTTGTTGAAAAAGCCTATCTTCTTGGATCTTTTTAAGGATCTTGACATAGAACCGCTCATTTTGGCATGCCGTTCTAATTCTGTCGTGTAGGTCGGAGTCAATTCGACTTTTGGTTACCTCATATAACATATGAGCTCGTCGACTTAAGGCATCGGCGATCTTGTTTCTTTCCCCTTGATGTGTTTCAGTTCAAAGTGATATTCACTAAGGAAGGCTAAACACCTAGTTTGTCTAGCGTTTAGGTCGGGTTGATCGAACATGTATTTTAGACTCATGTTGTCTGTCTTTAGTAGAAATTTCTTACCCATGAGGTAATGTCTCCACATCTTTAGAGCGTGGATAATGGTGGCCAATTCGAGGTCATGAGTAGGATAGTTTTTCTCATGTTCCTTTAACTTCCTTGACTCGTAGCAGATGGAAAAATCATCTTGCATAAGGACTCCACCGAGTCCTTCCTTGCTTGCATCGGTACAAACTATGAAGTCCCCATTGGGGTCGGAAATTCGTAGTATTGGTGCGCTAATCAGAAGTTGTTTTAACTTTTGAAAACTTTCTTCGCACTTGTCTGTCCAAATGAACTTACTGGTTTTCTTCTGTAATGCGGTCATGGGGCAAGCGATCCGAGAGAACTTCTCAATGAACTTTCAATAATAACCAACTAAACCTAGGAATGATCATATGTCGAAGACACACGTGGGTGTGGGACAATATTCAATAGCTTTGATCTTTTCGGGATCAACAACTATTCCCTTCTCGGAAATGATGTGCCCTAAGTACTGTATCTAAGGTTTATAGAAATAACACTTGCTGAATTTTGTGTACAACTGATGTTCTCGTAATATCCGTAGGACTATTCGGAAGTGTTCCTCATGTTCTTCCTCATTCTTGGAATAGATCACGATATCGTCTATGAAGACTAAAACAAACTTGTCGAGGTACTTGCTGAAAACATTGTTCATCATGCACATGAAGTTTGCAGGTGCATTTGTCAGACCGAAAGGCATTACTACAAATTTGTAGTGGCTGTATTGGGTGCGAAACGCGGTCTTACTAATTTCCTCATCATGAATCCTCACTTGGTGATATCTGGATCGCAGATCAATTTTCGAGAAGATCTTTGCTCCTCCAACTTGGTCAAACAAGTCAACGATCCTAGGGAGTGGATAACGGTTCTTGATGGTTAACTTGTTGAGTTGGCGGTAATTGATGCACATACACATCGTTCCGTCCTTCTTTTTAACAAAGAGGATTGGTGCTCCCCAGGGAGACACACTCGGTCGAATGTGACCCTTGTCTATCAATTCTTGTAACTTTATTTTGAGCTCTACCAGTTCGGGTGTACTCATACGGTACGGTGTCCTAAAGACGGGTACAGATCCAGGGGTTAGTTCTATGGAAAATTCTAAGTCCCGCTTGGGTGGTAACCCTGGTATCTCTTCTGGAAATACGTCTCTGAATTCTACTAGTATCGGGAAGTCCTCGATCTTTTGATCTCTATCGGCTTCTACCGATTGAAGGTGGATTGCAAATAGTTTACAACCCTTTCTCAAGCATTTTTTTGCTTGTAATGCCGATATCTGTCGTACTGATACTTCCTTAGGTATACCTTGGATGGTTCTTTGGTTTCCTTGACTATATGTGCATAGGATTGACTTATTTAAGCAATCTAACAAGGCATGATGTCTTTCCAACCAATCCATGCCTATTATTACTTCATAAGATCCTAGCGGTAAGATGTTCAAATCTAACTTAGTTAAAAAGCCTTTCAAATCTATCTCACAACTCTTAACTTGTTCGGAGACCTTCTGTTTGGTATCGGTGGCTAATTGTACCAGCCATGATGCTTTGTGACTCTCTCGGTTTAATTTGCAAAACTATACTATTCTAGGAGAGATGTAGCTTCGGCAAGCACCGGGGTCTATTAAAACTGAAATGATATGGTTAGATATCTTACCCTCAATTTCTACCATGGTGGCTTGATGATTTGCCTGTCGGCCATCAAGGGCGGCATAAATCCTAGGTGTCTTTGCCATGTCTCCCACTGTAGGCTCTCCTTGGATGTTGTGTAAAGTCCCATCTGTTTTGTTGGGGCAGTCTTTGTAGTAATGTGGTCCTTGGCATTTCCAACAAGAAACAGTTGGTGGGACTGTCTTTGCCCCTTTGTTGAAGGCTGGCCTTTTGGATGGTGGTGGGGGTGCACTTGGTCGAGCTTGAGGTCGGTTGAAACCCCTGTTGGGTGGGAAACTATTGTTATGTTTCCGAAAAGGTGGGGGTCTAAATCCTGGTCTGCGGTTGTCTGAGAAGGTCCTGAATCTGTCCCTATTTCTGTTGATGTTGTCGTTTCTTGGCTGTCCTTGGTCATAGCACAACCTGGCTTTATGTAGGGTTATGTCAAGAGTTTTGGGCATGTCGAATTCTATTTTCTCTCTAAATTTTGGTGGCAGCCCACCCAAGAACTGCTGGATTTTCTCCTTCTTATCCTTAATATAAGACACATAGTGCAACAAGTCTAAGAAACGATTTATGAAAGCTTCCATAGTCAGAGAACCCATTTTTAGCTCATGAAATTCTTTTATCTTCTTGTCGAAGAATCTTTTCGACATGTATTTGTCCTGAAAAATTCTGCTGAAAGTCTCCAAGCTTATGTCTCGCAGCTCTTGTCCCTTAATGTGTTTTAGGTCTCGCCACCATCTAGAAGCCTTTCCATTTAGGTTGTATATGGCTAGTCGGGCTTACATCTCACTAGAGTAATTATGAACCTTAAAGTATTTGTTCATTCCTAACAACCACTCTTCAGCCTTTTCTCCTGAGTTAACTTCCCCATCATAAGTTGGGGCCCTTGTCTTTCTGAACTCCCCTTATAAGCTGTCATCATTCTTCCTCCTTTTCTTGCAAGGAGGTGGAGAACCATTGTCATTGGAAGAGCTCTTACAGTCCTCTTCCAATGGTTCTAATTTATGTTCTAGTTGATCTCCTATTTTGTAACTGGCTTCTTTCTTTGTGTTAAGGGAATTAACAGAGAAAGTAGGATGTTCAAGGGGTTTTGCCCCTATTAGGATTTGGAGTAAGGCTTCATTTATAGCCCGTTGTTCTCTTCTTTCTTGCATATTTTCATCCCTGAAACTCTGGAATTCTTCCTGTAGATGCTACATGGATTTCTCCAAATTTGAGTTGAGCTCCACCACGATTTCTTGCTCTCATGGTGGGGAATTTAGGTTGCCTCGTATACTGCTACCTTGTCCTGCACTCATTTTTTTTTCTGCTACTGTTTGTAGCTGAAATTTATATAAGTATCTGTCGATGGAAAACAATGTGTTAGTTAATTCTCTACGTGAAACATAATACCATAATTTAAACACTTTCATGTTCCTGCAACTATGTTTGGTAGTGAGCCCAATAAGTCACTTAGTGTTTGTAACTTGCTCCGATACCACTTGTAACGTCCCAAAAATAACAAAAATTTTAAATTTTTCCTGTCTGCAATAGTTGTCAGTTTATAATAGAAAAGGCATATATATTAAAGAAAATAATGTTGAACGACACACATACGTGCATACGGCAATATAAGCCTAAGTCTGTTTATTTTATCCTAGTCACTTCTAAATGTAAGTCTAGAATTTGGGGAAGCGATGTGGAAGTAAAATAAGATCCTATTTTCATTGCGTTTGCAATTGTTGGTTCAGTAGGTAGAAAGTAACACAACTCACTGTTTAAATGAATCATGTGGTTTTTAATTATGAATGTCTAATGGCACCTCCACGTGATGAGCTCCTTTGATGACGGTATGTTTTCCTACCTGGGGAAATATACAACCACGTAATTATGTACCTCAGTAGGGTCGCCGGGAGGTATGGGTAGTTGTGGAGATTACCGGACTTACTTAGCGTAAATGCTAATGCCATTGTGTACCCTTATGTATACAGGTACCTCAGATTTGCAAGTAGTGTACTGAGTGGATGGTCCCTATCATGCTATTGGTCACATTCTACTGGGTGTATGTTAAATCTATTGAAATTAATACCCCATTAACAAGGGGGCCTTCCATTTGATTGTATTCCAAAAAGGGGTTTTCAATGGCTATTAACTTTAAGGCAACGCAACCCAAAGTGGAAATGGCAACTTTACCAAAGTCTTTGCATGTATAGTAAGAGCTCTTTGTATTTTAATATAGTGTGATTGAACTTCATAACATCACTATAGTGAAACACGATTATTTGATCTCCACTTAGACAGAGGTTGGTGCGCTCTTTAATTCCATATATTGAAGGTGGGTAACAGTCTGGCATGAGGGTTTTGTGTATTGATTTGGGGATTTCCTGTCATTGTGCTTTGTTTTTCAATTGTTCTCAATCCTGAGTCTGCGTTTTCGTTGTTTGGGCGATGGTGGGGGGGTGCTGACCTGAGCCCTGCTCGTGGTCTACACACTTAGTGGTTGTTTCTATCGTTCTAGGCGCAAGGTGGACACACTTCTCTTAGGTAATAACTTAATCCCTAATCACCCATTGCTATTTCCATTTATTTCGAGTTAAGAATGCATTTTGGGACTGATTCATATTATATATCGCTTTGTGACAGGTGATACACACCTTGGTATGGAAGCTATGATAGTTTATGCAGTCGTGGGCGTGGCTAGGGTACTGGTAAGTCTGGTTTATCCCTTCGTGCCCTATCTCCTGTGGCCCTGGTGTTGTATGTATGGGTTTGACTTGGGTTTTTGGAATGAGACTCCCATAAGCCATTGGATTAATGATTCCCTTCAGGGAGGTCTGAGATAGTCGCCTACTTGGCTAGACTGGACAGAAAATGGGGTTTCAAATGTAATTTAACTAGCTACATGAGTACTGGGACTGTGATATAGATGAACTAAGTAGTGGCTAGGTTTTACTTATTACTGGGTTCTGCGAGTTCTGATCTACCCACAAAATGTTCTTTCGCTGGATATTCTTTCTATATGTATTTAAATGTTCAAGCTGAAACGTATAGGAATTCTAGTATCTTGGTTTTCCTGATTATGTTTGTAACTATTGCACAGACAATGTAGGTAATTCACAGGGTCGTTGGCACCCTTGCTTGTAAATATGGATATGGTTCGTATGTTGATTTCAATAGCATTGTTAAATGTTTGAGTATTGCTATGGGTGAACAATGTATTGCCTATGTGTATATGTAAGACATAAACAAAGTTTTCTACGCCTCTATTACTATAATGTGGGTAGATTGTAAATGAAAAATATCTTGTTTGCTTGCCGATTGTGTAGATGGGATGATTGCTTGCCTGGTAAGGGTGTCAAGGCCATACTTACGTTTCTCTTTGGTTTTTGTAAGTAGACTTATTTTCTGTAGGAAACGTTTATTTGATTTGGCTACTTATGGGGGTCATGGGAATTGACCCTGGTCCTATCATTCCATGGCATCTCTGTGGGGATCATATAGATAATGTTTGGTTCTCAATTCTATTTACGATTGGTCTCTGCATTGATGTTTTATGGGATTTTTACCCTGGACTTAAACGACTTAAATCCTGTGTCTTCTTGTTGATTCAAAAATGAAAATTAGGGTTTCCTGTAGATGGCTGTCGTAGCTTGACTGGTCAAAAGAAATGAAATGATCTAAATGCGATCTCTGTCATACCTTATATGTTTGATTTAATTTAAAGTTTTAAGAAGAAAAAAAAGCTGGATCGAGTAGAGGAATGAAATCTATAAATCTATAAATTTGTCTTTAACAAAGGTGTCTGCGTTTCCTCATACTGTGGTTTGTATTATGGTGAATTCAAATGTTTGACATGCTGTTCGACGAGTTTTGTTAAGGTTTGATCTCTATAGCTAGGCGATTTTATTGTGGGATTAAAACAAGGATTTCAAGGGTTTAGATAAGTGAAAACAAATACTAACAAAGATGAAATAAAAGGTTAGGAATATTCTTCTGAGTTTCAGATCACGATTTGTCTATTCCAACCATCTAAACAATATACTAACTAGCAAGAACTAGCTGGCTAGTCCTGCTGGAAATGCCATTTGAGACTGAAGAAAATTGATTTACAAACTGACAATAAGAACTACTGAAAGAAATTGATTTAAAACTGATAATAAGAACTACTGAAAGAAATTGATTTAAAAACTGATAATAAGAACTACTGGAGGAAATTGATTTAAAAACTGGAAATAAGAACTTTGCTAATTCTTAACATGGTATTTATAATAGAAATATAAAACATAGGAGGGTTTCATAATTAATCATACTTGTCGATTCTCTGTAGTTTGTCCTGCTGATGATAACCTGTAGATCCCGGTAACTTGTTCTTGCTGATATTAACCTACACACTCAGCCAACTGGTTAGGGAAACTACTGACTTTTAGTTGACCTTCATATTGGATTGGATGACTTTGGGACAACCACATTCCTCCCAACCATGATTGTACAGCCGTTCTTGGTTCAGTACGAATCCCCCCGAGCTGGTTCTGACATGCAAATCGAGAAATAGAGGCCTTAGATTAACTGATTCAGATCTGGGAAAATTAGGAACAGAGTTCACTTTTGGAGCAGGGAGTTCTTCTTGGCACAATAATACCAAAAGAAAAAGATGAAGATCCCCCAAGCTTTGGGGTTTGCCGTCCTTAAGTAGGAACATCTTCCAAAATGATTGTTGGAATTTACTAGTTTCTTTAAAACAATTTAAATTATATATATTAAAAGAATATTATTTGTTCACTTAACTGCTAGTTAATTTGGGACTAGGACTTCTCAGTTTGTTTTATCAAAGTGTTTTGATCTGAAATCTTTTTGATCATAATAATAATAAATAATTTATAATTCCACTTTAAGTATTAACAAATAACATTTGTAAAAGTGGCAGCCCACTTATGCATACATATATATGTAGAAGAATAAATAATAACAATATTATTCGTAGAAGATCTAAATAATAATAATATTTATCTTTGGGACCTTTTAAGCACTTTGGTCACATGATACTTCTTTTAATTCTTTTTAAGGATAGGGTCCATTTCTTTGGATGGTTTCGGCAAGTTGGTAAGGCACCTCTAGTCTCTCCCTTTGCATGTCAGATCCCTCATTTTAACATGGTAGTTCCCGTAGTAGGTGATGATAATAAGATTTATTTAATCAAGTCGAAATAGTTGTGTTAAGATACGTAAGTGCTATTCAGAGTCCTCTCGACTCAACACTTGAGATTAGTAACTCCGAGTGCTCTTCAGAGCTGTCTAACTCAACACTCTCACATGGGCGTTACGCTAGTGCAATTCCAGAGCCTCTGCTCAACACTAGAGCTAGAATGTGGTTGTGAGGCACATCTAGGATATTTAAGTGGCCTCAGATCTGGTAATCATTTCTTCCAATCTTGGAGTGCTCCAGGGTTCATGCCCAACACTCTACATACATCGGGGCTTAGGCCCATTACGAAATACAATCCTCTAAATACATTCGGGCTTAAGCCCAATATATAGGTCATTCATGTGTTTCTGAGTCCACGCTCAACACACTAAATAATCAACCATGTAAATCATGCTCTGCACAGTATATTGTAACAAAAGGAATAATCTTTGTATATCATAATCTGTAACCAATTCTCAAAATGCAACATAGTTTATTCATTGGGGCTCTCCTGCCTCGCATATATCAATAATGAAAACAATTCAGGGTCCAAGCCCAATATATCAACTCATGAAGGAATAAATCAAAACAAACTAATGCTATGTCAAGCATAATAAATCACACCTACTGGGGCCATGACCCGATATAACCTCATAATATAGTTATTTAAAAAGTTGGGATTTTACAAAATTGGTAGCATCAATTTCCGAAGAAGCCAAGCCGTAGCTTTGAAGAATTTATAAGTTTTTTGAAGAATTTTCACAGAAATTGTATTTTAGAGAAATTATTAAAAAAAAAAAATTTGAAGTACCGCGCCCTCCCTATAGTCCAAAGCGCGGTAGTTTAGGGACTTACGAGGTAAAAATTTTCGACACTACCGCAGCCTCCCTTTATGCCAAAGCGCGGTAGTCAGTGAAGACCCGTGGCACTTAGGGCATGAGAAGATATTTTTTTTAAAAGAAAGATATTTTCCTCATTATTTTATGAGAGTGAAATTTGATTTTACTTTCACGGAGTTGTTTTCTTCTACGAGATTCTTTGAGTAAGAATTTTTCTTTTTTACAAGAGAAGAAGATTGTTTTTCAAATCTTGTTTAAGAAGGAGACATTATTTTGAAAAAGGAGGAAGGGAGATTGTTTTGAAAAAGCCAGTGAAAGACTCCGTAGCGTCTATGGCTTCTAGCAGCAACAATCATTCTCAGATTTCTCCTCTTACAGGGAAAAAAGACTATGATGTTTGGGCCACGAGGATGGCGGTTTATCTCAAGTTAGAAGATGCATGGGAATATGTCGTGAATGGCTATTCTGAACTTACAGATGATGCTACTTTTCAAGCCCTTTCAAACATAGAAAAGGATGTCTTACGAGCGCACAGGAAGAAAGATGCAAAGGCACTGCATCTCATAATGAACGCTTTGGATAACATCGTATTTCCAAAGATATCAACGTCATTACATGCCAAAGCACCATGGAATACTTTGGAGACCAGTTATCAGGGTGCTGGTAAGGTACAGATAGCTACACTCCAAAATCTGAGAAGAGATTTTGAAGATCTGAAGATGAAAGAATCAGATTCAGTAGATTCGTTCATGACCAAAGTCATGGGTATTGTTAATCAGCTTAATATCTATGGTGAAAAGATGGAAGATCAAAGGGTGATTGAAAGGGTTATGAGATCCCTACCCCACAAATTTGAGTCGAAAGTTTCAGTGATTGAAGAAGCAAAAGATCTGAGTACTCTCTCTATAGACGAGTTGATCGGATCTCTACTTTCATTCAAATCCAGACTCAACAGGAATGGAGTTTCCTCTCTCGAGAATGCTTTCAAAGCACATGTCTCATTCTCAAGAGGTAGAGGAAGAGGCAGAGGCAGAGGAGGATCAAGAGGACGAAGCAGAAGTGGTCGAAGTAATGGAAATGGAGATCAAGATCACCATCATAACCATGAAGGTGGAAACTGCGACAAAAAGAGGTCAGATAAATCTAATATTCAGTGTTATTATTGCAATGAATTTGGGCATTATGCTCATGAATGCAAAAAGGAAAAGGCTAATCAAGTAAATCATAATGCTAATGTGACTAATACCTCTGAAAATAAAGATGATATGTTATTTCTTACATGTCATGCTGCACACGAAAGTCCAAAGGGACTTTGGCTTTTAGATAGTGGCTGTAGTAACCATATGATAGGTGACAGAGGTCTAATTACAGACCTAGATGAATCAGTGAGGACAGAGGTCAAAGTTGGCATAGATGAGGTAGTTCCAGTTCTTGGCAAAGGAGTGGTCAACATTCTCACTAAACAAGGCCAACAAAAGACAATCTCAAATGTCTATTATGCTCCAGGATTGAAGCATAATCTGCTTAGCATTGGTCAACTCACTGAAAAGTAGTACAGACTTTTCTTTGATGGATCACACTGTGAAATTTATGACAAACCCCCAAATCGACAGTTGATCATCAAAATACAAGTCACTAGGAATAGGATGTATCCACTAGTCATGAATTGCAGCAGCAAGGTGACCTCTTTTGCTCAAAAAGCCGCTTGCATGGATGATTATTGGTTATGGCATTTTAGATATGGACATCTTCACTTTGGTGGTCTCAAGTTTTTGCAGCAGAAAGAGATGGTAAAGGGATTTCCCCCTATGAAGGACACAGAAAGCAGTTGTGAGTGTTGCATCATTGCAAAGCAACACAGGGATAGCTTTCCTAAAGGTATGTCTCGAAGGGCACATGCAACTTTAGAACTTATTCATACTAATCTAGTTGGACCAATGCAAACTCAATCGATTGGTGCAAGCTATTATTTTCTTACATTTATTGATGATTTTAGTAGAAAAACTTGGATGTATTTCCTTCGTTAGAAGTCTAAAACTTTTGGCAAGTTCAAGGAATTTAGGGCTCTGGTTGAAAAACAGAGTGGTTGTCAACTCAAAGTATTGAGATATGATGGAGGGGGAGAGTATGAATTAAAGGAATTTCATGATTAATGCAAGCATCATGGAATCAAGAGGCAATTCACTACAAGATTTACTCCTCAGAAGAATGGTATTGCAGAACGCAAGAATAGAACCAACATGAATATGGCAAGGAGCATGCTGAAAAGAAAAAATTTGTCCCATGAATTTTGGGGAGACACAGTGGCTTGTGCTGTTCATGTGATGAACAGATCTCCCACCAAACTTGTGAAGAACAGAGTACCAGAGAAAGCATGGTCAGGTATGACTTGTAATGTTTCTCATTTCAGAGTATTTGGTTGTATTGCTTATGCTCATGTTCCTAAATAGCTAAGAAAAAAGCTAGACGACAGGAGTGAGAAATGTATATTTCTTGGATATGGTGAATAAACTAAAGCCTACAAGCTATATAATCCTATTACCAAAATGGTTATTCTCAGCAGAGATGTTTTGTTCAAGGAGGAAGAGTCATGGAATGGAACCATAGACAAGGGTATGGGAGCTGCAATACCCAACCAGATGATGGAGAAGATGAGGAGCTGATTGGACAACAAGATCCAATAGCATCTTCACCAGTAGCAAATACTCCAGAAAGAACACCTAGAAACTCAGTTCAAGGTGAAGCATCAAGTCCGCAGTCAGGTAATGAATATGATCACAGTAATAAAAAGATTAGAAGATTGACAGATATTTATGATGAATTGGATGCAAATACCAATTATGTTTTTATTGCTAGTGAACCTGTGTTTTATGAAGAGGCTGTAAAACAAGAGCATTGGGTAAATGCTATGGACGAAAAGATAGATTCCATTGAGAGAAATGATACATGGGATCTAGTTGACCTGCCAAAGAATAAGAAACCCATTGGTGTGAAGTGGGTTTATAAAACCAAACTCAATGAAAAAGGTGAGATTGATAGGTATAAGGCAAGGTTAGTAGCAAAGGGTTTCTCGCAACAACTAGGAATTGATTTTGGAGAAACTTTTGCACCAGTGGCAAGATTGGACACAGTAAGAGCAGTCCTAGCAATTGCAGCATAGAAAAAGTGGAAAGTGTATCAGATGGATGTCAAGTAGCCACATGGGTATGAAATAAAAGAACATGAAGAGAAATTTTACAAGTTGAAGAAAGCTCTATATGGGATCAAGCAAGCTCCAAGAGCTTGGTACAGTAGAATTGATTCTTATCTGATAAAAAATGGTTTTATCAGAAGCAGTAGCGAACCAACACTTTACACAAAGGTAAATCAACAAGGACAGATTTTAATAGTTTGTTTGTATGTTGATGATATGATTTTTACAGGTGACCTCTCAGTAGATGAGTTCAAGGCAGCTATGAAGAAAGAGTTTGAGATGACAGACCTTGGATTGATGAGGTTCTTTCTTGGCCTAGAAGTAGAACAGTCGGAAAAAGGTATATTTATCTCTCAAAATAAATATGCTAATGAAGTTCTTAAGTGATTCAGAATGATTAATTGCAAAACAACACCTACACCAGTGGCAACAAGTACTAAGTTGAGCAAAGAAGATGGCAGTCCCAATGTAGATCCAACAATGTTTAAGAGACTTGTAGGAAGTCTCATGTATCTCACAGCTACGAGACCTAATATTATGTTTGCTGTCAGCTTGATTTCGAGGTTCATGGAGTCTCCCAAAGACTCGCATTGGCAAGTTGACAAAAGGATCTTATGATATGTTGCAGGGACTTCAAGCTATGGAATTTTACACTCAAGCACTAAGTATGATGTTTTGACAGGTTTCACTAACAGTGATTTTGCAGGAAGTTTGGAGGACAGGAAGAGCACTTCCGGTCATGCTTTTCATCTTTGATCAGGGGTGATTTCATGGGCATCAAAGAAGCATCCCATTGTGACACTTTCATCTGCAGAAGCAAAGTATGTAGCAACGACATCAGCAGCATGTCAAGCAGTCTGGTTACGCAGAGTTTTAGAAGGTCTTCAACAGAAACAAGAAGGACCAACCACAGTTTATTGTGACAATAATTCTGCAATCGCTCTATCCAAGAACCATGTTTTTCACCAGAAAAGAAAGCACATTGATACCAGATGTCACTTCATAAGAGAACTTGTGAACAATGGTGAAGTTCATGTTGAGCATTGTAAATCAATTGACCAATTGGATGACATCTTCACAAAGCCATTGGCAAAAGATATTTTTGAAATTCATAGAAATAATGTAGGCATTGTAAAAGTTGCAGTAGTCAGCAGTAGTAATTAAGAGGGAGTGTTAGAATTAGTAATTACTTCAGTTAACATTAGTTTCTATTCTTGACGTTCAGTCAATAAATGCAACAACATGCTTTGGATGCATGCAAAAGCTAGGTTAAAGCTTTTAGGGTTTTCCATAAGTGTTTAAATACACATTACGTTCTTGATTGTACTACATCAGTTGATCTCCGTTTATGAATAAATATTGAAGAGCCGTAGCTCATTCCGCATTATCTTTGTTTATTTCTACCTCCAACCTTCACTTCTGGCTAGTGTGATTGAGCACAGTCAGAGTACACATCCGAAGCGAGAAATCTAGTGGGTGTAAAAGGTTTGACATGGGTCTTTTTTGGATGTCTCATCTAACGTTGGACTATGAAGGACATGAAAATTATATTTGTTTATAATTATTATATTTATTTAAATATAAGATTTAATGATTAATATTTGAGAATGAACAAGGTGCTCAAAATATTCCTTTTAAATGTATAATTTATTTCTTAAAAAAATTTGAAAACATTGTATATATAAATTATATTATTAGTGAAAATGCAAGGGATATAGTGAATTTGGTAGATAATTATTTTCATTAAAAATGATTTAGTTTTATTCATACAACATTTATTTTTTTATTTTAAAGTATATGTTGTCTAAGTACATCACATTATCCATTACACCATAGATTTCAAAGTTCTTCATACAAAGAAAAGCCACATTATAATAATGGGCCTCATCACACATTAGTGTGATTTTGTCAATTAAAGATAATTAACATCATACTTTTGGATGTTAAATATAAAAAATTAAATCTCATTCTAACTTTACCTATAGTCCAATCAACATCTCATATTGAGAGTCACATAACGTATCAAACAATATAGGTTTTTCTTCCTCTACATAGTGTATCACACAATTACGTTTTGCTTCCTCTGCATAGTGTATCACACAATTACGTTTTGCTTCCTCCACAAAGGATAGATTTAGGATTTTAATTTTAGTGATGCATGCAACCATACATGCTTTGCTTTGCTTATAAGAGTGATTCACTACTTAGGGATAGATTTAGGATGTGTATCACACATCTATGTTTTGCTTCCTCCACAAAGAGATAGATTTAGGATTTTAATCTTAGTGATGCATGCAATAATACATGCTTGGATTTGCTTATAAGAGTGATTCACTACTTTTAGGATTATTGCATCATTGGAAATGGTCATTTCATTTATAGGCTTATGATCTCATTGATTTCACATTCAAGAAAGCACATGCCACTAACTTAGAACAAAACATGGCATAATTCGTCATACATAATAGAAATTGATTCAAAACAAACAAGAAGACCATCCACAACATTTAAACCTTCTACAGGCATTTCCTTCTCATGAGTTCAAGGGGGGTGGGGTGTTGAACCCATCCTCTTTTCATGGAGACCAATTGTAATAATGATTCATGGTACAAGTCAATATTTAATAGAGGTAAACATCCCCTCTAAACTCTTCAAGACATACCTAGATCATTCCAAGCTCATGACGATGTAAAACAACCAAATTTTCTTAGGCAATGATGATTTGAACAAACATATTCACGTAAAATCCCATAATGAATTTAGTTTATAGTCATCATAAAGTGATTCCCATAAAGAGACTATTCAATTCAAAAGAAAAGCAATTGAAAATAAATATTTACAACCAATATATAATTGAAACAAGGACACAAGCATGCTACCTATAGTCCAATGTTCGAAGTAGACCCCATTGTTGAATCTTAGTCCTGTTACACTCTTCAATATTTGCAAACAATAATGAAATAGAAACAAAATAGATAATTCATCTAAATATATAAAGATTTGACTGCAATTTAATGTATTAAGTAACCAAAATAAACTTAACACATAAATTTGATGAAAAAGGAACTTCTTTATATAAATATAATTCAATAATACATAACAATGGTTTCACCTTTTTTTTGTTGCAGCATTTTATGGGAAATTATATGTCACGATAGATCTAAAGAGCCGAGGATAACTCACACAGAAAGAATGAGCATAAAATTTGAAGAGTGAAAACTGCAATAAAAAAGAGCAGAAGAATAATAATGCAACATAACTCAGATAGGAGCATAATAATGTCACATGTTCCAATTATCAGTATAATAAACAATGATGTTACAATGGAGAGAATTCGAATCATGCAGGAGAATTCGAACCTCAGTTGGTCTAGCATAGGGATTATCAGCACTGGAGTGATCCGGAAGACTCAAAGTCAACTGAACTAAACCTAAACTCATCTAACTGAGGTCACAATCAGTTAACTGACTAAGGAGGGTGCAATAGTTAGTTTGTAATGCATGCTAGTTAGAAAAGGGCGCATGTGGCCACAATCGGTGGCATCCGAAGCTCTAACCTCCCACAAGAGTTAGATAACTCAGGTGAACTGCACTGGAACACTCACTAGGTTCCTATAAAATAGGGAACTGACTGAAGTGGTCCTAAAATGATGCCTGCAGGGCTTAGAAGGTGGTAGATGGATCCTGGATGACATCTACACACCACTAGGGGGAAAATGACATCATCAACAACTAGAAAAAATAAATAATGCTAGGTAGGACAATGATGGAGTATTGAAATATCCCAACACCCCCCCTTAATCCATACTTTCTATCTTGGGCCCTAGTTACTAAGACCAAAGGTCACCCATACAATCAAATAAATGATAAAAAATAAAGAAATGTCCATGAACCAAGGAAATGGGGAAAAAAATCATGGGAAAAATATCCCCCCTCAAAAAGAACAACAGTAGGGAACTCAAAGAACCTTCATGCTAAGCAGAGAAGGAAAAAAATTTCCTAAGTGAATGCCTTTGCAAAACTATTGGCAAGCTGCTCCTCTGTAGGAAAGTAATGCACGTACTAGATCTTGATCTGCTCCTCTGATGCACGCCTCCCACTATGTAGAATTTGTATTTGCCAAAACAAGTCTTTTAGGAACCCTTCTTTCTACTGGAGCGAATGGCTCATTATGGTCCAAATCATGAACCTTTGAGTACCTTTGGTCAGACAACTGATATTGTTTCCTGGTTGTAGATCCCACATGAAAGTTTCTCCAAGAGATTGTGGATCAAACCCCACCATCATGCAACACCTCTCTGAGAGAAGTGGATTTGCATGAAATAGTGCAAGTTTTGCATGATACTGAGATCTAGTGGTTCTATGGTCAGCTGGATCCCCAACTGTGTTCCCAGCAGCTACAAGGACTTTGTGAGCCCATATTGGCCTTGGACATGGATTGGGAGCATGTGTTGGATCTAGATCTGGATCTGAATCTCCTTGAACTTTATTCTCAACATCAAGATCTTGATCCTCATGTTCATTAGAAGAGGTATCACTCTGATCTTCATCAAATTCTGATGGGGTAGGCAGAGAGGACGGAAACAAATGTGAGAATTCATATTCCTTGGAGGCATGGTTTGAAAACCCTTTTGCTATAATCTTCCCAGTGGGTATCTCTACAATCTCAACTGTGTTAGGACCAAATACCACTTTCTTCGGTGAACCTGTGTGAGTCATCTGATATACAAACAATGAATTTTCTAACAAAGAAGGCACAAATAGAACATTCTTGAACTTTCCATGCTCCATATGGATTGTTCCTTTCCCTTCAACAAAGATTTGAGAGTTGTCTCCAAGGTGAATAATCATACCATTTTTGAGATCTAGAGAAGAAAATGATTCTCTAGGGGAAACCATGTGATTGGAGGCTCCTGAATGCATGAGTAGGGAATGTGATTTTGAAAATCCATCCTTAAGTGCATGGAAACTCTCATGACCATAAGACGCAGTTCCAAAATTAGTCTCTCTTACACCTTTTGGGAGGGCAATGTTGTGTTGTTCAAGAATCTTGGTCATCTGATCTATCTTCTTTTGCATGGAAGATATCTTTGGGTGGTTTCCTTTCTTACAATAGGAACACTTGGATTTATCAAATCCATTATGTTTTCCCTTCTTAGAGATGGATGCTCCTTCTGATGGACTTGACTTGCAATTCTGCTTAGGTTTAGATTGCCTCTTATCCTCGCCTTTGTGCTTCCCATTCCCATTCGCACTTTTTGCTTCTCCAACCATAAGAGATTGATCTTTGGAGGCATGCAAGGAACCCATCTGTATCAACTTATCTTGTTCTTGGATGAGATATTCAGTCAAAACATCTAAGGGGGGAATCTTCCAACCAAGGATTGGAATTTGCCTAGAATGGAAGGTAGAGACAAATATAGAGAACTCGGGACATAGCTTGCTCAAAATGGATAGCACCAGCTTCTCATCCTTACTCTCAATGCCACATTGCTTGCATTGCATAACCAGATATTTGAATTTTGAAAAGAACTGTTGAGTGGACTCAAAAATCCTTGGTTGTAGATCAATAAACTCATTTTCTAGAATAAGGCCTCTTAGCTCATCTTGTTTGCCGAAGAGGGTCTCTAAATTCAACCATAACTCTCTTGGATTCTTCAATCCTTCGACGTGAAAGATTATATCTCTAGAAATATGAATACACATGAAACCAAATGCTTCATCCAATCTATTCAGATACTTGGTTTTCTCCACAACTGATGTTGGTTCGGGATTCTTTCTCATTGTCACCCTATATAGTGATTTGTTTCGCAATACCATCTGCATATCATCCCTCCAATCAAGATAATTGAAAGGTGTCAAGAAACTGGGAGAGAGAGGGGAGTTCAAATTTTTTATTACAACTGCTGGAGCGAATACAAGGTGAAATTGCTGCTACTGCAGAAAAACTACTGCAACTGCAAAAAAATGCTACAATTGCAAAAAACTGTTGTAACTCCTGCAACTATAGAAAATTGTTGTAACTGTTGCAACTGTTGTTGCACTAAAAAAAATTGAATAAAATGCAAAAAACTCTCAATAAGGAGTTAGACTACTACTGAGCATTTCTTTAGGATAGTAGGCACTTTTATTCGAATCCTTCACACCTGGCTACACCTCATTGTATTTCTCCAATGAATTCAATGCAATGGCACCAGGATTTGCTGTGGAAATCCAGAGGCTTATGGTGCACTACTGAAAGAAGATGCTCAACATATTTTATCAAATGGATCTAATACCATGTGAAATTCTATGTCATAGCAGATCTAAAGAGATGAGGATGCCTCACAAATAAAGAATGAGTAGAAAATTTGAAGAAGAGTGACAACTGCAGTAAAAAGGAGTAGAAGAATAAAAATGGATGTTCCTCCCAATTGAAACAATTGAGAAGAATGCCACGATCCCAAGTGAATTTGATGAATGAAATGTGACAATGAAAACCACCATTGAACTCCAACAACATCAATGGATTCCAAGAAAATCCATCATAAAACATAATTCTTGGATCCCATTCCCTTAGTTTCACCCTCCAAAACATCAATGGTGTTTGAAACCAACCATAAAAGCTTGGATCCCATGGTACCTGATGCATACCATCCATCATCATTGTTTCTTGTGACAAACTGTCACTCAATGGTATGCCAGGATCCATCCACCACCATGTTGGAATTTCATCACTCCCAAGGTTCATCAGTATCTCTATGAGCCTCTCCAATAAGACATGAAAATACTCATGTGTAGAAAACACTTTAATGCTATGGCTTACACTATCATCACTTGTTCGACTCAAAGTACTCAAGTGGAACTCCTTTTCACTGTTGTGCATGAAAGAATTATCAAGTGGCACAAATAGATGCCATTGCTACTCACCATACTGAAGGAGAACCAAGGGTGTGTCTAAGTGATCAAAATCAAGTTGAGAAGCAAACACGTATCTCTTGCTTCTCATGAAGCACCAATAGCAATGGTCCCTCCATCAATTCAACATTTACTTTCACATCCTCAAGTTTTAGGAGTGAGAGAGTAGGCTAGTTGCAACTCCATACCAAGTTCATCCACTAAAACAATAGATCCATGGTATTCTTTGCTGGCTAGTCCAACAAGAATGTACTTGTGTGCCTCATCCCAAGATATGGATTTTGTCCATAGAGGAAATATGAGTCCTTCCTTATGAATGGAAAATGCCTCAATAGGATGTATGCCAATCTCCTCATGGAAGCTTGCTTGCACAACTGTATTCCACCACACATGAGAAAAAATCCTTCTACAAGTTATCTCAATGTATTCCATGTACTCTTCCACCCAATCCATATGTGGATGAATGGTAGATCCATTGGAAGCTAAATGTGCATGGGATGTTGCTCATCTAACTGGACATGGTGAGAGATGTCCATGGACCCATAATATGTTCTCTCACCTCGTGGAGTAATCAGACATGTAATGCACCTATCCATATATGGGAAGATATATTTGTTACTTGATCCCAACAAGATGATATCAAGATCTCTAGTGCTGGGGCCAAGTGGAATAAACTCGACTACATCCTCCACCAATGAAAATTCTTCACATAGAGAAAGTTCATAATACTCCTGATGTGAAACAAATGCTCTGCCATTATCTTGCAAGTCCATGCTTCCTTCAATCACTTTCCAATCTAAAAAAATCCTCATGCTCACCTTATACATGAGGTTGCACCAATATGTCATGTGTGAAATCAGCCACACACATCTGATCACATGCATTTTTGGGAAAGGGTTGTGACTCTATGAATTCCATTTAGATTTTCTATAGTTCTTCTAGCTTATCTTTTGCAACTTTGATAGCAATATCTATATCCATAAACAGCTGCATGTAATCTTCTTCCATCATCTATGGCTATTTTTTAATTATGCTTAGTTTGTAAGTAGAGACTCTTTCTACCATTCCTTATTGTCCCTCATTAATAAGATTTTCAATTAGTTTTTGTGCACAATCATTTTGGGACAAGGATTCCAATATATTTTCTTGCTCTGATATCTCAATGCACTGACTAGAGGAACCACATGGTTCTTATTTTGATGAATTGTCGCTCCTTCCATGCTCATTTGAAGGTTGAATAGTGACCAGGGAAGCACTTCCTTCAGAACCCATTTCTTCACAAATACTTTTGGAATATTTCCTTAAAGACAAACCATAAAAGAGTCTTTTGAAGAAAAAAATTTCCAATGGTGATGTTAAAGACTCCTTGAACTACAGCACACTCATCTCAAGATCCTGGAGTGTGTTATCCAATGGAGTCTCCTTTTCTTCTTCTGGTGTGGTAGGAAGGAGAATGGGTAACACTCTCCCATTAACAAGTCTAGCCATTGGTGGCTTGGACCTACTGTCTTCTTTGTATATGTTGAGATAAGAAAAAGCAGTCTCTTCTCATGGAACATGCAAAAATCCACTTTTGGTTTCATCTTCTTCATCAACATAGAGTATTTCATCATCATACGAGGACTCTTCCTCTTCTTCCCATACATAATCTTCAACAACAGGAACTGTTCTCATTCTACAAGCATTTTTTTCTGCAAATAAATAATGGTCACAATGCATAGGTGTAGAGGACCATTCTATGATACCACTGCAATGTACCTAATTTGATAACAGGAACATTAACTTAATATTTTCATAATTAAACGAAAAACAATGGATAACTTGGAACAGTTAACTAGCCAGTTTGAGTAGGATTCAGAAGGACACACCCAAAAATCACTAGACTCTCTCAAATTTCTTCAAAGATGGAGATTGGGAACTGCTAAGTCTACAAATAATATGACAACAAGGCCAATACTTTGATAATGGCACATTTATGGGTGCTTCATGATTGGGAAGATTTCCTTGGAAAAGCCAAGACTATCATGAATGTACATTCCCCAAGGAATTTTTGGAAACCCAAGGAATATGGTTCTCAATGGAAGTAATCAGACCTAAGATAGTCTAAATGGACTTTCCCACCCTTCTACAAAAAGTATTCATAGATTTAGAATCGAATTGATAGGGTTTGGAGGCCAAAAATTTAAGTGCGCTATCTAGGACAGCTCAACTAGGAGATTTCCAAACGAACTCAAGTGAACCTAGAGGCATACAAATATCTTATCCAAGGATTCATATGGATTTATAAGAGTCTTAATAACCTGTAAAAACTCATAGAATCAAAATTGGACATATAGAAGATGATTAACTGCATTAAAACGGTAAACTAGCGAGAGTTGGAATTGTAACGAGCATATGGTGAGTAAATCATTAACAATAATAGTTTTATTACAGAACCAAGAGCAGAACGATATCATTAATTTGAAGAATATTTCATATACATTACAGAGCTGTAATATTACCAGAAATCACTCACTAATATGCTCACCTCCTTGAGAAAATACAAGCAAAATAGCAGGCACAATAAAAAACCATTACATTCACTCACTGAAGAACAAGAGTGTGCTCAACTGGAGAATTCCATTATCCTCAAACTCCAATAAACTCAATGATAATGGATTAATTCCATTATCCTCAAACTCTAGTTGATCTCTCAACTAGCTGGTGACAGTAGGGGACATCTCCGAACTCAATGACAAGGGGCACATCTCCCAAGTCCAGAGAAGCTTCAAGCTCTCTAGTTCGAATGCCCAGAATGAAAAAATATGTGATATGGGGCACACCACCTTCTTTTTTAATCATGAAATGATCTCTGGATACATTGAATGTGGTCATCCATCTCACTAATCCGCCCTCATTGAGTGCTTATAACATCTACAACTTTTAACTTATTTTTTCCTTGCTTTGTTGCCTTTCTACTTTGGACTAGTTTTCTTCTTTTGGAAACATATTGATTTTCCTGGATTTTCTCCTATTTCCTACTTTTCCAATGCTTTTTCTTACTTTTCTACTTCTTTCCTCTTTATGGACTTTCCTGCCTTTCTGCATGCCTTTCTTCCTTTCCAAGTTTCCTACTTTTGAGTTTCCTTCCATCTTTTTACTAGCTTTATGGATTTTCTCTCATTTTCTTCCAGTTGCCATTGTGGGTGACAACTGATAGGGTCTAAAAGATCACTTATTCTCCCTCCTTGACCACCTAAGAACATCCACTTATTACAAAATTAAATGATAATAAAATCATTACAAATTAAACATGGCACACTATCCTAAGTCTCAAAATTTAATCAAACTTGACAATTAATACATGAAAATTTAACCCCTTCAGTTATTAGGTTTTTGACAAAAACTATAGGGGTTGATTTGGTAGCAGGATAATTATGGATCCCTCAGGGAGGGGACATTACAAAGTGGGGACTATACCTTTCTTTTCTCTTTTCCAATATGCAATGAAAATACAAAGAAAGTGGTACTCACTATGGAGTTACCTCTAACAATGTGGTGTGCACTACAAGTACATGATCTCATAATTTCACTATTATTATCTAATAACCACTCCCTTATATTTTATTAGACATGGAACAATAAAATATCATCATTAGAAGGGAACCCCTTTTCCTTCTTATGGTCGGATATTTAACATAGACTGATAGCCATCTATGGTTAATTTTAGGGTTTGTACATCCCTCAAATCCTAATTGGGCTTAGGTTTTTGTACCCTATAGATTTTTCTTGAAATTCCACAGATGACTACCTCCACATGTGTCACGAGTGAGAAATGACATAGAATCCAATCAATAATATGGTGTTTAATTGGATAGGTGAACTTGTAGGAGGCATAACTTCCTCATAGAGATTTAATTTGAGGCGATTCTTACACGATTGGAAATGTACGAGAGTGTATAATAGTGTCAAGCGGATAAGATCTATGATCGTTACATTTTGACCCCAAAAAACATTGTTTAATACCCTAGCTCAAAAGGACCTTAGAAATTTCTCGAACACAAATCTACAGAGTAAGACCTGTGCCTAAAATAGCCACTACAATTCTATCATCCAATTTTTCCACCTAGAAAGCACCAAAATAGAGGAAAATTTATATATTCATCCAATTCATATCATTGATTTGACAACCTAATAGACCAACAACCTTTAGGGATATGAAACGATATGTAGTTTCTCTCTAGTGGTATATAATCTCACTTAGAACCATTTCTTTCATCTTTTCATGGTACATATGAGAGTTGGGCTATGGTTTCTTCCTCCAAACGATTATTTCATCTTCAATAACCCTCTTTTTTCTAGGATGCTCTCTTCCATTCAAATTTCCTTCCATAACTTGACACAAAGAGTGAGAGAAATGTGGCTTTCCTCCATGTCTTTCTAATCGGATTCTCAAAGGTAGAAGATATTTACTACAAAATAGGATGTAGGAACTTTTGGTATATGATTAATAAATTCTGATATTCGTATTTTCCCTCTCACTTAACTAGGTTCTCAATTCAATTTGAGTATAACTTAAGGATAAATGGAAATAAGACAAATTGAATCAATGGGATTTATGGATAACACAAGGCATAATAATAAGGAAAAGTTCATTTCCCTATTTGACGCCCTTAACTTTCCTTCTAATGGACTCATATCCCATTTAGTGTCTTCCGCATCAGTCATTATCATAAATTTTTCATTAATATTATAACAATCATATTTTTTAGTGTGTAAAATCACCATGGGAACCTTCTCATGGTGTGAAGGAACACATAGTAAATCAAATCAAAATTACAATATAAGCACAATGAATTTCAAAGGCTTTAGATTGGGATATTACATTCCCCTCCCACTTGGAATAACATTGTCCTTGACGTTCTTTTCTTTTTAACAAGGTTCCACATCTTGATTTCAACAACACATGTAATTCCTTTCTCTTTAAGTCAAGTTTGTCATGTTGTTGACTATTTGGGACAACGATGTTTAATCATTCCTTTGTACTAATTTTTGATAGCTCCAATTCATTTAGCATTTCATCACATCCCTACAACAATCATAGAAGAAAAAACATGATATCATAGCCATGTTAAGTAGGACTTAACTTATTCGTAAATATTCAAGTTCCATAATCAAACAATATATTTTGATAATGTAATATAAAGTATGCAACTAAAACCAATACTTATCTATACAAACACATCTTTTCTCCATATGTCTACCATGGGTGATGTTAAGTTGACTACCTTCTTTGACACACCCAAGGTCTATATATATATATATATAATTCCATCCTGATCCTAGCTGGTCTATAACATGATATATCACAATAGATTCATTCAAGTTTCCTTTTCCTTGCAATCACTCACTATCAAGGCTCAAGCATCCCCTTCTCTACTAAATAGACCCTTAGGGGATCCATCATTTTCTAAGGATTTATTATACATGAACAACATTGACTTATAGAGTCTTACTACTAGGGTGTCCCATTGGAAACCTCTAATATAACATTTAACTCATACTGATCAAGTCATATCATAGGATTCTAGTGTCATTATAGTAACAGTATCCCCTCTTCTTGAAATATTTCAACATCCATCATTTTTACTCACTAAATAGCTCCATCATCTAAAACATATAATACACATATAGTTACCATGTGATATCATCATAATAATTTCAATCTGAAAATTTTCAATTTGGTTTCTTACAGAAACATGATTTTACAAGTATGAGATCCTTCTCAGAATGTTTGGCCTTTGCATGTGATAGCATCTAGTATTCGTTATGGAATTACACTCATTTTCATATCCAAGACACTTCCAAAAGCAATCTAAATATTTAATTCAACCAAAGGAACATTGAGTGTTGATGCATATAATCCTTTCAATGAAACATTTACAACAACCCATGAAGTGATTTCATAATGATAACACATAAATAATTCAATCATTGGCATCTGTCAATATCTCAATGCAATGAAATAAATTCACTATATAAGCACTCAATAGCATAATAATTATTAGATATTGTAATCACATTATCTATGTAATCAACAAATGTGTCAATACTCATATAATCAGACTCTTCAACATATTCATATTTTACAATTGATTATTAGTTAATTTTACCTTGTCATGTTGGGTGCCTCCCTTTCCGTCCCACTTATATTATGAAGTCGTCCGATTAAATTATTTTTACTTTTACTAATGAATACCAATCCTTTCACTCCTCAATCGTTCCTCAAGGGCACTATAAGGTATTTGCTTTCATTGTTCCATAGTCCATCATGAATCCTTACATGGCAAGCAATTATACAAAAGAATTTCCCATATAAGCATGCATCCAATCAATGAATTAAACATAAGTAATAACATTCATAAATGTAGAACTATCATTTGCATGCTTTCATAGTTTATATATCGATATTTAGTCAATGAAAGCTCACATTGAGTTGAAAATACCATAATTCAAACTCACATGTTTTACCAAGACAAGAAGAAGGACTCAACCAACACCTAAAAACATCATCTAGTAACCTCCCCATTACTTGTCTAACCTAAACACCTTTGTCTTCAGTACAAACACAACACTATGAATATATTCCTTTAGTTCTCTTTCATCTTGATAAAATGATTACAACCCATGACACTTATTACAACAATGGAGACCATTAAATACTCTTGTGGTGCTATAGAATTTCCCAAGGTCTGACACACTACAGTGTCATAAATTGTTGTCCCACATAACATTCAATTTCACATGGAATACAAAATCATAACATGAGTATAAATATGCATCCACTCCAGTTATTACTTTAAACCAGTTTAATCATGGCATATTGATTGACGAATGCATCAAATTATTTTAAGAATTTTGATATATCGAAAGATTCTTTCCTTTGTCATACCCCACCATGTATCAACCATATTTATGCATTCAAATGTCATCATAAACATATCAATTAAGATATCAAAGAATGATTTTGAATGAATTCTTACCAAATTTCTTCCATGTCACATGTTATATTTTGATGGCTAATTTCATACATGTACAGTTTCCATCGACATTATTGATGTTATCGAATCAGTTGATGCCTCATGGGAACTCATATGATCCAAGCTTCATAATACTCTTGACAAGCATCATCTTGTACTTATTATTTTCACGAGGTTTCCTCTCATAGGAAACTACATTATCAAAACATTCAACCATGTCCTAATTTATCTCTCATAATGAAAGGTTCTTGCTGGTGTAGTAGATTGCATATGGTTCCACTAGTACAAAATGAGAAATTAATGACTAAAAAAATGACTAAAATTTGACTATAAACGACTATTTTTGAGTCGGTGACTAATAGTATCCGATTTCCACTATCTTATCTCTAGCTGTATTTCACTAGTCATTAATTGGTTGACTTATTAGTCATTGATTTAGTCATTGATACTCATTGATTTAGTCACTGATTTAGTCATTGATTGTCACAATTAATGACCAAATATACGACTAAATAAATTACTAGATGATAACATATTAATGACTAAGCTAAATACGACTAAACGTTAGTCACGCTATAAGATACTGGAAATTAGCTACTAATAGTCGTATATATGTGAATTTAATCGTATTCTTAGTCACTAATTTATGATAGGATATGGAGGAATCAAACCACCAATCTCCTGCCTATAATTAGGCAGGTGCTCTACCATTGAGCTAGCACCCTTGAAGAAGTTGTTATTACTTGACAATGATGATATTCAAACAAATTTTCCATGGGAACAAAATGAATGTCAAACATATTCAAGAATAATGCTTCAAGAACTAAAAGAATTCTAAAATATAGCAGCTCAACTGTGACAATGATGAAAATTCAAAGAAGAATGATCTTACAAACTACGAATGAGTACAATAATCCATGGTTGTACAAATTATTAGGAACAAAATAAAATTGCTGCCCTTCACAGACATAAAAGAATACAAGATCCAATTTGCAATAAATTTGTTTTAATTGTCTATCAACTATTAATCTCTTCACAGCTAGAGACGTTTTCCTATCTGAGATCCAAAATACATACAATTGTAGTAAAAATTATTCTAGGAATTATCTTATGAGAAACAACCACTTTTTTGAACAATAGGTTGCCCTTTCATCTGTACAGTAGCAGGTCTGCTGCTATTCATGGCAGGCTGACTTGCCATCCTGCAATACAAAATAAATGGAGTTAAGTCAACAGTATTTCATAGAAAATAGAAAATATAATCTCCTTAAAAGCAAGATGTCACAATGAGGCCTCTATCTAGGATGCTCTATTCTGGAGTATAGGGGAAGTCGTTTTGTCGAAAACCCTATTTCAAGGCTACGCTGCATCTTAGTAAAGAATCACATGTAAAAAGAGAAACATATCAGTCTCTCTGTGGTTCAACAATTTTGTGAAAACAAGGCTTTACTTGATAAATATGCTTAAGATGTTGGCAAGATTTTAAAGCCTGGAGCCTCAAAAAAATTGTTACGAAGATGGGTTAGTGATGCGAATGCATGCAACCCATAAATTACAATGTCTATGCCCAGGCAACAACTTAACTAAAAATGGAATTATCATTGGCACTGTTGACTCTAAGAAATTGTTTAGAAACAACAAATAAAGTGTGGGATATAGTTCTTTGATGTCGTGGATCAAATGCAATCAATGAGAGGTTAATCGAATTTGATATTTAAATTTTTGATGTTAAAATATCTAAGTCACTTGAACAGGGACAAGTCATATGGTAATGCCGCCACAAGTATAGAGGAATAACCTCCAGGATATTTTGCTGGTAGTATCAGACATAAGTTATCACTCTTTAACTGAAACAATATCTATTCTCTATTGTTATGGTTGTGTTGCAATATAAATTATATAGAAATGAGTAGAATTCATAGTTCCAAAACTGTAAACAGGACCTGTGACAAAATTATTCCTGGCAAGTCTCTTACAACAGGTTACTGAGACAATGTACTCGTAGACAAACAAAAGCATCCGATCAACAGCTACATACAACAACATAAAGATGTAGAAAATAGCGGCATATGATACATTCTGGATCCTACAGAAAGATGTTTCAACCAAATACAATGAGATCACTTTTGGTTAGAAAAATAAACAAGTGGCCAATTTAAAAAAGAAACTAAGAAACTCACCCAACAAGCAAGATCTGAAAATAAATGTTTAAAAATGTACCTCTTCAGTGCCACCAACATGCTCAGGATCCTTTGGAGAAGTCATTCTAGATCCTCTCACAACACCCTTTCTCCAAAGTTGTTCTCTATGAATACGCTCAGTTTTAATTACATGGAGAGGCTCTTTCTTTAAAATGGGTAGTGCCTCTTTACTGCAACCACTCCGTAGAAACCGACACATTTGATAAATTAAATAATTCCAACAAAGACATTGAAGACATTATTAACAATGATGATGTTTGTAAAACTTATTTTTCAATTTATAAAAAGAATCCTAAGAGATTATGTTCTAGTTGTTACACTGCATATTGTACAAGGTTTCACATTGTGATTTTCAGCACTGTGGGAGTTTTCAGCTGGCACCTTTGGAGCATTGGATGGACTTGAGGGCATACATTTTCATGAGGCCTATTCTCTTCTTCATGATGGATTATTTGATGGAAGACACATGAAGTTTTTCCACCATTAAAAAATCTGTAATTTCTATTTCAAGCTTTCTTTGGAATGCATATGCAGTTCCTCTTCCAATGAGTGCCTCATGAGAACTCGAATTATCCCTAAGTATATTCATGTCACATAAATAGATACTCACATCAAGAAATAAAAAATGAAGTTAAACTTGGACTGTCTCCTAATCCTGGAATCCAAACATAAGAGAATGACTTTCCTGGTTAAATATAGAAATGGCCTTATCATAATTACCATCATTAACTTGCAGATAACAACATTAGTTTTGTTCAATAAAACCACAAAATGTGAAAAATCTGCTCTAGGGCTCAGAAATGCTAAAACAAGTTCTGAAATTAAGAGAGAACATATATATAAAAGATATAACTCTGGGTGTAAAATCCTACAACAAAAGGAGAGCTTGACAAACATGCTGAAAAGTGCATTAACATAATATATTGTTACAATGGAATGAATGGCATGAAGCATGGTGTCATACATGAACAACTCTCTCTTTATAGAAGTGGTAAGAGAAGTACATATCAAAAGGATCAACATATAACAATTAGATGACTAATCTGGCAAGAGAGAAGCCCCAATAGCATTCTCAACTTGATCATTTGCAATTAAAGCTCTCTGTGCTCTCTAAATCTGATTCAACTACCTTCCTCAATTAGAAGAAAGAATTCTCAACTTCATCATTTGCAATTAACCTCTTTGTGTTCTCTAAATCTGGTTAAGCCACCTTCCTCGATTATAGCGAATCATTCTCAACTTAGGAATTGGCAATCAATCACTCTGTTCTATATTGCTACATTCAATTTTGGGCTCTAAATTAGACTTCCCGAAAACAATAAAAGCAACTAAAGTCACATTAATCAGTAGATTAATTTATATGTAACCATCCTCACAATATTATAAAATCATCACCAGATATAGTTGTTCATATATTTAATAAACACTCATTGGATTTATATGCACATAAGCAAAGCAGAACCTCACCTGAAATCCAATCGGGACATAACTTGCAGAACCTGGAGCACAAGGAATATCTACAAATTTTTCAGAATATAAATGTAGATCATTTGAATATGCTTATGTGCTAAGATTTGATGCACATGAACTTGAACAAAAACCAAAATTAAGCATAAAAGTTGACTGAAAATCAATAGACATGCCTGATGCAGGTCCAATACTTGGATGGTGATAAAATTATCCCACAGATGCTATAGTAAATATAGGATTGGATAAAGATCCCTATCCACTTGCATACAAACCATAACTACTAGATCAACAAAGATAATCTCTTTGTATATAATGATGAAAAATGTAGATTGGAATGTACAGAAAAATGACTTCCGTGAAGGGAACATGCAAAATTGGATGGGTAGTAATGGAGTTAAATGAAATTATGTACAATTCAAACTCAGATTCTCAGCTTAGTTATGTTATCCTTATGTTTGATCAGTTGCTCTGTAATGCATTCCCAGTGACAATGAAGGATGTAATGTTGGATACATAACTATTGTCTCACAATAATGTGGTATATCGGCAACCAACGAGGTGATCAATATAAGAAGTATTCTAACCAAAAAAAAAATGAAAAAGGGTCTTCCATGCAGTTGAAAAGAAAAAGGATGCCTCCATGATATAGTATTATAGGAATCAATTCAAAATTTCAAACACTTTGCTTCCATACATACACAAGTGAATTTATAGTTTCCAAGGAATAAAACCTTATGTGTGGATCCCTCAGTTACCTACCTCTACCCAACAGGATCCCTTTTTCCCATGTTGAAAAATATAGACGTGGATTTGTTTTCCGTGCAGATACTGGTTTTAAGCAGTTTTGGAGGTTGTCTTGTAAGCTTTGGTTAGTTGGATGATAAGTTGATTAGAAGGAGAAATTCCCTATGTATGTGTTTTATTATTTTATGCTTCTGCTATTTACTTTCCAGCTATTGTGTGAATGCTATTTTGTGAAGAAATTATATTTTTTCAATTAAAAACTAGACTTATTTAGTTGAGAACATAAATACAGTAGCCACGACATAGGCTCGGAAAATTCACAATTTACACCTTTATTCAAAGACATTTAAGACAAATTATTGATATCCTTAAATTTAGGAGCCCTGAGTTTGCATGAATCTATTTCACGTTGCTTGCTTGATATCCTTAAATGATCAGGGGTGTCCTCCATGTGGTGATTCAATGAGAAGGGGTTGCTCATCCATCTCTTACTGCTCTTCCAACAGAGATACACGCAGTAAAGAGACATACCCATAGAGCCACATACAACATAGACATAGAGATATACCCATATACAACACACAACTTCACACTGTACAGAACATAGATATAGAGACATACCCACTTACAACACCCAAATTCTACAATGTAGAGACATACCCAAACACAACAAAGAGATACACAGGAGCATACAAAGAATTAAACTACATAGACGTATAGAGAAGCATACAACTGAGTAATATAGAGGAGGAAGTGGAGAAATCACATTTCGGGAATAGTGTGGGTGAAGGTTGTTCCATTGAAAAAGAAAATACAAAATTTTGGAAAAATTCTGATGAAGAACATGCAACATCAGGTCATTGTGGTGGAAACACAAAATGTGAATAACTTGAGCTCTCTGATTTTTCGGTTATCAAATATTTAATTGGTGGATATGTATCTTTTTGTATGGGTAATATCGAGGATCAAGACTACACACAATAGTGTGCACACAGTTTTACCTTAAGGCAAGTTGTTGCTCAAAAGAACCTTGAAGAAAACTCCTCTAAGACAAAGTTCAAGGAAGTGGGCACAAACTGTTTTGAAGACGCTAGTAGTCAACCACTCAAGGGTGGTTTTGGAACTCATCAGAACTAAAGGTTTCATCCCACTATCTCAAGGATGTTCTCACAGCTGCACATGGTATGTTAGCGAATGCTTCAAGGAAAAGAAAGCACAACCCATTTTGCAAATTTCACCTGAACATGTACCAAAGTTGATCCTTTATGAGAATTCTTTAGATATGTTTAAGTCACACAGGATTTACTTTGATCTCATTGCTGCAAATGTAGTGCCTGACAAATTAATTTATTAGTCATGTTATCAATCCCTTCTAGCCACTTCGTAATTTTGAGCATTATGGGAAATACAATAATATGAATTTTGAAACCTAGAACCTTCTAACTGGACACGACAGTGATAAAACACTTTAAATCAGCAATAGTTAATTGCTTTCAAGAATCAAAACTAAGTAGTAGTTCACACTTTCTAGGATCCTTCCCATAACAACATAGTTGGAAATGAAACTGGACTTTCATGGAATGTTGAACTTCATTCCTTGTGTGTTTCTTAAATGAATGCAGATTTGAAAAATTAGGCATTCAAATTAAAGGATAATCACATACATGGAATCCTTGGAGCCTCATTTAAATCTTCATCAAACATAAGATGGAAAATGCATGTTTTACACAGTATAAAGATTCACAAGTCCTCGTAAATGGAGGTAAAATTGGGGATCATAATTGAAAACTCATTCCATTACAATTTCATCTATGACATGATCTCTTTTATGGCATTTAATCATAATACCAAGAGCCTCATAGTTCTAACAGGTTACTTCTATGAAAAAAACCCAAATAGACAAGCAAATCCATAATTATGAAAGGGATTATTTGTCACTTCAATCACTAATTTCAGGGCCAAAAATGAAAAACAGAGGCAGAAATGAAAACAAATAGAACAATGTTGTTGTAAAACCAGATATAAAGAAAACCAGATATAGGTAAGTTATAATTCCAATGACAACCAAGTAAGCTTACCTTGAAATACCATGACAAAGCGGGGTTTCCAAGCCCAATTAGAGATGAATGAATTTCTAGGAAACTCGGTGGAGATCAAATTAACTTTTATCTTCAATAATTTCAACAACTTCCTTTAAAGATCAACTCATCTTCCTTTGGAGATCATTAGTATTTGCAGGAATCTCGTTGGAGATCGAATTAAGTTTTATCTTCAGTATTTTCAACAACTTCTTTTCGAGATCAACTCAACTTTTATCTTTAGTATGCTTAACAAACTCTTTTGGATGAAAACTTTATCCTTAGTATTTACTACAAGTTCCTCTGGAGATCAAGACAAATCTTGGATAAAGCTTTATGGAATGTGCTATGCTCTAAAGGTTGTTGATGTGTAGGTGATTTTTTAGCAGCTTCGTGGCACCAAAATAGAGTGCTTTTTTTCTGAATAAAACGGAAGTGGAGTGAGGGTGACCTCTTTTTGTGGTTTATCCTCTTGAATGGATCTTTATGATCCTATCAGAGGAGATTGATATTCCTTGAGGGATATATCTGGGATGTTATTGCATCACGAAAAACACGATGCCCTCAACACGGATATTATGTCTACATTTGATTCAGGTGAAAGATTCAAGGTGGCCTTAAAATGCAACAAACCAAGCTGGAAATAAAGGTTGTACCATAATGGTTGACCTATTTTCTGGTATAATACGCATGCTCTCTATTGATGGATTAGTTAAAGACCTTTAGTGATTAATAATATTATCATAGATGAAAACTTCATGATGCAAAAGGCAGGTTGCTGAAAAGAATTGACGCTATATGTAGCCCCTTATGAGCTTTTGAGCTCAGAGTTATGTTTTGGCTCATTCTTCATCAAGCATAGGTGAGCTACGACTGGCCTCCTGGATGGCCTTTTGCTTGCATTGTGGAAAAATAGAAGACATTGAGCATATATTTTGGGATTATTTCTTTGTGAAGTCCTTGTGGAAGGCTATTTTTCAACATTTCTCCTGTTCATCATTAATCCAGAGTTCAACAATTTAGAATGAGAGGAGATCCGTGGTAGAATTTTTCAATTCGATAGTTTCGAACCTTTTAGCAGGTTCATCTTCAAGAGAAAGCAAATCCCGCTCTTTTTTGCACTTGGATTGTGAAGTATAAATATGAATGTGTTTTTCATATTTCGGGTTAAGGTGTAAGGTCGGTTTTTTATTTATTTTAATATTAGGGTTTGGGATTTTTTTTTTATTAACTTTATTTTGATTGTTAATTAATTAATTAATAATAAATTTAATTTAAATATGAGCATAAACTATTAAATATATATTTTATAATAATTGTTTTTTTTTTTAAGGTATTTTAAGGCTTTAATTTAATGCTTTGATCGAATAGTTTTTTAGTAATAATTTTGATGTTATCTTATTTCAATGTAGTTTAGAATGTTCAAATGAACCTAATATTATATTGTGTATTATAATGTAACATTTAATATTGCAAAATAAAAAATTTTATTTTTTATTTTAATTATTTAATTATTTTAATTTATTTTATAATTTTCAATTTACTTATTAAGTTAGTTTACTATTATTTATTTGTTTTTTATTTATTTTATAATTTATAATTTAATTACTAAGTTAGTTTCCTATTGTGATTTAATTAATGGTTAAGTTCTTTTTGTATTTAGGTTGTTAATACACTTTATTATTCTTTTTTATAATTTTTAAATAATAGTTATTATGAATTAAAGTTTTTTATTAAATATTAAAGTTTTTATTAGTTGTTAATTTTTTAGGTTTTAAATGCTTATTAATTAACAATTAATTATTTGTTTTAAGTTTGTGAATGACAGGTTTGCAGGCTTCATTTAGTCTGAAACCATCATCGCGGTTGAAGTTTTTTACACATTTTTCGATTTCTATGGCTTTGTGGGTTTACCTTTTGTAATATTGAGGGACAATGGCTAAAAATTTTGAGTCTTGAAGGCAAATATGATGTTTAGTGGTGTGAGCATGTTCGGCTATGGCTGAATTTGCGACATGATAGAATAAAAAATTCAGCCATAGCCGAACATGCTCACACCACTAAACATCATATTTGCCTTGAAGACTCAAAAGTTTTAGCCATTGTCCCTTACTATTACAAAAAAAAGGAAAACCCGCAAAACCATAGAAATCTAAAAATGTGTAAAAAACTTCAACCACTATGAAGTTTCAAACTAAATGAAACCTCGAAACCTGTTATTCACAAACATAAAACAAATAATTAATTGTTAATTAATAAGCATTTAAAACCTAAAAAATTAATAACTAATAAAAACTTTAATATTTAATAAAAAAAATTTAATTCATAATAATTATTATTTAAAACTTATAAAAAAGAATAATGAAGTGCATTAACAACCTAAATAAAAAAAAACTTAACCATTAATTAAATCACAATAGGAAACTAACATAATAATTAAATTAAAAATTATAAAATAAATAAAAACAAATAAATAATAGTAAACTAACTTAATAAGTAAATTGAAAATTATAAAATAAATTAAAATAATTAAATAATTAAAATTAAAAATAAAATTTTTTACTTTGCAATATTAAATGTTACATTATAATACACAATATAATATTTAGGTTCATTTGAACATTCTAAACTATATTGAAATAAGATAACATTAAAATTAATATAAATAACCTATTAGATTAAAGCATTAAATTAAAGTGTTAAAATACCTAAAAAAAAAACAATTATTATAAAATATATATTTAATAGTTTCCACTCACATTTAAATTAAATTTATTATTAATTAACAATCAAAATAAAGTTAAAAAAAAAATCCCAAATCTTAACATTAAAAAAAAAATCGACCTTATACCTTGACCCCAAATATGAAAAACATATTCATATTTATATTTCACAATCCAAGTGCAAAAAAGAGCGAGATTTGCTTTCTCATGAAGATGAACCTGCTTAAAAAGTTCGAAACTATCGAATTGAAAAATTCTACCACAGATCTCTTCTCATTCTAAACATTTCTCTTCTCCGTTTTCATATCCACTTCGTTGGAGGCTGCTCTTATTGGAAACCGTGATTTTTTTTATTGCTTGTTCAGCCCATTTTGTTAGTAGTCACATTAATGGATTTTTCATTTTGATGGTCCATAAGAGACGTAAATACACCATGAAGGTAGCAGTTGCATTGTTGTGGAATTATGATCCATAGATTTTTGGATGGATAGGAAGTTTGTGTCTCTACTAATATTGTGTATAAAGTATATCAGAACTGTTTACATGGGGCTCGGTCAAATATGCCTGCTCTTCTGTCCTGGGTAGGCGGGGAGTCTAATGCTCTTTATTGTAATCGAAGTAAATTTGTTGTATTTTGAAATACAAGACTGAGTTTTTCTGCAAATGCCCATCGTACTATGAATGAATGATTCGAATGGGCGATCTATACAGATAAGGGTGCTCACTGCTTACCAACATATATGCATGCTCACTTCTTATTTGAGCCCTTTACGTTGACTGACTTCTCTCTAAAGACCACTTTAACATAATTGGCAGATGTCAATTTTTGATAGGGCATCTGGTGCATCCAAGGTGACTGTTGTTATTAATACAAGTGCTGAATGTCTTTTCATTCTTCCTATAATTTATCAAACTCCTCTGATTCTTGAAGCCTTGCATGTCTTTTTAATTAAGGCGGGAGGAATTCCAAGAAACATTGGCATTTTGTTCTGCTTGTTAGTTGCCTAGCATCTGGCAGCAAGGTTCTCAACAAGAAATCGCAACAAAAGGATTAATTTGGTTTCGCTGGAGTATATAAGGGATAATTGAAGCTAATTAATTGTCATTAGTGAGAAGTAATTACTCTAAGAACTTTGGCAGTTCTCCACAAGTAAGGTTATTATAAAGGGTCAATGTTAAAACACCATAATTACCTGATACATAGGATAGTAGAGGTACAGGGAAATATAAAATGTTGTCAAACACACTAACCAAGGAAAATAGAAAATATTGTTAAATACCACTATAACCAATTTTTGCATACTGGAAAATATAAGAAAATATGATGAATTAAAAAAATGAAAAAAATGTGATAATTATCAAAAACTAAAAACAGATCTGTCATTATATGTTCAAAATTAAAGTAAATGCTCATTCAAAAGTTTGATGCAAAAATATTTTTTTGAGTGCCTTAAGACCAAGTCAAACATCTCATGATCAAAAGTGGATTTTATAAAAGCTAAAGTGATGAAAACTGCACCTCAGGTTTCAGCAGGGAAAGATGGACACTGTTTGTCTGATCAACTTCGCCAGAAATTTCTATCGTTGAAGATTTTATTGGATTTGTTCGAGTTCCATTTATAAAAAATTAAAAACCTTCCACTGTGAGTTTCAGAAGAAACCAATTTCTTCCAAAATATTATAAAACTAGAAAAAAGATGCAAATAGAAGAAACACCATTGGAGTTTTCAGTTTGGGGTGTCAAAATATAAAGGAAATCCTTTTCTGTCACTAATGAATGCTGCCTCCGAATCTCATTGCCTCCAGAAACTGTTTTGATCCACATCTGAACTGCTCAGACCCTTTTAAATCTATATAAATTTAATAGAAAGCAAAATGCATTGTAATATAAAAATTTTAAAGGTTGAAATTTTGAAGCAATGCACTATCTTTATAAGTTTATTATTCCATTTTTATTAACATTTTGAAATTTTATCTTCAGCATTACTTCTGATAGGAAGTAGGTCGATTTATAATTTTATATGTAGGTCAGAGACAATGAAAGCTTATATCCAGTAAAAGATTACATTAGAACCTGAAATGTGGCACCCCAAGCAAAATGATTTGCTCATACATCCTTTTTGAACTACATAAACAAAATAGAAATAAACACTATCCAAAAGAAGAATATTCTACTTCACGCTTGTTGCTAGGTTTTATGGTACATATTTTTATTCACTTTGTAATTGTTGAATTTTAGTAAAAGGGAGGAAATCTAAGATCACAAGGGAAACGCTCATTTACTTATTTCCTTCTATCTCATCTACTGGTGGTAGCCATTCCAGGGCATTATCACCAGATCAATGAGAGTATCTATATCCTCTCGATATTTTGTGGGAAGGCCTGCTCCCATGCCATGAGTCATCTGACAAGTTCCCATTACCATATCAGCACAGGTATCATGATAGTTCTCAAGATATATCAACTTGTTGGCACCCACCTCCAAGAGACTAGTCTGTCATGAACAAGTTCTTTTCAGCAGCCTCAACAATTAGGAGAGGCTCAGCTAATCATTCTCGACTCCATCCCAGGATTTTAGAGTCAAGTTCTTGCATCCATGTTCCCTCCCTTGAGGACAACCAACCAGTGTTTTAGCTCATTCTCGATGGTTGATGATACAACAGGGACATCTTTATCTTCTTCCACCTGTGTTTTCACCATTATTTTCTATGTGGTTTTTGGGGCTGCTTCCTCCTTTAATTTGGTACCTACTTTTTATGATGTGTATCCCTTTATCATGTTGTTTCTAGGTTTATGTTTTCGTCTAGGATAAAAGACAACCAAAATGCTTAGCTTTTCTGGCGATTTTAGGATAAAACAGGTTAAATTTTTTGCTGGAAATTGTTATTTTTGTAATTTTGTAATTTCTGTAATCTGGATTGCCTATTCTAGACTAATTGCCCAATTTTAAAACACCAGATCATAGAAATTGCAATCTGAGCACTCCAAATGACGATTTTGACCAAAATTGCTCTGCTGAATTCAGGGGGGTGTTTTGGTTAACCCTTATACAGCTCCTTATGTTTTTGGCTACTTTTCTCATTATATAATTTAGCTTATTTTATATTTTGCTTTACCGATTAACATCTAGGAATTTCTTTGGCAGTCCCACTCTATCACTACTAGATCTCATCTTATTTATCTATAGACTCCACTCTTATAATTACCATAAATGAGAGATTTGATAGATAAGGTAAAGGGAACAAAAATAAACCAAGCCCGGAGAAGATACAGATAAACCAAGCCCTTTAAGAAAATTAAGATAAATTCCTAATTCCTAATAAAGTCCATGGCATTCCATTTCTAACATATGGGAAAAATAAAAGAATGCGTTACCTGCAAACATGTTTCTTTTATACCATAGCGGCTCTCCAAAATTCCTACCCCTTTTATGGGCTCCTACAAATATTTGAGGAATATATGAATTCACGTTGAGTTTTCCTCCATTTCATGAAAAAAATTATTACTGATACTTGAAACCATTTAAAAAAGTAATTCTCAAACATATGCTTCTTACAAAATTTCAAAATTTTGAACTGGAGAAACACAAACAACAAAGTCAACATCACTTGTAGGAAGGGCTAATCCAGTTGCAATGGAACCAAATATATTTGTCCTAGATCTCAGACAGAGGACTGTAGAGCCTGAGAAACCTTCCCCACAACAGCATTGATGAATGGATTCCTCATTAAATTTTCAGTAGCAACCTGGAGAGGTGCAAACAATAATAATAAAATATCAAAGTAATCTCTCAGAAGATAATGTCAGATCAAAAAGTATTCTAGAACATAATAAGAATCATTTATCTCAGATGAATTCAAAGGTAAAAAACCAATCTCCCTCGCAGAACTTTCCTTCCTGAAGTTTTGGGTCACCCCACTGTCCAGCATGGCTTGCATCGATCTGTCGTTCAGTTCCCCAATAGAGCCAAGAATGTGCAAATCCATAATTCCATGGATAATGAAAGAAACCTAAGAATGTTGAGTCAATGTTCGAAGTATGCCCTATTTGTTAATTAGATTTGTGTCCATTTCACAAATATTCTACACCCCTTGCATAATCTAATGTCCTCATCATTGTATCTGTCCAAAGTTGATACATTGTTTCATATGAGAAATGTGGATAGGAATTCCTAAACATTTGTTCAATGAGAGATATTATCGTCATTTTTAGAAGTGCAACATCAAGAATAGTTATTTGTGGAGATAGGATATCAACATTTTTACACCAAATTATAAGAAAAGAACTACAATTTTTGGAATTGTTTTTACACAACATACCCATTGTTTTCGGGTTACACCACATAATTGAGTTTTCTTTCTTAGTTTATATCTATAATGAGGGTTTATTATACCAAAATAAACCAACACTTATGTTTATACTCATCCCTATATAACATTACATTTTGGTAGTGTGAACAAAAAAGTGATTGTGGTCATAGTTTAATAAACCAAGGTCTTATTAGCATAAACACACAAAAATCACTTTTACTTTATATAATGCTAGTAATTAGTTTGAAATGTAATAATCAAATACACTAATTTTTCATTTATGTGTCCTCGAAATAGTGACAATACAATAAATTTTACCTATTTCATGGTTATTTCTTTGTGATTAATCATTACAAATAATTTATCATATTATCTTTAATTTGATTGTTTTTGTTAGGATGCCAATACATGAAGGGAATTGAGGATTTTCTGTGCATTTTTCAATTTATAAAATCAATAATAAATATCTACATAACTACCTTCACTTTTCTAGATGTGGGATTAGATTTGGATTATTGAAGAAAAACCCTACATTACAAGTACTTGACAAGGATCCAACATTGTTAGTTATCCTAGTGTTTTAGCGTTCCCTCCAAATAATTACGTCATTAGAATTTTAGAGAATTTACAGTGATTAATTCTTTATAGGAAACTCTTAATAAGCCAAATCTACATATCAATTGTCTACATTTGAACTTCATGGAAACAATATGTTTTTTATCTTTTGTTTTACAATGTTTCTAAATTTTGCGCTTAAATTGCTGACCCCTTACACGTTTCTATGATATATCAAGGATAGTGCAATTTATAATCCTAGTAACAAATTTCCATGTTGTTTGAGAGCCAACATACTCACTCAATGTTGATTGAGTGCTTCAGAATCTTTTTAGGCTTTTGTATTGCATCATTCATCTATAGCAGGTTTCTACATTTACCGAAGCCATTTGGCTATCATTTTGTAAAGCGCTGAAGTTGGAATTAGCTTATTGTAACCTGCCAATTTGGTACACAACCACGGCCTTTTTTTTGTATACAATATACGTTCTGGTTAAAAAATTAAAAAAAATCCAAGTAACAAATTTTGGTCTCTCATGAACAATTTTCTAATTACTTTCTTTCTCTCTTACACTTTACATTTGAATGGGTTGAATCTAAAAGAAATGATCATATGTTACAACAATGGAAAAATTGAAGGTACAATAAATTATAATTCAATTAGGTAATGATTCCAAGACTAGATGAAAATTAGTGATGAAATCTTGATAAGCCAATATCATCATCCTCAAGAAACTTCGTGGTGAAAACTCATTTTTTCAAGAAATAACTATAGCAAAGCATTAACTAAGATTTGAGAAACTAATTAGTGAAAATTATCCATCTTCGAGTTTATCTACAAGTTGTCATTATATACTTCTAAGTAGGTAGCATCCCTTTATATTACAACAATCCTTGATTCTAATTCCCTTTCCATATCTGAATGAATCCGACAATGGAAATTAATTACAATTTTGACAATGAATCTTTACAATTTACTAAATTTTAAGAGGGGGTCTTTGAATCTATCTGCGGTGTTAAAATTTAGTAAATTAATGTAACATTGTAGATGGATTCATCAGATACCACATTTGACACGAATCCATCTACATTGTTACAATTTACTAAATTTTAACACTGTAGATGGATTCAGAGACACCCTTGCACTGTAGATGGATTCAGAGAAACCCTAGAAAGAGGACACACACTAGAAAGGGGTCTCAAAATCCATCTACACTGTTAAAATTAAGTAAATTGTAACAATTCATTGTCGCAATTTTCCATTGTCGGAGTGACACAATTAAAAATGACTAACACAAATGACTAATTCATATTCTTGTAGCTAGTCATATTTGTATTCCTTGACTAAATTAGTCATTTACGTTAGTCATTTTTAATTGTGTCACTTACTATCTAGTCGCACTTTTTAACCCGTGACTAAATTAGTCATTTATGTTATTCATTTCTAGTTGGGTCACTCAAAATTGCTCAAATTTGGTAGTAAATCACTTGAAAAAACTGTGGTGACTAACTTTTTTAGTCACGTAGTCACTAATTTCTCATTTTGTACTAGTGTTCTTCAAATGTTTTTTGTTGAAGGACTTCTCTTAATAAATTATTAAATGTGTCAGTGTGGATGGGAAATGGAAGGTTCATGTTAAGTCCTTGCAACCTTGTTGTCAAATGAGCTTATCCTTTAGGAACTCAAGCATCCCTAGTTCATCTCTAGCCCTAAAATGTTCTAGATATTGTGGTAGATTGCATATGATTCTTCCAATTTTTTTTCCTGAAGGACTAATATTAAGGCCTTTTCAAAATAATCAGTGTGGATGTGAAATGGGAGGTTCCAATTAGGTCCTTGCAAAATTGGAGTCAAAATGAACTTATCCTTTAAGACATCAATAACATTTTGGCATTATGGATTCCAAATGAAATCAACATTTTTGGAAAGGATGGTGAAAAATGGTAAATACCAATTTACTAAAAGCCTTAATAAGCCTCCTATTGTATCCTACACGACCAATGATACATCTAATATATATTTTTTTAGGTATTCATAATTGATGGAGGATAGTCCCACAATGAACCTCAAGTACATAATATGGTATGGATGCCCTAAAATATCCCTTCATTTATAATCATTATGTATTTTTCATTACTTAGAGATAGGTTCATGTCTTGGTAGTGTTTGAGAACATTTTTCAAGTTAATAAATGCTTTTAGAAATGTGTTTCCATGAACAATGAAATCCTCCATATAAATCTCTACACTATCATAAACTAAAATTGAAAATATTCTTAAAACAACTTTTTAAAAGGTTGCACAATAATTACATAACCCAAATGGAAGAACTCTATAGGAAAATATACCCATGGGCATAAACTAGATTTATATTGGTCTCCCAATTTTATTTGGATTTGGTTGAATTCACTAAAGTGTTTTCTGGAGTTATTTATACTCCACACAAACTTTCCATTTACCTCATTTCACCAAAACATTAAGTAAAGGAGACACACATTCACTGTCTTAAATAAGATATACGAAATTAACATGTAATACCTTTTGCAACTCAATTTTCACTATGTTTTTAAATATAAGGTTCATCCTTTTCTTAAGGTTAAATAATTTGCAGAGATTCATGCTTTATGTAAATTTGATGTTTGTAAATCGTTGGATGAATTCCCTTCTTGTCATTACAATCCTTAACTAGTTGTAAGCTGCCCACATCGCCAAATAATGCTATGTTTCCAATGCTATGGTTGTTAGGTGTCCACGTGTCGAGCTTAAATGCTCTCATGACCAGGTTTCTTCGAAAAGAGGCCAAATAAGGCCTCGAATGTGTTGATTGGCTAGAACACAAATTCATCAAAACAAACTTAGGATATAAAGCTTTAAAAACTATGAAGGCTAAGGCAACTCCTCGTAGAACGATTTCTATAGTCCGTGTTGCTCTGCAGGAAGGGAGGGCCTAATAAAGAAACTTAAAAGGTTTTCTAATAGATCCTATTTTTGGATACTCTTCTAAATGTGTGATGGTTGACTCATGAATCACTTTTATAGGTTTAATCAACATGTCTTTATCCATATCATGTGATGATAAAGCATTAAGGCACTAGCATTTTTTACCCCAAAATTCGACAACATAGATGTCCGATTTTCGACATCTTGTTGTCGACTATCCGAAAAATCCCATCTTTTTTAACGTTGGTTGGAATTTGGCTAGAATCCAACATCTTACATTCCCATCAGATATCCGATGCCTCTTCTATCGGATAGTAAGTCGAATATCCGACGGAAAGCATATCTTAAGATGGTCAATGTCTGACGTTCTGTGCAGTTGGAGGTATGGCAGGAATGTTGGACATCAGGGTGGGTAGAGTCAGATATCTGACGTGCATATCCGTCGGTGGAATGGCATGAACATCAGATATCTTCATATGTAGAGTCGGATAACCGATGGATATAGGCAATTTTTAGAAAAAAATTCACTATTGATTTGTCATCGTGATCATGCCATCCATCAAATTGAAGACAATTCGTGAACCAGTTTTTTTTTTATAAATTTTATTAATAACCATTTTGGTACTTTGGTCCAAATGGTTTTTCTAACTCATTGTTTCTCGATATTGTGTTCCTAGTGCCACCTCTTGATATCAATGCATAAATCAACCTTTTCTTGGTTTCTGGTTCTATATGCATGTTATTATTTGTAGTTGCATGCCATTGAGTGTTGTTTAGAAATGATGTAGAGGAGGACTAGTATGTGGAAAATATATATTGATTCTTGATGGTTATCTCATTCACTACTCGATAGTGAGTGCACATTCACAAACATTCATCTTGCTTAAGCACTATGATGATAGGCAACCCATAAGGTGAAACACTGGGTTATATATATGAATCCTTTCTCGAAGATCTATTATAATTGCTTCTTCACATCATTGACTTTCAATAAAAATTGTTGATACAATCCAATATAGGGAAATGGAAATTCTAAAAATTGTATGGTGGAAACTACAAAAGATTTGTAAGATGCTACTAATTGCACATGACATATCTCATTCAAATATATCTAGAGGATTTGAGACATATCTCATTCAAATATTCTCAAGGATATTCCAAGGAATTTAAAGAGAAGGTTAAATATATTGGTTCCAGTGCATCATTTACTCATCCTTTGAAGTTGTGGAAAATCGAAATTGGTTATGATCAGGAGAAACCAAACATCACAACAAGCTCCAAGAAATTGTCAAAATTTAGATGACACGGGAGTGGGTTGTAGAAAGGCAGCATCGTTGCCATTCATTGAGCTTCTCTCTGTTTCGAGAATAATTTAATATTCTCTATCGAACAGGGTCAACCATGTGAAGGTGGAAGCTCTTATGCACCCCCTCTCACATCACTCTCAATTCCCCATACCCAATGCACGTACTTGAAGAAAAAAATTACGTGCAAATTCATGCATATTTCATCATAAACAAACATCTACCATTCATTCAATAAAGGCTAAAATCCATTAAACCAATGTTTCATTTTGTCAACACATTCATTCAATAAAAGATAACATTCAAGAAACCATTCATTCATTTAGTGAACACATTCATTCAATAAAAGCTAACATGCAATAAAGGTAACCATTTACTACACCGAATCATTAAACCATTTCTTACCTTGATTTCAAGAGGCGGCTGTGAAGACGAACAGTCATAAAGTATCATTTCATATACCTCTGATTTTCTCAAAACTCGAGAATGAAGATAAATATTGTTTCCATGGTAATCTGTTCCATCCAAACCTATCAAGTGTACTTTTAGGTCAGCAGTATTTTTTTCTTCCGAACTGTACCAACTGTTTTTCCATTTTCACCATGTAAATCGAAGGATTTACAGGATGAAAATGGCCAAACAGCTGCTACAGTTCGGAGTCAAGAATACTGCTAACCTAAAAGTACACTTGATAGGTTTGGATGGAAACCATTTTCAATGTTGATGCCACTATCCTCCTTATTGTCTTACAAAAAAGCATGAGAATGAGGAAAAAGACTTAAAATTGTGGACTTCACCTTCAAAGAGTGCCTTACAATCACATTTATAAGGAGTGATAAGAAGATCATGACAATCCAACATGTCGAATCTTATTTGGTAGTGTCAATTAAATACTTATATGGTAAATTTAATATACGACTTACTTATAGTTGTCTCTTACTCTTTGCATTTTGACACATTTGATATTGTATGGTTGTCTTTGTGTCCTAACAAAAAAAATTAAAGAAAACATATAAATTGCATCGAAAAAATAACAGGGCATGAACTAAACTAAGGAAATTCGAACTTGCGACCTATGTCTAGTCCCAAGGCTACCACCTTCAAGATTGAAGTGCAGCTAACAATGGAAGACACAAGTGTAGTTTATTACCACCATGCTAATTTAATTTGACCTTTCAATTCCCATCACCATTTCCTCTCATACGACGTCCCACAACCATTTCTCTTGACACCCACTCTTCATTCATTCTATATGCATTTCACTATGCAACCATCTCAGATTCTCACCAGCTTTTTCCCTCAATTAGTTTATCAATTCAGTATGACCCATGCCCGCCGTCCGAGGAGAGTTGCCAACGGTCTTGAGTTTCATCCTCGCAGTGGTGACAATTCATGGTATTATGTTTAGTCCCTTCGACTACAATATGGAAAAATCATAGTTGAGAATGAAGGTTTGTCTGATAAATGTGATGGTTTGGGTTCCGTGCCCCAGGAGCAATTTGTAACATACCCCTTTTTGTTGAAAAACATTTTATGTTCGAAACATTATGTTAACTTTTATTGTAAAGTTTAAAGTTTTATCTTGGATAAGTGTCCAAGGACGACTATAATTTGCGCAATATTTTATTATTAAATAGATTAAATAGGAGACAAACACCTAAGGAGACTGTTGAAAGAGTGTTTACTGACCCACTAGGTGGAATGGAATCTGGGGTAAAAGGCAATGGACAACTGGCTGCATCATGATGCAACTAACTATATGTTGGTATGGGACAACTCCCTTGAAATGTGGTCATAGTTCCCAAGAAGGTGGGATTGGAGCTTGAGGCTCATTTATTGAAAACTGACCATTAAAGACCTAGGAAAATCTTTAAAAGAGCCATTGAATTGTGAACTGAGGTTCATCACTTTTCCTGACGAGGAAATTTACCTTGGGGTTTTGCTATGCTTGCGCCCAAGAGATTCAATGAGGGGATATGCTGAGTTTTTTATCATGGAGTAAGTCTGCATGTTATACTACTAAGTGCAGAGTTATACTATTGAGTGCTGAAGCTATAGTATTGAGCGCTAAAGTTATACTACCGAGTGCTGAAGTTGAGTGCCTTGCTTCTACCGAGAATCTTCTACCTAGTGCTTCAATGAATAGGCTCGGGGGTCCAAAGGAGGCAAGTATCTTGACTGCTTCTTCTGCAGAAGGTTGGGAGGAACAAGCCTCCTTGGGTGTTTGTCCACCCTATCTACAGTTACAGGTTCTACTTGTCATTTCTTACCTAAGTAATTATCTTCTAAATTTTGAAATGTTAAGTTAAATATGTTGTAGGTTAAGTATTGATATTACCGAAGTAGAAATTTAGAAATTCTGACTTAATAATGATTTGATTGATTGTCGAATGAATATATGTTCTGATAGAATTAAATACTCTTTTTGCATTTTTCCACATACAGTTTCGTGTATCATACTCTAGTACATAAAGACAAAATTATGAATGATGAATTGATAGGCAGACTTCCAAATGATTAGATAAATTAATACTACTGTAATTTATTAATATTTATGATCAGTTATATACAGTATTACAAAATATATGTTTAGACTCAGGATTTATAAACAACTTTTCATATTCAATATTGAAATTGTTTTTCTGTTATACTGTATTTAGAAATTTATTTTAGCTCTGTACAAAGCTTAGGGTTTATCTGTTAGGTCATTTATTCCTTCACAACAATATAAGTGTTATAATATCAGTGTATTTATTTAAGTCAACATTCAAGAAATTATACCAGCTGCAAATAAACTAGTATGATTAAGCATTCCCTTATATTTCTATTTTGGCAGTAACAGATTAATTTAGGGTTTTATGTTTTCCATATTTTCATTCTAAGTCTTGCAACAGCTTCTATTCATTTCCCTTACAATAATTTATACAATTACTAACTTCCATTTTTCTTAGTTTCTAACAATTCATTTGGAGAAACAAGAACTGGTTAACTCGTATCATATTTTCAGAACCTTATAAACATAGTTTCAAACAGTTTTGTCAAACATTCTAAACACTTGACAGAAAACCCTAACACCTAACAATCGTTTCAATAACATACGATTTTTAATATCACATACATAATAGAGCTATTTCGAGGCATTTATAAACAAAATCTAGAATTGTGAAAATCACATTTGTTTTATGGTCAAATGACCAAGGGTTAATACCCTCTTGGCGAAAGTACTTTTGCAAATATTCAAACAAAAACAAGGCCGATACTAATCCCTTCATTAGGGTTTGAAAACAAAGAATTTAAAAAAACAATAATCTTTTGAACACCTCAGTGGCAGAACTAAATATCCATTATTTAGCATTCGTTACTCAAAACAACTACAAGTCTGAACAACTATCAGAATGAATGGCCAAGCCACTTGGGTTATTCTTTTAACTATTTAAAACTTCAAACTTAAACATCAAACAAGCAAAATTTTGAATTGCAGGCATTATCAACACTGAAACCTATTCTCTATTTTGGAAAACGAGATAGCCTGTGGCTCTTAGCGATTATCATGCCGTAATTACAAAACAAACCACGTTATAAGTTAAACACAGATTTTGCACCATCAATATATTTAGATTCGCAACACTGTTTTACCTTTAAAACCTCAGAGGGTTCAACCCTTAGTTCAATACATTTAAGCAAATGCTAAAACAAGACATGGCTAGGCCGGTTAACAAAACAAGCTGATGATTCATCCTTTGTGTTCAACATTACATTTAAAATTATTACGTTATGGCCAAAAATGATGCCACGGACCAAGCATCACACTCTCGACAAACAACATGCATAGTCAACACATGCCAGGAGAACCTGCAGGAAGGTGAACCATCGAGGCTTACTAGACGGGCTGAGTAAGCAACCTCCCATCGAGCATCCAACATTTTCAAACCTCCAATTGATGTCAACACCTGCCAAGGGAAACGTTGAGAGGTTAAAACTTAATTAAACAAGAAAATGTACAGGATTCCAAACTATAAACACTAGAAATGATTTTCTATTGGATTCAAACACATTACCTTTGCAGCGAAGACTCGAAGTTAGAACGCCGATAGCAATGAGGTCACAACCACCTACCAACCGCAACAGATAAATGATCAGACGCTATGAATTCACTCAAGACTTGAGACCAATGGCTCAAGTCTAAAATCTGAACATATCAGAAAACCTTGAGAACCCCTCTCTAAAAGCACAACAAATGCTACTATGTGAAATGACACTCAAACTCATTTAAAAACCTGAAATCATGAAGATTTGGCGGAAAATATCACCATCGAACCCAAGGAAGCAGTCCTCAGACGTTCATCCATCAAACCCTACAATTATGCAGACAGTTGGCCTCACTCCAAGCCTTGTATTACCAAATGAATGCAAAAGAGAAGTACCAACGATGAAGTAGTAAGTGTAGTTAGAGTTTAAGACCCAAACTCGAGACCGATCCAGATCAACAGAGGCGATCAAGCCAACTAATCCCACAAATTTTGAAGCATTGGTACGTGCAAACCTTCATTAATGACTATACCAATGCAGAGTCTAGCGTGGAGGCCGAATCATCAAGTTTCTCTCACAACCTGATCAGTTAACAACTTTTCGCACAAGACACTCACGTGAAACCTTTTACATGGACAACCAGCAGGACATTCCACCAAAAGAGTTGGATGGGAGCATAAATGATCAGTTAAAACACGTTAAACCTGCCATCGTAGGACTACGGTGCATTAAAGACCTGTCACCCTCCAACATCAATGCATGGCATGATTTGCATATAAACGTTACACAGTATCAAGGTTTATCTCCGCTATCACATAGTATGGTAGTTATGGTTTTGTATTACAATGTTTCATAACATTCCCATTGTATAGTTCACAAACACATAGTTAGTATATACATTGCATATTGTTTTTCATTTGACAATAGGTTGCATTTTATGTAGCATGTGGTTTCGTCACATAGGTTAGGAATCATTACAATGCACATAGCAACTTTATATTATTGCTACTCTATTCACATTGTTGCACTATAAATTATAAATAGTATGAACATAAATCAAGGAAACATTTCTAGTTCTACGATTTCACCATTTTGTATTAGTAACATTATTCTTATGGTGGATTCAATATATCAAAACCTCATTACGATAATAAAAGTCACCATATACTTTTATAGCCAAATACAAAACTATCTTAGAGACTTTATGACTTCTAACCCTTGCATGTAGTCAAAATTAAAAGATGACTCAAGTTTCTATGTTGAGAATCAACATAAAAGCCAAAACATTCACGTAATAAATAATCACGATATGTACTCTCGCAATGGATGATAATAGGATCTTCATAACAACTATACATTTGTAATCTAGTACTTGCTGAATAAAAACTGAAGATCCATACCATCAATAACTTTCATGCATAGAAGTACTTATAATCATCTTAGTGCATTGTCAGCTAGCTGAAACATATTTTGAATCACTTAAAGTACTTGAATTGTCGTAATAACTCTTACCTACGAATCTGTGAAAAGGAAACAGGTTCAAATGATTTAGCTAACATAGCTAAGTAAACCTTAGGGAACCCCGTAGGACCCCTTCATCAACATATCAAAAGCATATCTGTTAGCAATTATCACGAATACTGTCATTGCAGGAGAATTCAATACTATTTACAGATTTACAATTTAGTACAAATGAACTAATGTCATAATTTGTTTAAGAATTATGAAGTGTTATTATTGTTAGTATTTTATTAGTTAAGTGGTTTAACAAATGTTTTATTTCGTGATTTGCAATTTCAGCATTTAATGTTACGTTTAAAAATTTTAGATTTTTATGAAATTTGGGATGTTACTGTTAGTTTTTCAGAAATTTCAATCTCATCTAGGATCTTAATGGAGAGAATAACATATACAACATATCTACAACATATCAATCATGGACACAATAATTCAAGCACACAAGAGACACAAAGTTTCACTGGGGAAAACCAAGAAGGTGAAAACCCCGCAACTTCCTCAGAGATAGATACAGCAATGATACAACCAAAGTACAAGAGATAGTCTTCTCCTAGAAAATGATCCTCCTCCTCACAAGTGCCCCCACTTTCTAAGAGATATAGAGGTGAGTAATGAGTGATCAAATAGAGATCTCCCGATCTCTATTTATACTTGTCCTGTCATGCCCAATAAACTAATGGGGCCAACTTGTCTAGCTTAGCCTAATAAACCATGGTTAACTTAATCCGGGTCGACCCCACACTTGGTGGTCTAATAACCCATTTAGCCACATGACTCATACAGGGCCGACCCCATCAAGGTGGTCTAATAACCCATCAAGTATAAGTTACGACACTTACAATGTAAATGACAACACTTTCGTATAGAGGAATAATAACATCTCTATAGAAATACAAACACATCCGTATAGAGGAATAATAACATCTCTATAGGAATACAATACACATGGGTAAAATACATTCTGAAGTTACATATACATCAACACTCCCTCTAAAATAGGAAGGTATTTCTCGACACAGATCTGGTAGCACAAGTCTTCTTCTCTGGATCATCATCAGCGAATCGTCATCCTCGAATCATCGTCATCATCACTGCTGCTGCTATCTCAATCAATCTCTGAATCTACTCGTCATAGGAAGTTCTACAGAGGCAGTCATTTTTCATACTGGATGTAGGCCCACCACCTGCAAGTCTTCATCATCACTAGCCATACTGTGGAATTCCCAGGACTTATTACGTGCTTCAACAAAACCTAGCAAGAGCATCCCAGGACTGATGATGAGCACATTGCTCAACCTATCGGATCTCACAGGGAGCTATTACATGTGACCAAGCAAAACCTAGCAAGAAAATCGCAGGACTGATTACGTGCCAAGCACAACCTACAAGATCTCCTAGGGAGACATTATATGCTACCAAGCAAAACCTAGCAAGAGCATCTCAGGACTGATTACGTGCCCATCACAACCTGCAAGATCTCCCAGGGAGAAATTATATGCCATGGACAAAACCTAGCAAGAGCATTTGCCAGATCTCCCAGGGAGCTATTATATGCCAGTGACAAAACCTAGCAAGAGCATCTGCAAATATCTCAGGGCGCTATTATATGTCCCTCCAAGCAAAAAATCGAAAGAGCATTTGCCAGATCTCACAGGGAGCTATTATATGCCAGCGGCAAAACCTAGCAAGAGCATCTGCAAATCTCCCAGGGTGTTATTATATGCTTATCTGCACAACTTATCCACAGCCACAGAGTATCAACCTGATACTCACCATACATCATCCTAATGTACACATGATCATCCTGATCATCATCACTGCATTGTCCTGAAGCATGTCATCTGGAGCAACATCCTGAAGCTCGTCATCTATGATCATCCTGATCAAACAATGCATCCACCTGATGCATACCAAGTATCTACTTGATACACATCATCATACATGATCCACCTGATACATACACAGATACATGATCCACCTGATCATACAATGTATCCACCCGATATATATCAACATACATGATCTACCTGATCATACAACGTATCCACCTGATACATATACAGATACATGGTCCAAGCATCCAACATGATGCATATAAATATACATGATCTAACTGATCATAATAAGCATCCAACATGACGCATATACATATACATGATCCAACTGATCATAACTAGCATCCAACATGATGCATATACAGAGCAGTAATTGGAGCATCATCCTAATGCTCATCATCCACCGCTTACATCCACAGCCATGGGAAGGATCCTCCTCTCACCATGCTTGGAATGGCTCCAGAAAATGTGTCCATGACTTCTTCCTCGAAGTGTCATCAATCTGAAGAACACCAAGCCTCTCTTTGAAGTACTCAAACTTCACTCTGGAAAGTGGTTTTGTCAACACATCTCCAACCTGCTCATCCGTCGCAACATACAGGAGCTTCACTGCTCCTCACTGCACCATATCCCTGATATAGTGATATTTGATCTCAATGTGCTTTGACTTGTCGTGGAACACTGGGTTCTCAGATAGCTTCACACAACTCTAGTTGTCACAAAAGATACCAGTAGCCTCCAACGAGAGATCAAATAGCTCAAACAGTATCTTCCAGAGCCATACTTGCTCACAACTGGCCGAACATGCTGCAACATACTCTGCTTCAGCTGTACTCAGTGCGACGCAGGACTGATTCCTGCTAAACCAAGAGATCATACCTGATCCCATACTAAAGCAGCACCCAAAAGTGCTCTTCCTATCTGCAGCACTACCTGCCCAATCTGAATCAACATAACTTTGCAGGTTAAACTTTTGATTCACATCATACTTGAGCCCATAATCAACCGTACCCTTCAGGTACCTCAGAATATGCTTTACAACAACCAGGTGAATATCTCTCGGATCCATCAGGAACTGCCTCAATGTGTTCACTGCAAAGCAAATATATGGTCTCGTGTTCGTTAGGTACATAGAGGACCCAATCATCTGATGATACATTGTTACATCAACCAGATCAGATGAATCATCACACAGAAGCTTCAAGTTTGATGTTATAGGTGTAGCCATGGCCTTGCAGTCCATCATCCCGAACCTCTTTAGGATATCTATTGCATACTTCCCTTGTCCAAGAAATATTCCATCTGCACTCTGCCACACCTCCATACCAAGAAAGTAGTGCATCATACCCAAGTCCTTCATCTCGAACTCGACAGCAAGCTTCCTCTTCGTGTCGACAATCAATCTATCCTCACCTGTTACAAACAGGTCATCCACATATAATAGTAGTATTACTGGATTTCCTTCCTCAACCTTGTAGTAAAGGTTGGAATCCGCTTTACTCTTGGTAAAGCCCAAACTAGATAGGAAGCCATCTATCCTGCCATACCAAGTTCTGCACATATATGACTTCCCGTCATGTGTCTCAAAACCAAGTGGCTGCACCACATACACTTCCTCCTCGACTACACCATTCAAGAAAGCTGTCTTGACATCCATCTGGTGTATCTTCCATTTCATCACTGCAGCCAGAGCAAGTACTTATCTAATGGAAGTGTATCTGGCTATAGGTGTAGAAGTCTTCATACTCAATCCCTCTTTTTGGGAGAAGCCACGAGCTACAAACCTCACTTTGTATTTCTCTATGTTGCCATCTGCAACATGCTTGATCTTGTAGATCCATTTGGAAGTCACAACAGACTTCCCTTCAGGTCTTGGGACTACATCCCAAACATCATTCTTCATGATCGACGGATCATGGCATTCTTCCATTACTTCATCCCAAATCCTAGGAACTTCAATATATTCAATAGATATCTTTGTTGCTAGAACAAATGTTGTAGTCCTTCTTTTGTAGGTGATGGTATACGATCTTTCCTACAAAACTTGTTAAATTGCATGATTAGAAACATCTCATAGTTTTCCGAACAAATTCTTACACATGAAGAAATATGTCATACAGTCATGCAATTATTGTAGCTAATGCTTCAATACAACATTCATCCATATCCTGTAACTTTCTAGATGCCTTCCAATCTCTACCAAAAGATTGTTAAGAGTTTGCACTACTCCCAACATGTGAACAAAGAGGTTTCATTCTAGATAAGTAGCAATGGAATGTTGTATAGTGCCATAGGCCACTTACCCATTACATGCATATTAGTAGTATACTGTTCATTAAAGAAATTATTCTAATATGCCAAAATACACAGCCTAATTCTACGAACATCAGTATATACATCATTGAACAATATTATTTAAACAATCAAATATGCAAGAAATGATAATTCAAATACTTATCTTTGTTTGTTTGTTGGGTTAACTCCCTCTTAGTATTTGCTTCCTTTCTGCAACTCCATTTTGATGTGGATTGTGAGAAGTGGTCGGCTCCCTCTGAATATATGCATCCTTGTAGAAACTACTGGAGTGCGCTCCCTCTTGATCTTTGCTTCCTGGATTACCTGTCATTGAACTTATGTCCATCCTCGATCACTATCCATGCTTAAAAGTATCATTATTGTGATATCCTCAAGATATCATACATAATCATACATTTATTAGTAGAATCTGAATACTATTAGAAACACAATAATTTTAAACATGTAAAGGAATGATCATTTTAAACATAGATAATAAAAATTAGTATTCAATGTTTATATAGGACTCTTCTGGTTAGTCATATCATCAATTAAAGTAAGAAACATAATATGCCTAGACCCATGATTACTTAAACCTATAACTTTATGAGTAATCATAATCAATCTTGCAAAGTATACTTATATAAGATATCCTAACACAAGGTATGATTTTAACTTGATATAGGAAAAACATACCTGGATTAGCATGTTAGCTAGATATGTCTAACATACCCATATGATGTCTTCTTGTTCTCTTCAATGACTTGTGCTAGTAACCTGCATATCTCATAAGTTAACCATTATAGAACCAAGTTATACATACCTCATAAATAGATCTTCTATGTGATCCACGACAATGGATCAATCTTTGTCTTCATGTCACCATGGTCATATGTTCTTTAAACTAGAACATGATTTGTCTTTCTTGGTGTACCTTTCATGTTAGCGAACAACATCAACCTCATACAACATCACAATGCATTAGTACAATCATAAGTGTCAAAACCCTAATCAATGAAGATGTTCTATCATGCATTCATAATTTTATTAAGGTGATACAACAAGTCTAAATTTAATCAAGATTGTACTAACAGTAATAACATGAAGACAAACATACCATAAAATTAATCATGAACAAATCTTGAAACATACCTAGATAAGTCATACCTATCGAGATTGCTTGTAATCTTCTTATGTAAGGTCTTAGCCTCATCTCCCTCTGAAACAGGAACTTCTTCACTTATGCAGGTGACCAAACGATTCTCTTCTAGGATTAACCCAATCCACTTGATTTGCAGAAATTGGATCTGGAGCTCGATTAGGGTTTATCAGAGAAACCCTAAAAATTCAATCTTTTAATTTCAAACTTTTGAAAGGATAGAAAGATGTGCCTTGATGAGCTGATCAAGCTGGTATACTCAGAATTTGAAAAATGCATAGTTTCACCCCTCAAAATTGCCTTTCAAACTTTCGGATCTTCTAGAGAGGATCCCGAACTAGGGTTTGATAAAGCCCACCCTTATTCCCAACCCAAAGGTTCAATCCAAATATCTAAACTTCTATTTTTTTGAGGAGCTTCCATCCGTGGTCACAGACTTAAAATATTCCAACTTTTGCAGAAGCCCTAATTTTCCACTTTTCCGATCAAAGTCCCGAACTAGGGTTTGATCAAGCGTGACCTTCTACCCAACCAAAAAATTTGATCTTGGTCTTTAAATTTCAATTTTGATGAGTATCATTCAGCCTTGGTCTCTAATTACAAAAATTCCAAGTTTCTCTGAAACCCTAATTCCCGGAGCCATGAATGAAGGTGCTCAAAATCCAGTTATGTTTTGACAGAAATATGCACCTTATTGTTTCTAGTGTAACTCCAAAATTATGAATCCCCAGGGTCTGAACCTTCTACCTGTGGTATCCCGACCTGTCATCTTTCCAACCCCACAGGTCTGACCTCAATTGGATTCTCTCAGAGAGAGTTATGCTAATTGTCACAACATGACCTGTTTATGGGATAAAACAGGAGAGCAAACTTGTACGGAGTGCCATGTGTCCCTAGTTCACTTTCGGCCTCTGAACCTTTGGCTTGTGAAAGTACAGTCCATGCCCTACCTGTCAATTTTTACGAAATTTCATTTGGATCTTCCTAGCCAAAGGTATGACCTTTTTTCCTAGGTCACTTGTTTATGACTCAGATCTGGAAGAGGCAGAAACCCTAGATTGTACAGATCATAAAACACAAAGTACAATGAATTAAAAGTTGTACTTTAGACACAAGGTACATGGGGATCTTATATTCTACCTGTAAGAGTTTCAAATCTTGAAACCTTTCCCAAATGGATTTATATCGAAAGTGCTACGATGACTAGATTTTTCTATGTCAAGCCCTAGCATCCCAAGTGAAACAAGTGTCATACATGCCATACCATGCCTTCTTTCAAGCTAGCTCTGATACCATGTTAGTTTTTCATAAATTTCAATCTGATCTAGGATCTTAACTGAGAGAATAACATGTACAGCATATCTACAACATATCAATCTTGGACACAATAATGTAAGCACATAAGAGACACAGAGTTTAACCGAAGAAAACCAAGAAGGTGAAAAACCCCACAACTTCCTCAAAGCTAGATAGAGAAATGATACAACCAAAGTACAAGAGATAGTCTTCTCCTAGCAGATGATCCTCCTCCTCACAAGTGCGCCACTTTCTGAGAGAGATAGAAGTGAGTAATGAGTGATCAAGTAGAGATCTCCCGATCTCTATTTATACGTGTCCTATCCTGCCTAATAAACTAATGGGGCCGACTTGTCTAGCTTAGCCTAATAACCCATGGTTAACTTAATCCGGGTTGACCCCACTCTTGGTGGTCTAATAACCCATTTTACCATATGACTCATACAGGGCCGACCCCATCAAGGTGGTCTAATAACCCATCAAGTATAAGTTACGACACTTACAATATAAATGACGACACTTCCGTATAGAGGAATAAGAACATATCTATAGGAATACATTACACCATTCCTCAAAGTGTTCCTGAATGGCATCGGGGTTACGGAACCCAAACCATCAAATTTGTCAGACAAACCTTCGTAGTGAACTTTGAGTTTTCCATATTGCAGCCAAAGGGAAACATAATACCATGAATCGTCACTGCTGCCAGGATGAAATTCAAGACCACTGGTAACACTCCTTAGACGGTGGGCGTGGTTCATACTTAATTGATAAACTAATTGAGGGAAAATGGAGTGAGAATCTGAGATAGTTGCATATTGAAATGCAGATATAATGAATCTAGCTTGAAGGTGGTAGCCCGACGTCTCCGATTGTGAAATGCATACAGAATGAATCAAGCTTGAAGGTAGTCTCCCATTGTTAGCTGCACTTCAAGCTTGAAGGTGGTAGCCTTGGTACTAGACATAGGTCGCAGGTTCGAATCTTATCTTACTTAAAATCCAAAGAATTGCAAATCCTACAAAAGCACCTTTCTTAAACATCACAATACATGTAAACACCACAATACATTGTTTCTTAATAGTGGTGATATTGTGCTTTTGTACATATCTAAGAGTTTAATTAAAAATAATTATATCATATAATATGAAATTCTAACAATTAGTGAAGAGTGGATTCATCAATTAGTGATTGCTTTGTTTTATTGGTATGTGATTGATGATGTATAAAAATGAAAAAAAAAATCCTCTAACTTCATATATTTTAAGCAATAGCAAGAACTAAGCCTCAAATCATACCAATCGCACTAAATAGCATGTGCATTGCATGTGTGAATTAATAAAGATTCCAAACCTGGAAGCTGAGAATGTAGGAGAAAAATGATAGATACTCTAGTCTTGTAGCTACTCATTTAATAATCTTATTGTAACATGAAAGATTGATTTTGAAGGTTGATGTTATGGTAGAGTAGTTGAATGGAGTGGAAAGTTTGGAAATAATTCATGTATTTGTCTTCAGTCCTAGAGTAGAGCACCTTTAGACCATTTCTGTCTAGTAACAAATAAGTCATTTTCTAAGCACATAATAATCATAAAATGGTTCTAACCAAGAAGTGATATCCTCCTTACTTGCAACAAGTATGTGTATAAGTTAGTTGGTGACTTTGGTTGGTATGTCTCTATTCTAAATGAATATGGAGGCGTCCCTCATTATCTGCATGGTAAAGATGTGGAAAGGCATTTTGGAAAAGACTAAAAATTTGGTTCTATAAATATTCATGGAGATAGTAGGGCAAGCATCAAAAGATACCCAATTTATGGGAAAAGTGGAACTGCTGGCAAACAAGAAAGAGGATTTTAATCTTGTATTTGATCAGAAGCCTTGTAGAATCATGTATGTTCTTTCCCAAGGTCAACAATGACTAGTTATGACAACTTGAAAAGTGCAATATGAAGAGTTGAACTAGCATAAATTTATGGCAACATATTGTGGCGTGTATAACAATCATGTGGCAGCAAGGAATGACAGCAAATAGTCTCAGATCTGGAAGAAATTTTGAAGCTTTCCTTATATAGCACATTCACATGAATGAAGATCCTACACAAGCAAATATTAAAATTCCCACCAAGGTGTCACATGAAAGAGAAATATGTGCCAGTCATTAAATATGCTCTCCAAGCTAATAAAATACTCGCCAAGCTAAGGAGTATTACCACCAAGATAAATGTCCACCAAGAAAATGCCTACATGCCATGAGAAAATTCCAGTAGGCCATGAGAAAATGCCCACAAGCAATGGGAAATTCCTTCCATGCATAAGAAATGCTTTCCAGAAAAGAGGAAATTCCCACCAGGATGGTAAAAATTCTCACTACTCATGATGTAAATGTACACAATAGCCACCATTGATGAGGAAATTCCCTCCCAGCATGAGGAAATGTATACTAGGTAATGAAGAAATGACCACCACTCTTGAAGGGAAATCGAATTACAAAGAATGCATGCAAACATAAATCAAATTTGAAGTTAAATGTTGATGGGGTTCAACATTTTCCTAAGAGACTTGAATTCGTCTAGCATCATCATGCCCAAGTGGATTTCCAGTCTCATATATATGCTAATAACAGAACTGCAAATCCTGAAATTGTTACACATGAATGGGAAAGGACATATGATGCAACAATTACTAAAATAGAAAGGGAAGATATACTATTTGATCATAGTACTAGACATTGAGATCCATTCATACACTAATTTCAAGGGAATTTGTGGACTGAATTATGATAGAACTGGATTAGTTCTCAAGGGTAGATTGAAAATAGTCCAGTGCAACCTAGGTACATAAATGGGTTGCACCATTGAGAACATAATGGGAACAATACTAAATATCAAGAAGTAAGGAGAACAATCTCATTGGTAAAATTGGAAAATTTTTATCTAGACCTGATAGAACCCAAGATTCTTATGGCAACAGAGATCTTCAAGGGCCCTTGAAGGGACTGAGTTCAATCTCAAATGAGGTTAAGGGTAAGTTGGTTGTATCTTATTGATCACACATAAATATATTGGTGATACCTAAGCAAGCAATGGAAACTGAAGACAGAGTATAATTGGTCAGGAAATTCAAGGTTTCCAAGTATGCATGTAAGCCAGGGAGCATGTAACATGCCTTTTTTGTTGAAGAACATTTTATGTTGGAAACATTATGTTAGCTTTTATTGTAAAGTTTTTATGTTGGACAAGTGTCCAAGGATGACTGTAATTTGCACAATATTTTTATTATTTAACAAATAAAAGAGGAGACAAACACCTAAGGGGACTATTGAAAGAGTGGTTACTGACCCACTAGGTAAAATGGAATCTGGGGTAGAAGGCAATGGACAAGTGGCAGCATCATGATGCAACTAACTAGCTGTTGGTATGGGACAACTCCCTTAAAATGTGGTCATAATGCCCTAGAAGGTGGGACTGGAGCTTGAGGCTTATTTATTCCAAAACTGACCAGTAAAGACCTAGGCAGTCTATCTAATAGCCATCAAATTATGAACTGAGGTTCATCACTTTTCCTGACGAGGAAATTTACCTTGGGGTTTTTCTATGCTTGCACCGAAGAGATTTGATGAGGGGATTTGCTAAGTTTTTTATCATGTTGTGAGTCTGTCCAATACTGCTGAGTGCAAAAGTTATATTGCTGAGTGCAGAAGGCATATTTGAGTACAGAAGTTATACTACTGAGTGCAAAAGTTATACTATTTAGTGCCTTGCTTCTACACAGATTCCATCTACTTAGTGGTTCAGTAAGCAGGCTCAGGGGTTCATAGGAAGCCAGCAGTTTGGCTGCTTCTTCTGAAAAAGGTTGGGAGGAACATGCCTCCTTGGTTGTTTGTCGGCCTTATCTTCATTTCTAGGTTCTACTTGTCTTTCTAATTTTATGTAGTTTAAAATTTCTATCTGCTATAATTGATTTACTGTTTTCAAAGATATTATTGAACAAATGCATTTATTTTAGTTTCTGAGTCAATTAGGATTCTGTATAATACTGATTTTGAATGATGAATTGAGTAAAATGTTCTTTGCATTTTTCCCCATGCTAATGGATCTACATCGTACTTTAGTACAGAGAATAAATTAATGTAGATAGATTGATAGGCAGATTGCCAGGTGAATGAGAAGATCAACTCTGTTATATTTCGTTAGTTTTCCTACCATTAATATTCTGTATCAAATAACATAATCCTATGTTTTTCCCTTATCATTCTTTTCATTAGTTAAATGTTTCAGGTTCACTGTATTTCTTTCATCGGGATGTATTGAATTTAACAGCTGCAAAAACATTTACTTCCTAAGTATACAATACTGTTTTCCCTTACTGTTAGTAAGACTGTATATTTATCATGAAAATAAACAGTATTCATATCCAATTATTGAATTTATTTATGTTACACAATAATTTATAACAACTACAAAATTAAATAGTATCAATAAGTTTCCATTTATAATAGTACTATACATTTCTATTATGACAGTCATAGATTAAACTAGGGTTTTATGTTTCCATGTTTTCTTCTCAAATCTTACAATAGTTTCTACTCTATTCCTGTACAATAATTATTTCATTTTTAATTATAATTACTAACATTCGGAACATATTCTATAACAGTTCGTCAAAAGCTTTAAAGACTTGACAGAAACCTTAAACCTTTAACATTCATTTCACAAACTTTCATTTTGACAGAGCTAGCAAATATTTCTTTAAATAGTATGAAAGATTGGAATCACATTCGTTTTCTAGTCAAATGACCAAGGTTTAATACCCTCTCGTCGAAATCTCTTCACGAGTATTCAAAGAAAATAGATACAGACAATATTCCTTTTTCTTAGAATTGGAACTATTTATTTCAAAACTCAAACATAACATCAAATAACTATCAATCCAAGGGCTATTTCTTATTCATACATTTTACAGTTCTATACATCAATTTTTAGGGTAAAACTTATAGTTCGTAGTTTTGTGAAGAAAACGAAAACAAATGAAGCATCAAGCCTTCGCTCATGACTATAAACCATTTACATCAAACATAGACGCAGAGCTTTTCTAACACAAGTTTTATTTCTACACTTTAAACATTTAAGTTATAGTTACGTTCTGAGGTCGAAACCCTAAAAGACCAAACTGAGAAAATTTATAAGTTTGAAGTTGTCAAAACATTTTCTTGAAACTCGACTGAGGAAAGAACTCACGTCGAAAGAGATTACATTGTCAACTTTTGGCACAATCGCTAAAAATTTGTTAAATATTAACCAGGTAAGCCGAAAGGTAGACTATCCTACAAACACTTAGCACAACACAGCACCATGTTGGACTCATCCCCAAAACCACAAGTATGGCTTAAAAACATCAACGATGGCCATTCTGCCAGGATCTAGCAACAAGTATTGATCGAGTTGCATCATCAACATACTATGCCAGGAGAACCTACGAAGGGTTATGCCACCGAGGCTTACTGATTGGAGCGAGCTATCGACTCCCATGGAGCTTTTAGCACTATAAAATCCAAGATGATGGTAATACTTGCCATAGAAATCATTACGAGGTTAAACACATTTCTAAAACAAGAAAGATGCACGAAGATCAAACTTTAAACATTGCAAATAATTATTCATTTGAGTCGAAACATTACCTTTGTTTGTGGGAGCCGAAGCTGGAACGCCTTTTGCATCAATTTTTCAATCCACTTAACAGCCGCAACAGAGAAAGCCTTCAAACTCCATGAATTCAACATTTATTCTCAGACAAGACTTCTAAATCTAAAGCCCTGGAAAAACCTCTATCAAAATGCATGGCGAAAGCCACAGGGCTATCAACACTCAAACTCCATTAAAATGCCTGAAACTATCAATATTATAACCAGAGATCCCACCATCGAACCTGAGCATTAAGTTTGCAAGCGAGTAGAGATCAAACCCTACAACTATGCGGCCTATAGGCCTCTCTCCAAGCCCAGACCCATCAAATGAATGCCAAGGAGTAATACGAAGCGCAAGTATCGCATGAGTAGTTAGGTCAAAAACCCAAACCTGAGGACATCACCTGATCGATGGAGCAGATCAAGCCAGCTAGGGTCACGAAACTCAAAGCACCGGTACATACAAGGTTCATTAATAACCCCATTAACGCTGAGGACCAACGCAGAGGAAGCTCATCGACTTTCTTTATTATAGCTCAACTTTTTCTTATAAGTATTCAGGTGGAATCCTCCACATGGAGATCCAATATGACATTCCACTGAAAGAGTGGATGGAAGCATTAAAAGTTTAGTGCAGACACGCTATTACCAAATCTCGAAGGACTGCAGGAACATTAAAGACTCGTCACCTCCATTAATGCAGCTCGGGCGCGAATCACACTGCATTAACATTACATGTTATCAAGGCTATCGTAGATATTGCAAAGTATTACAACCTAGAATTTGCAATACATTATAAACCATATCGTCACCATTGCATAGTTCACAATGCATATAGTAGTTTCTTTGATGCATAGGTCGCATGGTGTTTACATTATAAGTAATGTATGGTATTCACATTAGTCAAAACATTAATATAAATAACCTTTGGTAACTACGTATGTGAAACATATAGTATGTGCAATATATGGTAAGTGATTTAGAATTGGAAACCAATGCAATAGGCATTGTATTATTTTTGACATTTCCAAACCCACACATTGTCAATACAATAATACAATAATTAATAGTGATACTAAATGAAGAAACAATATTTGACAAATGCATAGTTAATAGATATAGGTTGCTTATGATTCTGACATTAGGTTAAAAATTATATAGAAAGAGGTCTCAATACATAGGTTTAAGACCATTACAATGCCCATAAGAAATGTTATGATCTTTCCTGAAAGTCTTAAATAGTATATCAAAGGATCAATCTACATTTACATAATTTCACCATTTCACATTAGAATTAGAATTCAATAATAGATGTGTCAAGTTGAAATAGTTTTACAATAATATTGGTACTTGAAATTTAAAAACTCATCTAACCCTTGCAGGTATCAGAATACAACGTAACCTAGGTTCCTTTGATGCAAAACAAAATAAATGTGGAAATGTCCATATATCAGAACAGGTAGTGATAACAGTGACTTCCGCAAATGGTATAAACAGTTAATATAACACTTGTAAGCTGAAAAAACAAACTGAAGGTCCATAACTTTAACATCATTCTTGTACAGAAAATACTTTCACTATCCTATTGCAATGAGGCTAACAGAAACAAATATTAAATTACTTGAAGCTCTTGAATTGACTTAATACCTTACCTACAAAATCTACTAAGAAACAGGTACAATGCTTTAGCTATCAAGCTAAGCAAACCTCAGGGCACCCCTTAGCAACCCCTTCATCAACATTCAAACATAGATGTTAGTATTTATCACAAGAACTATATCGCATAGGAAATTAAATACTGCTTATAGAATTACATTTTTATTTCAGGAGAACTGCTGACTTATTATGTTTAAGAATTACAATTTGTCAATTGTGATAAACCACTTTTAGTTAAGTAGTTAACAAACATTTATTTCCACAATTAGCATTCTTAGTAATTAATGCTACTTCAAATTTTTTTAATTTTTTGTGAAATTTTGGGGATGTTACAGAGCAAAAACTTGGAAGACAAAGTATCCAAAGAGGAATTAGTGGAATTCAAGAATCCTAAGCCTACACTTGAAAGATTTATTGATGGTGATATTAGCAGTCAAGATAATAAACAAGAATTTTATGCACTCATGGACACTCTGAAACGGGAAGAATATTTTAGGACTAGATGAGATCATGTGCTATAGAGTGATCTACTACCCATTGCAAAGAATAAAATCCATGTAATCAAGGAAATTTCATATTGTAATAATATGAGGAGAACAAATCACATTACATACATTGAGATAGAGGAATCAATGGAGTTAGCCCTATGTTGTAACTCAATTGCTCTAGGATCTAGAAATCATTTAGAGACAAATGGCTGTAGTAAAATGTCTTATGTAGCTAGGCAGTGTTCTGTTGCAGGTTTACAAGTAGATGGAGAGAAACAAGAGAAATGAATGCTTTTGAGGTTGGATTCTTGGTAAAAGCAACTAGAAGTTGTAAATATTGATCTTAAACCTGAATTTTTACCTTCAGATACTACAAACAATAAGAACTTGGAACATTTGGATAGGATTCAGGTACACATATTAGCTTCAGAAGCTAAGAATGATAGTGGAAAATTTGAACATGATATGTTGAGTAAGGTTTTACAAGAAGACCAAGAAAAATTTCTCAGAAAGCCTAGCTTTTGGAAAGGATTCAAAACTTGATACTTCTCTCAGACTTCAGCCTGATGCCTTGTCAGCTAGCATAAGATGAACCATGCATATATCTGTAAGAGTGTTTTAGTATCAGAGGAATCATTAGCTGAAAGGGAACTAAACCTCTCCATGGCACCTTCAGGAGGAGCTTGTGAATCATTTATTAATGTTTCTTCTGTTGATGCCCAAGATGATAAACATTTCATAGAGAAACCTTCAGATTTCCTTTTGGAAACAGACCCTTCCTTGCAAAGTGATAGCTAGTTAGATAATACTGTGATTGATGACAATGTGGATATGTTTGATAAAATTGAGTCTTCTATTGATTGTAAGCAAGATAAGGAACCTGCAAAAGATCATTTTGAAGCAACTGATGGTACTAGTTACAAGGGAAACTTGAGTGGTCCTGAAACAACTTATGAAAATCCTAATCTTGTGCCAAAATAGTTCCCCATATTCTCTATCCAGGGATCTACATCTTATCAAAACTGTCAATGAGGACAACATTGTTGATGATGCAAATGTTGCAACTATCTGTCTCGTTGATGCTTGTGTGGAGGTTATTAACACCAAGAGGGAAAATCCTAGAAGCCCCAAGCTTTGATTGGACAAGCAATCGACGGAAGATGCCACAGAAATTTCCTTTGGCGATGACTATGAGTTTGATGTTTATGATGATGAATATGAACTTGTTTTGAATATTGACAATATTTTGAATATTGAAAAGGAGATTGTTGAACAGATGAAAATGAGCATTTAGTTGAAGAAGGAGAATACAGAGAAATAAGGCTTCATAATTGGGTTAAAGAAGATACGGGAGAAGAACTGGAAGATGAACATGTTGATTATGATGATTCCGATGGTAGAGATGCTGATGATCTTGGCTTGGATCTGGATGATAGAGGGAAAGATGTGGAACATGAAAAAAACTGGGATGATGACCAACAGTCTGAAATGGAAGAAAAATATGACAGTGATAGTCATCATGAGGAACATGATTCACAATTTGATGAAGTTGTTCAAATCAGTCAAGCTGGGACGCAAGAAGGCACCAAATGTGAATTGGTGGAAGCTAAAACATATATTCAACATACTACTAGGAAGCATGAATATAAAGGTGATAGCAGTGCATCTCAAACAGCTGAAGTATTAGGCGAAGACATAAATTTGGAGGTTGAACTGAAATGCAACCAAGATCAAAATAAGGGAGTTGCTGCAAAGTCAAGGGAAGGGAGGTTCTTTTTACCATGGAAAAAATCGTCTGGATGGGATCAATTGCCTCCATCTTGGAGGATTTCCCACACCAAGATGGAGTTGGGTAATGGCCAAAGTGTGTAATGCCTGTCAATGTTAATGCACATCAATGTTAATGTGATTTGAGCTTTGAGAGAGCAAAATTGGGAAATGGGAGAAGTGTGTAAGGCCCGTCGACTTTGCAAACTCAATCATGTAAATTATTCAAACACAATCAAACTTGCAGAGGTGTGAACATTTTACCAAATATATTGTAGGTTTTAGGGTATCTCCTCTTCTCCTTTGTTCTTGTCGATTTCCCACGCCAAAAGAGGATTTCCCACTTTCCCACGCAAGAAAAGGATTGCACGTGGAGGATTTCCCATGCGAAGATTTTGGGATGGAGAATGTTGGTGTTTTTGGGAAGGAGAATGCTATCAAGCTTTAGATGAAAGGGGAGGGTCGCAATGGTCCAAACTTACCATGACCATTCGACATCTTCGAAACCCTTGCAAACAATAATCACCCATGCTCCAACTCGCTGCTCCAAATATAACCACTCGCCCTGCCATAGAACAAAACAGGGTTAACACCATTCCATCATGAATACAAATGAATAAACGAATCAAAACGAAATTTATGGACATATCAGCTGGATTGAACAAACCACTTACCAGGTTGTTGTTCCATGAGCGTCACGCATTCCTTATAACCACCATAACCATCAGGGCATGCATAAGTTATGCTCATGGCACATGCCCCATGACCACGAGCATTAAACCACTACAAGAGCTCTACCTCCACCCAAAACTCAAAACAAGTACGAAATGACAAATGAACAAGCCTGCAAGTAAAGAAATCGTGGAGTTTTGCCACACTAGCACCTATAACCACCATAACGATCAAGGCATTCTTGAGCTATGCTCATGGCGCAGACCCCATGACCACGGCCAACGTTAAACCACTACAGGAGCTCTGCCTCCTCCCAAAACTCAAAACAATGAAATGACAAATGAACAAGCGCCCAAGCAACCAAATTGTGGAGTTTCGACGGCCTCGCTAGGTACATTTCGATTTTAGGTTTTAGTCCAATTTTTCCAAGTGTTTAAATTTTTGCACCCACCTCATATAGTGACTGCGTCTTTTTTCGCTTATATCCACAGGCTGTCAGATATCCAACTGCCACTTATATCAATTTATTTTTTTCATCTTCATAACTGTGAAGGTGAATTCCAATGGCACAGACCTTTTCTTCGGATGTCGTCGGATGTTGTCGTTGGATTTTGGCCTCAAATCTTTTAGTGAGGTCACGATGGGTCGAAGAGTTGTTACAAAAATATATTCATTCCCCTTTATCAAAACAAATATTTTTGGTAAAAATGCAACACTGGTAAAAACGCAACACTATCGTTGAAATAGATATTTGGTTCAATATGACCCATCTTTGGAATACAATGTATATATTTTTTAATTATTTTTTATTATTAATATTAGACATCAAAATTTAAAATAAAATACTAACATGATCATAACTACCAAAAAATATTATATTACTTTCTTACTTTATTATTAATATTAAGTATCAAAATTAAAAATAAAATACTAATATATACATAGCTACTCACAAAATATTGATTGGTTATTATTTAATTTAATTTATTATCATAGCTACTCACAAACTATTATTGATTGGTTATTATTTAATTTAATCTATTATTATTATTTGGAAACAATTAAATAATTTACTATTAATTTTTATTAGAAAGCAATTTTTTTTGAATTATTTTAACTTTATTTGTATTATATATCTATTCGAAGTTACTTATTAATTTAAATTAATATAAATATAATTTTTAATTTAGGTTACATCATATTTATTTTAATTATAGTTATAATTATATTGATTTTTTACATTTTTATTATTTTAAATTTAAATTAATATTAATACATTTTTAAATTTAGTTTAATTATATTTAGTTTAATTATATTTATCTTAATTATAATTTGAGTTTTTTAAGAAACTCCTATTCCCCTTAGTTATTTCTAAATATTAACTCTTAGATTTCTTAGATTTATGTATGTAGTTTATTTATTCTATGTTTTGATTTTTAAGTAATTTTGGTCGATAATTTTTTTTAGTAGAATTCAAATTTCTGTGTTTATAGAATATTTAAACTACACCTTTATGTATTAGAATAGCTTTTCTCAAACATTTCTTCTTAATAGTATAATACTGAGATTAAACTCACCTAAACCAAACACAATTTGAAATGAAAACACCATTACTAATGCTTAAATAAGGTTATTAAGACTAAGCTGAAATAATCAATAAAAATTTTGGATCATTCGAAGTGAATCACATACCTTATAACTCTAGTTAACCTATCCTCTACATGTAAAAAAAATCAAACCTCATAAGCTCTCATTTCTTTAGGTACTCCCATGAAAAAATCACACTTTATCCACTAATACAAATTCACTCTTACTGTGTGCTAACCAAATATATTAATACCCTAAAGAAATCAAAATTTTTAAAATATAATGTAACCAAATAAATTAATAACCTCGAGAAATCAAATTTCTTAAAATATAACGAAATATATTAATAACCTAAACAAATAAAATTTCTTAAAATATAATGTATTGATTACATATAAACATAAACGATATACAATAACACAGAGAAATCAAATTTCTTAAAATAAAATAAACATAAACGATATACACTAAACATAAATCAAATTTCTTAAAACATAATAAACATAAACGATATACACTAACATAAATTAAATGAGTAAACCTGCTTTACTCTGGTAAATTTACCGAATCATGTAAACCCTTTTTTAATTGAGGATCTTACATCGAATTCATCTATTTGTGTAGCGAGGCCATATTATTCTATTCATCCTTAGAGCCATTACCTTAAATACGTTGCCCATCACTCTCAATTTTTTTAATCGAACGAATGTCTTTCAACAAAACCAGGGATGGCGATTCCTGTTGAGTCGATAGATTACTTATTGGCCAAGGCACGCTCTTCAAAAGGTGGTACTGTGCTCCTGCACGACTCTATAATTTATTCAGAGTATGTCGGTGATTTGTAGCCTTATAATTATGCAGGCCTTGCGCTTGTAGACTCGGAGATATAAAAGTTGTAGCAGTATGAATAGAGAATCTCTCATGTGGTAGCTGAATTAACTGGTTCTTGGTGGGGTCTGGATCAATTGAACGCCCATTATTTTGATACTGTACTTGTTCACGTTTTAAATCCAACACTCTTTACCAAATAATTAGTGGCCACTCCATTGAAGGTGTTATTAGGTTGTAGGTATTTGGCAGGAATGAAGATCAAGCACAGCTGGGAGGTGAACAATATTCAGTCTGCTACATGTCATTTAATGTAGTTGTAGCAAGCCTGTTGACCCTTGGATCTCAAGCTTTTTGTTGACTGTTAGATGGTCAACACAGATGCTGCAGCTGCATTAAATATTCAGCCTGCTGCAGGTCATTTAATGCAGCTGTAGCAGGCCTGTTGACTGTTAGATCTCAAGCTTTCTGTTGGCAATTGGATAGTCAACAAAGCTGCTGCAGCTGCATTAAATAGAAAAGGTAAAACTAGATAACAGGATGACGGTGACAACACACTGTGTACAATGGGATCTGCTATTTGTGGCAGTTGTGTTGCAACACGAGCTTCTTGTTTTTTCAATTTAGGAATAGGAATCCTTCACAGGATGGTTCTATAACTTAGGTTAGCTTCAAAAGCACTACAGAATGGAATAATGTTAGTTATATTGAAGATGTTGTTATCAGGTTTGTATGAAGATGAGGATTATTTTAGATGTATTTTTGGAGTTAGTTTTAATTCTCTTTTAATTGACTTAATTTTCTTTTGGATATCTCTCTCAACATGTGATTTGTAAAAATTAAATAAATAACCTATAATGACTTAATCTCCACCATTACAAATTGCTAAACCATTACAAACTACATTGTTACAATGTTTATATTAGAAAGACAGACCTTTTGGCAGGGTAGGATAAAAACAACCTAAAATATCTTGTTTTTCGGGTAGTTTTTTAATCAATTCCTGTCGAAATCTCAGCGGGTTGAAATCACAATTTAAGCAATTGTTCATTCACCAGATTCAAATTCCGATTACTCTTAACATTTTGGTTGTTCCTTATACTGCTCCCCTCGCTAGTGAGTGAGAGGACAGATCCGAAACCAGAAATCTGGTGGGTGTAAAAGGTTTGACGCGGGTTTTTTTGGATGTCTCATGACTATGAAGGACATGAAAATTATATTTATTTAAACTTATTATATTTATTTAAATATAAGATTTAATGAATAATATTTGAAAATGAATAAGGTGTTTAATATATATTTTTAAAATATAATTGATTTCTTAAAAAAGTTTGAAAACATTGTATATATAAATTATATTATTAGTAACGATGCAAGGGATATAGTAAATTTGGTAGATAATTATTTTCATTAAAAATGGGTGAGTTTTATTCATCCAACATTTATTTTATTTTAAAGTGTATGTATATCACATTATAGGTTGCAACATAGATTTAAGTTCTTCGTACACAGAAAAGCCACATGATAATAATGGGCCTCATCACACATTAACATGATTTTGTCAATTTAACAATATAATTGACATCATACTTTTGAATGTTAAATAAAAAATTAAATCTCATTTTAACTTTGTCAATAGTCCTATCAACATCTCATATTGAGAGTCACATAACGTATCACACAATATAGGTTTTGCTTCCTCCACATAGTGTATAACATTGCTTCAGAATTAGAATTAGAATCTTAGTGATGCATGAAACAATACATGATTTGCTTTGCTTATAAGAGGGATAAATTTAGAATTTTAATCTTAGTGATGCATGAAATAATACATAATTTGCTTTGCTTATAAGAGTAATTCACTACTTTTAGGGTTATTGCATCATTGGAAATGGTCATTTCATTTACACGCTTATGATCTCATTGATTTCAGATTCAAGAGATTTTACAGAGATATTAGTGACCTTAAAAGAATATGCCACTAACTAAGAACAAAACATGGCATAATTCATCATACATAATAGAAATTGATTCAAAACAAACAAGAAGACCATCCACAACATTTAAACTTTTTACCATAATTTCCTTCTCATGAGTTCAAGGGGGTGGCACTCTTGAACCGATCCTGTTTTCATGGAGACCAATTTTAATAATGCTTTATGTTAGAAGTCAATATTTAATAGAGGTAAACATCCCCTCTAAACTCTTAAGGACATTCCAAGCTCATGACCATGTAGAACAACCAAATTTTCTTAGGCAATGATGATTTGAACAAACGTTTTCACTGAAAATCCCCTAATGAATTTAGGTTATAGTCATCATAAAGTGATGCCCTTAAAGAGACTATTCAATTCAAAAGAAAATCAATTGAAAACAAATATTTACAACCAATATCCAATTGAAACAAGGAAACAAGAATCCTACCTTGTAGTTCAATGTTCGAAGTAAATCCCATTGTTGAATCTTTAGTCCTGTTACATTCTTCAATATTTGAAAACAAGAATGAAATAGAAACAAACTTGATAATGCATGTAAATATAGAAAGATTTGACTGCAATTTAATGTATTAAGTAACCAAAATGAACTTAACACATAAATAGGATGAAAAAGGAACTTCTTTATATAAATATAGTTCAACAATACATAAGAATGATTTCACATTTTTTTTGTTGCAGTATTTTATGCCTGAGGATACCTCACAAAGATAATAATAATGTCACATTTTCCAATTATCAGTATAATAAACAATGATATTACAATGGAGAGAATTCAAATTATGCAGGATAATTCGAACCTCAGTTGGTCTAGCATAGGCATTATCACTCCTCAAGTGCTCCGGAAGACTCAAGTCAACTGAACCGAACCTAAACCCAGCTAACTGAAGTCACAAATAGTTAACAGACTAAGTAGGGCGCAATAGTTAGAGTGTCATGCAGGCCATTGAGAAAATGGTGCATGAGGCCAAAAACAGTGGCAGTTGGAGCTCTAACCTCCCACAAGATGGACTCCACTGGAACACTCAATAGGTTCCTATAAAATAGGGAACTGACTGAAGTGGTCCTAAAATGATGCCCGCAGGGCTTAGAAGGTGGTAGATGGATCATGGATGACATCATCAACAACTAGGAAAAATAAATAATACTAGGTAGGACAAGGATGGAGTATTGAAATATCCCAAAACCACCCCTTAATCCATATTTTGTATCGTGGGCCCTGGTTACTAAGACCAAAGGTCACCCATACAATCAAATAAATGATAAAAAATAAAGAACTATCCATGAACCAAGGAAATGGGGAAAAACCTCATGGGAAAAATACCCCCCCTAAAAGAACAACAGTAGGGAACTCAAAGAACCTTCATGCTAACCAGAGAAGGAAAAAAGTTTCCTCAGTGAAAGCATTTGGAAAAATATTGGCAAGTTGCTCCTCTATAGGATAGAAATGCATGTGTTAGATCTCGATCTGCTCCTCTAATGTGCCTCCCATTGTGTAGAAGTTGTATTTTCCAAAACAAGTCTTTCATGAACCCTTCTTGCTACTAGAGAGAATGGCTCATTGTGGTCCAAATCATGAACCTTTGAGTACCTTTTTTTAGACAACTGAGATTGTTTCTTGGTTTTAGATCCTCCATGCAAAGTGCTCCAAGATATTGTGGATCAAACCTTACCATCATGCAACACCTCTCTGAGAGAAGTGGATCTGCATGACATAGTCCAAGTTTTGAGTGATACTGATATCTGGTGTTTCTATGGTCAAATGGATCCCCAACTATGTTCCCATTAGCTACAAGGACTTTGTGAGCCCATATTGGCCTTGGCCATTGATTGAGGGCATGTGTTGGGTATGGATCTGGATCTGAATCTCCTTGAACTTTATTCTAACCATCAATATCTTGATCCTCATCTTCATTAGAAGAGGTATCACTCTGATCTTCATCAGATTCTGATGGGGTAGGCAGAGAGTATGGAAAAAATTTGAGAATTCATATTCCTTGGAGGCATGGTTTGAAAACCCTTTCGCTATAATCTTCCGAGTGGATATCTCTGGAATCTCTATTGTGTGAGGACCAAAGACGACTTTCTTCGATGAACCTGTGTGAGTCATCTAATATACAAAAAACAAATTTACCGACAAATAAGTCACAAATAGAACATTCTTGAACTTGCCATGCTCCATATGTATTGTTCCCTCCCCTTTAGCAAAGATCTGAGAGTTGTCTCCCATGTGAATAATCAGACCATCTTTGAGATCTAGATAATAAAATGTTTCTCTAGAGGCAACCATGTGGTTGGAGGCTCCTGAATCTATGAGTAGGGCTTGTGATTTTGAAAATCCATCCTTAAGTGCATGGAAACTCTCATGACCATAATACTCACTTCCAGAATCAGTCTCTCTTGCACCTTTCGGGAGGGCAATGTTGTGTTGTTCAAGAATCTTGGTCATCTTATATATCTTCTTCTGTATGCAAGATCTTTCTGGGTGGTTTCCTTTATTGCAATAGGAACACTTGGATTTCCCAAATCCATTATGTTTGTCCTTCTTAGAGCTGGATGATCCTTCTAATGGACTTGAATTGGCATTCTACTTGGGTTTAGATTGCCTCTTATCCTTGCCTTTGGGATTCCCCTTCCCATTCTCACTTTTTGCTTCTTCAACCATAAGAGCTTGATCTTTGGAGGCGTGCAATGCACCCATCTATACCAGCTTATCTTGTTCTTGGATGAGATATTCAGTGAAAACATATAAGGAGGGAATATTCCAACTAGGGATTGACATTCCCCCATAATAGAAGGTAGAGACAAATATAGAGAACTCAGGACATAGCTTGCTCAAAATGGATAGCACCAACTTCTCATCCTTCTTCTCAATGCCACACTGCTTTCATTTCATAGCCAGAGATTTTAATTTTGAAAAGAACTGTTGAATGGTCTCAAAACAACTTGGTTGTAGAGCAATCAACTAATTTTCTAGAATAAGTCCTCTTGTCTCATCTTATTTTCCGAAGAGGGTCTCTAAATTCAACCATAACTCTCTTGGAGTCTTCAATCCTTTGATGTGGAAGATTAGATATTTGGAAATATGAATACACATGAAACCAAATGCTTCATCCAATCTATTCAGATAATTGATTTTCTCCACAACTGATGTTGGTTTGGGATCCTTCCCCATTGTCACCCTGTATAGTGATGTGTGTCGCAATACCATCTACATATCATTTCTCCAATCAATATAATTGAAGGGTGTCAAGAACCTGGGTGAGAGAGGAGAGTTCGAATTTTCCATTACAACTGCTAGAGCAAATACAAGGTAAAATTGTTGCTACTGTAGAAAAACTGCTACAACTGCAGAAAACTGCTGCAACTGCAAAAAACTGTTGTAACTACTACAACTGTAGAAAACTGTTGTAACTGCTGCTGCACTAAAAAAATTTGAATCGCCTGAAAAAAACTCTCAATAAGGAGGTAGAATACTACTGAGCATAGCTTTAGGACAGTAGGCACTTTTATCCGGATCCTTGACACCTCGCTAGACCTCATTGGATTTCTCCAATGAATTCAATGCAATGGAACGAGGATTTGCTATGGAAATTCATAGACTTCTGGTACACTACCAAAAGTAGCTCCTCAACCTATTCACTCAAATGGATCTAATACCATGTGAAATTCTATCTCACAACAGATCTAAAGAGATGAGGACACCTTACAAAGAAAGAATGAGCAAAAAATTTGAAGAAGAGTGAAAACTGCAGTAAAAAAGAGTAGAAGAATAATAATGCAGCAAAGATCAGATAGGAATAGAATAATGTCACATGTTCAAATTATCAGTATAATAAACAATGATGTTACAATGGAGAGAATTGGAATCATGCAGGAGAATTCAAACCTCGGTTGTTTTAGAATAGGGATTATCACCACTAGAGTGCTCCGGAAGACTCAAATCAACTGAACTAAACATAAACTCAGCCACGAGGGGGTGATTTGGTAGGAAATATCCTATCACATCCATTCATATTGGGGAATAAACTATGATATGGAAATGATAAAATATATTTCTTTGTATTAAGGGGCCAGGGGTCTTAATTTTGTTATATGGAAATACAATATTTAGGGTATGTCTTATTACATTTCATGTAGAAGCGGTGTAGGGGAGGGAGAGGGAAAATCACGGGACAAGGGCACAAGGTATTGAGTTTGATGGACAAGGGATACTCAATCAACATGTATGACAGTTGATGCTAGTGCTCTATTGAATGGTTTTCATGTTTCTCATGTGCTTGGTTGGTTGATGGATCTTCAAATTATTAATGGAATTGAGGTAATGAAGGATTAGGATTTCTATGTTTTATGTGATTTTTATCAATTGGAAGTGTAGTATAGGTGCATATTTCATGTCTAGAAATCATGTGTTTTTTTATTCCTTTCAATGTAGCTTTCCTTGTTGAGTCAATTTGTATTTTTTTTAACTAGAAATTTCCTTTTGTGTGATCTCTAAAATCAGACCATTTAGTAGAGAGCATCTCGGTTTGTGGATTGCGAGCTTGTCCCTTTCTAATATTACTAAATAAATCCTCATGCAATCCTTGGTTGACCCCATTTTCCCATTGTATAAAACACTAGTCTCTTATTCCTTTGGGACTCCTATATTTTACAAAAAATAAAACACTTTGTTTTTCTAAATTTACTCTTCATTTTCACCATGTACTCCATTTTTAAACTCTAGTAATCCTACCCTAGGGACTCCACCTTTGATCTAGAGAAGAGATAGCATGAAGGGACAAAAAAGGTGAGGCATGGTGACAATGGCCTCCCTCTTAGTTGTCCATAAGATTGATTTTAGGAATTCAATCTTAATATGTTAGTTTGTGTTCTTACATGGAAGAGCAAGCATCTCTATGATGATGGATATATTCTTAATGGTAGAAAAATTAGTGAAGGAGGTTGAAAGATACAACTATTGGGTAGGAAAAAATGGCTTATATGATCATCTACTTATTCTTATACAACTAGAAAAGGAGGATAGAAAACCTTCATTTCATTTTAAATATAGTTTAATGGATTTTAATTTATTAAGATTATAAAAACATCACCTCTCTATGGCTATACATGTATACATGGTATAAAATTGATAGATTGGTAGGCTATGGTGTGAAACATCTGCAATTCTCATATTTTCTAAGCATTGTGTTGCCTATTGGACTATGAGTTTTTTACGTTATTTGTTACATTGATCGCTTGAATGGATTTCCTTTTATGCATTTTTTCTTCACCATTACTATTTTGTTCGGTCTTCTACTATCCAATGCTATGAATTAATCAGTCTCCCATGCAATCCCAATGGGATCATTATCAACATGTTATACTATGATTTTATTTAGCATCCTTTTGATTAAACTAAGATGCGTTAGGGCTCCTATTTGTTACAACTTGATAATATGATATAAATGGGGTGTTAAAAATGGGTTGATAAGAATGGATACCTACAATATCTAGTGAAACTAGGGGTTTTCTTAATTGGAAAGGTATGTTGGGAGGGGGGTTCAATAATACAATTTTAGGAGGCATTTTCCAATATTTAGTGAAATTAGGGATATTCTTTAATATCATGCGAACGATCATGATATGTAACAAGTTCACTGAGTGAACCCCCCGTGAACTTAGCTAACTAAAGTCACAATAAATTAATTGACTAAGGGGGGTGCAATAGTGAGTCTTTCATGCATGGTAGTCAAAAAAGGGTGCATGAGGCCACAATCAGTTGCATCCGGAGCTCTAACCCCCCACCACAGGGACTTCACTCAATGACTGCCTACCATAGCACATTTGTTCATGGCATATGAAACAATACCCCTAATTTCAAAAAATATTGGAAAAAACTTCCCAAAATCAATTTTTTAACCCCCTACCAAAATGCCTTCCCAATTTAAAAAAATCCCTATTTTCCCTATATATTTTATGTATCCATTTTTTCATTTACATTTTTTATACCCCTTTATATATCTACCTAGTATAGTTCCATGATACCGTGGGCTTGACTAAACCTCCCAAGGCATGTAATAGGCACGAGTGGTTGGGTATTCAATCCCCCAAGGCCTATCGAGGGCCTATAATAGGCCCTGGAAGAGTAGAGCCTCCCAAGGCACCATGGGGGCTTATTGTATACAAACAAGTGAATATGGGATAAGTAAAACACAACAATTTAGATATGTCTCATATGTGGACCTCTACAACTGCAAGACACTAATTATCGTCCCAAAAATTTCTAAAGCTCTTAAATCCTTCATTGGAATCCAAGAAGGCACGGAAGAGTACGGAAAATCGATCTAGCAAAGCCATATGAGATTTGGTGAGTGCACCCAATTAGTTAATATGCTTTCTACAAAATATTGGTTATGATAATTTACTATTGATATCTACTGTACATTATTTTATCATGTTATTACTGTACATGGCATTTGATGATTCTCGAGGACCAATTGGAATTTTGCTATAAATTGAAAAATTATCATAACAAAGGACACACAGTCATGCTGGGTAGGGATGCAGTCACATACTGCAGAGCCACACAGGCATACTTTGCACAGTCATGCTTGAAAAAACATAGTCCACCCATAAAGTGAAACTCACTGTCACGATGGGGAAGACCCCATAGTCCACACAAGAAAACAAGCTCATCGTCATCTCATGGTCACATTAGGGAAGGACCCACAGTCCACCTGAGAAAATAGATAGGGTATCAAAACATTAATAAACATAACCTATGGACCAAGTAAGATGCACGTAATATAAAGGATCATGAGTCAACCAAGGGGGGCACAACAAAACAAACCACAAACCCATAAGGTCAAGGTGAACTCACAATGAACTATATAAGGTGGACAAGCAACTTCTTTATAGGACCAACAAGACCAATAATATTTTCTCTCTCTCAAGGTTAACTGTTTTATATGCTTTTTCATGACTGTATAATATTCATTAGTTATAGAAAGTAGAACCCATGTAGAACCAAATACACAACTTATACAAGGAAGAGAAGTTAAATCCATAAAAAGTAGTTAGCTTGGAAACTGCAACTATAACTGAAATACATAAATAGGCATCAAAGCAACTGCAAAACATCTCAAACATACATAAACCATGACAAACGATGACAAAATAGTACTACAAACAAAATAGTATCGTTTTAACTGGACAAGATAAGTTTAAAGCATAATTTTCATCTCTTTTAACTTTAACACTCCCTAATGTTAAAGTTGAAAATCATACAAAGACAATAAATAATAGTAGTAGTATGTCTAACTCAAACTACAAATAAAAGTAATATGATAACTGACTATTAGAGTTGAAACCTTCCTTATACTCATCTTAGCACACCCAAACAGTGCAACAAAGATATCAGTCAACACAAGTTCGAACGCATAGTTTTCATCTCTTTCGACTTTAACACTCCCAAAGGTCCACATTCGGGATTATTAAAGTAAAAAAATATGAAAACTATGCTTTGAACTTATCTTTTCTCACTCTTGTCTAGTTACAGTTGAAAAGCATAGAAAGACAATAAATAACATCAGTAGTAAATCTACTTCGTGTCTAACTCAAAGTACAAAGAAAACAAATAATATAACCCACTAGGAGAGTTGAAACATCGTTGAAATGTTCCTTATACTCAGCAATATTTTTTTAGATCAGATCTTGTCTATTAAGAGGCAAGTCACTACAAGCAATATTTTTTTAGATCAGATCTGGTCTATTAAGAGGCAAGTCACTACAGGATCGAAGAACCACCAAAGGAGATACCCAAAAGAGAATAAATTCAGTTACATAGTTGACAAGCAAGGAATCCCTAATTACTGGAGCAGTAGAGAAAGGAATCCTCATGGCTTAAGCAGGTTTAAGTGGACTAAGATCTTTGTTGCACTATCTGAGTGTTTGGGTCTGCTTAAAGTGAACCGTAAGGAAACCCCAATTACTGGAGCAGCAGACCCAAAAGCAACAATCCATAAAATATCAGGTAATGATGAAATTTCACACACAAAACGTGCACAAACCAGATCTATGTTTGTATCCCATACAAATCCCATGAATTTCTTACAACTTAACAAACTCAAATAGTGCAATAGAGATATTACACCACTCATGTATGAAACTAGGGGGTGTCGCTGACAGACCAATATCATATCATGTCCGTTCATATTGGGGGCTTAATAATTATAAAAAAAACATTATATTGGGAAAGTTATAAATCAATGTAATATTGTTATATGTTTGACAAATTCATATAATTTGGCGCAAATTCAAACAAATAACAATATTACATTGAATTATAACTTTCACAAACAATTTGCATTCACATCAATATTTCGTCAAACACATTGGAAACAAATTGTTGTATTAAATAATCATGAAAACCAAAAAAATATATTTCCTATATATTAAGGGGCAAATGGGGTTTTTTATTTGATATAACAATACATAAATACTTTGGTGTATTTTTTATATGGGCGGGCTGAAAATATCTGCGAAATGGCATTGAGGCAAGGCTCGGGCTTACCGGAGTCGCAGGGAAATTGCGTTGCTTGAGGCTAGGGTTTTCTGGTGAAGAGGTAAGAGATGGAAAGGGCCAAGAAGATGAAGGTTTCGAACTCGTTATCAAACTGTTATATTCTCTCTCAAGGTATCACCAAGGTATATAGTCCATAGCTTATAAGTGTTCCAAACCACAGCAGTACATTTTATCATCACCGTATAAGGAAGGTCCATAGCACGTCCATACCCACTCCATACCACAATAGGTGCACAACAATGAGTTTTATAACAACAGATTTCCACACCTTAGCCATCTTTCGAATAAAAAACAACCACAATTTCCTAATGAGTTAAGATGCACTCCACACAAACATGACGAAATTAAAGAACAATTCCACTGGAAAATTTTAAGATCTGAAACCATAAACATCGAATGGACTATCAAGATTTAAAATTGAAAATTTATGTGATTTCTCAACTTTGTTGTCAACTGCTGAACTATTACCATCAACATTGTTTCCAATAATATCTGAAAATACATTTTTGCCAATTCGTGTACAGCATGAGACTGAAAAAGAGAGTGAAAATAAATACCTTTGCTTTTAGTAACCATACAAAACTTGGACTGTGCTATGTAGATTCCATGAGCTAATAACACATAGTCATCTAATAAGTTTTAAAAGCATAAGCAAAAATGAAGAAAAACTGCAAGGCATGCTAAATAACATGTAAATAATGAGCACATCAAAATTAAGTGTGAATTAAATTTGAGTATCCCACTACTTGTTTGATATTTTGGAAATGCATCTTCATACCTCAGGATTTACATGCATCTTCAACATAGAAACAAAATAGTATCGTTTTAACTAGACAAGATAAGTTTAAAGCATAATTTTCATCCCTTTCAACTTTAACACTCCCTAAGGTCCCTTTGTTAAAGTTGAAAATCATACAAAGACAATAAATAACAGCAGTAGTAAATCTAGCTCAAAAGCATACATAGACAATAAATAACATCAGTAGTAAATCTAACTCATGTCTAACTCAAAGTACAAAGAAAACAAATAATATAACCCACTAGGAGAGTTGAAAAGTAATTGAAACCTTCCTTATACTCAGCAATATTTTTTTAGATTAGATCTTGTCTATTAAGAGATAAGTCACTACAGGAACAAAGGACCACCAAAGGACATACCCAAGAGAGAATAAATTCTGTTACCTATTTGACAAGCAAGGAATCCCTAATTACTGGAGCAACAGAGCAAGGAATGCCCATGGATTAAGTAGGTTTAAGTGGACTAAGATCTTTGTTTCACTATATGATTGTTTGGGTCTGCTTAAATTGAACCATAAGGAAATCCCAATTACTAGAGCAGCAGAACCAGAAACAACAATCCATAAAATATCAGGTAATGATGAAATTGCACACACAAAACGTGCACAAACCAGATCTCCATTTGCAGCCCATACAAATCCCATGGCTTTCTTACAACTTAGCACACTCAAATAGTGCAACAGAGATATTACACCACTCATGTATGAAACTCACAGGGGTGTCGCTGACGGACCAATACCATATCACATCCATTCATATTGGGGGATTAATAATTATAAAAAAAACGTTATATTGGGAAAGTTATAAATCGTTGTAATATTGTTAAATATGTTTGACAGAGTCATATAATTTGGGGAAAATTCAAACAAATAACAACATTACACTAATTTATATCTTTCACAAACAATTTGCATTCACATCAACATTTCATCAAACACATTGGAAACATATGGGGGTATTAAATAAACATGAAAACCCAAAAATTATATTGCCTATATATTAAGGAGCACAGATTGCGTTGTGGGTCAACAAAAGATTGTTGAGATATTGTAACTTCAAAGAATATTATATTTGTACTTTATTATTCCGGAGATGTTTCATTCCTCCTTGAAGATCTTATTCTATATCCAGAGACGTTTATTCCTCCGTCGGAATGTGGTAACTTGGGTTATTAGACTTCCCTAGTGGGGGTCGGCCCTGTATGTGTTATGTGGGTCAAAGGGTTATTAGACCACCCTAGAGGGGTCGGCCCAGTCAGCTGTAGTGGGGTATTTAACCCATTGGTTAAATACGAGCCTACATGTCTTGTTTAAAAGACAAGTCGGAGTAGTGTATAAATAGAGGAGGTGTATTCCTCATTTAACACACACACTCACTCACTTGAGAGAGGCACACTTGTGGAGGAGAGGTCTGCTATGGTGGAGGAGGAGATCATGTCTTTGGTTTTCATCTTTGTATATTGCTGGTCATCTATATTGAGGAAGCTTTGCTGGGTTTTCTACCCCATCAGGGTTTCCCAGGATAAATCTGTGTCTCTTGTGTTTATGCTATGCTTGTTGTTTCTTCAGTGATCCTGTATATGCTATTATTGTGAAATGGAATGTAATGCTTCTATTTTTTGTCTTAGCATATTAAATCTTAACATGGTATCAGAGATAACCTAAAGGAAGGCAAGGTATGGCACTTATGACACTTGCTTCTCTTGCGACAATTTGAAGGTTAGGGTTTTATATAGCAAACACTAGTCATCGTGGAACTTTAACTATAAATACATTTATGCGAAGGTTCAGAATCTGAAACCCTTACAGGTCGTAGATAACATCTCCAGGTATCTTGTGTCCAAAGGGCACCCTCTGATTCGTTGCACTTTGTAAGTTATGATCAGTACAAGTTAGGGTTTCGGCCTCTTCTAGATTTCAGTCAAAATCAGGTGACCTTGGCAAAAAGGTCATAACTTGGGCTAGGAAGATCCACATGAAATTTCGTAAAAAGGGACAGGTAGTACACAAACTGTACTATCTCACGAAAATGTTTTCAGAGGCCGAAGGTGAACCAGTGACACGTGGCACTCCGTACAAGTTCGATCTCCTATTTTATCCCATAAACAGGTCACGTTGCGACACTTGGCATAACTCTCTCTCAGAGAGTCCAATGGAGGTCAGACCTGTCAGGATGGAAATATAACAGGGCGTGATATCTCAAGAAAAGTTTTCAGAGGCCAAAGTTCAAACAGTGACAGGTGCACTCCGTACAAGTTCGCTCTCCTGTATTATCCCAAAACAGGTCACGTTGTGACATTTGGCATAACTCTCTCTCAGAGAATCCAATTGAGGTCAGACCTGTTGGGATGGAAATATGACAGATCAGGCTACCATAGAAAAAAATTTCAGACCCTGGGGAGCGAAAATTTCGGAGTTACAGCAGAAACAATCAGGTACATATTTCTGTCAAAACAAAATTATTTTTTGAGCACCTTCATTCATGGATTCCAAAATTTAGGGTTTCGAAGAAAGTTAGAATTTTTGGAATCAGAATCCACGGCTGAATGCTACTGAGGAAAATCAAAATTTAGAGACCAAGATCGAATTTTTTGGTTGGGTAGAAGACCGGGCTTGATCAAACCCCACGTCGGGATTTTGATCGGAAAGATGGAAAATTAGGGCTTCAGCAAAAGTTGGAATTTTTGAAGTCTTTAACCATGGCTCGAAGCTCCTCATAAAAATAAGAGTTTAGAGCCTTGGATCGACCCTTTTGATTGGACAGAAGGGTGGGCTTCATCAAACCCTAGTTCGGGTTCCTGTCGAGAAGATACAGAAGTTTCGAAGGCAATTTTGAGGGGTCAAATTTTGGAGATTTCAAAATTGAAGTATGCTAGCAAGACATATCCTTCCATCCATTCAGAAGTGTGAAAGTCAAAGATTGAATTTTTAGGGTTTCTCTAGCAAACCCTAATCAAGCTCCAGATCAAGTTTCAGGGGGAGTTAAGGCTAAGGCCTTACATAAGAATGTTGATGTATATGTAACTTCGGAATGTATTTCTCATATATGTATATTGTATTCCTATAGAGATGTTATTATTCCTCTATACGGAAGTGTCATCATTTATATTGTAAGTGTCGTAACTTATATTTGATGGGTTATTAGACCACCTTGTTTGGGGTCGGCCCTGTATAAGTCATGTGGGTCAAAGGGTTATTAGACCACCCTATTGGGGGTCGGCCATGTGGGTCAAAGGGTTATTAGACAACCCTATTGGGGGTCGGCCCAGTCAGTATTATGTTATGTGGTTAAGTTCGAGCCTACATGAGTTAGGTAAAAAGGCAAGTCAAGTCAAGTATAAATAGAGTGCGGGAGGCACTCTATTTACTCACTCACTTCTCACTCATGCACTCAAGGAGGAGTGGCGCACTGATGGAGGAGGAGGTTCTGCTGATACGTTATGTCTATCTCTCATGGTTGGTTGTATCATTGCTCTATCTATCTCTGAGGAAGTTATTGGGGTTTTTCACCTTTATGGTTTTCCCCAAGTAAATCTTGTGTCTCTTGTGTGCTTGCATTATTGTCTCCATGATTGATATACTGTAGATATGCTGTACATGTTGTTCTCTCAGTTAAGATCCTAGATCAGATTGAAGTAAATTCTGAAAATTTAACATGGTATCAAAGCTAGCCTGAAAGAAGGCATGATATGGCATGTATGACACTTGTTGCACTTACGATGCTAGGGCTTGATATAGCAAAAACCAGTCATTGTAGCACTTTCGCTATAAATCCGTTTTGGCGACGTTTTCGGATTTGAAATTGTTACTTGACGAAGCTAAGATCCACATGTATCTTGTGTCCAAAGGAAATTTTCTAATTCATCGTACTTTGTGATTTATGATCTGTACAATATAGGGTTTCTGCCTCTTCCAGATCTGAGTCTAAATCAGGTGACCTTGGGAAAAAGGTCATAACCTGGGCTAGGAAGATCCAAATGAAATTTCATAAAAAGTGACAGGTAGTACACAGACTGTACTATCTCAGAACACTTTTTCAGAGGCCGAAGATGAACCAGTGACATGTGCCACGTCGTACAAGTGCGCTCTCCTGTATTATCCCATAAAAAGGTCACGTTACGACACTTGGAATAACTCTCTCTCAGAGAGTCCAATTGAGGTCAGACCTGTCAGGATGGAAAGATAACAGGGTGAGCTATCTCAAGAAAAGTTTTCAGAGGCTAAAGTTCAAACAGTGACATGTGGCACGCTGTACAAGTTCGCACTCCTGTATTATCCCAAATCAGGTCACGTTGCGACATTTGGCATAACTCTCTCTCAGAAAATCCAATTGAGGTCAAACCTGTCAGGATGGAAAGGCAACAGGTCAGGATATCTTAGGAAATGTTTTTCAGACCTTGTGGATCAAAAAGTTTGGAGTTACACTAGAAACAATCAGGTACATATTTCTGTCAAAATAAAATTATTTTTGAGTACCTTCATTCATGGCTTTCGGAATTTAGGGCTTTGAAGAAAGTTGGAATTTTTGTAATCGAAGACCATGGCTGAATGCTACTCATGAAAATAAAAATTTAGAGACCAAAATCAGAATTTTTGGTTAGGCAGAAGGCCGGTTTTGATCAGACCCTAGTTCGGGACTTTGATCAGAAAAGTGGAAAATTAGGGCTTCTATAAAAATGGGAATTTTTGAAATCCGTGACCACAGCTGGAAGATCCTCAAAAAAATAGAAGCTTAGAGCTTCAGATCAAACCTTTTGATTGGGAAGAAGAGTGGGCTTCATCAAACCCCAGTTCAGGGTCACGTCCAATGAATCTGGAAGTTTCAAAGGCAAAATTGAGGAGTGAAACTTTACAGTTTGCAAATTCTGAATATACCAGTTTGATCAGCTCATCAAGGCGCATATTTCTATCCTTTCAGAAGTTTGAAATTAAAAGTTTGAATTTTTGGGGTTGCTCTGACAAACCCATATCCAGCTCCAGGTCCAGTTCTTTCAAATCAAGTGGATTGGGTTAATCCTAGAAGAAGATGGATTGGGCACCTGCATAAGTGAAGAAGTTCCTGTTTCAGAGGGAGGTGAGGCTAAGGCCTTACATAAGAAGTTTACAAGCAATCTTGACAGGTATGACTCATCAAGGTATGTTTCGATATTTGTTCATGATTAAGTTTATGGTATGTTTGTCTTCATGTTATTACGGTTAGTACAATCTTGATTTTAGACCTGTCATATCACCTTAATAAAATTATGAATGCACAATAGAAAATATTCATTGATTAGGGTGTTGACACTTATGATTGTACTAATGCATTATGGTGTTGTATGAGGTTTATGTTGTCTGCTAACATAAAAGGTACACCAAGAAAGAACAAATCATGTTCTACTTCAAGAACATATGATCATGGTGACATGAAGACAAGGATTCGTCCATTGTCATGGATCACATAGAAGATCTACTTTCGAGGTATGTATAACTTTTTTCTACAATGGTTAACTTATGAGACATGTAGGTTACTAGCACAAGTCACTGAAGAGAACCAGAAGACATTATGCGGGTATGTTAGACATAAATAGTTAGCATATATCAAGCTAGAATCCTACTTTGTGTTAGGATCTTATACTGTTGTTGATAATGATTATTCATGAAGTCTTAGGTTTGAATAATCATGGTTGTATGCATATTATGTTTCTTACCATAATTGATGATATGACTAACCAGAAGAATCATGAAGGTATAGGTTTGAATAATCACAGGTTTTATGCATTTTATATCTCTTATCTTAATTGATGATTCAACTAACCCGAAGAGTCATAGGGTTGAGTAATTATAGGTTTAGATATGTTATGTTTCTTATGATTTGACTAACCATAAGAATCCTACATAAACCTTGAATAATAATGCTTACTATTTCTGTTTGAAATGATCATGACTATACATGCTTGAGATTATTGTGTTTTAATAGTATACTAATGAATGTATGATTTTATATGAGATCACAAGGATAACACAATCATGATACTAATAAGCATGCATAGGGACCAAGGATGAATATGAGTTCAAGAACAGGTAATCCAGGAAGCAAAGATCAAGAGGGAGTATACTCCAGTGGTTTATGCAAGGATGCAAATATTCAGAGGGAGTTGACCATCCCTCCACATTCCACAACAGAAAGGTGTAGAAGAAGCTACTGCAGATTAGGACTCCAGCACCTCCTGTGTAACATCCCCTTTTGTACCATATTTAATTGTAGTTTTAAATATTTGCAACTACTTCTGGTGAGGAGCTCAAGGCCAAGGCCCCACCAAAAGACCGTGTGAGCTATGTGGTAAATACATATCTGTAAGTTGTAAACTTGAGAGTTTGAGGGCAGCGGCACAACTAGGCGATGGCAACTAAATCCACTAAGGGGGATGATGAATAATGATAAAAGGTCGTCCCAATACTACGATCACTAGACATATTGTAAAGTAATTCATTCTTTTAGATACCTTTAGTGGTAAAGTCATGATCCTAGGATGAGAGTAGCAACTATGCATCGCATGCTAAGGGTTTAACTCCGACAAACCTAGATATTAGCATGAAGCTAAACTACGGTCATAAAAGACTAACTAATATCACGAGATATTAAATTGTGATATGAATGTAGGAATAATACTCTAAAAAAAAAAATCTCTAAATAATCAGAAGCTGGGGGTCTTTCTTTTTATAAACACCCGAGGATAGGGTAAAGGATAAATTTTATGATACACACTTGTCCTTATATAAAAGTATATTTTATTACCTTAAACAAATAATTGTATCTTATACATGGAACTTGTTCTACAAGGAAAAAGGAGTATAAAATATAGGATATAGAAAGAGGTATCTTAAATTATAAAATATTGCCCCTATATATATATATATAATGGGTGCAAGAGGGGACGACATGGTAGTAGAACCTTAAGTCGATTGTGGAAAAAGTATAATTTTATACATTAATATAACACCCTTGAATTAGAAAGATATTGTTTTACATATGAATATATCTAAGTAATTAAGTGGATAGATGACAATGCCACAACTAGTAGTGGACACATCATCTCCCTCGGGATTTCCCTTGATGGAGTGGAGCTAAATATAGACACCGGGATCGAACTCCGAATCCGGATTGGGGTGACATTTGTCACCGGAGATCCACTTTCGAGGCGGACTCCCCAAAGATAAGAAAAATATCAGAGTTATAAATCGGGGAAGAGTGGACTGGAAAAGGGGGAAAGAAAGAGGAGTTTCGCGAGTGTGGCGTTGGGATCAGCCATTCAATCTCTGCAATGAGGGATCTTGGTTGGCGATCTCTACAAGGAGAAAGTGATCTCGGCGATAAGGAGAGTGCGATTGAACAATCGCTGCGATAGGATTGAGTTCCTTGCAAGGGAGAGAAATCATATAACGATTGCAATGGAGATGTGTGTTGTGCATTGAGAGGTAAGTGATCTCTATGACGGAAGTTGGAGATGAAATTGCTGTATAAAGAGGTAAGCGACCTCTGCATACCTTATTTTAAATCGATCCCCAAAAAGTTAACCTTTCTTGATTCCATTGTTAGTTATTTCATTTTTGTTCAGTATTTGGAAAAGGCAAGCGACCCCAGAACTACGATTCTGAGTCGTAATCATATATATTTATATTTCTGTAATTTAAATTGCGTTGGAAATGGGAATCGATCCCCATGACATAATTCGGGGTTTTATTACATTATTCTGATGAAAATTCTTGACCTCTACCTACCACGAAATCGTGGAGTTTGTTAGCTGGCTGCACTGCTTGTTAACCTAATTTTTAGTATGAGACCTCTGTATTCTCTATTTGATCGTATTTTTCCTTTGATAGATCGTTAACCGGATCTTTGCAGATAGTTAAGGTTGTAATTCGATCTCTGCACACAGTGCATGCCGTAGCCATAACCTTGCCTCTAGCTTTCGTTTTAGATGGATAGCCTTCACTGCATAAGTGTATTTATATAATTTTTTATTCTTGAAAAACTATGGATGCATCGGTGGTAGCAATACGATCAGAGTCGATATAGCTGCTGTATGTAGTTTTATACCTTAACTGAAATCTAGATCGATCCTGATTGTATCCTTACCTTTATATGACTTTTGAGCAGAAAAGCAATCCTCAGCGTTGAGCTATGTATAGATAATTGTACACATTTTCTTCTGTTACAAATTGCCTCCTAGAGTTGTTTTGAAATAGAGTAAACACACGCGAAGGTGACCTGAGTATCTTCTAGCTGATAGATCTTTCACGCTTTAGAAATCTTGGTATTATTTTGGCAATATTTTTTCCCTGTAGATCATAGCATCGACTTAGGGAGACCGATAGGCTTATTACAGGAATCGGGGTATTCCTTTTCTGCACTATTAATGCGGATCTCTGTTAAGAGATCAGGGTATGGGTGTAAATTACTTTTGTTGTCTAAAAGTATGGTCTCAATGCGATCATTGTTGCCGGCTTAGTAAGTGATCTTTGTATGTAGTAATTGGGCCATTGGTTTTCTTTTATTATTTTCTGCTTGCACTATGTTAGCGCTAATTGAATTAAATGGTCTAAATATCTCACCATAGATTGACTCCGGTGAAACCTAGTTGGCGCCTTTTAATGAAATAGTTATTAATTCACCGTTATCAATCACCGTATAGCTGAGTTAGTGCCAGTTGGATATATTGCTAACACTACTATCCTTAAGATTGAACTATGTTCGAGTTTAGTTAAAAGCCGAACATCATGGTGAATCCTCAGCTTGTTATAACTGGAACCCCGTATCAAAATATTTGTATATATGTTCCACGATCGTAAGAAAGGGTTAGGTTGAGTGCCAGTTTTGGTTAATATTATTGTTTATGTGCTAGGCAAAATTCTATGCTTGTCATGGAATTTCTAGAAGGAACTATGTGGTAATTTGATCAACAATTGTATATTTGATGTGAGTATTGAAAGCCTGGAAAAAACCCTCTATGGGAGAGGCACCGAAAGGAGGAAATTAAATATTGCAACTACTAGTTGCGGGTTGTAAACTCTGTTTATTGATGAATAAAAAGATATGGCCCTCTTTGGTGGACGTAGCCCGTGAGACGGGTGAACCACGTAAATACTGTCCCTCTCATGTGTGCATTTATGATTGCTGGTTGTTTGTTCAAATGTTTATTTGGTAAAGGATATTTTTAAAAGATTAATTCCTCTTATTCATAAGATGACTATATAGATGTGTTGTGATTTAAATTCATGTATATTAGGTTTATTAGGCATGGCTTCAAGTTAATGATGTTAATAGTCGAATGTTAGCATAAGGACTAATATATTGGACGAGAGCCAGATAGTTATTTGATGGTAGTGGAATAATATGTTGATGTTGTACAATGAGAATAGGTTCCTTTATGTAGAGTCACTTCAAAGGTTATACAAAAGTTAGAATGATGTTGTATGGATGTAGAAAGAAATGATTGTGCATATTCCTTTCAAATCAATCCGCCATCTTTTTCCTTAAGGAAGAAATGTCGGATTATTGGTCCTTCCATAAAGAAAATCAGCGATGCTTTGAAAGCTGGAAAAGTTTGTTGAAATCACTAATAATGTAAGTAAACGATGCAATGAACTTATTTTATGTATCGCTGCAACATTTCCTGTCCTTTGCATTCTTAAGGAAATATGCATAGCAATTGGGTACTGGTTATTTTCCCTGGAAAAGGAAATCCTTGCGCCAAAAGAAATGTTGTTGTCTATGTTGATCTATCTCTAGAGGAGAAGCTGGAAAAATAGCAACATTGAGTTGCCGAATGTAACCCTTGACTTTGAATATTACAAGAAATGACCTGTCTTTGTGGACGTAGCCCAGGCGGGGTGAACCACCTATATCTTGTCTCGATCATGTGTGTTTAAATTTTGGCTTGTTGTTTTGTCAATTGGAATGTTGTATTTAGATGTATGGGATAAATTATAAATGCCATGAATTCTTCGGCCGGAAAATCTTGTTTAGTTTGATGTATGTAGTGGAAGAATAGGGAATCAGTAGAATATGTTACTTAGTGGAATGCTACAAAGTACTCCATGGAGTTTATTTATCTCTATTATGTGATGTGAATGGAATTTTTTTTTAAATTCACTAAAACCTAACATCATCGGATTGGGAGATGTTACATCCTGCAAGGAAGCGAAGACTCAGAGGGAGTCCACCCAACGAACAAACAAAGATAAGTATATGAATTGTCATTTCTTAAATAATACTATTCAATAACGTATATACTGATGTTCCTAGAATTAGGTTGTGTATTATGCATATTATAATAATTGCATTGATGAACAGTATACTACTAATATGCATGGGTAAGTGGCCTATGGCACTGTACAACATTCCATTGCTGCTTATCTAGAATGAAACCTCTTTGCTGACATGTTGGGAGTTGTGCACACTCTTAACAATGTTCTAGTAGAGATTGGAAGGCATCTAGAAAGTTACGGGATATGGATAAATGTTGTATTGAAGCATTGGCTAAGCTAATTGCATGACTGTATGACATATTTCATTATGTGTAAGAATTTGTTCTGAAAATTATGAGATGTTTCTAATCATGCAATTTTACTTGTTTTGTAGGAAAGACCGTATATCTTCACCTACAAAAGGACTACAACATTTGTTCCAGCAACAAAGATATCTATTGAAGATATTGAAGTTCCCAGGATATGAGAAGAATGCCATGATCCGTTAATCATGAAGAACGATGTTTGGGATGCGGTCCCAAGAGTTGAAGGGAAGTCTGTTGTGACTTCCAAATGGAACTATCAGATCAAGCATGTTGCAGATGGCAGCATAGAGAAATATAAAAGTGATGAAATAGAAGATACACCATATGGATTCAAGACAGATTCCTTGAATGGTGTAGTTGAAGAAGAAGTGCATGTGGAGCAGCCACTTGGTTCTGAGACACATGATAGGAAATCATATATGTGCAGAACTTGGTATGGTGAAGATAGATTGATTGCCAACACGCAGCGGAAGCTTACTACCGAGTTCGAGATGAAGAACTTGGGGATGATGCACTATTTGTTTTTGGCATGGAGGTGTGGCAGAGTGCAGAAGGAATCTTCCTTGGATAAGGGAAGTATGCAGTAGAGATCCTGAAGAGGTTCGGGATGATGGATTGCAAGGCCATGGCCACACCTATGGCATCGAATCTAAAGCTTTTATGTGATGACTCATCTGAGCCAGTTGATGTCGCTATGTATCGTCAGATGATTGGGTCCTTGATGTACCTGATGAACACTAGACCAGACATTTGCTTTGCTGTGAACACATTGAGCCAGTTCCTGACGGATCCGAGGAGTGTTCACCTGGTTGCTGTAAAGTATGTTCTGAGGTACCTGAAGGGTACAGTGGATTATGGGCTCAAGTATGAAGCGAATCAAAAGTTTAACCTACAGGGTTATGTTGATTCAGACTGGGCTGGCAGTGCTGCAGATAGGAAGAGCACATATGGGTGCTGCTTCAGTATGGTATCAGGTGTGATCTCTTGGTTTAGCAGGAAGCAGTCTTGCATAGCACTGAGTGCAGCTGAGGCAGAGTATGTTGTAGCCTGTTCAGCTAGTTGTGAGGCAGTATGGATATGGAAGCTACTGTCTAAGTTATTTGATCTCCCGTTGGAGGCTACTGGTATCTTCTGTGATAACCAGAGTTGTGTGAAGCTGTCCGAGAACCCAGTGTTTCATGACAGGTTGAAACACATAGAGATCAAATATCACTATATCAGGGATATGGTGCAGAGAGGAGCTGTGAAGCTTCTGTATGTTGCGACGGACGAGCAGATTGTAGATGTGCTGACGAAGCCACTAGCCAGAGTGAAGTTCGAGTACTTCAGAGAGAGGCTTGGCGTTCTTCAGATCGAGGACACTTTGAGGAAGAAGTGATGGACACATTTGCTGAAGCCATTCCAAGCATGTTGGAAGGAGGATCCTTCACATGGCTGTGGATGTAAGCGCTGGATGATGAGCATCAGGTTGATGTTCTGGCTTCTGCTGGATATGATCTGTTGGATCATTTTTATGTATGTATGTACGCATCATGTTGGATGCTTGGATATGATCAGTTGGATCATTTTTGTATGTATGTACGCATCATGTTGATGCTGGATATGATCAGTTGGATCACTTATATGTACGCATCATGTTGGATGTTGGATATGATCAGTTGGATCATGTGTATGTATTTTGTATATGCATCATGTTGGATGCTTGGACCATGTATCTGTATATGTATCAGGTGGATACATTGTATGATCAGGTGGATCATGTATGATGATATGTATCAGATAGATACTTGGTATGCATCAGGTAGATGCATTGATGATCAGGTGGATCATGCAGCAGGATGTTGCAGTAATGATCAGGATGATCATGGATGATGAGCTTCAGGATGTTGCTCCAGATGACATGCAGCAGGACATTGCAGTGATGATGATCAGATGATCATGTGCACATCAGGTTGATGTATGGTGAGTATCAGGATAATACTTTGTGGCCGTGGATCAGGTTGTGCAAAGGAGCATGTCTAAGAGATCTTATAGGTCGGAGTTGTGTACCCGTAACAGCCTGGGATGATCTTTCGAGACATTGCTCTGGGAGGACATGTAATTTGTGCTCTGGGAGATCTTTTAGGTCGGAGTTGTGTACCCGTAACATCCTGGGATGCTCTTGCAAGGTTTTGTCCTATGGCATGTAATTTGGGCCCTAGGAGATTTCAGATCGGAGTTGTGTACCCGTAACATCCTGAGATGCTCTTTCGAGGTTTTTCCATGACCACGTGTAATTTGTGCCCTGGGAGATTTCAGGTCGGACTTGTGTACGCGTAACATCCTGAGATGCTCTTGCTAGGTTTTGTGGTTACCACATGTAATTTGTGCCCTGGGAGATCCTTCAGGTTGGAGTTGTGTACCCGTAACATCCTGGGATGCTCTTTCGAGGTTTTGTGGTGGGGTCACATGTAATAGTGCCCTGGGAGATCCTACAGGTCGGAGTTGTGTACCCGTAACACCCTGGGATGCTCTTTCGAGGTTTTGTGATGCACGTAATAAGTCCTGAGGATTCCACAGCATGGCCAGTGATGACGAAGACCTGCAGGTGGTGGGCCTACATCCAGTATGAAAAAGGACTGGCTCTGTAGAACTTCCTATGATTAGTAGATTCAGAGATTGATTGAGATAGCAGCAGCAGTGACGATGATGATGACTCGATGACGATTATCTAGTGACGATGATCCAGAGAAGATGACTTGTGCTAGAAGAACTATGCTGAGAAATACCTTCCTAGTTAAGAGGGAGTGTTGATGTATATGTAACTTCGGAATGTATTTCTCATATATGTATATTGTATTCCTATAGAGATGTTATTATTCCTCTATATGGAAGTGTCGTCATTTATATTGTAAGTGTCGTAACTTATATTTGATGGGTTATTAGACCACCTTGTTTGGGTTCGGCCCTGTATAAGTCATGTGGGTCAAAGGGTTATTAGACCACCCTATTGGGGGTCAGCCATGTGGGTCAAATGGTTATTAGACCACCCTATTGGGGGTCGGCCCAGTCGGCATTATGTTATGTGGTTAAGTTCGAGCCTACATGAGTTAGGTAAAAAGGAAAGTCAATTCAAGTATAAATAGAGTGCGGGAGGCACTCTATTTACTCACTCACTTCTCATTCATGCACTCAAGGAGGAGTGGCGCACTGATGGAGGAGGAGGTTCTGCTGCTAGGTTATGTCTATCTCTCATGGTTGGTTGTATCATTGCTCTATCTATCTCTGAGGAAGTTATTGGGGTTTTTCACCTTTATGGTTTTCCCCAAGTAAATCGTTGTGTCTCTTGTGTGCTTGCATTATTGTCTCCATGATTGATATACTGTAGATATGATGTACATGTTGTTCTCTCAGTTAAGATCCTAGATCAGATTGAAGTAAATTCTAAAAATTTAACAATCAGAGAATCCAATTGAGGTCAGACCTGTTGGGATGGAAATATGACAGATCAGGATACCACAGAAAAAGGTTTCAGACCCTAGGGAGCGAAAATTTCGGAGTTACAGCAAAAACAATCAGGTACATTATTCTATCAAAACAAAATTATTTTTTGAGCACCTTCATTCATGGCTTCCAGAATTTAGGGTTTCAGAGAAAGTTACAATTTTTGGAATCGGAATCCACGGCTGAATGCGACTGAGGAAAATCAAAATTTAGAGACCAAGATCGAATTTTTTGGTTGGGTAGAAGACCGGGCTTGATCAAACCCCAGGTCGGGATTTTGATCAGAAAGATGGAAAATTAGGGCTTCAGCAAAAGTTGGAATTTTTGAAGTCTTTAAACACGGCTCGAAGCTCCTCATAAAAATAAGATTTTAGAGCCTTGGATCGAACCTTTTGATTGGACAAAAGGGTGGGATTCATCAAACCCTAATTCGGGTTCCTGTCCAGAAGATCCAGAAGTTTCGAAGGCAATTTTGAGGGGTCAAATTTTGGAGATTTTAAAATTGAAGTATGCTAGCAAGACATATCCTTCCATCCATTGAGAAGTGTGAAAGTCAAAGATTGAATTTTTAGGGTTTCTCTAGCAAACCCTAATCAATCTCCAGATCAAATTTCAGGGGGAGTTAAGGCTAAGGCCTTACATAAGAAGACTACAAGAAGTCTCGACAGGTATGACTTAAGGAGTTCAGGTATGTCTTGAAATCTGATTCTTGATTAAGTTCATAATGTGTTTGTCTTCATATTATTAGTACAATCTTGATTAATGTTAGAATTGTCTTATCACCCTAGTAACAATATGAATGCATGTGAATGATCGAAGACATTCATTAATTAGGGCTATATGATTGTACTAATGCATTATGGTGTTGTGTGAGGTTGATGTTGTCTTCTAACAAGATACAGGTACATCAGAAAAGACAAATCAAGTTCCATGACCATGACAACATGAAGACAAAGACTCATCCATAATCTTTGTTCTACTTACGAGGTATGTATGACTTTGTTATATTATGCTTAACCTATGAGACATGCAGATTCTAGGTCAGGATCTCTAAATCAATGAAGAGATTGTTTAGGTATGTTGTACATAAATAAGCAGGTATACTAATCCAGGTATGTTTTCTTATGTCAAGTTAGAATCTTACCTTGTGTTAGGATCCCTTATATAAGTATACTTGGTATGATTGGTTATGCTTATTCATAAATTTAGTAATCAAGGGTTTATGCATATTATGTCTCTTGTCTTGGTGATTTAATTAACCAGAAGGGTACTATGATCAAACAAGTATATGCATTAGTAAAAGAAGACTTCCTTGAAACCCTGAATACTAATGATCATGACTATACATATTCAAGATTATTTAGAATTAGAATGTTTTGAGAATATACTAATGAATGTATGTTTGTGTATGAGATCATGAGGATGACACTAGTGCACACTTGAGCATGCACAGTGGTACAGAATGAATAGAAGTTCAAAAGACATATAGAAGATCTAGCGGGAGGCAACCACACAAACATAAAAGATGAGTATTTGAGTTGTTATTTGAAATAGTAAATGATATTGCTTGTATGCATATTTGTATTCCTAGAATATATCATGCTGAGTGTAAACAATCATAGAGCATTGAAACAATATACTACTAATATGCATATGATTGGTAAGTTGGACAAACATTCCATTGTTGCTTGTCTAGAATGAAACCTCTTTGCTGACATGCTGAGAGCTGTGCACACTCTCGATAGTATGTTCTGATAGAGATGGAAGGCATCTAGATAGCCACTGTATGCATACAGAATATGGAAAAGTGTTGTGCCAAAGTATTGGTCAAAATAGTTGCACAACTATGTAAATGATATCTGTATGCATAATAGGTTATCATGACAATATGATTTGATGATTATGAAGTATTACTAATCATGTACTTAATTTTGATTTGTAGGAAAGATCATGATGAATGATGAACACTAAACAAGTGATGGATGCTCAACAAAAGATTTACAAATCAAACACACTATAGAAGGCTTGTGGCTAGAAGATTCTCTTAGAAAGAGGAAGAGAATCATGATGAGATGTTTGCTCCAAGTGGCTAGATAAGATCATTCCCTTAATGGTGTAATTAAAGAAGAAGTGTGAATCAGGTTTTGTATGGGTTCCCAGGATCGATAATCAATTGATGAGCTTAATGATCACCATGGTTGATGTGGATCTCAACCTTTGCTACAAGGTTGAATATGGTTTCTATACATAGATGACATGGATGCAAGAAGGAACTCACGACAGAGTTTGAATGATATTGAGGCTCATATTAGTAGACCCATCTAACGAGAGATGGCACAGATAGATATGCAGAAGATCATTCAATGCATAAATGAAAATAAAAGATCTCAGATTGATGCATTACTTCCTAGGTCTGGAAGTATGGCAAGGCTCAGAAGGAATCTTTCTCATCCAAGGAAAGTATGTTGAGAAATATTAAAAGGACTTGATGTGTTGGTATGGCCACTCTTGAAGTTGTTAGCAGATGACTCATCAGAGTTAGTGGATAGAACTCTGTACAGACAAAATATTGAGTCATTGATGTGTCTAACAAATACTAGGTCAAATATATGCTTTGTTGTGAACACCTTGAGTCAGTATCTAGTGGAAACTAGATGTGTTCACCTGATAAGCTGCAAATCATGTGATACGGTACCTAAAGGATACAATAGACTTTGAGCTATGTTATCTTGGAGATCATGACTTTAGATGGCTACACAGATGTTGATTGGGCAGGAAGTGTATCAGACAGGAAGAGCACATCAAGAGGATGTTATTGTCTGGGATTAGCCATGATCTCGTGGTTGAGCAGGAAACAATCTAGTGTGGCTCTTAGCACAAGCAGAATATATGGCTGCTTGCTCTGCTAATTGTGAAGCGGTATGGCTTCAAAATTGACTTAGAGATGGACCCAACTATGATCCTATGTGACAAACAGAGTTGTACCAAAATGGTAGAGAATCCAGTGTTCCATGATAAGTCAAAGCACATAGAGATCTGACATTTCTATATACAAGATATGGTTAATGTTCGAATTCATAACAAGTTACCAATGCATTAACCAAACCTCTATCGATCCGATGTACTAACCAAACCTCTACCTCAAGTAAAGTTTTCCAAGACAAATTTAATATAGTTAAAAAGGACCCTCCTCGAAAGGGGGAGTGATGTGATCACTTATGATGAGATTTCCAGCATCGATAGTGAGGTCAATGATGTGGATACCTATATTGGTGATGCCGATAGAGAGGTTGGTGGATGGTCCTTAGACAGGGTCTAAGGTGACAAGGGGATTGCATCATCCTTGAGCACATGTTCTAAAGAGAGTCGTAGACGTATGTCTTTGAGAATGAAGTCCTTGGTGGACATGATAGGATTGCATCATCCTCAAGAGAGCCGTAGACGTATGTCTTCGAGAATGAAGTCCTTGGTGGACATGATAGGATTGCATCATCCTCAAGAGAGCCGTAGACGTATGTCTTCGAGAATGAAGTCCTTGGTGGACATGATAGGATGGCATCATCCTCAAGAGATCCGTAGACGTATGTCTTCGAGAATGAACTCCTTGGTGGACATGATAGGATTGCATCATCCTCAAGAGATCCGTAGACATGATGTCTCCGAGAATGAAGTCGTTGGTGGACATTTGGGGATTGGATCATCCCTGGACTTCAGTCCTAAAGTGAGTCGTAGATAGATGTCTCCGAGAAAGAAGAGGGATTGTATCATCCTTGAACACATGTTCTAAAAGAGAGACATAGACATGATGTCTCCGAAAATGACGTCCTGAATGAACAGGTAGGGGATTGTATCTTCCCCAGACTTAGGTCCCAGAATTGATCCGTAGAATGATGTCTCCGAGAATTGAAGATAGGACTGCATCGTCCTTGGACCTCGGTTCAAAATGTACGTGACGGGATTGCATCGTCCCTAGACATGAGACTTGTCTTAAATTGATAAGGACTGATCATCCTGGAACGGGATCGGGATTGCATCGTCCCTAGACATGAGATTTGTCTTAAATTGATAAGGACTGATCATCCTGGAACTGGATCAGGATTGCATCATCCCTAGACATGAGACTTGTCTTAAATTGATAAGGACTGATCATCCTGGAACTGGATCAGGATTGCATCGTCCCTAGACATGAGACTTGTCTTAAATTGATAAGGACTGATCATCCTGGAACTGGATCGGGATTGCATCATCCCTAGACATGAGACTTGTCTTAAATTGATAAGGACTGATCATCCTGGAACTGGATTGGGATTGCATCATTCCTAGACATGAGACTTGTCTTAAAGTGATAAGGATTGATCATCCTGGAACTTGATCTAGATTGTATCATCCATGGACCTATGTCCTAAAGAGAGCGGGATTGATCATCCTGTAATATGATCGTGTGTGTTGCAGGATATGCTGCTATGTATTAGTGAGAATACATGCTTTTGATAATAGATGTATTAGTGAGAATACATGCTACTGATGATAGATGTATTAGTGAGAATACATGCTACTGATGATAAATGTATTAGTGAGAATACATGCTATTGATGATAGATGTATTAGTGAGAATACATGCTATTGATGATAGATGTATTAGTAAGAATACATGCTTTTGATGATAGATGTATTAGTGAGAATACATGCTTTTGATGATAGATGTATTAGTGAGAATACATGATTTTGATGATAGATGTATTAGTAAGAATACATGCTTTTGATGATAGATGTATTAGTGAGAATACATGCTTTTGATGATAGATGTATTAGTGGGAATACATGCTTTTGATGATAGATGTATTAGTGAGAATACATGTTTTTTATGATATATGTATTAGTAAGAATACATGTTTTGATGATAGATGTATTGGTGTGGATACTAATACAGATGATCCAGATGCTGTAGATCGTGATGATCTAGATGCTGTAGATCGAGATGATCTAGATGCTGTAGATCGTGATGATCCAGATGTTGTAGATCAAGATGATCCAGATGCTGTAGATCGAGATGATCCAGATGCTGTAGATTGTGATGATCCAGATGCTGTAGATCGAGATGATCCAGATGCTGTAGATTGTGATGATCTAGATGCTATAGATCGAGATGATCCAGATGCTGTAGATCGTGATGATCCAGATGCTGTAGATCGAGATGATCCAGATGCTGTAGATCGAGATGATCGAGATGTTGCAGATCAAGATGATCCAGATGCTGTAGATCGAGATGATCCCGATGTTGATAATCGTATGATGATGATGCTGATGATCGTGAGGATCCAGATGTTGATGGTGTTGTAGCTGTTCGAGTGCTGCAGAAGATAAAGACTCAGTACTGAAGATGTTGATGTTCCAGTATTGAAGATATTCCAGTAACTGCTTGAGTTACTGATGATGTTGAGAAAGCTTCCAATGATTTATAGATGTATCATATATGATGTTGATGACTCCTTGCTCGTGCAGATGCTGTTATAATATCCTTCTCGTTAAGGGGGAGTGTTGAGATATTGTAACTTCAAAGAATATTATATTTGTACTTTATTATTCCGGATATGTTTCATTCCTCCTTGAAGATCTTATTGTATATCCAGAGATGTTTATTCCTCCGTCGGAATGTGGTAACTTGGGTTATTAGACTTCCCTAATGGGGGTCGGCCCTGTATGTGTTATGTGGGTCAAAGGGTTATTAGACCACCCTAGAGGGGTCAGCCAAGTCATTTGTAGTGGGGTATTTAACCCATTGGTTAAATACAAGCCTACATGTCTTGTGTAAAAGACAAGTCGGAGTAGTGTATAAATAGAGGAGGTGTATTCCTCATTTAGCACACACACTCACTAACTTGAGAGAGGCGCACTTGTGGAGGAGAGGTATGCTATGGTGGAGGAGGAGATCATGTCTTTGGTTTGCATCTTTGTATATTGCTGGTCATCTATATTGAGGAAGCTTTGCTGGGTTTTCTACCCCACGAGGGTTTCCCAGGATAAATCTGTGTCTCTTGTGTTTATGCTATGCTTGTTGTTTCTTCAGTGATCCTATATATGCTATTATTGTCTAACATATTGAATCTTAACAAAGATCAAGAGTCAACAAGAGGGGTCAAGAAGACGAAGGTGTCAAACTCGTGGTCAAATTGTTATATTCTCTCTCAAGGTATCACCAAGGTATATAGTCCATAACTTATAAGTGTTCCAAACCACAGCAGTACGTTTTATCATCACCGTATAAGGAAGGTCCATACCACGTCCATACCCACTCCATACCACAACAGGTGCACAACAGTGAGTTTTGTAACAAAATATTTCCACACCCTAGCCATCTTTCGAATCAACAATAGTCAAAATTTCCTAATGAGTTAATATGCACTCCACACAAGCATGACGAAATTAAAGAACACTTCCACTAGAAAATTTTAAGATCTGAAACCATAAACATCGAATGGACTATCAAGATTTAAACTTGAAATTTCCTTGATTTCTCAACTTTGTTGTCAACTACTGAAAGGCATGCTAAATAACGTGTAAATAACGGGCACATCAAAATTAAGTGTGAATTAAGTCTGAGTATCCCACTGCTTGTTCAATATTCTAGAAATGCATCTTCATACCTCGGGCTTTATATGCATCTTCATACCTCAGGCTTTACATGAATCTTCAACATAGAATTGATTGGTAGGTCCAAAAATTTATAGTTAGGGACGTCATCTTTTCCAATAAATATGCATAAATCTTGAGCAAGTCCTTCGAGACCTAGTAGTTCATAGATGCAAAAACAGAAACAAGTATTCTTAGTTCAAACATTCTTCGGATTTATGCTCAATTAAAAAGTCCAGATAAATATTTATAAACCTTAGGGAAAATCTCTGAAATATTCAAGATAATTAGATAACTGAATAAAATTACATTTCTTTTGGATAAGTGTGCATTTGATAATGAATATATAAGTTCAATATTAGCTTTTTCTTCAGTAAATGGATGAAAGAACAAGTGCACCTATTCCTCTCACAAAACGAGGAACTAGCTATTTGTGAGAGTAACTTTATGGAAAACTCTACATCTGTGATAACTGTATGGAAAAACACAATTAGCAATTTTTCAATTTCAGTTCTTTCTGGTCTTAAAATTTCAATATTTATTGTGATATCATCTCAATATAGCATTAATTTATGTCTACCAAATTATTTTAATGAAGTACTGCCATTGAATATTTTGTACTATGTTAGTTAAAAGGATCAGCTAAGTTTGCGGTGAGTGCTAGAAACTTCAGACTAAAAAACATGAGGAATGTCTGTGATTGCAGTCACAAACCCAATTCAAGAAAATTCAAGTGTACAAAGATTCAAAAATTTCTCTATTCAACACATATTTCATTAAATTTGGAATTATTCAAGGGATCTAGAATTTAGAACTTCAACAAGATTGAGTTTTAGAAAAATGAAAAACCAAAAAATTACTTAATTCACTCATTTCAATCTTTATATTCACCATTTTTTTATAATATTATCAATATAAGCTATATAAAATCAAATTTATATAAAGTTGAAGCATATCTTCCGAATATTAATCGTAGATTCCTTACATTATTTTATTATTATAATTTTTTAATTTGTATTAATATTTGAGTTGATCAAGGTTTACCTCATCTCATGAACAATAGATGTTGCAAGAAATTTCTTACCTATTAAGTTATCGAATGGCATTATTTGTATGTTGAAATTATTAACCATTTTATTTATAATTTGATAAAGCATATATTGTGCATGTGTTGAATTACCATATTAGTAAGAGATTGTCTCCATTTTAGAGTGACCTACAAAGTTATTTAATGATATAGTAGTCAATGTGTTTGTTACTGTAACAAATTTATGTATTGGCATAGTAACTTATTAATTCCCAATCTTGATAATGGGTGGCTAGAACATGGGGATTTTTTCTCAACTTCAAGAAACAACAAGAACTGGAAATGCCTAGGAATTGGCTGAAACCTCTAATACCATGAAAAATTATTAGTTCATATAGTCACTGTAATAGTGAACCTGTGGATGAGGACACTACCCCTAATCATATTTATAATATTGACTAGAAAAACAATTAGTAACATATACACAAGCAACAACATGGAAAACTAGGTCATACTCTATTTTATTTTCTTCCCTTTATATGTATTGTCGAGTACAGATCTGGAATTTAGAACTTCAATAAGATTGAGTTTTCAAAAAATGAAAAACCTAAAAATTACTTAATTCACTCATTTCAATCTATATATTCACCATTTTTTTTACAATATTATCGTTATAAGCTATATAAAATCAAATTTATATTAATTTGAAGCATATCTTCCTATGCTTAAACTTAGATTCTTTACATTATTTTATTATTATAATTTGTAATTTGTATTAATATTTCTTTCCTATTAATTTATCTAATGGCATTATTTGTATGTTGAAAGTATTAACCATTTTATTTATAATTTGATAAAGCATATATTGTGCATGTGTTGAATTACCATATTAGTAAGAGATTGTCGCCATTTTAAAGTGACCTAGAAAGCTATTTAATGACATAACAGTCAATGTGTTTGTTACTATAACAAATTTATGTATTGGCATAATAACTTAGTAATTCTCAATCTTGATAATGGGTGGCTAGAACATGGGGGGTTTTGCTCAACTTCAAGAGACAACGAGAACTGGAAATGTCTAGGAATTAGGTGAAACCTCTAATACCATGAAGACGTATTAGCTCCTATAGTCATTGTAATATTGTACTTGTGGATGATGACACTACCCCTAATAATCTTTAGAATATTGACTAGAAAAATAATCAATAACATATCTACGAGCAACAACATGGAAAATTAGGTCATACTCTATTTTATTTCCTTCCCTTTATATGTATTGTCTATTGTATGCCTTAGGACATTTTTGTCAAGTATATAGCACAATAGATACTTAGGCACTTCACTTTTTCCCTTCATTTTATGGGATTATTATGAGCCCACAAGTTTCTACATGTTTTGGACATTGTTAACTATCAATTATTACTTTGGATTATGTTGATTGGTTAAGCCTAGATTCCTTTTTATAATATAAATATAATCATCTAACATTTAAAGAAATATTCATTATTCAATACTATATATTATGATATGTGGTTGGCACTATTTTAGAGCCAACAAGAGAAAATATTGTATTGGATAAAGTCTAAGTATACCAATTAAGGTAAAAAAAAATTATTAATTAGAATATAAATTTTATGGTACAATTGGTTTTTTTCAAATACATGAAGAAAGAGGGAAAACCCATTCTAGTTATTGCAGGTGTCCAGTGTTTATTTTTGAAATGTTTGAACATATTACATTGAAAAAACATTAACTAGCTACTCCCATAGTAAAGTTTTTATAGACAAAGTCTATAATATGTTGTATGTCCAGTATTTATTTTTTAAATGTTTGAACATATTACATTAAAAAACATTAATTAGCTATTCCCATAATAAAGTTTTTATAGACAGTCTATAATATGTTGCTTGTAAGTGCTTTACTGGACTCCATTAACCAAGTTTGATGGATCAAGAAGTGTGGTACATTTGAAATCAATGAATTAGAATAGAAACATTGAAGTACATTTTTGTTTCTTACAAATACAAAAGTGAAAACCCACTAAACTTATTAAAAGTGCATTTAACAATCAATTTTTTTTATAAGTAGCTGTGTGTCATTTAACAATCAAAATCAAATTATTATGAATTTTTATTGGTAGTGCATTTAACAATCAAAATATTTTATAAGTATTTGTGTGTCATTTAACAATCAAAATCAAATTATTATGAACTTTTATTGGTAATTTTTATTGGAAACATTTTACAGATGTCAAAAGAAAATATTTTATAAGTCTAGGCGTGTTTTTTAATGATCAAAATAAATAATTTTGTTATGAATTGGAATAGAAACAAACTAGTACAGTTTAATTTATTTTATTATAATATATATTCATGAAGTGTTTGAATGTATTATATTGAAAGGAATACAAATTAGCTAGCCCAACATTATCGTTTTAATAGATCGTATCTAGAAGATGATGCTTTTAAATGTATTATTGAACTTGATTATCCAAGTTTGATGGAGTGAGAAGTTATGTCGATCTAGACAAAGCATTGGAATTTGTAATTTCCATGTTAGATATTGTTTGGTGTTTGAACGTATTACATTGAAAACAATGCTAATTAACTCCAATATAGTTTTAATATGCCAAATTAACTCCAGTCTAGTTTTAATAGGCCAAAACTAGAAGATATTGATTTTAAGTGCATTATTGGACTTGATTATCCAAGTTATGGGAGAAGTTATGTTAATATAAACAAATCATTGAAAGTTTAATATTTCATGGTGTCATGTAATTTGCATGATGTATCGTCACATGAATACATTACAATTTAAACAAAATTTTCATATTTGTACCAAATAATATAAAACTCCCCAAATAAATTTGAAGAAAATATTCAATATACAAGAAAAATTGAAAAATGTTTCTTCATGTATTAATTGGTCCTCCAAAGAACAAAATTACATCCATGAATCATCTCCACCTAATCTCATGTTATTCGTTCAAGTAGGTCAAGGACAGCATGTACACCATGTTTATTTATCTTGGCCTTCTTGCAATGTTCTTTCTTAGCCATCCATGCCCAAACTATGGTATCAATTGGAATAGATCCAAGCTCTATGTCATCAGGATTTGGTACCCAATATTCCTCTAATACTTTTCCATTGTATTTCCCTGAACCGGGCTTCCACCAATCAACTTTAACATGAAGAGTATCACTTTCATCATCTTGAAATATATTTGAGGTGGCTTTTGCCATCCAAATCATCTCCCCTTCTTCATCGTTTCCTGATCTAACTAGCAACATCTTTCCTTTCTCAACATCATTAATAGGGTTGAATGTTGTCTTTGGCTTATTGCACTTGGGTCCAACATACACGGGTTCACCTGTCATAGTATCAAAATCCCCATCCATAATATTTGAGATTGCATGAAGCGCATTACGACCAACATCTGGAGTTTGCCTTGTCTTGGGCCAGAAATCCTCAAAAGATGAATCATGATCATTGTAATCTTCATATAAAGTATCAAGAACTCTTTCCCAATACTCTACCTTATTTTTCCATTCTGGTGTAACAATTGGCAATTCCTCACCACCCATTGTGTCTTTCCACATTTTTATGTATGATGTTATTCCTTCTTTTAGTTCTTTTAAATAGATTTCATTCTCTTTGGGATGTAAGAAAGATGGCTTCCCTATGGGCAGTTTAGATCGACCTTCATCGTCTGTATTCCATAACTCAACTGGTTCTGACCACTCAACATCTCTTATGGATTCTTTATACCTTAATACCGGAACATCATTGAGTACAAGAAATTGGAAGTACTGAACATTAAGATGTCCAACTAGTGCATTTTTTCCTTCCTTGATGTATCCATTAAAGAAGCTTTTGAAGTCATACACCTTATCAATCAGTTTAGGTGGAAACACTCTTTTTTCTTCAATTTTGCGATATGTATCCATCATCTCAGGTAGAGAATATATATCTTTACTTTTCAAGCTGGAAGACATTCTCCCATAGGTCCCGTCTATGTCTTCATGGGTGTGTCCCACGAGCAAGAACCCAACCTCAATAGTGATGAAGACACCAAGTGCAGTGAGAAGTGATAGAAACATGAAAAGATAACGGTTTTTATTATCACTTGCTGCATTATCCAATTGTAACAATAAATGTGGAGGAAGAGGTTTAAAATCGATATCTTGATTTTCTAATCTTCCATGAGATAAAAATTCATCCTTGTACACTCTACATTTTGAGTAAATAGAGGTGTCAAGTAATGCATTTGAAAGTGGGTTTCTTGAACTTCCACTCTCATAAAGAAGATCACCATACATATCAAGATGTGGGTCTTCAAGGTCCCTAAAGCACTTAGCAAGTGATGTAATGGTAAATTGTGATCCCATATGTACAAATGGTAGAGAGAAATGACCAAAACCTCTTGTCTTATGCCCATGTGTTAGCATACCTGTCAATGACAAACCCAAGTTTATTCCTATAATAGATTTTGATTTGACGCGTAGCCTTGGAATTGAAGTCTTTGTTTTATCCATTTTATCATGGATAATACTCAAATACTCCTTTGGAAACCTCTCTGACATGATTCTGTGGGCATAGTAGCAATGTCTTCCGCACATAACGATCTTGTTATGTTTGTTCAATCTAGCGCGTGCCGTTTCTTCCAACTCTTTTGTAGTTGCTGACTTCATTTGTGCTTTCAACACAATACATTCACCACATTTACTGAAGTTGGTGTTCTTTGAGAATGCCACGTCTCGAAAATGAGTGTTCCAAATCTTGCTCATTGTTGGTTGTGATATTAATGGACAATTGAGCTTTTCCAAACCCACATTGATCTCTTTTAACAAAGAGATTTGTGTGTAAGTCGAAGGCAACAATATTAGAGGAGAAGAAGTTCCATCTGCTTCGACTTGACGTGTTTGGTTTGGCGAAAAATCTGAATTGTCCATTACAATTTTATGCAGTATTTCTATGGCCGCCACAGTTTGTGCACGTGCTTTACATGTATTGGTGTTACCATGAATGGATTCCATATGTCCTTGTTCAAAATTATGTTGGTAGCTATAGAAGGTGCTTTGAGGAATCTTATGTATCTTGTACCATGCTTTCTTACAAATAACATTACCATCAAATCTGATGTCCTTTACTTTTCTAATAATAGGAGGTAGGCCATGGCCATGGCTCATTGACATGATAGTGTTTGAAACAAGTGAATTCAATACAAATTCCCTGATACCATTTTTGTCTTTGCATTCCATATCCCTTCTAGCATTTGCAATGGCATTCCTATCCACATGTTGAAGACAATCTTGTTTACAACATTCATCTGCAGCCAAAAGTCGGACTTCTTTCTCTTTATCTATCTTGGTTTGACGTTTTGCAACTTTTTCTCTTGTCATAGCTCGTTTAATCTTTTTATATGGCCTCGATGCATTAATAACATTGACATCTTGATCTTTTTTATTATAAAGATCCCCATCCCATTGGTATAAAGGACTTGTATCCTCTATAACATCCCATATCAGCATTTCCATGGGTGGCTCTTTGTACTTTGTCTTGACCCTTAACATCTCACCTATGTTGTCCACCAATTTATGTATTGGCCATCTAACCAATCCATGTATAGACTTATCCCCAATCTTGCATCTTTCACAATACCCATGTATCTCTTCCACAAAAACACCAAAGTTATCTTCACCTAGTGTTTCACCCACAACCATGTCATCCTCATAGACATTAACTATCATTCCTTTGGCAATGCACATAATTGTTCCTATGCATCCATGTGTAAGAGAAACCCTTGTACATGTGAATGCAGCCCTATCTTGTGGAATATTTATGGGTTGATCTTCACAATGAGGTTTCAAATCTATTTCTGGCCAAATCTCATAAGATTCTATTGCACCCCCTAGTGTTTCCTCAAATCCAGTTGGATGTGGTAAAGGAGCATCATTTTTTAACACATTCTCAATTCTAACCACTATGCATCCTTTCTTTACAATCTTTCCATGAACCTTATTCCCAAGATCTGTATTGAATATGGAGCCCTCACCCACCTTCACTCCATGTTGTAAAAGATCTACTTTGTCTCCAATAGAAAATGTTGAACAAACATTTGCACCTATACACCAAACATAACAAACTTAGTATTTTCTCAAAAAAACATTCAATAAACTATGAATAATTCTTAACACATGCTTTGGTGTTTGATTTACCTATGGTGTGCCTCAAATCTGTAGTCCTCCACGGATGTGTGTCCCCTTCATCAACATATTCCACAATCAAATGTGGTTGAGTGACATCAATTATCAAAACCATAACATAACCTGCAACAACCCTTCCTCCACCATAATAAGTTCCAACTTCTGTAGATTCAACCTTTCCTAGCCCAATAACTTGACCATTAACCAGGACGTCAACATAGTCCCCTTTTGTGAAAATTATACTTGCAGCCCTATCTTGTGGAATATTTATGGGTTGATCTTCACAATGAGGTTTCAAATCTATTTCCGGCCAAATCTCATAAGATTCTATTGCACCCCCTAGTGTTTCCTCAAATCCAGTTGGATGTGGTAAAGGAGCATCATTTTTTAACACCTTCTCAATTCTAACCACTATGCATCCTTTCTTTACAATCTTTCCATGAACCTTATTCCCAAGCTCTGTATTGAATATGGAGCCCTCACCCACCTTCACTCCATGTTGTAAAAGATCTACTTTGTCTCCAATAGAAAATGTTGAACAAACATTTGCACCTGTACACCAAACATAACAAACTTAGTATTTTCTCAAAAAAACATTCAATAAACTATGAATAATTCTTAACACATGCTTTGGTATTTGATTTACCTATGGTGTGCCTCAAATATGTAGTTCTCCATGGATGTGTGTCCCCTTCATCAACATATTCCACAATCAAATGTGGTTGAGTGACATCAATTATAAAAACCATAACATAACCTGCAACAACCCTTCCTCCACCATAATAAGTTCCAACTTCTGTAGATTCAACCTTTCCTAGCCCAATAACTTGACCATTAACCAGGAGGTCAACATAGTCCCCTTTTGTGAAAATTATACTTGCAGCCCTATCTTGTGGAATATTTATGGGTTGATCTTCACAATGAGGTTTCAAATCTATTTCTGGCCAAATCTCATAAGATTCTTTTGCACCCCCTAGTGTTTCCTCAAATCCAGTTGGATGTGGTAAAGGAGCATCATTTTTTAACACCTTCTCAATTCTAACCACTATGCATCCTTTCTTTACAATCTTTCCATGAACCTTATTCCCAAGCTCTGTATTGAATATGGAGCCCTCACCCACCTTCACTCCATGTTGTAAAAGATCTACTTTGTCTCCAATAGAAAATGTTGAACAAACATTTGCACCTATACACCAAACATAACAAACTTAGTATTTTCTCAAAAAAACATTCAATAAACTATGAATAATTCTTAACACATGCTTTGGTATTTGATTTACCTATGGTGTGCCTCAAATCTGTAGTCCTCCATGGATGTGTGTCCCCTTCAACATATTCCACAATCAAATGTGGTTGAGTGACATCAATTATCAAAACCATAACATAACCTGCAACAACCCTTCCTCCACCATAATAAGTTCCAACTTCTGTAGATTCAACCTTTCCTAGCCCAATAACTTGACCATTAACCAAGAGGTCAACATAGTCCCCTTTTGTGAAAATTATACTTGCAGCCCTATCTTGTGCAATATTTATGGGTTGATCTTCACAATGAGGTTTCAAATCTATTTCTGGCCAAATCTCATAAGATTCTATTGCACCCCCTAGTGTTTCCTCAAATCCAGTTGGATGTGGTAAAGGAGCATCATTTTTTAACACCTTCTCAATTCTAACAACTATGCATCCTTTCTTTACAATCTTTCCATGAACCTTATTCCCAAGCTCTGTATTGAATATGGAGCCCTCACCCACCTTCACTCCATGTTGTAAAAGATCTACTTTGTCTCGAATAGAAAATGTTGAACAAACATTTGCACCTGTACACCAAACATAACAAACTTAGTATTTTCTCAAAAAAACATTCAATAAACTATGAATAATTCTTAACACATGCTTTGGTGTTTGATTTACCTATGGTGTGCCTCAAATCTGTAGTCCTCCACGGATGTGTGTCCCCTTCATCAACATATTCCACAATCAAATGTGGTTGAGTGACATCAATTATCAAAACCATAACATAACCTACAACAACCCTTCCTCCACCATAATAAGTTCCACCTTCTGTAGATTCAACCTTTCCTAGCCCAATAACTTGACCATTAACCAGGACGTCAACATAGTCCCCTTTTGTGAAAATTATACTTTCCATTGTCGCTGCTACAAATTCTGTAACACACAATTGAATTATAATTTGTAGTTAAGGTTAAACCATGTAAAGTGTGCTCTTATATTTTAGGCAAAACACAATCTACAAAAAAATAATGTACTTGCAATAGCTAAAAAGGGTATGGCATCATTTTGTTGTGCAAATCAAACCTTGTTCCCCACCATTTAGTCCCCACTGCCAAAAGGGACTTTACATATAAATTATGATGGAGCTACAAAGCGTAATCAAAACAAGATTGGTTATCAATGTATATAATCTTAATACAAACACAAAACTATTCTTAGAAAAACTTGTAAAAATGTCTAAAAATTTTCCATACTTAAGAACTTGTAATAGTATTGAAGGTAGTTATTAAGTAGGTTGGAATCCAGCCATGATCGATCATGCAAGTTTGTATAATCATGGAACTTGTAATAGTATTGAAGGTAGTTATTAAGTAGGTTGGAATCCAACCATGATTGATCATGCAAGTTTGTATAATCATGTCTCACTAAGATTTATTTTTTGTATCAATTGTTCAAAGTAAATTCAAATATCCTTGATTGGAGTCATCCCTATTTTAAGTACTCCCGAAAATAGTTATTTGGTGTCATCTAAAACTATATTGTAGATTAGTGAAGAATAACATCTATATGGAACTAGAGTCATACAAAATCCCAAGCAATGCTACTTGATGCCACTATTAGTATACTAATACATAGTAGAAGTTTTTTGAATTATAAGCGACTCCTAGCTTAGCGACTACTAATACATAGCGACTACTAGCTTTCCTTCTAGCATAAGCATTTCCTTCTAGCATAAGCACACATGCTTATGCTAGAAGAAAAGCTAGCACTCATTAGCTTTCCAGAAGAAAAACCCTAGGCATGGTGATTGGTGGTTGCTAAGTTATACCTTGGTATTGTGCCATGTACTCTATTTTGAAATAAGCACATGGTACAAAATCAAGAAATGCTAGTGACTCCTAGCTTTCGTTCTAGCCTAAGCATTTCCTTATAGCATAAGCACACATATTTATGCTAAAATGAAAGCTAGTAGTCGCTAGCTTTCTAATAGATAAACCCTGGGCATGGTGATTAGTGGTTGCTAGCTTATACCTTGAGCTTTCCTTCTTGCATAAGCATGTGTTTATGATAGAAGGAAATTCTTATGCTACAAGGAAAGCTAGCAGTCGCCAGCTTTCTTTGATCTGTTGCCATGTTCTTATTTCAAAATAGAGCACATGACACAAGCTCAAAGTATAATCTAGCAACCACCAATCACCATGGACAGGATTTTTGTATTGGAAAGCTAGCGACTGCTAGCTTTCCTTCTAGCATAAGTATGTGTTATTATCCTAGAAGGAAATGCTTATGCTAGGAGGAAAGCTAGCAGTAGCTAGCTTTCCTTGATCTTGTGCCATGTGTTTATTTCAAAATAGAGCACATGGCGCAAGCTGAAGGTATAAGCTAGCAACCACCAATCACCATGGACAGTGTTATCAATTGGAAAGCTAACGACTGCTAGCTTCCCTTCACGGCTAAAGTTTTTCTATTAGAAAGCTAGCAATTGTTATCTTTCCTTCTAGCATAAGCACATGTGTGCTTATGCTTATGCTAGAAGGAAATGCTCAGGCTAGAAATAAATCTAGCAGACGCTAGCTTTCCTTTATCTTGTGCTATGTGCTTCTTTCAAAATAGAGCACATGAAACAAGCTCAAGGTATAAGCTAGCAACCACCAATCACCATGGCTAGGGTTTTTTTATTGGAAAGCTAGCGACTGATAATTTTCCTTCTAGCATAAGAATGTGTGGTTATGCCAGAAGGAAATGCTTATGCTAGCTTTCCTTGATCTTGTTCCGTGTTCTTCTTTCAAAATAGAGCACATGGCACAAGATAAAGGAAAGCTAGCAACTGCTAGCTTTCTTTCTAGCATAAGCATTTCCTTCTAGCATAAGCACACATGTGCTTATGCTAGAAGGAAAGATAACAATTGCTAGCTTTCTAATAGAAAAACTCTAGCCATGAAGGAAAGCTAGTAGTCGTTAGCTTTCCAATTGATAACATTGTCCGTGGTGATTGGTGGTTGCTAGCTTATACCTTCAGCTTGTACCATGTGCTCTATTTTGAAATAAACACATGGCACAAGATCAAGGAAAGCTATCAACTGCTAGCTTTCCTCCTAGCATAAGAATTTCCTTCTAGGATAATAACACATACTTATGCTAGAAGGAAAGCTAGCAGTCGCTAGATTTCCAATACAAAAATCCTGTCCATGGTGATTGGTGGTTGCTAGATTATACTTTGAGCTTGTGTCATGTGCTCTATTTTGAAATAAGAACATGGAAACAGATCAAAGAAAGCTGGCGACTACTAGCTTTCCTTGTAGCATAAGAATTTCCTTCTATCATAAAAACACATGCTTATGCAAGAAGGAAAGCTAACAGTCGCTAGCTTTCCAATACAAAAACCCTATCCATGGTGATTGGTGGTTGTTAGCTTATACCTTGAGCTTGTGCCATGTACTCTATTTTTAACGAATGCTACCTTTCCTTCTAGCAAATGCATTTCCTTTTAGCATGACACACATGCTTATGTTAGAAGGAAAGCTAGCAGTCGCTAGCTTTCCAATAGAAAAACTTTGGGCTTGGTGATTGGTGGTTGCTAGCTTATACTTTGAACTTGTATCATGTACTCTATTTTCAAATAAGCACATGGCACAAGATCAAGGAAAGCTAGCGACTGCTAGCTTTCCTTCTAGCATAAGCATTTCCTTCTAGGATAATAACACATACTTATGCTACAAAGAAAGCAAGCAGTCGCTAGCTTTCCAATAGAAAAATCTTGTCCATGGTGATTGGTGGTTGCCAGCTTATACCTTGAGCTTGTGCCATGCACTCTATTTTCAAATAAGCACATGGCACAAGATCAAGGAAAGCTAGCGACTGCTAGCTTTCCTTCTAGCATAAGCATTTTCTTCTAGGATAAGAACACATATTTATGCTAGAAGGAAACCTAACAGTCCAATAGAAAAATAATAAGAATCTCTTTAAGTTCACATTTCCTAAAGATTCATAATAGCCTATCCCATAGAGACCATCATTTAACTCATTAGATGAATAACTTTTGGACATGTCAACATGAGAATAAGGTTCATGGAAAGATTGTAAAGAAAGGATGCATAGTGGTTAGAATTTAAAGCTTGTCATTTATAAACACTTATAAACACTATGCTCTGTATTGAATATGGAGCCCTCACCCACCTTCACTCCATGTTGTAAAAGATCTACTTTGTCTCCAATAGAAAATGTTGAACAAACATTTGCACCTGTACACCAAACATAACAAACTTAGTATTTTCTCCAAAAAACATTCAATAAACTATGAATAATTCTTAACACATGCTTTGGTATTTGATTTACCTATGGTGTGCCTCAAATCTGTAGTCCTCCATGGATGTGTGTCCCCTTCATCAACATATTCCACAATCAAATGTGGTTGAGTGACATCAATTATCAAAACCATAACATAACCTGCAACAACCCTTCCTCCACCATAATAAGTTCCAACGTTTCTCCATTGTCAACTTTGGAGAAAATAGTGAATATTTAAATGATATAAAACGAGGCATAACCAGTATGAATCTCGAATTATTTCAGAAATTCATTTAAATATAGAAGAAAAACATAATGGAAGATATAACAAAGGAAGTGAACATGCACATATAAAGATAAAGAAAAAACGGACTGTAAAGCTGATCAACACATGAATCTCTGGTCTCAAAAGATGGGTATTTTCACTATACTGCTTTTATTTATTAAAAAATAGATCTCCAAACATACATTGTCTCTCAAAAAATTTCCAACCCCCTCAACAATGACTCTCATTGTTCTTATACAAAATTTGGAAGAAGCTTGACATTACTGCTTCTTTTAACTAATAACTGAAAATATTTTAACTTAAAAGATAACTGTCTTTGAGCAATAGATAACTATCTCCAAATAATATTACAAATTTAAAATAAAAGTATCTTTTTGCCACTTGGCAAAAATTTTGAATATCATCTTTTCGCCACTTGGCGAGAGTTTTGAAAGCCTCTATGAATGGATATAATATCTTGTCCTTCCATATTTTTCCACATAAGTCCACTGGTCGGCCGCGGGTAAGTCATAGTTGGTCATTTCCTTCACCAAGACTCGCATTTCAACATGACCTACATAAGAAACAGGAAAAAGGTTTCCACAGGTTGAGATTACCATATTTAAAATTTCAAAATCCTCTGATATTTTCTCCATTAAAATTTTCCCTGTAAGCATATGATCCAGCTGGTGGAACTTTCTGTGATCCATCCTTATATCAAACAGCAATCTCTTATAATCATTCGGAGGAATTAATTCATTTTTTTCATTCCAAAAAGCAGGGAACCCTTTGTTTACTAATTTTTCAAATTGCTTTTTGAACTTTACTACTTCTTCCCGTATTTCTCCAGCTTTAGCTTCAACATTCTCAACATGCGAGTATTTACCCAAGATCCTTCTGGCCCATGTGATGACTGAAATTCTGTTCGTTATATTCATGGCTATCAGGTCTGCTTCAGTTAGACAATTTAAAAATGTTATTGCTTTCTAGGCTACGTCTTTTGGCTTTTTATTTAAGCTTTCCCTGACGGCTCTGCAACTTTCGAAGGCATCTTTGACCACCTTTTCTTTGACTCTTATGTAATCCAGATATGGTCTTAGTTTCTCAACTTCTTTTATAATTTGGTCCCACAGCAGGTGTTTACAACCTTGCATAGCAGCTTGCCCTGTCACATGAGCTGCTAATCCTTTATTATTATTACTTAATTCCTGATTCTTTGTTTGCAAGGTTTTTATTTCTTTATTTTTGATTTCATTCTCTTCTGTCAGCTTCTGTATTTCAACCTTCAATTCTTTGATTTCATTTTCCCTTAAGCTTACCTGGGACATAGCCTGTAAAATATCATCTACTCCCGTTTTATCTTCCTGTGTGTCTGTTTGTACTTGTTGCTGACCACTTCCTGCTAATATTTTCCTCGCTTCTGCCAACTGTTCTTCTAAAATGATTTTCTCTTTTTCCCACCGATCTTTTTCATTAGAAAGCTTTAACATTTTAGCAGTAACATCATTGACTTCATTAGATAATTCTTCTTTTTATTTTTCCAATATTGTCAATTCTGCTCCTTGGATGAGTACAATGTCTGGAATTTTTAATTTTCGTCTCAACATCTGGATCGTATCGTCTTTCTCTTTGAGCAGTTTGGTTGCTGCATCTCCTTCTTTATTTATCAAATCTGCTTGCAATTTTTTAATCTATTGCTGTCGAGACTTATTCTCTACCTTCTCCTATCTCAATTGATTGTTCAATTTATCCACTGAACTTTTCAACTTGTCTGCTCTTAATATGGCTCCCAAATAGTCTGAATATATGACTTCTCCAGTTTGTCTATGCAATAAAATTTTATCCGGGGCATTTATTTTAGACAAATCTAAATTCATTTCTGAAATCTTATTTTTTGTGACAACTGAAAATTTCAAGGTATTTTCCCTGATATTTCTGCTAGTAAATAAGCTTACATCAGTATTAGATATACTTCTAACCTTCGGAAACAATTGACTCGTTTGTTTCGCGGACTCCTGTTTATTTCGACTATTCTCATCAAACACATCCATGATATTCTGGGGTCTATTTACATCACCCTCTACAGGGGTTTGTTCAATGTTGTACTCTTTAACTGTAACCTCTGGTATTTCTTTTTCAGCTGTTTTAGCCTCTTCTGAAATTGTTGTTAACTCTTGTGGTTCATTCATTTTCAATCTTTTTCCTCTTTCTGTTTCTTCATCTTCAATGATCATTATGTCCTATATGGGTCTTTTAAATCCAACCAATGCACTATTTATTTCGCTTTCTGTCCCTATTGTTGTGTCAATCAATGCCATTTCTTTGTCGGATGCATCCGGAATGATTTCTTCTTTACATTCTAGCCAATTGGCTCTGTCCGACATTCCTTCAACAATCTGATGGTTCAGGGCCTTGATACGATGCTCCGTTCTTCGTTTTGATATGATGTTTAATGGGTCATACTCCATAGCCGTATCTGACTCAAAATTCATATCCTTCAACAACTTCTCTATATACACTATAGCATTCTTATTCTTTACTGTGAATGGACCAAATGTGAATTGGTATTTAATGTATGTAGCTTGTCTGTGAACCAAAAAATTGTTATCTTCCACAATCAACTTTTGTCTTAAGAATTCCAAGGCAGAGACCCTTAAAGTAAGAAAAGCTGGTAACACATAGGGTTTATGTCTGAACCCATATAATCTGATTACTGTACTGTCTTTCGACAAAAACCAATCTCCTGTTGCGTATTCTGTACTCAATTGCATGGATGCATGCATTTCCGGTAGTACTCTAGGCAGATTTTTTCCAAAAATCATTCTATAAATCTCTGAAAGCATGTAATTGGTGTAATTGAACATGTTATTTTCTAGTAAAGTTGTGAAAATGATTTCTGGGAACTGCAACTCATCTTGACTGGCTGTCATAATCATTTTCATCAAAAAGGCCTGAAACTTGAAATGTCTGAGAGTGGGAAAATTGACCATCTGGTGATGAATCTTTTCTGTTAAAAATGCTTCAAAATTAAGTTGAGGGATTTGATTTTCACCAATCCCTAACTGGACTGTACTCATTTTGTACAATAAACTCAATTGAAACTCGGTTACATACAAATCCGTATCCAAACCTAGAACTACAGCCAATAATGTCAAAACTAACTGGGTATTTTCATTAAAAAGATTGATATCTATAGGGTATGGGACCTCCGAAATGCTGGTCTCTGGCTTGAGACACGATGACAAAAACATTTCCCTATCATTTTGAGATACATGATGATAATTTTCAATAACGGAGACTTCAGAGAAAACCTCAGGGTCAAGGGTTTGGGAACAATCTACTTCTAGGGATTTAATTAACTCTGCTAGCTTTAATTCGCAAATGACTTGGGTTTTTTGGCTGTTTAGAACGAATTTCTCTTCCCGGGAGTAATTTTCGACACACCATGATACGAATTCTGGGAAAGAAGGGATTTGGTCGGGGCAAAAGGCTATCAAAGACGACTGGTGAACTCTGTGGGGGTCTGTCCCTTCCTTTAACAATTCACACAACCTAATTTTTATATCAGATATTGGAAACCTAATTAGGGTATCGTAGACGTCTTCGTCTCTATCCTTTAGGGATTCTTTTGATTTAAAAACGTCTATATCGTGCACAGTCTCCATTTAAACGTTTCTTTAAACAAAATTATGTTTAAAAAAGTAGGACAGGTAACTCGACCCTACATGTATGTACCCGCCTTTCACCTTCTGTCGCAATCGCAGACCTCCACCAGTCTTCAGAGCTCTTCTGGATAGTGACACATGCAGAATGCCGTTATGTGGAGCCCCTTTTGTTTTATATAAGACTTTTGAATTAACTTCCCTGCACCTTTATGAATGCGGTTCATATCTCACCATTGATCTCGAGACTTTGTTTTGGACCGTTAGATCTCGCCTCACTTTATTCCATCTGGTGGTATCCATGATCAAAAAGCTGTTTTCTTTTCTGGTTTATTCTCTGCGCGGATCAGCCACCTGCTGACACTTGTTCGAGTGGTTTATTCTCCGCGACCGCTCTTCCTCATATCCAGTGTGAACCTTCCTAGATGCGGATGAAACAATGGCCATTGATTTGACTAAGGTTTATATCGGCCCTCCGATTGCTACAAAGTATACGCCATGTGATATGACCCCGCCACGCTTGCTCTATCTGCCACGTATCAGGTCCCACCCTGCCACGTGTACTGCCCCACCACGCTTCCATATTTGGTGGTTCTGCCCGGCGCTATGGTGGTTTCCTTTACTGCTATATTACATATGCGGAAGGATGAGGTTTGGACACGTGTCCCGGCGGTATTGAGTCCGCTACCGCCCACATCTATTTTCCGCCGATCACTTTGGCGATGCGGGAAGCAATATCGGCCGTTGATCGGGATTGTTGACATCTCCGCCACCGAAACTTGATCGGGGTTTAATATTTTCACAAATTTGCTTTCAGAATTTGCATAAGTGGGTTTTTTCCTCTTGTTTTTGAATTGCCAACCTTTTCTTCAACCTCCTTTGTGATAATTTCTTCCTTTTTTGGACATTTAAGCAAACTTTTTGGATTTAGTCATTCTCAAACCTTAGTGTCAACACATAGAATGCCAATCTTTTCTCTTTACATGAGAATTAGCACCCATCTGCATTTCATAGTTCAATACATCTTCCATCCTCTCAAATTCCTGGTGTATTTTCTCTATATCTAAAAAAATTGGATTTCTCTTTTATGATGGTCTACCTCTATACCAAGCCGGTAGATGTTGCAAGTTTGTTGAATTGTAGCAACAAGGGAATGCAAATTGTAATTAATCTATACCTTAGTCTAATTAATTTTTGTCCAATAATTATGCTTTGATCATTACACCACTCTCAACTTTTGTACCTATTTTTGGCATTTCAAACTCCAAGCATTCCAATCTCCAACTAAGTATGACATGTCAGTTTCCTCGGTATGCACTTGTCACATTGTCGTAAATGTTATCAGGACTTCAAACCTCATTACTTGTTCAAGGTAGTGGGTTGGTGAATTAAAATTGGCATCATGCCTCTCCCTGTTCATTCTTCCGTTATGGAAGCCCATCCCCTGCATTTGCTTCTCAACCAAACATCTCACCCTTCTGCAGCGAGACCCCTGCATCTGCTGCTCGAGCAGGTTCTATTCTACTCCATGTTCTGTTCTACTTTTGTTTTATAGTTGCATAGCATTTCCAATGCAAGGCAAACAACTACAAGTTACACACCAAATTGGCGATCAATCCTAAATCTCTCTATAAACTTAATAGGTAGGACTAAACTATTATGACCCGACACTAAACTTTTCCATCTAGTTCGATTGATCCATAATGTAACGTCCGGAGGGATCTCATGGTCAGTGAACCATAGATTTTAAATGGCTAATGTCCCATATATTTTAAACGGTTAATGTCGCATAGGTTTTATATGGGATTTCCATGAGAGGAAATAAAAATATTCTACTCTAAATGCCATCTTTTTGCAACTTATAATGTGTTAAACCATATCTTTATGGTTAATGCCTCATTGATTTAAAATCATATCTCAATAGATATCAGTGATTTTACTATCCCCTTCTAAATATATTTTGACCATTAAATAATTGAAAAGAGAGATAAATTAATATTAAGTTAATTTTAAAATTACAGTCAAGTTAAGCATCAAATCAATTGGATATATAAAATTATATACATCAAAACCTTCAACTTAAGAAATGTGATTTTCTTTACAATCTTTCATTAAATGGATATTTCCTACCAATTTCATTGAATTTAGGATAGTTTTGGAATGCCCTAAAATAAAGTGGAGAGGGTTTTATGGGGAAAGGAAATTATTAAAAGAAATTTGAAAACCTAAAATGCAAGATAAGCACCAATTCTCATATTTCATAATATTAAGAATCACTTTCAAGTGAGGATAGATGGAAGTGGATACATTATGGAAGTTATCTTAATGTAGACAAGTAAGTAATGTGCTATATCCTCTAATGAATGATCGTATGAAGTGGAAGAACCATATAAACTGAAAAAGGCCATCAATAACACTAATCACTAGACTTTGTAATATTTGTAGGTTCATATTGACCTTCAACAATTAAGACACTAGAAATGGATGGGATGTTTGCAAAACTTTATCTCATAATCATTTATAAAAATGGAAATATAACACATAGGAAGACATCCTATTGATTCTATGTGCATTGAAGATCATATCTTTAGCTAATTTGGTGCACATGGATCCTTTCACTCATGATTCATACAAAGAGGAAAGAACATAAGATTACAATTTCATGAAGATATTTCATGGATACAAGGCCAAAGTCATGAAGAATCAATTAAAGTGACAGCAAGATTTAGTATCATCTCCAAGATGCATTTCTCAACAAGATATATAAGTGTTATACACCTATATAGGTGAGAGGAAAAAACTAATAATAGAGGCCCATAACTCTAATGTTGGAGGCCATTTTGGTTTTGAGAAAACAAATAATAACTTGTAGATATGTGTGTTGTGCCAAATTCAGGAAGATGTAGATTGGTTCATTAGAGGATGCATACGCCATTGCACTAGTAAGACCAACAATGGGAAGGAAGGTTTATATCAACATATACATATAAGTACTAGACCATGGGAGAACAATGCATTTTGTGGGAGGTTTTTCAAGAAGCATGCTACGGATTTTGTAAATAAAATAACTTAATAAAATAGTGTATAAACCAATGTACACCAAATATGAGAGTGAAACATAAATCCTAAAGTTATAATAGAGATGAATTAAATAATAAATCCTTATATTTATTCTCCATTATTTCTGGATTCATTGTGTTAAGGAGGGGTTTATCGATGTTTCATACCTACGATACACAATCCATATTCTTACCTATCATGAAGATGGACTACATATCATAGGTCTGAAACGTCGATAAACCACTCCTTAACACAATGAATCCAAAAATCATGGAGAATAAACGAGCACACTATGAAATCCTGAGAGAGAAAAATCATTATATTCATTAAGAGAATCCTTAATTATAATGATTGTAACTACATCTCTCTATATAATATTCCCTATCTCTCCATATAATATCCCCAATTGTACTTGTGGGTCCCCTATTAGGGTTATCCCTATTAAATATTCATGTAACCACATTACCTATATATTCAACCCCATATATACATCCCATGGAGTTATAACATATCACCCCATAAAAAGGATTTGTCATCAAATGTTTGTAGCTAAGGCTTTTATATGTGATGAAACCTAATAATAGTAATGGTTATTTATATTTGTTCTCTCTTGCTACTACTATTGATTATCCATCCATCTATATTTAATTTTTTTTTGTCAATTCTTCATGGCTTCCTTTCCTTTGATTGCATGTGCATTATTATAGCTTCTCCAATTTGTTATAGTTTTTGTTCTTTGATAACATCACATTAAATAATGGTCCCTTTTTGCCTCATTATATGAACAATTGATTATTTCATTTTCATCCTTTGTAATGTTGACACTTATTGTATTTTTTCCGATATTTCATTGTAAAGAGGTATCAATATGGTTCCACCATTAATGGTGCTTCGTAAATTTTGATGCCCTTATCACCCCCTCTCCTTTTTGGTACAATGACATGCTCCAACTATTATAATTATTGACCTTCAATTGCTTATACTTTTGAGATAATAAGATCATATTTTTCCTTCATATTCTGAAGATGATGTTCAAATTCAACAATTATTTTATGGTGACCTTCTTATACCTTCTCATCCTTCTCCTTTTGTACTAAATGGTTGATGTTATCCATCATTCTATCCTTCTTCGATTATAAATTGAACTTTTAATTTGACATATATTCAAAATTTAGGGTTTCTTCAACCTTCTTGCCAACATAATATTCAAGTGTTTAGGTAGTTTATTCATCTATAATCTTTCAAAATACTAACTAATGACATAGACCATATCCTTAGTCATATTATATGATTCCTAAGAGTGATCTCCCCACAAAGTGATATTCTTAGCATGTACTATAGCAATGTAAGATAATCGAAGAGTTTATGGAAGCATGGGTATAGGAGAAAATAAGGGACTTCCTATATACCCAAAGGTACATGGAAGATTAAATCTCTAAGCATATTTTATGTAATGTGGTACTAATTGCTAGATACCAACATAGGTTCACTAGGGAGCCCAACCAAGTGACTCAAATTTCCTACATGTATGTTTCCTAGTAAATATCATATATTTGTGTTTAAAGATGCTTGAACATGTTTCTAGCTTTAAAAAAATATGTAAAAATTGGACATGTGCTAGCATTGGAAATGTAACAACCCAAATAAAAGGAATGCAGAAATTTTAAAACTTTTATTTCCTTTTCTTCAACAGGAGTTTTGCATAGGAGACAAGGGTGACAACTAAACCCTTAAAGTACAAATGGACTCTAATATTCAACAAGAAAATGTGAGAGGCAGGCGTCGAGCAGAAAAGAGTTGTCACATAAATGAGCGATCGCTCAAGGGAGTTAACCAAACTGTTTTTCTCCGCTAGGGTCAACCTTCAAATATTATGAAGATTCTACCACAAGATCTACGATCGAGAACCGAGGGGGTATTAATTCCCAACTATATCGCACCATCACCATAATAGACTAATTGTTTTCTGCCCAAAACACATCACTCAACTGCTGCATCACAACCCAAAAATAATGGGCAGATCTCACAAGGAAGAACATGAAAACGCCGAGTTGACAAGTAGGGAAACATTCCAAAAAGTTATTGAGGGTTCTTGTCTTTCACTTAACAGTAAGTTCGTGAAATTTAACAGTTATTTGCAGACCATGACCATCTGCACATCGCATGCACTCCACAAACGTATTACACAGGTCTTAATACCACAATTCACTTGGTACTTAACACACAATCACTTCAAATATATAAAATAATCGACTTAACCCTCCAACCTTTAAATCGAGGTCCCTGACACATTTCACAATCTTTTGATAGATCGGTCTAGGGCTCGCTTCCTACATTTCACATACTTAGTTTCTTGAATATACAAACAGGGAGGTGAACGAAAGGATTGAACACAGATAACAATTCTTGATTGTAACCATATCCGAGAGCATTAACATGATCATACACAAAGAATTACACTGAATAATAAAATTTGAATGAATTCATGTGCTAGCTAGAGTTAATATATAAGGGAAAGCAGGATGGCAAAGTGCGCAGGTATTTCCCATGAGATGTTGCAGTTGTTTCTATGAACATTCCACGCACTAAACCCGACTAGACCAGAAATTGGATAGTATTTGGTTTACGGACTGAAATTTTGTTAAGAAAATGCCAGAGAATTTGATGAGACAAGAATGCCTTGTAGCACTAGGAGATAGGATGACATGGCAGAGAGATGTAACTGGAACTAATGTGGTGCTGTCAGGATGATTCATGGAGATGGATGAAACACCGAATGAAATGCTGCTGGCCACCCACGCTCGTGAAGGTTATTTCGGCCTGCCAACTCCTGTAAAAAACTTCATTACACATATCTTGAGAGCTGGAGATACCAACAGAAGCAATTTATGGAAATAACAACAAATAATGCATACGCTGAGGCTATTTAGTTTATATACCAGTTGGTGCAAGGAGGAAATGTGCCCTAAGCAGGCATAGACTGGATCTCTTAGTTGAGCATGTGCCTTGTAGGATGTGTGACAACTGTTTGGCAGCGCTAGATTATGAGAATATATAGCAAATATTTCCAGACAATGCTCGCCCCAAAAATCTTATGAACTGTTGCAAAATGCTCACCGCCTTCATCATAGCCTTAGTTTGGAGAGAACAGCATCCTTTCACCCATTTCCTTCTAGGAAACTTGCAAGCCCTGAAGGCGCTCCTCCAATGCAAAAGATTTGAACTACCGAGTCTCGACGGTGAGTTTTCTGAGGTATCCTTGATGGATCTTCTGCCATGGCGAAGAATGGAGGAAATTGGTGAGGAACCGTCCTTTGGTATCTTTCGTGGAGCGTGGGCATTTGAGATTTGAAATTCAAATTCGCTTTTTTGAACACCGTGTCTGAACATTGAAGGGACAGGATATATATATTATGCATTATATGCATGGACTTGGTATATGACATACATTAGATTCTTAATAAATTTGTGGTCAAAATAAGTTATTTTGATATAAGATTATTTTATTTTTTATATATTTATTTCTTCTTCAAATATAGGATCAAAATAAGATTGAGTTACAAATTTTTTAATTGAACTAGCTCAGACTTTAGAGTGCTAACAATATATTAAATGAACTAAATCTGTGAAGTTGGTTATTATTACAGCAAACTAAAGAGTTGATGGGCATAATTCTATGAAATCATATTTATGCAGACTAAGTACAATGCTTCTAAAGATATAAGTTGAAAATAGAAAAGCACTACAAACATAAAAGTTGAAACAATTTTAGAGGGCATACAAAACCAAATTATAATAAGGGAATTTCTCTACTCATTTTCATTACTCAAACATAACAATATATATACACATTTACAACATTTGCCTTACCACTATGTTTGAGGTCCATGGTAGACTCTCTCAATTGCCATGTCTCAAGACCATCTAGCTAACCCCTCTCAAATGACTACTCGTGGTGCAGCTTCCCCTACGCTTCATCCATCTTCAACTACTCTTTAACTTCCATATGACTACTTCAGCACATCTTTGTTGCTTCAACTTCCACATTGATATTTCATCTTCCCTTAGTGCACTTCATATGTCATGCACAGTTACCCCATGCTCATCATGTGCACTCATTGTCATGCACATTTTTGCTCACATGCACTTGACTCATAGTTGGAATAACTAACTTGCATCCTCCTTGGATGCACATTCCACTTGAGCACACCCCTCAAAGTATCGCATGTTTTTTTTTGTTAATCCATGCATGATCGACATTATGTTATTTTCTCTTGCCATACCACATTATATCTTCTATGTTTTCTTTTGTATCAAACTTGCTTGTGTAACACTAGCATGTACCAAGTACTGGTACATGCTAAGTAGTGTACTTCCTTGAAGCCTGTACCAAGTTGCTTAAGTAGTCCTAGTCCCCTTGTTGTTACAAACTATGTTTGAAATTCATGCAGGCAAGCATTCTTTGACATTGGTGTTCGTGGAAACAAAAAAGGGATCTGATTCATTGGAATACTGGTTGTGTTCCAATAGGTTTCCATTGTTCCAGCAACCAGTATTCATGGAGACAGAAGCCAAAGGAGCGTGAGAAAACGACTTCAAGCATACAGCTATTGACTCATCAACCGTGCGAGCTCCATCGACCATTCAACCAATGTTACATAACGATGTGCGGGCTCCATCGACCATTCAACCAATGTTACATAACAATGTGCAGGCTCCATCGACCATTCAACCAAAAGTTGTTTGATAGTGCACAGAGTCACATTGTATCGTTTTGTGCGGGCTAACGGTTATGATTGGAGACTAGTCCTTGGAGGGTGCACAAAATGGTACGTTGTGCAGCCCCTCCGCAATGCCAAGAGTCAAGACCATGATCTGTGCACAAAACTAAACTTGTTGTCCCATGTGCAAGCTCGACTCTACATGCGACGATACACATTTGATGGTTGCACCATGGTATTGCGGGCTCATCATATACACATTGGCCAGTGCAAAGGCGATTTGTGCGAGCTCACCATCATAATATGTGACTGGTCTTAAGAGGGTGCACAAACTTTGCTTCGTACTTTGTGCAAGCTCTCGTCACATGATGTTGCAAATAAGATTGGACGCACAAAACGTATGATATACCATATGATATAACCCATGTAACATTTCATCATTTTTCACCGCTTTTCATATGCCATTTCCGATATGTTACATGGGTGTATAAAGCTATTTTTCCAAAATTATTTTTCCAAGGACGCTTCTTCAAAAAAACTATGTCTTTTCTTATTTTTCTTTTAGGTTCACTCTGTGGATGGTTTAGGGGTGAAACAAACTGAGGGTTTTCATCAAGTGGAATTTAAGCTTATGGAATCAGGGATAGTTTTCTCACTCATATTTTGTCAAACTTTTCAAGGATGAATTGCTTGTACAGAAAGAATAAGCAGCAAGGGCAGGGGGGGGTTTACTATATCCAAGTGTATGGCATGATAATAAAAAAACTTGTAAAGGAGAAATATTAGACATGGTATGATAAAACATACCTTATAAGGACTCCGTCCAAATTGTAGTTGTATAGACATCATTAAAGAGTAACAACACTTGGATCAGTGGCCTTTAGCTCAAAATTTCAGGTGGGGCCCCACATCACATAACTTGGGGAGTTGTTGAGGGATCAATAGATTATTACATACACCAAAGGAGAAGCTCGAACTAGGCATAAAATTACTTGTGGAAGGTATTCCAAGACTAGGAAAACGTAGGGTTGGAATGTGTTTGCTAATAGATGGCATTATGAATGAAGAGACATTGGGAACATGTGGCATATGGGTAGAAGAAATGATTTTGATAACTAAATATACATACGAAGCATTCATGTTTCCTCAAAAGACACTAGGTGTAGTGGAAGTACATCCCATGCTTGTTAGATTAACCATAATTTGGTTCTAGACATATTATGTTGTACATTTTGAACAAATTTAAAGGGATCTATGGGAAAAGGTACATCTAGTTGTATCAAGACATGATCGTCAGGTTGGGTCAAGGGAGGATTATAATGGGTCAGTGTCTAAATGTCAATAACTTCAATTTTAGGTGTCCCTAAATATTCGGTTAAGTTTGTATTTGTATCTGGTGGATACACAGTATGATCAAGTGGATCATGTATGATGATATGTATCAGGTAGATACTTGGTATGCATCAGGTAGATGCATTGTATGAATTGTGAAGTATGTTGAACTTGTGATATTCATTGAAATTGATTGGTATATTGAATTACGCCTTTTATATTACTTATTTGTCTTTATTATCCATTGTTGACTCCATGCAAGGCACTAATATTATCCATAATGATTGTAGAATGGTATTTCCAGGTGTGTTGGTGCTTACAGGTGTTATTCCTCCATTAGGGACTCTCCCATGGGTTTAGGACTTAACCAAAGAAGATGAGGAGTTAGGTTATGGTGACATTGGACCTATGTCCTCCCCACTTACTGTAACTAGCCCCTTGGTCCACACAGCCTAGGTGTTCTAGGGATGATAGTTTTTATAATAACAGGGAGGAGGAGAGGGGTTAAAGAGAGAGAGAGGGAGAGAGTGTGGGAGTTATAAAGGAGGGGGGTTAAAGATAATCGGAGAGAGAGATGGGGTTAGAGAGAGAGTGGGGGGGGTGGGGTAGAGAGGTGGTTTGTTATGGAAAAAGGGATAGAAAAGGGGATGAGAGGGAGGGAGGTAGCATGGGAGGTATAGATTAGCAAAGGGATAGATCTAATGAGTATGGTGGGAAGTATGGAGGAGGGGATTTTTGGAGGGATCGTGAGGTTAAACCGAGCATCTAGCCCCCATATCCATTCATTAAACAAGCATTCAAATGAAAATGAAAATATATATATATAAGTATATGTTTATACAATGGAAACAAAATGGAAGTTAACTAAATGCTGTTGATATCTATCATACATTCAAGACTCTATAACAGCCAATTAAAGACCTTTGCAGATTTATAAAAGATCATATGGAATTGCATAAACTCGTAAAAACACAGCGGAAGTAAATTCATTTATACCATCACCCTACATTCAGATATCCATCAATTAAATCTTTGCAAGAATATACAGGAGAATACTTATCTCAATAAGGCAGTCCCAAGCAACTGGCTATGCAACTGCAACGTTCCACCCAACCATAGGCTAGTGTGCTCCTCAATCTCTCAGCACCACTGCCACCCCTGAGCTGGGCATGATCTCTACAAGGAACCAAGGAACAGCAGACTCACACATAGCCAAGCATACACCAAGATGAGCCAAGCCAATCTGCAATTGGGTTTATCAGGCTGCTAGGACATGGGAGGGAAGATTTTCTAAGCTAGTGAGCTCCAACACAGAGCCAGGGATAACCTTGCAAGATCTATCTAGCTTGGCACCCACAATACCTACACACCCAGCACAAGGAAGTATTCTCTTCACTGCTGTACAGTCCCTCAAGCCATACACAGTAGATCGACGATGTGATAATTTGCCATAAACTTCTCCAATGATTGTTTATGTTTCGATATATGCAAATGACTAAAGTACTCAAATGCATTTCTAAGTAATGCTCTAGGTGCAAACTTATATGTTTTTATGCAGTTAAGTTTAAGAAGCATTTTCACTAGGAGCAAGCGGATCAGTGCTTATCTGCTCAAGCGTGGTATTCCGTCAGAAGTCGACATCATCGTCGCTCTCCCTGTGTGTGATTTACCCGTACTCTACGACCCTTCATATTCCTTTGTGTGTCCGTCGGTGAACCGTTTCACTTGTCGCTACACACATTTCTCACAAACGTAAATTAGTAGCAATGTCCTCAATAATCACAATTTGATTTATAAATCTGTTGCTTCATTAAGCATCTATAGTTTACTCAATCGTTACTCATTCGTCTAATCACATAATCAATTGCACAACTAGTCGTTAAGCACCATTCATATGTACAGTTTTCATATCAAAGTTAATTGTTAAACAACATGAAATCGTCCATTCACAATAACTACCCAAATGCACATATATCAATCAATCGTAATCATAAATATACTCAAAATAAAATCATAGGGTTATTTTATTAATGTTTCAAACAGTCAGGTCACTCAGCAGGTGCCCTCAATGTCTACAGTAGTCTAGGGGCACTACATACACCCCTACTTATTTAGAACTTCATCTCGAAGTTCAGAATAAATGCAGAAATCTATGATGCATCTCAGCTGCGTCCTCCCAAGTCGCATAGCTAGGACTATAAATGTCCCACTACACTTGACTTGATCAATCCGTGCTAATCATTAAGCAAGATGTAATCAATCAATTATCCCACCCCACACAATATCATTTAATTCCTTAATTCATTTATCAATTATTATCGTCATTCACATCTTCAGGTTTTCCTCAATCATTTAAGACATAACAAGGCTCAAGAGACCACCATATCGAAGTTGTTCAGCCAGTTCACTTGACAGGTGCCCTTAAGGTCCACAGTCATTCTAGGGGTATTACATACACCCCCTCTTAAATAGAACTTCATCCTGAAGTTAATTTTTGTTCTTGTACTTTCGACACTAAACTTTATCTTAATTTCCTATTATCATCTTCTTTCCATTCCCTTCTATTTTTCTCCAACAATCATGGCCATATTAAGCACAAGTGGTTCTAATCATTATTATTATTTTTTTTTTTTCCAACATGGTTCCAATACATTCTTAGGAACTCAATCATAATTGTGTATAATATCAATTCGATAGTACATTCAATAACTGTCGGTCCCAACTAGATTTTCAATATCACTTATTCTTGTCATTAGTATCATCATGTTCAGCTCCATGAGCTTATCATGTATTTCCCTTATCTCTTCGTTTATGTTATCATAGGACCACTTCGACAGATTCATCAAGTCGCACAAAGTGTCTTCTTAACCCCATCAAGTTCCATCTCGAGGGCTAGTTGTCATTTTATCATGTTTGATTATGACCTAAGGTTAGCTTCATTGCGTTCTATTTATTATGCTAATCGTCTCCATACTTCTTTTTACGAAACATTGCCTTCATTTGACCATTTCGATACCATGGTTAAATTTCAAGTTCGTAGTCATGAGTTTTCATAAATGGTTTTGTCGTAATGCAAAATGCATGTCGTTGACTTCAGCTCATCATACCAATCACATTGATATCTCGTTTTCAAATTTTAAGTTGGTTTCTCTTCCTCGACAATCCGTCAAAGTCTCGTCAATCTGAGCATCTTGGTTTCTTATCATTTAAAATTGATCAATTTTTTGTCATTCAGCAAATCCACCGATTATATCCGTCCACTTATTTTCTCATCATGGCTATGTAGAAAAAGGTTTAAAATATCGTTGGTCTTTGTTCCAAGTTTCTCCGAGTAGATTTTTCTTAAAATACAATTTTACGTTATTGATACCATCTCTATTCGACAATTTAATGCTCGTAGTTAGTGAATGATTTTTTTTTTCTTCTTCTTCTTCTTTTTTTTTTTTTATATACTATAAGTGTCTACTCCTAAGTTATAGTTCTTTGGCTTTCCAAAGCATTTGTTCTGGAACAATTATTCCATATGTGAATTGGCAAAGATCTCTATCATAGTTGAAATATATCTTAAATAAGTAACACTTGCAAACGGAAACCCTAAGGGTACAATTTGACAAAAAGGAAGGCTATGTCTTTAATCTTACAACCTACAATCCTCTAAGTGAACTGTGAAATATAGGCATGTGTTAACTTTTCATCTAGTTCATTTTATAACATCAAGAAATATCATAACAGTATCTTATCTTTTAACTAGTTCATATTATCATATAAACGTAGTATAAATATAATAATACATTAGCCTTTCATAGTATCCCATAAAATAATTATGAACTATAAACAAGGCATTAACCTTTCCTTTACATCTTGCTATCCCATTAACGAAATATGAAATATGGTGATGCATTATCCTAAATTTACCTAATTCATTTCATCACATAAACGTAATATAAAATATAATATAATAATACATTTAACTTTTCAAATTACATAAGAAATTACAAAATATAGACAAAATATTAATCTTTCTTCTACTTCCAGTTATCCCCCCAAAAAAATGTAATATCACACTACTTTATACTATCATGCATAAATAAAAAATATTACAATATCTTTCAACTAAATCTTATAATTATAATAAGGTATTATAAAATATAATAATACATTAACTTTTCATCCATGCCATAAAGAAATATGAAATAAGAACATGCCATAAAGGAATATGAAATAAGAACATACCATACATTATCATCCATTTCATGTCATTGCATAAATGAGAAATATTGCAATATCATTTAACTAGTTTTTATAATTATAATAATGTATTATAATTATTGACGTAGTACCACACGAAGCGCCATACAGTCCCATCGAAAACGTGCAGCTTGATCATGAGCCAGCTGCAGCCATATCCTGGAGATCTCATCGTACACAGTCTCGCTCCTGCCATATTCTCAAGGTTCAACGCCCACCTACCTGCATTCAACGCCCATCTACCTGCATTCAAGGCAGTGCAGTCCATTGCAAAATGCCAAGAGACCTGGTCCTCATTCTCGTCCTGCAAATTCCTATAGCTGGAGCTACTGAAACATTGTTCTTGTCCTCTGCAAATTAGAACCTGAATCCTATTGCGAGTAGCTGGAGCGGCTGAATCGTCCTCTTGTAAATTAGAACTTCAGGTACTCCTTGTCCTACAAATTCCTATCATTCTCGTCCATTTAGTTTAGTATCTGGATTTTGTACAAGGCCCATGGGGTATGGGTATTTTTGTGCCTTCTTCAAGTTATAAGAGGTTGCATATTTCAGTTACTGGAGATATCTGCGAGTCTGTTGTATGCTTGAAAATCTTGATCTGAACATTCCCATATAAATTTCGTAGCAACGTTTAAATTTGTAGTTTGTATGTTCTTATTTCAAACTTTATTAGTTTTTAGAGGTTTGTACTGGTTCTTATACTTTGTAGTGCAACTTATACCGTAGCATGGATTTATATTTAGTGTACCTGACTATTGCTCAAGGGACGCTCCCTCCAGTCACTCATCCTAGTACTTTTGTTTAAAGCACTTCCCAGCACAGTCTTTGCAAGGTCGGAAAGCCCCCCTGGAATAGATGGAAAAACCTTTTGAAGGTCTAATTTAGGCGCTTCACAGTAGCGAAAACACTCCAGCTCTCCATAGGAATCAGAAAGACGCTTCAGGTCAGAGTGCAAAGCATACCCTAACTTCAAAATTCTAGTTGAATGAAATACAGCTTTAAGGCACAAGTCCAGTGCACCTGGTTCTTTGTTAAATAAATTCACTATCTCAAATATAAAAACCTTTTTTGCAGTAGCAATCTCTGATATTGAAACCTACAGAATTGAAGGTAATTCAAGGTTCCAAAAAATAAAAGAGAAATCATCCTTGGTTAATCGAGACGATGGAAGGGATGATTTTCCATAACTTGATTGCAATTATCTTTTTGAGGATCTTGTATTAAACGTTGTAGAGGGAGATGGGCCTAAATCTATCTACAGATGTCTATATTAACGTCGTTTTCCATGAAACCATTTTCCTGTATCGCCCATTTGAATTTTGAATTTTGAAATTTTTTGTTCCGCCTTACTACCAGATACAAGTGACATTGCCGCTTCCCGCCCTCATTTGAGTTCGAATATATTCATAGATAGGAGCACACGATATTTTTTTGTCACTGGCCTGGAGTTTAATTCACAACCATGGCTGACCTAAAGCCTATAAAAGCCTATTTGTATGGATGAGTTGCTTACTGTCTTATGAAAATCTGCCTCCTCAAATGATGATGAGAAGCCCAAATTGAGAGTAAGAGGTTATATAATTCTCTTTGTGGAGACTTTTGCGGGGGATTTCTCCCTACTTCATGTCTAAATAATGACACTGATATTACTATTTGAATTTTACACCACTGTCATTACGATTTGCATTTACACCTCTCTCACTCTGCTGTCGTGACTATGCAAATTTAGGTAGTTACCATCCGACTCAATTTTCCGGCATGATGAATCTTTACCGCCAACCTTTACAGGTTTTGTAAATGGGAGTAAAATGGTACTAGTGTAGTGTTCTTCCGTAAAAATATATTAAGAAAGGGTTCACTCAGGTGTAGAACTATAGACTTTTGATTATTCTGCCAACTCAAGGCAAGTTTTGGTTACAACTCTTTTGACATTAACATGGTTGGAAACTTTTAATGTCAAAAATAAAAATGTATTTTATTTTTAGATAATTTATTTTTTATTTATCAAATTTAAAAAATGTAGATGTTATAAATTGTGAAAACTTCAATTTTATAATACCATGAATCTGGGTTTTTGACAAATGGTACTGACATGATAACATGATAGTAATTTCACAATTGCATTTAATATAGGACGTTATTAGGTTTTCTTAATATAGGCCGTTATTAGGTTTTCATATTAAGCATAACCTCTTCTCAATTGAAATATATACTTATTGTTGTGCTCCAAACTAACTTTATATGAGTCGATTGAATTGTAAAAGTTTGTAACTTCATATGAGTAGGCTGATTTGTAAAAGAAATATATACTTATTCTTGTGTTCCAAACTAACGGCATATGACTGGGTTGAATTGTAAAAGTTGGTAACTCCATATGAGTAGGATGAATTGTAAAAGTTTGTAACTCCATATGAAAGTGTCTATTGTTTGGATTTTTTTAGTATTTTTTAAATTATTAATGATATTTTAATGGAATTTAATATTTATGTTAATTAGTTTTAAACCATTCACATTATCACATTATCATTGATGTTTATCTTAATTTTAAAAAAAATTATCTAAATTATCAAAACATTTTATGATTTTGGTTTGGATTGTTTATTTTATGCGATTGTTTAAAAAATAAATATTTGTCATTAGAATTATCAAAATATTTTATGATTATGTTTTTGAAAAAACATTTAATGATTTTGTTGACTTGAATTACATTACATCATTTAATGATTTTGTTTTTCCACTACCATTGCTCAATGCATTGATTGCATTATATCATCTCAATTATTGGCATGGAAGTGTTCCCCTTGTCATCCATAAGCAAATGGAATAGTTGAGTGATTTAATAAAAAAATTGTAAAAGGATTTAATAACAATCCACTAGTGTTTGGTCTTGGAACCCTCTCTTATTCTTGAGGTTTTGGAATCCTTAATTTTCTTTAAAATATAGATAAATTTCTAGGAAATAGTTTACATTGTTCAAATAGAGCCATTAGGTGTTTTTCTATTTTTGAAATATTGATTTTAAAAGTATACCATTAGTTAAAATTGATTTAAAATTTTCAATTGGATATATTTAAAAATATAATAATAAATCCATAAGTAATGAATGTTTTTTTGCAATAAAATTGAGTTTACATTTATTAAGCTTAATAGAGTAGTAAACCTTTTTCTAATTTACTTACATTCAAAACATGAAATGAAGCATCCAATAGTTCATATTACCCCATCTTTGAAAAACCCAAAATTCCATGATGATGAACTTCTTTTCATCTTCAATATAATTTGCTATTTGTTATTTCATCTTGGTATTGTTTAACACAAGCCATTCAACTTTCAATTCACCTAATTAACTTTCAATTAAATATGGGCATCTAGGCCATAACATGGTTAAGAGAGGTAAAGAATTATTAAAATTGCAATTTCAACTTTAGAATTATTATGTAGGAAAATGCAATTTCGACATTTTGATAATTACAAGTTTTAGAATTTCAACAAGTATAATTGAGAATAACTCACATTCTGTAAAATGAAAATGCAATTTCAACGATCATGAAATGCAATGAACCAAGAATTGAAAAATTAAAGATATTGTAATTTTTTTATGAGAAATTGTAATGTGACCATCCAAAAATTGCAATTGTAACTTTTTTTTATCATTATATAATTACACCTACATATTTTTTGAATTTTTTGAATTTAATTTTATGTAGGATGTTAAATATAATAAATACTAAGACAATTTGATTAAATACATGGATTTATAAAACCCTGGATCTTCACCAAACCACTTAAACCACTCTTTATTATTTATTTATTTATTTTCCAAAATTTTAAATATTTATATATATTGAATTTAAATATTTTAAATTTCTCCCTTAAATATAAATTATAATTTACATTTTATCTATGCTAATTTAAATATAACTTCACCAACCACTTCAACCTTACTATAATTGACCTTAAAACTTTAAATCTATGAAGAACTTTTAAATTGAAAGTTCGTGAGTAGCTTTATATTTTTAAATATTAACTTTTAATTTTTTAAGAAACCTAGGTTATAACATTATATGGAATCTAATTAAATTTAAATAAAATAATACTAGCGCTATATAATTATACACGAAATTTAAATAAAAATATATATGAAATTTAATTAAATATAAATAAAATAACATTAGCATTATATAATTATCTAAGAAATTTTGCCGAAACCCCTTTTATTTTGACATGGTATTTTTTTTTTTTTTAATTCTTATCAACAACTAAATTAAATTAAATTAAATAGTAATTAATAAAAAAAAAATTAAATTAAATTGAATTAATTAAAAAAAAATTAAATTAAATTAATTAATTAAATGATATTAAATTAAATTAATTAAATCAAATTAAATTAAAAGTCATTAAATTAAATTAATTAAATTAAATTAAACGAATTAAATTAAATGAATGTTAAGAGACACTACATTAAATTAATAAAATTAAATTAATATTTAAAAAACATTAATTTAAAATAATAATAATAAAAAATTAAAACAATATAAAATGCAAAAATAAACCTTTTCTTTTACATGGTATTTTTTTTTTTTTAATTCTTATCAACAACTAAATTAAATTAATTTAAATAATAATTAATAAAACAAAATAAAAAAAATTAAATTAAATTGAATTAATTAAAAAATTTAAATTGAATTAATTAAATTAAATTAATTAAATCAAATTAAATTAAAAGTCATTAAATTAATTTAATTAAATTAAATTAAACGAATTAAATTAAATGAATGTTTTTTAAATATTAAATTAATAAAATTAAATTAATATTTAAAAAACATTAATTTAAAATAATAATAATAAAAAATTAAATAATAATAAAAAAAATTAAAACAATATAAAACGCAAAAAAAAAACCTTTTCTTTTTCGCATGGGGATTGATGCCAAGGCAGGATCGGCGGCTCTCCTTATTCCGCGTCGGCAACATGCACGCATGGTAAGGGTGGTTGGTGGTCGCGGAAAGGAAACCACCATCCCACGTGTTCATTCCTTACTCGTCCGCATTCCAATAAAGTGGTATAGTAAACCGCTCATGGGCAACGCGGAAACCGTCTCACGTGCCGTCAAAAGTATGCCTATTTAAGGAGGAAATAAGGTTTTATTTGGCATTGTAGGGCTGCTTCGACTTGGCTCTTGGTTTCATGTAAGAGCCTCAGTGCTGGGCAGATATGTGGGTAATCTCATGGACGCTGGGAGATATGATATCCGTGGGACCCTCCTGGCTTGGCATTCGGTTCCCTGATGCAAGGGTTAAATTTGACGGGCACCCTTACCCATCAGGCAAATTTTTTTTGACGGTTTGGTTTATAAAGCTACCCTTCATATAACGTTTAATAAATATTTTTACCCTTCTATTATTCCTAATATTGTATATACATTTTTTAAAAAGCAAAGTATGAAGCAAATTATAGCATATTTACAGCAGCAACATCAAAAACGTTTTCAGTGGTGGTGTCTCTACTTATTCTTGCAAAGTTTCGATTTAATATTTGGAGCTTCACCAATATTTATTGTGGCAGATTCAAGACCCGAGGGCTGGGGCTTGTAATTTCACTGCAATTTTCAACTTTGGACACTCGAATTATGACATAGGCGGCCTTGTGGCAGGCGTGAGCCTGCATTCTCTCCTTCCCAGCCAAAAAAAACACACTTGGAGATACTACGAATCTGGGGAGAGCTTGGTTATCGATTTTTTTTTTATGTACCTGGACGTTTTATATCTTGTTGGGTAATTTCTTGATGTAAAGATTTAAAAGTCTAGACTGACTGTTTGTTAATGAATGAATTACAGACGAGGCAATGAATCCAACATTACTGAGCTAGTATTTGAAATTGGTGGGATCTAACTTTAAACATGGATCAAACTTTGCATGCGTTGCTTCTACCATTAATCCAACCGCCACAACTTTCCCTTTGTTTGTTGAAGTAAATCATTTTAATAGATTCAGAGCTGAGGCTATGGATATATTTTCCCAAGGTAAATTTTTCATTTCTATTGTCATTTTTCATCAGCATAGGTTTATCTATTTGACTGGTTTTTTAGTCTCTCATTTAACACAGTTAGTGTAGTTAGTATGGGGAATTAATCAAGCCCTCAAATTAAACTAATTTTTTGGAAATCTATATCTAAAAAATGGATAAATTTTGTAAAAAGAAAATTGCATCTAAACTGCAAAATTGTCTTAATTGAGCATAAATATATTTCTATTTCCTTTAAATTATTAAATTCGGAATCTTACTTTCAATATATTTTAATTTTTTATGAAAATTACAATTTTATTCAGAGTCTAAACTGTAAATGTTGGTTAAGAGGTTACCTTATTTTTAATAGGCCCAGCCGTCAGCTATTGTCAACCTCCCACAGCCGAATGTATTTGACAAGGACCTTTACTCCATGGACATGAGCTAGAACGATATCTCACACTCCTTCAGTTCCAATATCAGAGAGAACCAAATAAATACCCTGGCCATTCCCCATATTATTAACAAATTAACATCTTAACTTAAGGTTACTACGGTTTTCTTCGCCAATGGAATCTTATAATCATAGCTTTAGCTAATGGACATTTGTAATGTTACTATTTTTCAAAATTGGTACCAGCAAGGGGGTTGAAGTTTCATGGTTCACAATACGGTACCTACCTTTGAGAAGGATGTTTGCCCCAAAAGCCCGAACCCTTGCATTTGCAGCGATTTATTGGAACTTGATGCGGATGCCTATGGGCTGTAGCGAGAGTCTCCCTTAAGCATAAAGTGCGATCAGCCGGAGTACCTGATCCGAAACCCTTGATGGTCCAATTTGGTTCCAGAAGATCTCGTCCCCCGGGGCATGGTTGTTTCAGTGCAAATGATGTTTGACTGCCATAGCTTATTGGATAGCTCAATACCCTGGAGATAAAGTCTGCCAAAATTTTAATCTGCAACTGGAAAATGTGTGCCCAATGCCATGAATCACGATGGAAGAAGCCGGGAAATGGCATTGGCAACACATTAATTATGGTGTTCATTCAAAATTTATTATCTGTACGATGGATAGATATGATGTGAGAACCAAAGATTGCACAGCAGTGTATTAGGTGAAATTAATTAATTATAGCTTTAAAAAGGGGCATGGTTGAGAGACACTACATTAAATTAATAAAATTAAATTAATATTTAAAAAACATTAATTTAAAATAATAATAAAAAAAATTAAAACAATATAAAACGCAAAAAAAACCTTTTCTTTTTCGCATGGGGATTGACGCCAAGGCAGGATCGACGGCTCTCCTTATTCCGCGTCGGCAACATGCACGCATGGTAAGGGTGGTTGGTGGTCGCGGAAAGGAAACCACCATCCCACGTGTTCATTCCTTACTCGTCCGCATTCCAATAAAGCGGTATAGTAAACCGCTCATGGGCAACGCGGAAACCGTCTCATGTGCCGTCAAAAGTATGCCTATTTAAGGAGGAAATAAGGTTTTATTTGGCATTGTAGGGCTTCTTCGACTTGGCTCTTGGTTTCATGTAAGAGCCTCGGTGCTGGGCATATATGTGGGTAATCTCATGGACGATGGGAGATATGATATCCATGGGACCCGCCTGGCTTGGCATTCGGTTCCCTGATGAGTCCTCGGCGTTGAGCACAACGCATCTTTTATATATTCCTGTCCTCTTATGTGAACTCAGTGCATGGGATTCGATGGTGGGTATTGATGTGTTAAGTGCGTGGGCCAATTGGCTCTAGTTGTTGAGTTCGGGCTGGGCACAAAGGAAAGAAGAAAAATGCTTGGAGGACAATTGATGTGGCGTTGGGCTCCGGGCGCTTGGTACACCTGGCTTGAGCGCTAGGGTTTCAAAGGAAGCAACATTTTGTATGAAATTCGTTTCGGACAAAACAAGCAGCAACAATGGAGAGCAGTATGGAAATCGTTTCATGCATTTGCCATGCTTGTAAATATTCTTAGTTATTGGTCAAAATGGATCATATTGAGCTCAAATGAAACGATTTCTGTGTCGAAATTGCTGCGATGCTTGTATTATAAACAATATTGCAGGCAACAATATTATTTGAATATTTGTTTTATGCCACATTTATTGAAATGAATGTTTAAAACAAAATGTTACAGGCAAGAAGGCAGATCTGCATTAAAAATAATAGGAAATGAAAACTGATCACTTTGGCTGCATGTCTGAAATTTGGAGAACCCTCTGTAATTCCTGTGCAAGACTCATTGTTTCGTATTTATTATGAATACAATTTCTTTATATAAATGCAACGGAGTGTTTTTTTTTTGTTAGTATTAAATTTTAGATCTAAATATTATAACGGTAATATATATAGTGTTGTAACTTGGTTTATATGTATTTATTTATTTGTTTAAAAACATTGTTTATCCCAAATGCTTTAGCATTGGATTAATATTAGGGTTTGAATATTAAAAGAGTGTATATAGAAATGTTGTTGTTTTTCTGGAAAGGTTTGTTTAATGGGGTCTAGACTGAGCCCTAAATAAGCAGTTATATATATATATCATTCAAATTCTGTTTCTGTTACGCCTTACGAATAAATGGGAAAAGGCTCTTCAAATTATCTTTTTGCAGCCATCATACTGGTTTGTTATTTTCTAGTAAATTTCACTAAAGTTCCGGGTGTAGTTAGGCCCTAAGGTCTCAGTGTCTGAGCCTTCCGCTCTGATACCAACTGTAGTGCCCTATCTAGGCACTGGGTCTATTCCAGGTTATCAGGTTATACCTAGTTTTTCCCTTAATTATTGTTAGAAGAAAACAAGAGATTCAACCATCTATATTTCTATTTCTGTAAATGTTTAACTGTCTGTTTTCTATATGTTTACATGTCTCTGCAGTTAAATAAACATAATCCTAAAACTTTCTATTTAATTCTGTTCATTTGACATGCATAGCTTGGAAATAAAAGAAAATACATTCTAATTAAGCTGGTTCAGAAAAATACCTGAAACCGTCAATTGCAGTAAGATAAGAAGATTTCTGGAATGGATTCTGTAAGTTACCTTAACAACCCCAAAATGATGTGTCCACCCTGCCAATCAGCTATTATCGTGCTGACCCTAGGAAATCAACGGATTTCCTAGCCCCCGAGCCCACAGACCGATAATCCCGACAACCACTTTCCATGGTAATCATTAATGCATCCCCTTTTGAGGTAATAAGGTGGATTATATATTATTTTATATCATCCCAATTTCTCTCTAGTAATGGAATTATTCAATAATTTATTCAAACATATCCTTTTAATTTACTTGGGATGATTCAGTCCGTTAATTAAATTAATAATTTATTTAATAAATTTATTATTATTCAACCCACTATACTTTATAAAAGGGATTATTATCATTATTATTATTAATTAAATAATATTAATAATATAATAATAATAACAATAACAATTAATAATAATAGTAATTAATTTAAATTGTGAATAGTAATTTAAAATATTTATTTGGTTAATGGATAAGTGTCAACATAGTACCTCTGTGTATAAACAATGAAATATAATTAATGATTTAATTAATCATGATCAACAATTATATAGCACACTCCTCTATTATTAATGTTTAACTTTTATGCTTCACCTTGAAGACACCTTTACTTGAGGATACTTACAATTAATGGCATTTATTTTACACATGAGAACTTGATAATCTTTTACTAATTAAGTCATCCACTAAACACTTAATTGACTTATCCATGATAACTTATATCATTGTTAAATCTTGATAAGTAGGAAGAAGTTCAACATGTCTCAACGTGTTTGAAACCAATAAATTTAAACAGTATTTATAGATAATCTGCTGGGGTTAATTTTTTTTAAAGACGTTACATGTCAGGTCATATATCAGATCCTTTTTTAATCCAAAGAATTGGGTGGGTTTAATTTTGGTTTAAAAGGATACAAGTTACCTCATATATGTCGGTTAGCTATCTTGTTGGTGTATGAGACTCCCTTGTTTACCCTTAAATACGATAGCTACTATCATTAAATATTCATCTTTAATTATAGGACTAATAAGAAGAAATCCTCAACTCAAAGATGTAGTTCTTGAGCGTATGAAAATGAGAATCTAGAGTATGATTGATTCCTTTGAATTCTTCCAATTGTTTCATACTTGATGGAGAAACAATAGTTGAGAAAACATGTTTGCATATAAGGTTGCATGTTTACCAAAGGGAAAACTAGTGGAAAATGGGGACACCCCCAAAGTGGTTTTGTTACCATAGATATCATGAATTGAGTTGTACGCCAAGGAAAGAATCCAACACTGTCAATGCATGTTAATCGTTCCTCAAGCGTAAACATATGTACTAAGACAAGACATTTCATAGACGTGCATTTAAATTCCTTGTCTGCAGGATCTTCTCCTCAATAATGGCCACCATGATGGTGGACTCAACTTAATCCCAAAATTGAATTCGACACAAATCACATTTGGGATAATTGGTTTATAGGTTATCTTTTTTGTTGGTATGGAACAGGGGACTGGGTATAACACAAGAAGCAGGTATTGAGCTTGACCTCGAAACAGAATACAATTGATGCAGTGAACATATATCAGGTAAGCTTTAAATTTTTGGAATCATTCTGTCCATTATTGTAAGAAGGAGTCTGGGTTATGATTTTATGTCTGGTCTTGTGTTGGAATTTTTCATTAAACTTTATTTGTAGTCTTCATTTAAGAAACCTCATGAATTTATAATATACTTGCTCTGCTACTAGATGCATGTATCACATAGAGCCTTTGTTTTGTATTTTTGACATTCCCCATCTCACTAAAATGGCCAATGATAGTGTCAATGAAATTAAGAAGATCCTCAGACAAATGACCTGCTAGCTTGTGGGCATGAAACATGCATAGAATACTTAAGTATTCACATCGAAAAACATGAATCCAAGAAGGAAAACATGAAATCTAAATTCCAAGAACTAAATATTGATTATGATAAAATTGCGTCAAACTCATAGATGCATTACAATATCATATTGGGTTTTGCAAGAGGTTCTCAACCAGATACATGATTTCCTAGTGTTTCAATTGCTTCAACGATGGGGCATATTATTAATGAAGACATTCCAACAAACAACTTTAGCACTCAACGAGAACAACATGAATCAAAAAGATCAAGGGAAAATTAAAGTAGGACAACAAATGGAAGAAGGCCTCAATGGAAATTATCTTGGCTCTTAAACTTCTCATATATGCATTTTACTTGTCTTGTTTATTAGTAATTATGTAAAGCAGCATAGCACTAAATTTGAAATTCATAAGGTAGGTATTGTAAGAAAGAAAAAGCATCATGACCAATTAACATATTTGTTGAAAATATTTATACAAGAATACCATAATGTTTTTTAAAATTTTTGTACTTTTTATGTTATTTGGTTTGTCAACAACCTTTTTATAAATATATAACTACCTCTTTTTTGTGATATATATATATATATATATATATATATCCTATGGGATATAGGAGGGCATCTTTTAACACATTGGTGACCCATTCTAAGTTTCCCGGTTTTCCCCAAGTACTGAACCGGTAATATTGGTGACCTAAATAACTATTTTAAATAATTGCCAATCATTTATTTGAATGTTGTATTTCTAAATTTCATTTTGTAAACCTCCATGGTATAATCAACTCTATGAATGTATGTAGGATGTAATATATGGCATTACTTGTACATAAAAATAGCTATCAACTCTATGAATGTATATAAGTATATGGCATTACTTGTACATAAAAATAGTTATCAACTCTATGAATGTATATAAGATGTAATATATAGCATTACTTGTATATAAAAATATCTAAATAGCTAGTGTTTTTTATATTTAATTATTTGATATAAGTTTGTAACTTACAGATAGTTTCAATATATTGTACAGTTTCCATTCAAGTATTCTTGGCTTCATAGCTTCTAGATTATTGTCTATCAAAGAAGCAAGACCAACTAAGATGAAGATGAAGTTATGGGAAAAGATGGCATTGGCATTGGCATTAGCTTTAGTCTTAGCCAAACAAAAAGTAAAGAAGAAGACTGGATTAAAAAGAGGTTGAAAATCTTGGTAAGTCTATAGATTTTTTTTTACTTTTACAATTTTGTTTATAGATTTTTTTTTATTTTTACAATTTATTTTAATTAGTTTTTTTTACATAGTTTATTTAGTTGTTTTTCTATTAGGTTGAGTTGCATTATTTTCATTTTAAAAGAAAAGCCTTTTCATTTATATGCAATATCTCATGTGCGCTCAAAACCATCACTTTCTTTGATGCACACACACACACACAAGAAACTCTCTCGTCACTCACTAAGTTCAAAAATAGCTTAAATCTACTCACTTAATACTTCCATAGGAGGGCACAAAAGAATCTTGTAGTTTAGGTAGGATTTTGGCGCTAGGCATCCAAAAACATAGTTGTTGTCCTTAGGGTGCTTTATAAATCCTTCTAAATCAAGTGGTCATGTATAGCCACATGGGGAAAGTGAAAGAGCGGCGCCACGCCATAGGAGGTCAAACCCAAGGTTGCGGACCTGTATGTTCTCTCAAGAGGGATCACCACCACTTGTTGAAAAGGAGACGACCCAATATCGTTCGAGGGATAACTGCTCTTTCTCCACTTGACGAAGGTACTTAGCGACCAACTTAGGATGTCATTCCTTATAGGTGACTGTCGTGGAAGCCGACAGTACCTGAGACAGATTTTGTCACAAGATCAAGGAAAGCACACGTCACAAGATCACATACTTATGATAAGAACAAAAGCTAATAGTCAGTAGCTTTCCAATAGAAAAATCATGTCCATGGTGATTGGTGGTTGCTAGCTTATACCTTGAGCTTGTTCCATGTGATGTATTTTGAAATAAGCACATGTCAAAAGATCAAGAAAATCTAGTGACTGCTAGCTTTCCTTCTAGCATAAGCATTTCCTTCTAGTATAAACACACATGCTTATGCTAGACGGAAAGCTAACAGTTGCTAGCTTTCCAATAAAAAACCATGTCCATGGTGATTGGTGGTTGCTAGCTTATACCGTGAGCTTGTGCCATGTGCTCTATTTTGAACGAATGCTAGCTTTCCTTCTAGCATAACACACATGCTTATGTTAGAAGGAAAGCTAGCAGTCGCTAGCTTTCCAATAGAAAAACCTTGGGCATGGTGATTGGTGGTTGCTAGCTTATACCTTGAGCTTGTGCCATGCACTCTATTTTCAAATAAGCACATGGCACAAGATCAAGGAAAGCTAGCGACTGCTAGCTTTCCTTCTAGCATAAGCATTTTCTTCTAGGATAAGAACACATATTTATGCTAGAAGGAAAGCTAACAGTCGGTAGCTTTCCAATAGAAAAATCATGTCCATAGTGATTGGTGGTTGCTAGCTTATACCTTGAGCTTGTGCCAGTTGCTCTATTTTGAAATAAGCACATGACAAAAGATCAAGGAAAGCTAGCGACTGCTAGCTTTCCTTCTAGCATAAGCATTTCCTTTTAAAATAAACACACATGCTTATACTAGAAGGAAAGCTAACAGTTGCTAGCTTTCAATTAGAAAAAACCTGTCCATGGTGATTGATGGTTGCTATCTTATACCTTCAGCTTGTGCCATGTGCTCTATTTTAAACGAATGCTAGCTCTCCTTCTAGCATAATCATTTCCTTCTAGCATAACACACATGCTTATGCTAGAAGAAAAGCTAGCAGTCGCTAGCTTTCCAATAGAAAAATCATGTCCATGGTGATTGGTGGTTGCTAGCTTATACCTTGAGCTTGTTCCATGTGATGTATTTTGAAATAAGCACATGGCAAAAGATCAAGGAAAGCTAGCGACTTCTAGCTTTCCTTCTAGCATAATCATTTCCTTCTAGTATAAACACACATGCTTATGCTAGAAGGAAAGCTAACATTCGCTAGCTTTCCAATAAAACACCTTGTCCATGGTGATTAGTGGTTGCCAGCTTATACCTTCAGCTTGTGCCATATGCTCTATTTTGAACGAATGCTAGCTTTCCTTCTAGCATAACACACATGCTTATGTTAGAAGGAAAGCTAGCAGTCGCTAGCTTTCCAATAGAAAAACCTTGGGCATGGTGATTGGTGGTTGCTAGCTTATACCTTGAGCTTGTGCCATGCACTCTATTTTAAAATAAGCACATGGCACAAGATCAAGGAAAGCTAGCGACTGCTAGCTTTCCTTCTAGCATAAGCATTTTCTTCTAGGATGAGAACACATATTTATGCTAGAAGGAAATCTAACAGTCGCTAGCTTTCCAATAGAAAAATCATGTCCATAGTGATTGGTGGTTGCTAGCTTATACCTTAAGCTTGTGCCATTTGCTCTATTTTGAAATAAACACATGGCAAAAGATCAAGGAAAGCTAGCGACTGCTAGCTTTCCTTCTAGCATAAGCATTTCCTTCTAAAATAAACACACATGCTTATACTAGAAGGAAAGCTAACAGTCGCTAGCTTTCCTATACAAAAACCCTGTCCATGGTGATTGATGGTTGCTATCTTATACATTCAGCTTGTGCCATGTGCTCTATTTTAAACGAATAGCTCTCCTTCTAGCATAAGCATTTCCTTCTAGCATAACACACATGTTTATGCTAGAAGAAAAGCTAGCAGTCGCTAGCTTTCTAATAGAAAAATCATGTCCATGGTGATTGGTGGTTGCTAGCTTATACCTTGAGCTTGTTCCATGTGATGTATTTTGAAATAAGCAGATGGCAAAAGATCAAGGAAAGCTAGCGACTGCTAGCTTTCCTTCTAGCATAAGCATTTCCTTCTAGTATAAACACACATGCTTATGCTAGAAGGAAAGCTAACATTCGCTAGCTTTCCAATAAAAAACCCTGTCCATGGTGATTGGTGGTTGCCAGCTTATACCTTGAGCTTGTGCCATGTGCTCTATTTTGAACGAATGCTAGCTTTCCTTCTAGCATAACACACATGCTTATGTTAGAAGGAAAGCTAGCAGTTGCTAGCTTTCCAATAGAAAAACCTTGGGCATGGTGATTGGTGGTTGCTAGCTTATACCTTGAGCTTGTGCCATGCACTCTATTTTCAAATAAGCACATGGCACAAGATCAAGGAAAGCTAGCGACTGATAGCTTTCCTTCTAGCATAAGCATTTCCTTCTAGTATAAACACACATGCTTATGCTAGAAGGAAAGCTAACATTTGCTAGCTTTCCAATAAAAAACCCTGTCCATGGTGATTGGTGGTTTCCAGCTTATACCTTGAGCTTGTGCCATGTGCTCTATTTTGAACGAATGCTAGCTTTCCTTCTAGCATAACACACATGCTTATGTTATAAGGAAAGCTAGCAGTCGCTAGCTTTCCAATAGAAAAACCTTGGGCATGGTGATTGGTGGTTGCTAGCTTATACCTTGAGCTTGTGCCATGCACTCTATTTTCAAATAAGCACATGGCACAAGATCAAGGAAAGCTAGCGACTGATAGCTTTCTTTCTAGCATAAGCATTTCCTTCTAGGATAAGAACACATACTTAGGCTAGAAGGAAAGCTAGCAGCCGCTAGCTTTCCAATAGAAAAATCATTTCCATAGTGATTGGTGGTTGCTAGCTTATACTTTGAGCTTGTGCCATTTACTCTATTTTGAAATAAGCACATGGCAAAATATCAAGGAAAGCTAGCGACTGCTAGATTTCCTTCTAGCATAAGCATTTCTTTCTAAAATAAACACACAGGGTTATACTAGAAAGAAAGCTAACAGTCGCTAGCTTTCAATTAGAAAAACCCTGTCCATGGTGATTGATGGTTGCTAGCTTATACCTTCAGCTTGTGCCATGTGCTCTATTTTGAACGAATGTTAGCTCTCCTTCTAGCGTAAGCATTTCCTTCTAGCATAACACATGACCCTTATTATACATCATTTGTGCAGATCATGGTCTGGATGGATAGATGTCTTCTTGGATACCTTCTGTCCAAGAACAGATCACATGGCAAAAGATCAAGGAAAGCTAGCGACTGCTAGCTTTCTTTCTAGCATAAGCATTTCCTTCTAGCATTTTTGAGAAGGAAAACTTTTCTTTTTAATGAGTCTCTACTTGTGCTAGATGCAATGGATTTTTATTTATCTTTAAGTAGTATTTAATATGTTTCCAGGACACATGACCCTTATGTTGTTTAATGAGTTAACAAAATGTAATGATAAAAGAACTACTTGGTTAATGACATAAAAATATGATGATTTAAAGGTCTTCTCGGACGGACAAGGGGGTTCGGTGCTCCATCAGGAACTATTAGTGCTCAGTTGCATCCTTAATTGCTCAGTGCGTGAGGGTTCATGTAGTAATTTAACTGCTGATTCTTTGCTCAGGCAGTTTGACTGTCTTGTTATTTCCTCTGATTTTGGCAGAATGGCTCAGCCAGGGGACAATACCGGCATCCAGGACATCAAGAAAAGTTTGGGGCGGCTGTATGAGATAGTCTCCATAGGAATTATGGATAACAGGGAGATAGCCTGCGTTATAAAAAAGATGGAGGACACTGTCAGCTACACTTCCCTTCAAATCAGCAACCATGACTCTAGGATCGATGATAATGAAAGCTCCTTGCGCGAGATGATGGGGAAGGTGGATATGATCCAGGAGGACCTTGCGCGACTCATTTCCATGAACCAGGGCAGCAGGAACAATGCAGTAACTGTTGAAGGGGAGCGTCAGATGGAGGAAGAATCAGTGGTGCAGCCAGTCCACTTCAGGGGCCATCTGTAATCTGGTTTTTATGGATATATGTTTTTTTGTCTTTTATTATGTAAGCAATATGTTTCCAGGACACATGACCCTTATGTTGTTTAATGAGTTAAAAAAATGTAATGATAAAAGAACTACTTGGTTAATGAAATAAAAATATGATGATTTAAAGGTCTTCTCTGATGGACAAGGGGGTTCGGTGCTCCATCAGGAACTGTTAGTGATCAGTTGCATCCTTAATTGCTCAGCATGTGAGGGTTTGTGTAGTAATTTAACTGCTGATTCTTTGCTCAGGCAGTTTGACTGTCTTGTTATTTCCTCTGATTTTGGCAGAATGGCTCAGCCAGGGGACAATACCGGCATCCAAGACATCAAGAAAAGTTTGGGGCGGCTGTATGAGATAGTCTCCATAGGATTTATGGATAACAGGGAGATAGCCTGTGTTATAAAAAAGATGGAGGACACTGTGAGCTACACTTCCCTTCAAATCAGCAACCATGACTCCAGGATCGATGATAATGAAAGCTCCTTGCGCGAGATGATGGGGAAGGTGGATATGATCCAGGAGGACCTTGCGCGACTCATTTCCATGAACCAGGGCAGTAGGAACAATGCAGTAACTGTTGAAGGGGAGCGTCAGATGGAGGAAGAATCAGTGGTGCAGCCAGTCCACTTCAGGGGCCACCTGTAATCTGGTTTTTATGGATATATATTTTTTTGTCTTTTATTATGTAAGCAATATATAAGGGTATATACTGCCCATTCTGTTAGTCATCATGGAAGAACTCTGTATATAGTTTTTTGGACCCTTTGCAGGCTTAGTCTACAATGCTCTATCTCTGCTCTGCAGGACTATTCTTCCTCTCTTTTTGCTATGTACTGAATGGCTGTGCACAGCCCCTTTATAATATACTCCTTTTTAGTTTATGTTCAAAACAAATATATGATGATTTATAGTCTATCATTTATATGGGTTCAATTTATTTATTTTTTTGTTCACAGGTCTTTAAGTAAACCAATAAACTTAATTTGGTATAAAAGCTATAATGAAGGAGGTCTTCTTTATGTATATTTTACTATGTTTATGTCTATTTTCGCACTAGAGGTAATCTATGTGTAACATTTAATTGTTATTAGCAATAGAAAACTAGAGGTAGTGTCTTTATATAATTTACTTGTTATTAGCAATAGAAATTATCTCAAAAATTATATTCTTGGTGTAGCCTCCAAGCTTCACATGAGGTCACAAAACATAAATTAGGTAGGTAAGGAAAGCCTTGAACTTGTGCCATGTACTCTATTTTCAAATAAGCACATGGCATAAGATCAAGGAAAGCTAGCAACTGCTAGCTTTCCTTTTAGCATAAGCATTTACTTATAGGATAATAATATATACCTATGCTAGAAAGAAAGCTAGCAATCGCTAGCTTTCCAATAGAAAAATCCTGTCCATGGTGATTGGTGGTTGCTAGCTTATACCTTGAGCTTGTGCCATGTGCTCTATTTTGAAATAAGCACATGGCAAAAGATCAATGAAAGCTAGCGACTGCTAGCTTTCTTTCTAGCATAAGCATTTCCTTCTAGCATTTTTGAGAAGAAAAACTTTTCTTTTTAATGAGTCCCTACTTGTGCTAGATGCAATGGATTTTTATTTATCTCTAAGTATTTAATATGTTTCCATAACACATGACCCTTATTATTCTTGTGCATGTCAATAAAAGACATGTAATAGAATATTTTTTGATAATGCTCAATATTTCATGTATTTTTAAAACAATTTAAACTTATAGTCGACTATTTATTATTGTTTTTAGAAGCTATGGACTCTGGTGCAATGACAATTCCAAGGAATAATTTGAAGAAAAAACGAATTGCAAGTGACACCCAAACAACGTCTCCCCCATGTGGTATGGTGGTTTTAAATATTATTCTCTCATTTCTAAATGGTTAGACTAGAAGACTATATGGTAATATTTGTGATTTTGATTTCATTTTATTTATAGTAATAATTGCTTATTATTGTTTTTTGAAGCTGTCGTCTCCAAAGCAAGTAAAATGCCACAATCAACATTCAAAAAACAAAAGCTTCATTCAACTCAGATTATAAATTCAACAATGGGTTCTAATTTTGAAATTATTAAAAAGTTCAAAACATCTGCTGCATTTGAGTATGCCGAAGATTGGTATGTTGAGATTGAAAGTCCCATGAATATGTTTCCAGATATGTATCTATTTGGATCCATGGATGGAAATGATATACAAAGGCTAGGGATAATTGTTAGTTGCTATGCTCTCAATCATAGTAAGATCGATTTTCAAATGGAGGTAATTGAAGAAAATGAAGTGAAATTATTTTCTTGCCAAGTTGATTACACAAAATTTAGACCAGATTTGATTGATACTAATACAGAATTTCCAGAGTCAATAAAAAAGTCATAGTTTAAGTTGGACAGTTTTGAGAGCTTCAATGAATCTGGTCTAAAGAGTTGTGATGATCTTGTACAACGTATTACCAACGTTATGAAATATCGCTATGTGAGATGTAAGAAAACATCATCCGTGTTTCTTTATTTGCAACAAAGAGGTAAACTACTTGATAAAATACCAGATGATAAACTCGAGGCTCAAATGCTTGCTTTGAGAAGGGTATATTTAGCTGAGCTAGAACAGAGCATTAAAGAAAGTGAGTTCATGCCTACTACAGAGTTTGTAAAATCCCAAAAAGAAGACTCTCAGATAGAGAAGCTTGCTGACCAATGCGATGAAATCCATGAAAATTTTAAGGACAGTTATTTATTTTCAAGCTCTTTTACCATGAAGGTGGATGTTCGAAGATGTGTAGAAGCACCCAAGTTATATAAATTGAGATCACGGGATGATTTAAATGTTCGAGTATTAGTAAAATCATTCCTACAGAAATTTCAAGCATCATTGCCTGATGCTCTTCTGATTCCATTTGACACAAAAGAGTCTGATCCGATTGGAAAGCCTGTGAAAATCATGAATGAAATGGATATAAATGCCAAGAACATCAATTTTTGGATAGCTGATGGGCAACACACCATTCAAGCAGCAAAAGAAATATTATCAAATCCTAAATTCAGTCTATCTGGGGAGGCAAAACAGAAGTACAAAGAACGTAATGCTCGATTCTTAGATCCATTAGTTGCTCCCAGTGTGGTGATTCGTATTTGCTGCCAGTTAAATTCTGCAAACACAGTGTTCTTCAAAACTCCATTCATTGATTCTGTGCGATCTGCAAGACAATTCCTAATTGCCACAAATAAATTAAAGAAACAAAAATGTGGGAATTCTAAGACGGCTGAAGACAAGGTATGCAATTTTTTTTTTTTTGCACTTAGTTTATATTGTTATAACTTAATTCATGGCTATTTTATTTTTGATATCACATTCTTACTAATTTATATTTGTTATTTTTTAACAGGTTGATGATGAAATGTTGTGCTCTTTCTTCGATTGTCCACTAACAAACTTTGCTGAAAAAAAAGTCTTGTTATATCTTGATGATACTACTTGGGATAAATGGGAAGTTGTTTTTAATTGTTACAAACTAGGGACATTAATGTGTTCTCCAAACCAACCTAAGGATCCAAACTATAAGACAAATAGTCTGAACAGTTTGGTATCAAGTTCTTTCCGTCCCCTTCAGGGACTAACCGCTGAAGAAATGTGTTCTGTAGCAGATAAACTATTGGATGGAACTGTCTGGTTTTCTATTCCAGTGAACCATCCAACCAATGCCATAAAAATGAAAGATTATTGTTCACAATTGAAAACCAAAAGAACAATTTTGGAGGCAATGGTAACATATTGCAAAAGTCATGATAAGAATCTGAATGATAAGATTCTTACAATATCCAATATTCTTGAGCATTATAGAATTACTGATATCATATTTGCCAACTTCTGTAAGACAATGGAAGGGTGTAAATATGTAAAAGGATCACGAAATACAAAAATAGAGTCCCTTTCTCCACAAGCCTGTGTGGTCCTTGATAGAATAATTGATGCATCGACAGATATACAGGAAATTGAGAACAGTTTTGAATTCGGTTGTCATTATGGGGGTCCTAGCCTCTTGTCAACACTTTTGCACTCTTTTCCTTGTCTGTTTCAACCAATGTTATACACTGACTTTTTTGTGTTGGATACATTGGCTTTGAAAGATGAATCATTCCTTAAGGATCACTATATTGAATTGTTTCGATTTTTAATCGAAAAAAATGGGTTGAAATATTTTACTATGATTATCTTAGTAGAAATTTGGTCTTGTAAAGATGTACGCCAAGCTCTGGAGATTGTTGTCAAGGACTCAAATGTCAACTATAAAATGGCTACCGGTCTTTATGAATATAAAGAACAAAATAACTATAGTTATGATATAGTTTTAACTATACATTTCTATAGTGAAGAGTCAAAAAGTTTACAGGCCTCAATATACTCTCACAGTTTTAGAGACATATATGATGAAAATGAGAGAGATTTTGAATTCTGGGAAGAATTATTGCAAATGCATCAACAACATAGTGATCTAAATTTGATTATTTCTCTTTATGCGGGGAAAAATTTACAGCAGGCTTGCTGTACATATGGAAGAAGAATGGCATGTGTCGTAGAAAATGAGTTACAAAGGACTACCATGCTGACTAATCAAGAATCCTTCCAATTGCAAAAGCCAATGTCTAATATATTGCTGTTGGAATATCCAGGTATTGTACTTGTTTTGTTCTTTCTCTAGTGATTCGTTGGATTCTATGCTATTTATAAATCTTGATTAACAAGATGTTTACTATAACTACTAATGGCGGAAATTGTAAAGAAAACAACGACACTTTGCAACAAAGCAATGATCAACATAGTGTGCACAATGTCAAAGAAGTTTTCGAGATGCAAATACAAGACGAAGAAAATACCATACTAGGTACATAATTTATTTTGTTTCTTTTGTTGTATTGTACTTGTTTTGTTCTTTCTCTAGTGATTCTTTGGATTCTATGCCTATTTATTTAATGAATTTCATTCGTTGATACATTTTATAACATTTCATATGTTTATTACAGTAGCAAATGAGGAGAAAAAAGACAGTGATCAAGGGAATGTGACAGAAAGCCATAGTCAAGAACATGATATCATATCAGGTACTTCACATGTCTCTTATTTTCAATTAAACATAAAATATGTCTTATAAAAAAAAAATTGATTTAAAGAAGTATTATTGGTATTTGATTGAAGGTTTGTTATTTTGGATCTAGGTTCTATGAAGACAATACAAGAGAAGTGTGGCTTATCAATAACTAGTACAAAAAATACTCAAAGTGAGTGTATTTCTTCAACAATTTTTTTTAATAATAATTTATGTAGCATGAATAAAATGAATTTACTATGATCCATTATTGTTTTGCAGCTATTATAAGTCAAAAGAAATTAGTTATTTTTGAATTGAATAACATTTTCTATCAGAGCGTTGATGGTGATGCATCACAAAAAGAATTTATGGAGAAAATGGGAAGGGCCGCAGATTACATGATAGAGAAAAAATCATTTTGGTTTCGTCCACATGCAAAAACATTTCTTGAAATGTGTTCCAGAAAAGAATCTCTTGACATTGCAATTTGGACGACATCTTTGAAACAAAACACAACAAGAGTTATGAAAAAGCTGGTTTCAGAAACATTACAAGCTAAATTTTTGTTTACATGGACTGCTTCAGATTGCAAACAACAAAAGGGAAAAAATGACATTGATAATTCAACACAAGTTATATACAAAAAATATCTGAAAAAAGTGTGGAGAATGTATTCTCAATATGATGCTACTAACACTATTCTAGTGGATTGTTCAATGGATACAAAGAAAGAAAATCCCAAAGAAAATGTGATTATTGCCCCTTCGTTTGATGGAAAGAATGAGGATAAATGGTTGATCGCTGATCTGTGGAGCTTATTGAATAAATTCTACAAGGAATCCGATGTTCGAGATATTTTGAAGAATCTTCAATGACTTTTAATAGTACATTAAGATGATTGTTATTCATTTCCTCTATAAACAAAATCTTGAAGTTTATGATATAAATTCATGATCATTGTACATTTGATGACTTAATTCTACATGTGATGTGTTATTACTGTGTTTTATTTTATTATCAATTTAATGTCAATATTATTTCATAATACCCATATAAGGATTGTTGTTGTGTCATTATTATAAATTAACATATTGTTATTTTGTTTATTTATATTGAGATATTGAGTTATAAAAAGTTAGTGATTTGAATAATAGTCTTATGTGTTTGCATAAAAATGTAGTATTCCATATTAATTAAATAATTGTATTAGGTTGTATGTATAAATTAACGTACAATTACTATATACAAAAAACATCTGAAAAAAGTGTGGAGAATGTATTCTCAATATGATGCTACTAACACTATTCTAGTGGATTGTTCAATGGAGACAAAGAAAGAAAATCCCAAAGAAAATGTGATTATTGCCCCTTCGTTTGATGGAAAGAATGAGGATAAATGGTTGATCACTGATCTGTGGAGCTTATTGAATAAATTCTACAAGGCACCCGATGTTTGAGATATTTTGAAGAATCTTCAATGACTTTTAATAGTACATTAAGATGACTGTTATTCATTTCCTCTATAAACAAAATCTTGAAGTTTATGATATAAATTCTTGGTCATTGTACATTTGATGAATTAATTCTACATGTGATGTGTTATTACTGTGTTTTATTTTATTATCAATTTAATGTCAATATTATTTCATAATACCCATATAAGGATTGTTGTTGTGTCATTATTATAAATTAACATATTATTATTTTGTTTATTTATATTGAGATATTGAGTTATAAAAAGTTAGTGATTTGAATAATAGTCTTATGTGTTTGCATAAAAATGTAGTATTCCATATTAATTAAATAATTGTATTAGGTTGTATGTATAAATTAACGTACAATTACTATGTTTGAGCAATTGCAGTTTATTTATCAATTGCGTCTTAATTGATCATTATAACTCTTACAAATCAGTGATTTGAATGTTAGTTCAATGTTATCATATAAAATTTTCTTATTTCTTAGAAATTAAAAAAATGGAAAATCATATCAGATTGTATGTAAAAATTACCTATAATTAGTTTGTTTAATTGAAATTTAAAAAATTTTAAATGTAGGTGGTGGGTATAAATTAACATATAATTGGTTTGAATTGGACCATTGTAACTATATTTTTAAATTGTGATTTGAATTTCGTTGCAATGTGCTTATATGAATTTTTCTTATAATTTCTTGAAAATTAAAATATCGTATGAGGTTGTATGTAAAAATGAACATATAAATAGTTTGCTTGATTTAAATTTAAAAACTGTAAATTTAGGTAGTATGTAGATATTAACATATAATTAGTTCAAATGAATTCGACTATTGTAATTATATTTTTAAATTGTAGTTTATCTCATTACAATTCTTAAAAATTAGTGATTTGAGTAGTAGTTGAATGTGTTTGTATAAAAAAACTATTCCACTGAAATTACTTTTATTTTTTTCATTAAGTTGTTTGTTTGGGAGTGGAAATAAATTGGATATGTTTTGATGCCATTAATAAGCAATGAAGTTTTGAAGTGAAAATATGTTAATGTTATATATGTGGCAGCAATGCAGATGGGAGTTAATATCAGTCGGAAGATCTTGTTGATCTTTGAAATGGAAGGAGTATTCTTCTCGTCGTATTCCAAAGATGATACGAGTTGTCAAATTCAAAGAAAACCAGATTGGGAGCTTGGTGATAAATCCTACTTTTGTAGGCCTTTTCAATTAGAAGTATTAAAATACTGCCTAAAACATTATGATGTTGCGATATGGACATCAAATGTTACTAACAAGTACATTCGACAAGTACTTGAAAAATCAAATATTGATACAAGTGACTTTGAATTCATATGGGATAGGTCCCATTGTCACTTGCAAACAAAATTCAAATCATGTAGTATGATACAGTTTTATGAGAAAAGGCTAAGCGACGTGTGGTCCCAATATGGAAATAAGTACACATAATCAAATGTATTGCTAATAGATACATCAAAGCCTACTTCTCAATTCCTCGGATATCGGTCAAACTGTATCTTAATAAAGGCTTATATAGGACATGAACACGATACTTGGCTTGTGCAAGTTCTATTCCCCTTTTTAAAGACACTTCATCGCATCAAACAGAAACGCAACTACATTCGAATGTTCAATAGAACATTGAGTTCTTTGTATTAAGTGAAGATATTATTTTATGGAAATTTGTTGACGATTGCATTGCAATATTTCAATACAAGTTGGACATATTTTTTAGTGAATTAATTTGTATGATTTTATAACTTTTATAGATAGATGATAATTGACAATGATATATAAATACAATTATTAGTATTATTTATGATTGCTTTTAGATTGACAAGTTTTTGCATCATACAACACTTGATTTCCCCATTCAAAATATTTTCTAAATTTGTGCTCTTAAATCAACTATTTGTAATTTAAATCATCCCATAAAAGCCAACAAGGCATGCAAGAAACTCTCTTTAGTTTTATTTATCTATATGTATTAATACAAGTGCATTACAACACTTGATTTCTCTATTCAAAATATTTTTTAAATTACATACTCTTAAATCAATTATTTGTAATTTAAATCATCTCACAAAAGCCAACAAGGAATGAAGTTCTCTTTAGTTTTATTGATCTATATCGATTAATACAAGTGACACACAAATTTTGAATTAAACCTCCATCTATATAAAAGCACATTTCTTACAAAAAATATTACTTCAATGATAATGAGTGCTAAGTGTACTAGAATTATTATTGAAGCATGATGAGTCATAGATGAATGATTTTGAAAGGTATAGGCATTTGATTTCCCAATCTATAACTTATTGTAAATGTGTATTCTGAAGTTAATAGTTTATAATTGCAATAATCTCATATAAGCCAACAGGACATGAAATAAATTATTGACTGTTATTAGCCTATATTCATTAATATGAGGAGTTTATCAATGCAATATGTAATTTTTGAAATAAAACCCCATATAATTGAAGTTGCAATTGTTTTAAAACACAAAATTAATTGCTAATGAGTGTTAAGTGGTATTAAGGCTAGTACGAGATTGGTCATAAGTGAGTGACATTGAACTAAAAGAAATTTGATTTCTCATTTCATTTTTTTGTAAGTTTGTATTATTAACTCAATTACGATTAATTGAAATAATCTCATAATAGCCAACAAAGCATGAGATACGCTCTATCTTTTATCTTCTTGTATGCATTAAATGAATGTATAAATGTGATGTATTTTTTGGAATAAAATACAATGTAAAAACATTCCACAAGTAGTTGAAAAATCAAATACTGATACAAGTGACTTTGAATTCATATGGGACAGCTCTCATTGTCACTTGGAAACAAAATTCAAATAATGTAGTGTGATACAATTTTATGAGAAAATGTTAAGTGATGTGTGGTCCAAATATGGAAATATGTACGAAAAATCAAATATATTGCTAATAGATACATCAAATCTTACTTCTCAATTCCCCGGATACCGGTCAAATTGTATCTTAAGAAAGGCTTACATAGGACATGAACCTGATACTTGGCTTGTCCAAATTCTATTCCCCCTTTTTAAGACACTTCATCGTATCAAAGAGAAACGCAACTACATTTGAATGTTCAATAGAACATTGAGTTCTTTATAGTAGGTGAAGATGTTAATTTTTAGAAATTTGTTAACGCGTACATTGCAATATTTCAATACAAGTTGGACACATTTTTTGATGAATTAATTTGTATGTTTTTAAAACTTTTATAGATAGATGAGAATTAACAATAATATTTAAATACAATTATTAATATTATTTATGATTGCCTTTAGTTTGACATTTTTTTGCATTACACCACTTGATTTCCCCATTCAAAATATTTTTTTAATTTGCGTTCTTAAATCAAATATTTGTAATTAAAATCATCTCATAAAAGCCAACAAGGCACACACAAAGTTTTGTAAATGTGTATTCTTAAGTTAATAGTTTATAATTGCAATAATCTCATATAAGCCAACAAGGCATGAAATAAATTATTGACTTTTATTTGCGTATATTCATTAATAAGAGGAGTTTATCAATGCAGTATGTAATTTTTATTGCTAATGAGTGCTAAGTGGTATTAAGGGTAGTACGTGATTGGTCATAAGTGAGTGACATTGAACTATAAGAAATTTGATTTCTCAATTCATTTTTTTGTAAGTTTGTATTACTAACTCAATTATGATTAACTGAAATAATCTCTTACAGGCCAACAAAGCACGAGATATGTTCTATCTTTTATCTTATTATATGCATTAAATGAATGTATAAATGTAGTATGTAATTTTTGGAATAAAATACAATGTAAAACCATATAATTAATTGATAATGAGTACTAAGTGGACTATTTAGACTCATTCGATATGTGCCATAAATAAATTCAAAAGAGCATGGGGTCATATATAAAGTTCAACTAAAAGATTTGAAAAATATGTTTCAACATCTATTTCTTCGACATTTAAAAATATTATCATTTTCTTTGCCTTTTGGTGAAAGTAATTCTCGGCCATGATTTCTTAATTCGATTTCTTCACACTTTCATTGTGTATGTATAATGTTGTACCTAACAACTATCCCAATTTTGACGAATTTATAGTTATTATTTGGTTCGACATCAATACATTTCTTATAATTTATTTTATTTTAATTTAATATTGTGATTTCCTTCCAATCATGCTATATTATAATATGTTATTTAACAATAAAAATATTTAATATGATACTTTGTTCACTTCAAATATAGATAGAGATCTTCTTGTAATAAAACATGCAATTATGTGTGCAACTTAACTTCATTAATCCTACATTTTATATCTTCATGAATATTTTTTCTCACGATTCAACAAATTACAGATTTTCATATACTCCTCCTAATTTATGGCATACCGAACTAGTTATAAATGATACAACATTTCATTTTTTATGATTGTATATTAAAAACACTTGAAGTAAATAAAATTTGTGATCAATAAAAACATTCTTTCTAGGATTAGTTTTTCCAATTTTAATGGAATATTTCTTTAATGCATAATTTTTACAAATTAAATGAAATAAATAAAATGTTTACAAAAAAATTCAATGTCATAGAAGTCCTTGTAATAGAATTTTTCTAGATTTATTGAAATAGGTGTTAGTCAAATGAACTCACTTATTTTAACATCCTTCAAAACTGCAAATTGTTTAGTGATAGGTAGAGACATGGAACCGCCTTCTATTAGTCTAGTTTGAACAAAAATATCTTATCCAAGAGCATATATTTTGAAAAGGATCGTGCATGAATCATCAACAATGAAAATAAGAAACCCAAGAACACAACAAAAAGATAATCCGAACCCTACAGGGAAGCAATGCACTCAATTTCAATCTTTGCATCTAAAGGTAATGTTGCAACTTGATAAGTCGACTGGGCTAGTGTAGGTGATGAAAAATATGTATGAAGAAAAGATGAACTAGGTTAGCTTTGTATAAAATCACCTCCACATACATAAAAGCATTCATAATTGTTTTATCAATCAATTGAAACAGGGTAATATTTGCATACAAGGCAAAACTCGATGAGGTAGCTTAGACATTTAGAAATTGAGAATTCATATTTCAATATCAGGATAGACTAATCTAAAAAATTAGCATCACTGCATCTTGACATGGATCAAACTGTTTCATATATTAAATATTTACACAAGGATGATAGAATCAAAGAATAACAGTAGAGACCAACTACATATATGATACCCCAACATATAGATTTACCTCTAAATTGCAAAGAAATTTACTTTGCATGTGTTAGAACTAGTATTGGCATTAAAAAGATCAATATATCTAATAATTATAACAGTAATGAAATTTTATATGGCAAACAAAAATTGATTATTGATGGAATAGGTTCCAATAGAAACCTCCAAGCAATCCTTCTACAAATCTGAGAATGATGAGTAGCTGATAATCCACTAAGCCGGTCTTAAAAAAGCTCAAATAAGTTGAGACTATCTTAACTGATTGCCACAACATTTGAAGGCAATGTAATTAAAAAAGGATTATTTATGAAAGCCTCCAAGTTAAATTTAGGAAACAGGGTAAGTACGAAAAAGGATAGACTTCTACCCATCTTCAATCTGAGTTAGAAAGTCGTCTCTAGACACTGGAAATTTAACCTAGTATTAACTAATGGCCAAGGAAATAGAGTTTATGCAACGGTGTTGAATTGAGAAACTACTACTAATCCTTATAATGAATGAGAGACAACTATGCCCTTTCATAACACAAACCACAATTAAAAAAAAAGGAGAGAACAAAGGACAAGAAAGGAGAATACACTCGGTAAGCCAAATGGACATTTTAGATGAACAAAATTTAACTTTTAGCAACCACCAAAGCAGAGACACCTATAGTATAAAATGTGTGAATGTTGTAACCGTAGACATATTTCATGGCATGTCTGAGATTCCAAGAAATAAACCACTTACATTTTGCATATATCTCATTTACTTTCTTGAAATCGTTAAGATCCTCCAACTTGCAATGCACCAAATCTTATAAATACTTACATACAAGTTGAGCTAAATTCTTTTATAGATATAGTTCTCATGGAGTTCGTCGGGAATTTTCTTGATGCCTATCCTAGCTTGATTACATGTAACACTTTTATTTCAAGTAATGGAAAGAGCTATAGTATTTCCTCTGGTAATGGATAATAAAAAAGATTGAGCTTAAGTTGACCATTTTCAAAGAAATGTTTATTTTGAAAAGAAATGGTAAATGGAATACGTAATCTTACATAATAGTTGTTTTGACAACTAAAGAATAGTTAGCACCACTTGCTTGCAAAATCTCCCCCATGTTTTTCAAAACCTGAAAGTATGTGAAAATTAGGTAACATTGTATTTACACTAAATGCAAATTATGGAAACATCAATTCCACACTCAAATTAGTATTGTGTATGTCATCTCCTAATAACGAATAGAATACATATAAGATAAATACAGATTAAAATTTTATAGAACAAGCACAAAATGATAAATAATAATGAAACGTGATCACAGGTTAAATTAGTGCTAACCCTTTGTCAGAAAATAGTGTTTGATCTATCACGTTGAACATAAGATGAAATTTTCAATTTAGTTTTGACCAAGTATAACCAACTTCGAACCAAAGTTTAAGTATGGCCAATTTACTGCATCCAGTTGAGATCAACCATGCTCAAATATCAACTATGGTTAATATTGGCCCAGGGCAAATAGATGCATGTGCATGTTTATATATATGTAGGTTCATTTTTCATTATAATACACCCAATCCGTGTGTTCTCCAATATATACCAAAAAACATATGGCTGTCCAATGGATTGTCTATGATCAAATTGAATGTTAACACGTGTCCTCCACTATGCACACATGATTTCTAAATGTCTAAATTGGATCTTTTACCCTTCAAAGAGTACCAATTATGAATATTGATAAGCTTAACAAGCTCCACCACATGATATAGGCTGAATTTTTTATTTGAATAGAAATCCATACAATATACTAAAAGGTTAATGTGGATCCATCCATCTATATATCCATTCATTCAAGAAGATCAATAGGTGTGCACAGCCTAAGCTGTGTGGGCCCACATGGAACAAAGTCTCTGTGTAGTATGACCTTGACAAGCCACCTTCAACCCAAAGATACAAAAAGAACCTTATATATATTGACTTGTATTATAGATCAATTATTTGACATAAGGCCATATTTTGTACTAAGTTGACAAAAAATACTTTTGGGAAAAAAAAGGTCAGAATAAAATATAAAATATCGATATTTTTGGAGCCAAATATTTGGAATTAAGATTTTGTTTATCTCCACCATGTGGGGCTTGTCGAGCTGATCTTTTTCCATAGGTGAGAAAATTTCTAAAATCAACTCCTAGCAACTACACAAATACAAGGTTCAAAATGAGTGAACCATATGTAAGCTAGAAACCACATGAATACAACACAAGATGGATGGATGGAAAGATTGTGCCACATTTTATAGTATATAAAATAGATACCATAAATTAGAAAGCACACATTTCTTGATTTCAAAAAATAACTCATTAAGAAAACATGGAGTAAGTAGAAATATCTTGTTTTCGAATTGAAAGCTATCTTTTGGTGTCTTGCAAATGAAGCACAAGGAAAACTCTCAATATAACAAGAAGCAATGGATAAGCACTACGTTGTGTGGGACCCAATTCAAGCAAAATCCACACAAACCCATTTAATACCGATGCAAGCACACAACCCTAACCAGTTTTAATAAAAATGCAAATATAGCACATAGACCCATAGACAGTTCATATAGTTATGGAAGTATTGCAACATTCTTTCTAACACTTTGACTGCCAAACATCCAAAACTTATTAAGAGGTGGAAAACCATGTCACAGTTATGGCATGTGACCTTCTGTGTGAACAATAAGATGTAACAAATATAATATGTAACTTGGAAAGCAATAACAAACACTTTCATTGAGAGGCCTGCAAAATTTTTGAAATTACCTTTGCTATAATACTTTCTAGAATGAGATCATGTATGCTTTAATTCTCTTGCAAGGAAATTCCATCATGGACTTACTGCAAAAACAGGAAAAGAGAGAGAATTAATGACCGTGCTTGTCAAATTTTTGTCAAAACGAAACATGCCATCAAGTGAATACTTGTTAAAACAGACCTGAGTAGTTGTTGGTAGTTGAGGCAAAGTAAAGTGGCCTTGAGGATGGTCCATTTTGCAGGCCTGATGATCATCAATCCTGGATGATATTTACATCTTCTCTTACTACTGATGTTATTTATATGTACATATGCTATTTACTACTGCTGATATTCCATTTAAGAATACATTTAGAAAACACATTTCAAGAAACACACATTAAGTAATATTCCATTTAATTATTGAAGTAGCAAAAGAAAGAATATGAAAACTCTAACATGGGCATGGGCACCAAAATTTGACAAACAAAAGCTTGTTTCATCCTTTTAAAAGTAATATAAAACATAACTGTTGAACTAGCCAACAGTTCAAGAAACCTCAAGAACCATGCCTCAAGAATGCATAAAGAAATATTTGACAATGGATAAATTCACATTGACTTATCCCAAACATTCGGCATCTGAACCATTCACCACACCTGAAGATAAGAGAAATTAAAATGAGTATGAAATGAGTATGAAATTGATACAAACAAATCAACGATAATAATAAAAATAATACTTTATAAATAAGTTATAAGATAGTAGTAGAAAAGATAAGAGAAATTAGAATGTTTTAAAAAATTCACCGTATTTAAATTTTTTATGAAATCCACAAAAATTCCATGGTCGCTTTCTTCTAACTTGTATGTGTCATTCTTGATATTGTATGATAGGTTTGTCGTTGCTATAATAGATTCAGTTTGTATGAATAGATGATCTGTCGAATCATACTTGTACATGCGTTGCCTCTTTATTTTAATGTACCAACAACCTTGAAGCTCAACACCTTCAGGCCTATCTAAAAGATTAATGTCATTATGGTAATCAAACACCCTGTTACCATCCTTCTTTCTTATTCTTTGCACTCTTCCAATGTACCAAGTCCCACAGGAAACAACGTGCTTTGTACTTTGAGATACGCCTTTTCTTGTAGTACGTTTAGCTACGGCGATATACTCGCTCTCAAACAACATTTCTCAATCCGATCCAATTCCGAAACCAATTTCAACACCCTTTTTGGGGGCCCTCTCATCTCGCTTGATGTATACTCCATTCCTCACTTTAGTCAATCTATCTTTCGATAATGTCGGATTTCCATTCAATTGACTAACCAAACAAGATTTGTACATGTCCTTGCCATCGAGCTCCACTAGTGGTTTGGTATTTATGTTTACATTCTCATCAATGGAATCTAAAATTCCATCCAACTCGTGCCTCCACTCACTTTCCATCGTTTGCAATTCACTATCATTGAGTACCATAAAAGACGAATATTGGAATATGTATGTGGAATGACCCGGTGGAGAATTATCAACTACTTCATCCACAACTTCGAATGTTGAATAATTGTGATCCTCTATCCATGGTTTAAACCACCAAGAATCTTTCGTGTGTCTTTTTGGTTGCATGCCAAGACCTAGTAAAATTCCCTATGCATCCTCCAATCATATATTGAGAGCTTCTATAATTTTATCATCTTTGGATATTGAATCATATTGTGACAAGATGTTACCTTCCTCTACTATTTGTTGATGCAATTTATTCCAGATACTCATTTGTTTCTTATGAGATTTATTGAAATGAAGCCCTTGGGGATTCGATTCTTCTTCAACAACTCTATTAAGGGTTCCAATAGCATGAAGTAAGTTAGTGAAATCATATGCCCTCTCTACTCTTACCATGCCACTGACTTTTCTAAATAATTTCTCACATACATCTAACCCATTCAGGTGCAATGCACATGACAAGTTAGGATATTGATCACGAAATAATCTCATCAACAAAACCACAAAGTGGAAAGAAATTTTCACATCTTGATATGCCTCTCTACTAATGAAATTAATGTTGAAATTAGTATTTGCTTTTTCTTTGACCCATCATAGCCATAACATGAAGAAATGATAGAATCTTGAATAATTTCGCACCCTTTCCCAAATACTAGAACTAGGAGACCAAAAGATATCAATATATTCAGCAACGATTGCTAGATAGGTCTCTGTACCCGATGTCCTCTCTGTCCTGCCACCTGTACTTATCATTTCCTTCAATCACCTCTAGACATGACTTGAAGCAATGTGTTGTGTTGAACCCCAGTTTTGGCGATCAATCCTCTCTATATCCTCAATTTTAAGCTTGTGGTCATCCAATTTAAAATTGTTATAAACCATTCTTACATGGTTAAAACTAATCAACTCTTCTCCAACAATCAAATCTCGTCAACCACTAAACAAAGGATTCACTATATTTTTGACATTATGGATGTAATCCTAGTCATGAAGTCCTGTTACTTTAGATCCATCATACAACCTAGTTAGCCCCCACCCTTCCCAGGGAATTTGATATCTCATGCCTATCGTTGAGTAATAATCCTTCAACATAACCATTCTTCTCCTACTATCCCCGTCTGAGGAATGACCAATAATAGGTCCTAAAAATTGTTCCACATGTTTCTTCTATAGGTCTTCTACTTTTTCGCATTGTCGATGGACAAAATTTGCATCAAACCTGTTGCACGTTGGATGAACAACCACAACCAAATGAGGAAGCTTCTCATGTAAAGGGTTTGCAATAATAACACATGCATAATGGCCAATAAAATAATTATTGAAGGAATCTGTAATAATCTCATAGCCTACAATGCCCTCACCAACTGTCACCAAGAAATGTGATTGACACTTTTGTTCTTCTTTCTTACCACAAAAAGGCACCTATGTATCGCTTTTGGCTACCCACCTGACATATTTTTTCACAGCAGTTTCATCTTCAGCAAGGCATACCGGAATTGGGCCCTCTATACCATGTTTGTCTTTATAAGAAGCATACACTTTTCCAATTGCCTCAAAAATGTACTCATGATCCCTTGGGATATATGTCAATGATTTTCTAACTTGCCTTAAAGTTGTAGATATGAAAGGGCCATCCAGATTCAAGCTATTAAATCTATGTAATCTAGGACCTCCCCATAACTTAATCATCTCATAAATGGATTTAGTGAATTCACTATATCTTCTCCTTAACTTTGAACAAACTAGGTTGTCAAATATATCTTGAACAAATTCCCAAACTGCATCTTTACCTTGTAATTTTCCTTGCTTATGAGCCTCACACACATCCTTGCAAAACCTGAACACATCGTTCCTTCCAGCAGATTTGAACAACTTTTCCCTTAAAGAACTCGTTCTAATAAACAGTGTATCAACCTTTGTCCTCTCCCACCAAAGAGATCGCATTGTTAATCTATGTGTAGCATTTGCATCTCTTGCAACAATTTTAAGTTCATATGGAGTCAAATGGTCCAACCTTCTCCCTTTCCCTGTATCTCTCCCATGTCTTTTGATGTTGCTCCTTGATTCACAATATAAATGCATATGAAATTCATCACAATTAGGTATTAACTTACAAAGATTGCATGTCAATGAATCAAAAGGGATTCTTGTTTCAGAAACCCTCTTGCAATGGATATGTCTGTATGTACCGTTAATACATCATTCAACACCATAATAACATAGTGTTCTCTTGGTATGTTTCTCTATGGCCCACAATTTTCCACCATGCTGGTCATCCATTAGAACCTTTGTGTCCAATGTCTCCCCTCTTCTATCAAGATAGGGATCCCAATACCACCAACATAGTAATATCGGGGGATGCAATTGTCCTAGAATAATATGAAAAAATAAATTAGAAAATGATCTATGAACTGCTACTAACAAGTAATAACAAATAAAGTAATGTGAAAATTCAAATTCAAATTAAATTAAAACTTCGGTAATTAACACACCTGAAGTAGAAGCATGTGAACTTAGAGAAACCCCATGTGATGGTGACGGTAGTGATGGGACCAAGAACTTAGTCAAACTTTGTTGGGACTTAACATTGGTAGGCTTCTCCAGTCTTCCAACTGTTCCACTCCTCAACACAACTGTATCATGAAAAGCCTCCTCTGTAGTAGCAGTCTGCTTCCTTGATTTCATGTGTTCATTTAGAGAACTAACAATATTACCACTTGCTGGCACCAAAGAGAACCATCTATTGCATTGTGTACATTCCACTCTTACTTTTTTCTTGTCCTCATAGTTTGCAAGTGTTGCTTCCACCACAGTGAACAAATTAGGCTCTTGTGTTTGGTTGAAATCATTTAGAAGTTTGATTGCTTGATCAATCTCAAGTCGATATCTAGCTATGGTTGTCTTCTTTGCTATGTTACATGAAGGAATTTCATTAGTTCCCAACATTGAAATGTGACGTTGATGGGATCCTATTTTCATATTATTGTTTTTGAAGTTAAGAATTGTTTTCACTGCCAAGGATACTTCTCCCATTCCATAATCAATGCCACAAATTTCACAATGGATCTTTATATTAGGTTTTCCATTTTTTGAATATACCTTGATTGTTAGCTTCTCCTTGACAAATTGTTCCATTAAACTATTCACTTTTTGTTCCCAAGATGTCAATACATTAGGATCGACCACTAAAACTTGTTCCACTACCGCGGTCACATGATGAACCACTTCAACTTGTTCCACTGACTTAGACACATGATCAACTCTTGGTTGTTTATGCATAGGTTCCTCCACATTCCCTTCGATGTTTTCAGATATTGGCATTCATTCCCTTACTTGTGATTGCAATGATTCAAAAACCATTGTGTCTACTTTCCTCTTAATGCCTATATTTGTTGTTGTAGGTTTCCTTTTTTTCTCTTGCTTTGTATTTAAAGGATGTCCAATTGGGCCAATAAAATCAAAAGGATATTCGATGATTTCATCATCCACAATTTCACAACGGATATCAACATATGTACAAACTTTTCAACACTGAACTATTCCAAGGACACAATTCTCTTCACCAATAAAAATTGCAAAGTTCTCAACATCACTAGGATCCATCTGCATATTCAAATTTACACATGCATATTATTTCATTAATAAAACAAAGAGCTAGGAAGCAAGGTATGCACTTTCAATTCATATCTCTAAAAAGGATGAAGAAATATTACCATCGGAATGAAACACCTTGAAACAAAATGTATTGTCAGTGGCTTATCCAAATAGCCCTCCCCAAAGTAAAGAGTCAACTTCAACGTACCTGCAGAAGATCAAAAGGTGATCAAAACAAGAGATGAAAAAACATAGAAACTCTCCCTTCAAATGATGCTCATAATCATTAATGTTTTTGGTGAATTTTTTATGGGTTTATCATATTTACCGATGTTGAATTATACTCAAAAAAGTTTTGACTTTAATGATTGTTAACTGTTGAATTATACTCAAAAAATTTCTATATTTAGCACTCTAGGGGATTCCCTAAACACAAATAAGTTTCAAAGATAATTCTTGGATTTAATATTTTGATTATGAAACTATGCTGGAAAGATTTCAGATTTGGATTATTGCATCTAGAAGAGGGAGATTTTAGGTAATGTTTGCACAGTCCCAAGCTAACAAATTATTTTGTGATTACAATGTTGGTAGCAAGACATAGGACATTGGCAAGAGACTTGTGTTTGATGTTTAAATACTTTGGGCAGTTGTGGAGGCCCTAATTAGATTTTAAATTATGGTAAGATGAAATCGGTTTCTTAGATTATGAAATAGTTCGTTGGTTGAGGAGTAGAATTGGTTGCTCAGTGGTTAGCAAAGATTGAATAGTACGATGAAGAACTGTTTAAGATATCTCAAGGTCGGCCCTGTTTAAGATCAAGGCTTAAGATTATTAATATGCAGGGGCAATACACACTCCACACACATATTGCACTTTACTAAGGTCTAAAACCCATTCCTGCAGCGAATAGTAAAATATTTTTCGGGGGTGCTATGTCATTTTGATGTAGGATTGAAGGATGTTTTGGGGTTCTTTTTATAGCAGTTTTAAAGGATTAAACTAATAGTGGAACTTGTGGGATGTTACCAAGCAAATTTGTCGACGACTGTCTAAAGATTGAAATTTCAAACAAGCAAGATGCACTTCACTATGAGATTTGATGGTTGTGTTTTGGTAATATTCTATTATCCTTTTTCTTGGGAAAAATAAGAACTGTTAGGGTATATATTAAGGTCTAAGATATCGTTGTGGATGATGGGGATGCTTATGAGGTGGTGCATTGGAGTAAAAAGCAAAAATGTGAAGTTCAACAACATGTTTGGAAAAATCTCCAATCTATTTTCCTAAGATTTTTCTTTGAAATTATGCATTGGATTTTTTCTAAGAAAGGCTTAACTAGTGTATGATTGCTATAGGTAAGCTAATCTAGAAGTTTTGTTTTTATTGTGAGCTAGTTTGGTGTTTATGTGTTGAACTATGATAAAAGCATCGCATGCCTATCACATAATGTGGCTAAGTTCATAAAGAATCATATATTACTTTTGTTAGTAGATACTTTTCTACATTTTTTAGTATATTATTGGGGGAGACATTCAGTATTATGTGCCACAATTGGGGGGAGTTGTAGTGGAGTAGGGTGAACAACATCTGGTATCAAATCAAAGGTTACAGAGTTGTGACTTCTTCGAGTAAATTATCAGAGCTTCAACTACAATATTGAGGCCTTTCAAGGGTTTAAACCAGTGAAGTTATTTGCTATTGAGTATGGAAGCTTCAGATTTTGAGTAGTTTCATTAAAAACATTCTGCATAAGAGGTCAAAGTACCCAACCCAGCAAGTGCATATGTGAATTTTTCCAAAAATTGTTCAGGAAAAACTCTAATTTCATGAAGAATTTTTCCATGTCCAAAGGTGAAGTAATTCTTCAGAAAAAGTATTCGGTACGAAACATATTACTCTAAGTAGAGCAAAGTTCAAGATTCCATTATTTTGTTGTGTAATGCATTTTGTAAAGGATGCAGAGTATTGTGAGTGAAGAAGGAATATTCCTAGCGCTCAAGGACAATGAAGTGTCCAACATAAGGTAGAGTAAAAAAAAAAGTAAATGACTCTAAGTCCTCACTCTAACATATATTCAAAGTGAACTAAAATCAATTCAATACAAAGTCTCGTAGGTGAAGGAAAAATCCCTAAGGAAGGGAAAGGAAAAATCTATGAGGAAACCAGACTCTATGAGGTAAAGGAATAGTATGTCATGTGAAAGTCAAGTCCACGAGGAAGGAAAACTCCTATAGGTGAAGGCAAAGTCTACGGGGAATTCAAAGTCCATGAAAGAAGCAAAACCTTGGCCCTAAGATGTCTTTTTATTCTAAGCACTTTCTGCAATTGAGAAATGACCTCATTATCTGACCATCATATACACAAATAATGGATGCATCCTATCAAGATCCCTCTTGGTCTATTTCAGGTGGGCTCTCACAAGGTCCAGGTTAAGAGAAATCACTCCATCCCATATCATATTTGAGATCAGATTGCCAACTATGCCACTTACACGAGATTTTGATAGAGGAGCATATAATCTTCCATTGTCCCATCCACTATGAGACTAGAGGACGGTATCACTACCTCTGCTAGGAGTCAAGGAGTTTGCTATCCACCTTCTTCCACTATCCTGACCAGAGGTAGCTCACTGTATTTATGGAGAAGATTTTTTTAACTGAGATCACAATCTCCTCATGGTTTGACCTAACCAGAGAGCATCAATAGGATCACCTCTTTATTCCCGATTGCATCATCATCTTGGAGGAGAAAGCAACAAAAAATGACCCACACCTCTTTGAATTCCAAACCTATGAGGCCTCAGGTTCATCTCAACCCCCACACTAAGGGATCGATTGACCTCCACAATATCCCTTCAAATCTAGCTTTCTAAACCTCAAGGAAACCACCACTAGTCCAAAAGACATATTAGTTCCAGGAATCACAAAGTTGAACCCCCTCGCACAAAGTACCACCCACTATATTAAGTTGAGTAACCAAGATTCCATCTAGAGCTATACAAAGCAAAGTTGGGAATGGAAATCAAATTCAATAGGCATTAGCTATACAAAGCAAAGTTGTCAACAAAAATCAAAGTCAATAGGAAGTGAATTAAACTGGGTGCAGACCAAAGTTTGGAGTAAAAGGGGAAGTAGGAGAAAAAGGAGAAGTGCCTATTTCAAAGTGAAGCAGATATAGCAAAGAAAATTGAGGCTTTAGGCTTCTACTAGATTGTTTATGCAGCATGTCAATTTCTAAGCTCATTAGTCAGTTTTCTAATCCTTTTTTTGGGTTTTTTTTATTTTTTCAAATTTCACCCTTTTCTAGTTTCAATTTCTAGATTCAATGTTCATATTTCAGTCTAGAGGGGTACTTGAGAAAACTAAGTTGCAAGAAAGCAAGATTCTTGGCAAAAATGGATGCACTTGGTAGAGAATTGGTACAATAGAACACATCAACTGGAATGCAACCATTAAGGCCATTTATAGTTATGACCCTCCTTTACCGATTGATTTGACCATTAAAGACACTCAACTGCCAGTTGTTGGATATTTCTTGGACGAAACCAAATAGATACTCAAACAACTAAAGGAGAATCAAATTGGCCCAAGATATGAAAAACTCCTATCAGGAGTCAGAACAAGCAACTGCAATGTGTGTGAATTTGAAGTGGGAGATTGGATCTTCTTGACACTACAACATTATAAGCAAAATTATCTCAAAGGTAAAGGGGTGGAGAAGCTTGGGCCTATATACAAGGGGAGTTGTAAGGTTCCAGCAAGGGTGGGATAAGTTTCATATACTCTTGAACTTCCAGCGAGGTCATGTGTTCATAACACCTTCCATGTCTCATGCTTGAAGAAATAGGTAGGGGAAAAGATAAAATTTCAAAATTTACCTCCCCTAGATGTTAAAGGACATGTTCTTCTAATTCCAAAGCTTTGGCAACTTGAAAAAAGTGAAGACTAAGGTACTATTAGAATTTATCATACCTAATTTAGTGGAAGGATTTTCCACTAGACGATGCCACATGGGAAGACTAAGAAATGCTGCAACATCCAACACAAAAATTGTTTTAGCCAAATCAATTCAAGGAGGGGGGAATTGTTACAATGTTTAGAAATAACCCACTTTGTTACTGATAATAATTACATGTGTGCATTTTTTTTATTTTCTTATCATAAAGAGTTATTAATCCATGCTTACATTAATGTCCCTCTCATTCATGAGATCCTTGCAACTCCTCCTATATTTAGTGTTTAGTAACTTCCATTCATAGTTGTGAATCGTTTGAGTATTGTAACTCTTCTTTTCTTGAATTCCTCTAGTATGTAAATTAGCTATAAAGAGGTTCTTAGGCATTAAAACAGGGTCTTCTTGTGAAGTGTGCTATCATAGGTAATTTGGAAGAGACTATGTGGGCAAAGAGTAGTGTCAATACTGCCTTGGATTTGGCCTAAGTTGGCATCCATACCATCTCAGGAGAGTTTCTATTCAACGTACTTATTTTCTAGGTTACATGATGTTCAGCGACAAACTATTCGCTGCTAATATTTACTTATGTTCTTCAAACTCTATATTTAGTGCTGGATCAAATATATGGTATTTCATTGTGTCACTATTGTTCATCTCTTTGTTGTTAGTACTCTTAAAAGTTAAAACTATTGAATATTTTCCTGCGGCTATTTTGTTGTTAGTTTCAGATTTTGGGTGGCTTTAGATTTCATATTTTTTAGACCTAGTTCCAAATTCAGTTTTCAGATTTCAGTAATAATAACGGAATTTGCAAAGGGTGAAATTTGAAAAAGTCAAAAAAACCCAAAAAAGAATTATAAAACGCACTAACGAGCTTAGAAATTCAAACTAGAAAAGGGTGAAATTTGAAAAAGTCAAAAAACAGCTAAGTTGGAATATTGCCACTATGAATGATCACTTAACAAGTTTACAATGTGCATGAGGCCAATACTATTGATGTGGAAGAGCATTTAAATGGGAACCAAAATTGTGAAGTGCAATCCAACTTGGCAGAGCCAATGAGAAGTATCACTAAGTAGATGATAAAGGCCCAAGAAGAGTGAAGTTGTGTGAGAAATCAATTGTTGGAGAACTAAAGAAAAATGAAAAAGTCGTTGATGCAGGAAAATAAAAGAAATGAAACAAATACTCCAACAAAAAATCCAAAGGATATAGAAAATATTCTCTTGGTTTAGCCTCATATGAATCATTAAAGAGCTCTTATGATATCCATAAGGAGAAAAGATCCCATTGAGACAATCTTTCAAAGATAACTCAGAAAGGCCATACCACCTATGTTAAGAACTTAACTCTTGTATAATTCTAGTAGAAAAGCTCATCTAGAAATTATGTTGCGGTGATGAGTTATTTTTTGTTGAGATTCTGAGAATATGTGGTGTAATATTCACTTCTAGCATGTTCTTACCCTTTATTTTGGGTGTTACGCCTGTTACTGGATAGTTACCTATTTTTTGAATTTGCATTTATGTGGGCTCATTATCCCCTTCTCTGGGAAGATGCCCTGACCGCTTGAGTTGTGTATAAATACACCTCTCAAGGGTCATTTGTATCAATTTATTCAACATAGTGTGATAATTCTTTAGCCTACAACCACCTATATATTGCATTCTCTTTTCATGTAATGGTGTTCTCTCTTATCATTATATTTTACCAATTTAGGGTTTGTTGGTTAGTTCCAATCAATACTTTCATTCTAGCTTGTGATCGTATTGGAGTGAGGCAATGAATGTTTTTTTTAATCAATTGTAGTTGTGGTACACATACTGTGTTGATCTTCTGAAGTACTCCATTTTACATATCATAATCCTTACACTGCTTTATCTGACCTGCAATTGACCTACACATCCAATTGAAAATGTTGACAAAGTCCCCACTGCTCTAATACATCTCAATGAAATATACAAACTCAAATGTGGCAAGGTACATAATGTTGTTATTTAAGGGAAATTAGACAAGAAGTCAACCACTTTGCTTTGTGCGCCCCTTTTATATAGAATGATTAGGCTCAACTATTGCAGCTTTGCAACGCATATTTTTGCAACTTATACTGAGACTACAAGCATATAAGTGGATTGTGGTTGTTATGGCTCATTGTCTAGTATTGCCAACAATTAAATCACACAATTGTGTACATATTCTTATGGAAGGTCGGAACTTGACCACTGCATATATAAAGTATCCAAGTGGAATTCCACCGATACCCCTTAGTACATGAGTATAACCCCATGGAAGATGATAATGCATTTGTTTCCACTTTAAAACAAAATTCAAGGTCTAGCAGCATCATCATATATCCATTGTAGGTCCTTTTCTTGAGCTCATCTAAGGACTTCTACTACATCTTTTCCCAGATGAAGTATGTTCTTTAATATTTATTTTATCAATAGGGGAAATGCAATGTAAGAGAAGTGATAAATAAACTCATGCAGATATTTTTTCATCCATGTGTAACTTCTAAACTTTGACAAAAAGTTCAGTATCAACCACTTATCCACAACACTTATCTTTTCTAAATTAATATGAAGTCCATCTTTATCAACAATATATCCCAACTATGTTATCAAGTTCATACAAATGAACTCTTCTTTTTATGGACTTGAATTTTTTGCTTCCTTGTGAGCATGATGAATAATAGTTCTGGGCATATTTCTCCATGGAACATAGTTTGGGACAAAGTAAACTTGTGCATGACAACCCAACAAGGTGCTAGTCTAAAAAAAATTAGGTTTGTTTCAGTAGAATTAAATCTTGTGAAAAAGATGTTCGACCTACAAGTTACCAACATATTTCCCTTACCTTAGCAAAGATGTTCTTTTGGCTATTGGAATTAGGTTCTCTAAATAGTTTCAGCATATGGGAAAGCAGGTTTAAAGAACGACGAAATCTAACTTTTCTTGAGCTCCGTTATGCCATAGTTTCTCCCAAAACTTGTCTTGGCATATGATACTTATTACAAAATGAAAATCAAAAGTTTGTTTAATGAGGTATCATTCAAAGTAATTAGAGATATAATGCAAAACATACTAATCCTAGGTGTTTAACAACTTATAAGACTTCCCAACTAAGGTTATAATAACAATGTCCTTGAGTCACACTATTCAACTCCAAAACTCCATATTTAGCTACAGTCTTGCAACTAAATTCCATCAAACAAAGGAAACTATAATATCAATACTAAATTTTTTATCCTCTAAGAATTACTCATGGTAGAGGACAAATCTTTTATAAGGAATGAATCTTCACCCGCCCCTGAATTTCTTAGGTATATCAAACTTCAATATACAGAATTGGGTATGCAAGTAAAGTGTTCACCATTTAATCATTAATCAATTTGAATCTATCATTAATACTGAACATAGATATGGAGTTATTGGCTCTCATTAAATAAAAAATTTGCATTCATTTGCCACATATTTATAGAAATTTGACTACAGTTCTAGGTAGTTAAAAATGATCGTCTTACCTTATCAATTATGCTCTACAACAATGAATGAAGACCTGGATGCACTTCTATGAAATATGATTCCATCTCCTTACAATCAATCGATTTACTGACTCTACGTTCCACATTGATTTGGTTGACAGGGTTCACTTGTTGTGCGGGGGGCTTCACCGCAAAACCCTTGCCTTAGCGCTTGCCTCTTCACACGGGGGCTTCACCACAAAAGCACCACAAAACCCACACAAAACCAACACTTACACTCGACTCTGTCAATAGCTCGGTTTACATAGCCAATAGCTCAATTCTAAACAACTTTAAGCTTTGACACAGTTAACACGGGGGCTTCACCACAAAACCCACACAAAACCTTGGCCTACGTAGCTCAGATTACTTCACTCTACGCTCTCTAAGATAGTTGTCCCATGAGCATGGGGGCTTCACCACAAAAACCACACAAAAACCTGGCCTATTCTCTTTGAGATAGATGTCCCATGAACACGGGGGCTTCACCACAAAACCAACACAAAACCCTGGCCTACGCAACTCGGATTACTTCGATCTACACTCTCTGAGTTAGTTGTCCCATGAGAACGGGGGCTTCACCACAAAACCCTGGCCTACGCTCTCTAAGATAACTGTCGCATGAGCACGAGGGCTTCACCACAAAACCCACATAGGGTAATGAACGGAAAGGTGTAATCAAACATTGGTGAATTATGTATCTCTCGAACGCCTGGTGCATAAATGTTATCTCATTGACCATCATTCGGCCATGTTTCTTAAGTTCTGGCTATAGAGAATCAATCTGGTAGTTCCACGATCTCTGCTAAAGGTAGAAAATGTGCAGCAAACCCTGGCGTCGACGTGCTGCAGCTCTCATTGCCATTTCGGGTATATTTTGCAGCCTTCCCATATAATATATACCCCAAGGTATTGGTGTATTGTTGTATTAACTAAAAAAACCCTAATGCCCCTTAATATATAAGCAATATAATATTTGGGTTTTTATGTTTTTTAAATACCCCCAATATGAACGAACGTGGTATGGTATTGGCTCCCCAGTGAAGCCCCCGTGCCCCCCATAGGTATCAAATAACTCAAGTGGACTGCACTGGAAGACTCAGTATGCTCCTATTAAATAGGGAACTGATTGAAGTGGTCCTAAAATGATGCATGTAGGGCTCAAAAGGTGGTAGATGGATCTTGTATGACATATGCACAGCTATAATATCCTGGATCAGATTTGATGGATATTATCTAAAAATTTTAATACTTTATAGCAGAATTTTAACAAGAAGAAACTAGTAAAGGAACTAGTCAGGGAAGAAATAATCAATGGCTCAAATTGATGACTTCACGATTAGGAATTAGATGAATTAAGGTTCTGCCAAAATTATGGGGATGTGTGCAGCAGAAAACAAGCCATAAATAGGGCCAACTTCCAAGTCCTATGCACAAAGCACTGGAGCCATTTATTTTTCAATAGTCAGTAGGAGCTGATGTCTACTTTGATTCTTCATGGGCCTTCTAGCATATGCAAACTAAACTTAGAAGTGTACACCTGAATGAAAACAGGTTCATTTTAGGAATTAAACTCTATAATAGATGTTGGATCTGTGATTCAAGGAATTTGGGAGGCTACAGATGAATTTGGAAGCAACATGGTCAAGTGCGATGTATAGGACTGCTCACCTAGAATATTTCCAAACTCTCCCAAACTGACTCATATGTCTCCAAATTATTATGAAAATTGGTTTTGGTGCTTAATTAATGTCTCAGGAAACTCGAACATCCATTAGATCAGAAAATAGATTCATACATAAATTTTACTAGCCAAAATGGCAAAACTAGTCATTAATTGATGCATAAAGAGCTAGTCTTCCATTATTTGTCTCAAATGGCCTCAAAAGATTACAAATTTATGTTATGTAATAAAGGAGGGTTCTGATACATCATATTGAATAGAAAAAGGTCTAAATCATAGGTTTTAAGCATAGAATTAATATATTATAATTCACTCAAACCTTTAGTTGATTTCCAAAGCTAGAAATTCTTACAATAGGAAGAGAATAAGCATCATAAGAGAAGGGGGAGATAAATTTCTTTAATGGATCTGATAGATGGATGATATCAAGGCTCTTGGCTGTAGATTGAGGGTGCACTAAACATTTTGGGATGCATTGATCTCCTCTTCTAAAATGGGGCACCTCCCTATGAGAAATCTTTCGTTACTCTCTCCAATGGCACACTGACTAATGATCACTCTATGGATGCTTGAGAATCTTGAATGCTAGACTGATATGGAATTTCATATCAGATATTGACTATATATGAGTGTGAACTAGACAGTCTGAGGTACTTTGGACTCCTCCATTGAAATGGAGCACCTCTTTCTAATGGAATCTTCCAATACTCTCTCCAATGATACTCTGACTAATTATAAATCTCTTGAAGCTTGAGAATATAATATATTGGACTGATATGGATTTGTATATCAGTACCCCATAGCTCTCGATATGATCAATGACTGGCTGGAACATGAAATACCTTGGGGCTCATCTCCCAAGCAAAGGTTGAGGCACATCTCTCAACTGTGAGTAGCGAGAGCTCTCAATGACAAAAATAATTAACTTAAATATGTGAATGGGACTTGGAATCACTATTTTATATATTATTTAACTTCATCCACAATCCATCCACACATGTGAGAGAGTAAGGGCGCATTCCTCGAGATAAATTAGCAATTACATGCTTTGCAAACTTTCCTGCTTTGTGTCCTTTCACTGAAATTAGTAAGTGGGCCCTACTTAGCCTTTCTGAATGTTTCCTACTTTTCCACTGTTTTCTTTCTGCACTTTCTTTCTTTTAAAATTTCCTGCTTTGTTCCTTTTCCTGTTTTTTCTTGCTTTTGTCAGTTTCCATTTTCTTTTGTTGCCACCTTGCCTTAGCTAACTCCTTAATTTTTTTGAGCTTTCGTCTTGAGTAAGTAAGGTCCACTTTTGAACTTATGTGCCCTCTTATCCATGTCATCATTAATTCTTTCCACAAAAACTAATTAATAATGATGAGAAATTTATTATCAAAGATAATTAAAAACTCATAATATTAAAAATAATTAATTACTATAGTACTTGTGCCCCAAATCTACCCCTATTAATTATTCCTTATTAAATTATTTTTCCTAGACCCCCTAGGGATGCAAGGATCCAATTTTTGACCAAGGTCACTAGGGAAGGGACATGACACTCCTCCCCTACCAGAATTGCTTGTCCTCAAGTAGTTTCAAACAAGGGTGTTGCAAAATTTGTTCACCTTCACAGGTTTCATATTCACTAGGAAACCCCTTCCACTGCACTAGATATTCTTTAATAGTTCTTCTCCTCAATTTCTTTTCTCTAACCTGCAAAATACTCTATGGTTCTAAGACCAGGTTTCCTTCATCATCAAGAGGAGGAAAATCTTCTCAAACAGTTACTTGTTGGCCAACTGCTTTCCTCAAACATGACACATGGAAAACATTATGTATCTTTCTCCCTAATGGTAGATCTAATTCATAAGCAACTTCACCAACTTTCCTTGTTCTCTTATAAGGCCCATAGAACATTGGAAACAATTTTTCATCCCCTTTTGATTTCAGAGTGGTTTTCCTGTAGGGATGCAACCTCAAGTAGACCAAGTCACCTTCCTGGAAGGTTCGATATGTTCTTTTCTTATTTGCATTCATCTTCTATTGGTTCTGTGCAACCTACAATTTTTCTTTGAGGGCCTTGAGTATGTCTTGGATTTCTTGCATCCAATCCTTTTATTTTTGTGCTCTTCAATCCACAAAAATAATATCAACAAAAGTGGGGGATTCATATCCATACAGAGCTTTGAATGGGGTCATTCCAATGGACATATGGAATGTTGTATTATAACAAAATTATCCCAAATGTATCCAATTGACCCGTGCCTTCTGCTTCCTGGTAACATAATTTCCGAGATAACCTTCAAACCATTTGTTTACCCTCTCATTCTAGCCATCATTTTGAGGGTGATAGCTTTTGCTTAGATTCAAACTAGTTACAACTAGCTCAAACAAAGATTGTAAAAAAACACTACTAAATTTTCTATCCTGGTCACTGATTATAGTCTTGGGCAGACCATGCAATCTGAATATTTCTTTAAAAAATAGTGCAGCAACTTGACTTGCAGTAATAGTTGATGTGACAGCAAAAAAGTGAGCAAATTTAGTCAATCTGTCAACTACTACATAAATTTTGTCCTTAGCATGAGTTTTTGGTAGTCCCATGATGAAGTCCATGGACACAATTTTCCATTTCTGTTCTGGAATTGGCAGGGGTTGAAGGAGACCAGTGGGATGGGTGTGCTCCACTTTATTTTGTTGGAATGTAGTACACTCCCTTACATTCCTTAACACATCATTTTTTAGGCCCTTCCAAGTGAACCTATCTCTCACCTTCCGGTAAGTTTTTCGGAATCCAATGTGGCTTGCTACTGGTGCATTGTGGGAAGCCATCAAAATAGTTTGTTTTAATTTGGATCCAGGTATTATAAAAATTCTTCCCTTTTAATAAATGACATCATTGAGGAATTGGTAGGAATCATCCTGAATCACCCTATCCAACACTTCATAAGCAAACTAATTTTTAGAGTATTCCATAGCTAGTTGAAATTTCTAATCAGTAGGGAATTGTAACAAAGAAAAATCAGGTTTCCTAGAGAGGGAAACCTCTACCACATTCAACTCACCCTTTTTGTATTCTATGTCAAACTCATAAGACTGAATTTTACTTACCCATTTTTGTTGTCTATCATTCAACTCTCTTTGGGTCAAGAAATGTGTCAAACTGTTGTGATCAATCTTGACTATGAACTTGCATCCCACTATGTGTTGTCTAAATTTGGCCAATGCATACATGATGGTCAGCATCTATTTATCATAAATTGAATAATGCTTCTCATGTGGCTTCAATTTTCTGCTCTCATAAGCAATGGGATTCCTATTCTGCATTAAAACTGCCCCGATGCATTCTCCTGAGGCATCACATTCAAATATGAAAGGATGTGTGAAATCAGGAAGTGCAAGTATTGGGAAGCTGCTCATGACTTCCTTCATTCTGTTGAAAGATTTTTCAGCCTCAACTGAAAATGAAAAAAAAAAAAAAAAACACCTTTCTTGGTGAGATCTATCAAAGCGGATGTTAGTTTAGAAAATCCTTTTACAAATTTCTGGTAGTAGGTGCACAAACCAATGAATCTCCTTAAGGATATTATGTCCTTTGGGATTGGCCATTCAAATATGGCCTTGATCTTCTCCATATGTACTTTGACTCCTTTCCTAATGATATGACCAATATAAAGGATCTCAATCAATCCAAACTCACACTTTGACAATTTAGCATAAAAAGACTATTCTACAAGGATTGTCAAGACATTGTCCAAATTGTGCAAGTGTTCTTCCCATGTCCTACTATAAATCAAAATATCATCAAAGAATACAAGGACATAATTACGTAGCTGCTTACTAAAAATTATGTTCATGCATGATTGGAATGTAGCCGGTGCATTGGTCAAGCCAAAAGGCATGACACAAAACTCAAAATTCCCATAGTGGCACCGGAAAGAAGTTTTCTGAATGTCTTCATCCTTCATCTTTATTTGCTAGTATCCAGAATGAAGATCAATATTAGAAACATATTTGGCTCCATGCAGCTCATCCATCAATTCATCAATCCTTTCGATAGGATAATTGTTCTTGATGGTATTCTTCTTCAAATCCCTATAGCCAATGCACATCCGCATTGTTCCATCCTTCTCTTTGACTAGGACCACCGATGATGCAAAGGGACTTGAGCTTTGTCCTATGAACCCCATATATGGCAGCTATTTGATGATCTTCTCAATATCATCATTGAATATTTTGGGGTTTTTATAAGGATGGATCTTTATAGGAAAAGTGTCAAGTTCCAGCTCAATCCAATGTTCAGTACCCCTGTCAGGAGGTCTTCCGCATGCGGAAGATCTTCAAACACTTTCTTGTGTTTGTGTAGCAGAATTTGGGTGTCCTTTGGATGGTGTGAAACATCTATGGAGGTCCCTTTGGTGGTGATGAAACATTCAAGATCTCACTCAATATCACCCTGCCTCAATAATGACATCATACTATTTGCAACAATTACTTGTTTTAGGTAGGTGTTGGCACCCTTCAAAACCACTTGCTTTCCTTCAACATCTTTGAAGCTCATTTGGGGTAATTGGTAATTAAATAAATGCTCACCAATGGAGTACAACCACTGCACTCCCAACACCACATTGGTATCATCCACATTGACGACATAAAATTTGTCAGTTATAGTATGGTCCCCAAGTGTCAGTTGCAATTTTGGGATCCATTTGTTACACTCCATAGTGTTGTTTCCCGGAATGATGACAGTGAAAACTCCAAATTTTTATGTTTTTTATTTTTATCCTCTCTATCATGGTTGCATCAATAAAATTATGGGTGGCACCCCCATCGACCAAAACTGATACCTTTTTTCCTTGCACAAACCCTTTGAATCTCATGGTATGGAAGCGGGGAACTCCTCTTAAAACTGCAATTTTTCTTTCTGGCTGCGAGGGTTGTTCTCCTCATGTTGTTTCATAACCATCATCTACTGGTGCCCCTTCTTCCACTTCTTCCTCATCACTTTATGAAAATACTTTTGTGTAGTATGCTTTCCCCTTAGCATATTTGTGTCCCGGAACCCAATGTTCTTAACAAGAAAAAAAAAGATTTTTCCTTCTTAACTCATCTCAATATTTGTATGAGTATTCCTTCTTGCTTGGGGAAGCCACATTTCTGAAGGGTGGTATTTGGTTCTGAATTTTAGCAGGTGCATTAACATTTGGCGGATATCTTGTTCTGGGAATTGCATCTTGTAGATCCCTTGTTCTGCTCACTGCTTCTTGCAAGGTAGCTAGTTGATAGGCCTTTACCGACCCTTTCATTTTTTCTTCATATACTTCTGTGAATAGGAGGATCAAGAGAACTTCATATATGCCAGTGACGATTATTGCAAGCTTTTGGAATTCTGAGATGTAAGCTTCAGGAGTTCCGGTTTGCTTCACATGTGCCAACTCCCTGAAAGAGATTTCAGGGTCTCTTCTATAAAACCTCTCCATTAGTCTCTTAGTGAAATATTCATATGAAGTCACTTGATCATGGCCCAAGGTTCTCATTCCATGGAACCACCATTCATATTCCTCTCCTTCCAAATGAAAAGTTTACATTCTGATGGAATCCCTCTCATCCATGGCTATCAGTTGAAAATAAGTGTCTAGATTTTGCACCCAGGAGTTAGCAGTACACTTTGAGGATCCATCAAAGAATGGTAATTGGATCTGACCAATTGCATTTCTCAACTAATAATTATGTGTTGGCAGCCTATGACCTCCTTTTGGATTGTTTTTATATCTTGCTTCACAAAAATAATTGAAAGGAAATGCCCTTCTACATTCTTCACTCAAGTTTTTGTATTCTACATACCGATCCTCCCAATAGGCAACTAATTCAGTTGGAACTTCATGATCCTCCTTGTGTTCCTCAAGGAAATTGGACATGGTCTGTCGAGGTAGATGAATGAATTCCTCTTTGAAATCATTAGGACTATTATGAGGCCCAGTCTTTGAAATTATAGATCCACCATGGATCTTCCTTTCTTCATTCAAAGAGCCACTGCTGCTCCCTTCTCCATCTTTATGTCCTAGCTGCTTAGCCAAGAATTTTATGGTGTCTTGCCCAGATTGGATGATTTTATGGGATATGTCATGTAGACCCTTTAACATTCTTTGCACAAAGATTATGAACTCTTACTTATCATCTAAGTCAGGCATGTCCTTTCCCCCGTGTATTTTCCCTCCACTGGATTCCACCTCTTCTTCAATAGAAGGTTCTTCAGGGTTCTTTCCTTTGGGGAATGGTACTCTCTTAGGACTCATCATCAATTTTAAAGAAAAGGTTTAGAGGAACATTCCCTGATACCACTGTAATATCCTTAATCATATTTGATGGATATTATCCAAAAAAATTTAATACTTTATAGCAGAATTTTAACAAGCATAAACTAGTAAAGGAACTAGTGAGGGAAGAACTGATTAATGGCTCCAATTGATGACTTCAGGATTAGGAATTAGATGAATTTAGGTTCTGAAAAATGTATGGGCATGTGTGAAGAAGAAAATAGGGCAGAAAGAAGGCCATCTTACAACTCCTCTGCACAAAGCACTGGAGCCATTTACTTTTCAACGGTCAGCAGGAGATGATGTCTACTTCGATGCTTCCTGGGCCTTCCAACATATGCAAACTGAACTTAGAAGTGTACACTTTAATGAAACAAGGGGTAATGTTAGGAATTAAATGCTGTAATATATTTTAGATCAGTGATTCATGGAATTTGGGAGGCTACAGATGAATTTGGAAGCAAAATGGTAAAGTGTGCTATGTAGGACTGCTCACCTAGAGGATTTCCAAACTGTCCCAAAATTACTCAGATGTCTCCAAATTATTAGGAACATGGTTTGTGGTGATTAATTAATGTCTCAATAACCTCAGATATCCATTATATCAATAAATAGACTCACAAATCAATTTTACTGGCCAAAATGGAAAAACTAGTCATTAATTGATGCATAAAGAGCTGGTCTTCCATTTATTTGTCTCCAATGGCCTCAGAGATTTATAAATTTCTGTGTTGTAATAAAGGGGTGCTCTGACACATCATATTCAACAGAATAAAGTCGAAATCAGAGGTTTTAAGTAGATAATTAAGATAGTATAACACTCATACCTTTCGTTGATCTCCAAAGCTAGAAATTCTTACAATAGGAAAAGAATAAGCATCTGAAGGGAAGGGGGAGATAAATTTATGTACTGAATATGATAGATGGATGATACCAGGGCTGCTGTATGTTCATGAAGAGAGCATTGAACATTCTGGGCTTCACTGATCTCCTCTTCTGAAATGGGGCACCTCCCTCTGAGAAATCTTCCAATACTCTCTCCAATGGCACACTTACTAATGATCACTCTATGGAAGCTTGAGAATCTTCAATGATGGACTGATATGGAATTGTAGATCAGATATTGACTATAAATGAGTGCACACTAGACATTCTGAGCTACTTTGGACTCCTCCACTAAAATGGAGCACCTCCTTCTGATGGAATCCTCCAATACGCTCTACAATGATACTCTGGTTGATGATCACTCTCTGGAAGATTTAGAATATTCAATATTGGAATGATATGGATCTGTAGATCAGAAATACATAGCTTTGGATTGATCAATGACTGGATGGAACATGAAATACCTTGGGGCTCATCTTCGAAGCAAAGGTTAAGGCACATCTCTCAATTGTGAGTAGCAGGAGCTCTCAATGAAAAAAATAATTAACCAAAATATGCGAATGGGAGTTATAATAATTGTTTTATAGATGATTTAACTTAATCCACAAGCCATCCACACGTGTGAGAGAGTAAGGGCGCATTCCTTGAGAGAAATTAGCAATTAATTGCTTTGCAAACTTTCTTCATTTGTGTCCTTTCACTGAAATTAGCAAGTGCACCCTACTTATCGTTTCTAAATGTTTCCTGCTTTTCCATTGTTTTCTTTCTACACTTTCTTTCTTTTAAACTTTCCTTCTTTGTGCTTTTTCCTATTTTTCTTTCTTTTGTCAGTTTCCATTTCCTTGTGCTGCCACCTTTCCTTAGCTAACTCCTTGATTTTTCTAAGATTTCCTCTTGAGTAAGTGAGGTCCACTTTTGACCTTATGTACCCTCCTAGCCATATCATCATTAATTTTTTCCACAAAAATTAATTAATAATGATGAGACATTTATTATCAAAGATAATTAAAAGCTCCGAATATTAAAAATAATTAATTACTATAGTACTTGTGCCCAAAATTTACCCCTATGAATTATTCCTTATTAAATTATTTTTCCTAGACCCGCTAGGGATGGGAGGATCCAATTATTGACTAAGGTCACTAGGGAAGGCACATGACAACACCTCTAGGGGTAAAATGACATAATCAACAACTAGGAAAAATAATGTTAGGTAGGACAAGGATGGAGTATTGAAATATCCTAACATTTTATCTGGAACTAGAGTCTGAATTCCTCCATCGAGGTCATACACTTGCCCTATTTCTTTGTGCTCTCATCAAGGAAAGTCCAAGAAAGAAGATTGATAGATTTATGACTAGATCAAAGGTGAAGAATGGTGGAAATGAAGATTTCCGGAAAAGGGAAAAACTTCTAGACATGGGGTTAGGGTTGTGGATTATATGCATAAAATGGAAGCATGAAGATGCTATAGGTATTCTTTGCCCCTTCTTGACTTCTTTATTTCCTCTTTTATACTTTTGGGGAGGCAGTTAAGGAAGTTAGGGGTAGTTTTTTACATGAAAAAGGAGGTTAGAGCTAGTTAAATGTATTTCACATTTCCCGAAAAAATATATCTTTTATCTCAAAATAAGTGCATGTGCATGATAGACATTGCAAAGGAGTGTATACATGGGATAGCTATTGACAGGGTGCTTATGAGTAGAAAAAATATTTTTTTTAAGGTTTTATTACTGAGAAGGGATATTTTATGTTGTTGGTCGGACAACACTGCTCTAGAGGTTTTCCAATGTAGACCTAGGTTCTTTGCAGTACAAGATACCAACAAAACCACTATCCACTCGCCCTTTCAGCAACAGACTGCAAGCAGCCTGATGTCTCACTCGAGGCGAAGTTGAAGGGGTGGTTGCAGAAGCCGGTTTCCACAACCTTTTGATACGAGTGATTCAACTAATTAATGTGCAGTGCGGTGACAGGCTGCGCGATTGCGTTTAGTGACTGTGCAGAGTCTTCTACCTTGCGCCGATAATCTTCAAAAACAAGGATGTTTGCACCCTTAGTGCGTCCAAAGGCCACGCAATGGGTTTTATGAGACTTAATCACTTCTACTCAATCTTATTCGATAATCCTTAAGCATTCATCAGTACTTAGATTGATAAACATCATGATTTATGCAGATAAGTGAGATACACAGTGCTATGTGCTTAGATACCGCGATTCAATCCTTAACAATTAACTGTGTGGTTATCTCATTGACCCATTCATTTGAGACTTATAGGTGCTTTCCTGCTAATATTCATCCATACATGAACTATTAACATCTTATTCCATCCATTCCGCGGTGAATACAGATGAAAATAAATAGATATAAGATAACAATAACCTTATGCATGCACTGTAAGTAATGTAAATAAAAAATTAATGATAATCATGCATAACAATCACATAACACAGTGGTTTAATGTGGTTCACCCCCTGGATGGGAAGCTACATCCACAAGAACTGGTGTTTATTATTTAGGAAAGGGTACAACATTTCTTTCATCCACACACTCAGCTGCAGATGCTCCTCTCTCTCTCTCTCTCAGAATTAGGTCTTTGCGCACTCAGTTGCAAAGCCTTTATAATGCTTTAATCTAACAGATCTCACAATATTCAATAATATCAACAAAAATGATAGTTAACCCTTTTCCTTTACAAAATTTCCTTATTTATAGATCAAGACCCATAGGTCATGTCTTTTACATCTTGAAGGTAGAACCCTTATGTTTACAAAACTGTTGCGGTTTTCCCAAAACTGGACTACTGATATTTGGAAACGGATCTTCTGTTATATGCACGCCAACAGGTTGTTTCCGCCGAGCTCTTCTTCTTCCTCCTTAGATGACTGGCTCCAGTATTTGTAGCCTTCTATCTCTTGTGATCAGTCACCTACCTCTGATCTGCACCTACCCATTGCATGGTAGTTATCGATGATTTTTTCCAAAACTAGGTCTTCTGTGACCTAACCAAAATGACTGCCTTCATCCATCCATGATTTTCTTAGCTGGATCTCCGTTGACATGGCACATCACGGTGTTGTATTCCTCATAGCACCGATCTCATAGCTCCTTCGACATTGTGCTATGCGCAACTTCGCAGCATACCAGAACTTATCCCAAAATTGTTCAATCTTAACTATGCTTAGCTCTGCAGTTCTCAAAATTCTTCCTATTAAAAAATGCCCCATCTGGGCCAGGCCCAACAAGCCCCTAACACTTACATGTGTCTCACCCTCGAGCCACCTGGAACTCCTTGAAGCTTCTATGTTGATTGTGGGTTGATCTTCACAATGAACTCCTTGAATGTGTGAGTCATCTTTTCTACCATGGCCTTCGTATCTTGTTCAATTTGCCCAACTGTTTCCACTATCTCAAGTGTTTTCTCATGGCTGATCTGGCCTTCCACCTGCTCTTGATTTTGGTTTAGCTCTTTTAAATTTTCTTCGATCTGTTGTGAGATCGTGCCGGCATCCTCTAATAATGGCTACAACTTATCGCCCATTTTTGTCTCCTTCTCTCGCAAAGCTTTAAATTCCTTCTTTAGGGTGTTGATTTCTCTGTATATTTGGATTTTCTCCCCTGCTGGTAATGCCTTAATCTCCTCACCCATATTTTCTAGTGCTTCTTGTTTTTCTTTCACTTTCTTCTTTACTTCGAGCAATTGTTGGTCTTCTTCAAGGGCATTAAATGCCTTCAATGCTTTTTCCAGTAGACTTTGGCATTTAGTCACTTCGATAGCAATATTCTATGTCGCGGTCTTCACTAGTCCCTATCTTAACTGTTGTTCATCTGGTGGAGTCTATGGATTAATCTATGCTTTCAGGGCAGCAATTTCAGATTTATGGAGAATATCCATGTCTTCCTTCTCAATCTTAAGACTATTGACCAAATCGCCAATCTTGACAATAGTATCTACTAGTTCTATTTGTACTTCAAATTCATCTATATTGTCTGCAACTGCAGTGATCGTGCTCTCCAATCTCAGTCGACGATCTCTTTCATCTTGTAATTGCATAGTACTCTGTGAGCTATCTTCCTCGAGTTTCCTTTGCAAATCTTCCTGTCCTTTCAGTGTTTCTATAGTTCTGTCATGCATTTCTTCACTGACTTGCGTCTGTAAGTAATGTAGTCCTGGCAATGGTATGCTTGCAAGATCAAGCTCCATGTGCTCTACATTCTTTGTATCTAGCATTGCTTGATCTTGTAATGGAAACCTGATAGATAGTGTATGCAAATGGACAATTTGGGACCTCGTGGGAACCATTATTTTCTACTGCAAAGTCCCCGCAGACCCTCTTTCAGCTACTGACTCATGCTGCAAGGGTAATCTTCTACTAACTTCATCAAATTTTTGGGATATTCCTTACATTGTAGTCAGGTTCTGGTTTAAGCTGTCTTGAATTGCCTTTTCCTTCTTCTCTTTGTCTGTCGAAAGTTCCTCCATTTGTTAAGCGACCTTCACGGCAATCATTAAGTAATCATCTTCACAAAGCACTATGTCTAATTGGTCTTATTTGCTTTCTGCTTCTTCCTTTTTTCCTTGTGCCCCGAAGGACTTCCAACATCCTTCCTTTTGCCTGACTCTTTATCTTCTACTATGGGATACGGGATAGGTTTATCCTAGCCAGAATCACTTTGGATATCCATGACCTCAACTCAGAATTCAGTTGGCCATTCCTTCATGATATTCTCAATATCTTCCTCATACATATGGTAATTTCCTGGGTACCAATCAGCATTCTTTTTCTGCGCTTTGTCTGAAATGGAGATGCATTTCATCACAGCATAAAAAATTATAATGTGGATATATTTTCTTTTTACTTGCTTTGGTATGCGAGGTGTAAGCATGATGGCCTCTTGCAGCTAGTCGTAATATGTGTAAAAGACCAGCGTTGTCTCGCGTTGTCTTTCGGGATTCAAATTCGCCTATAGATTCTGAAATTGAGCACCTCTATAGCCCGAAGTGTCTGCGAACACTCCGACATAGTGCTTCGGTTCCCTCCACCCCAGGAAGTCGATCAATATGATGAGCCAGGTGAAGTGGAAGTTTCCACCATTGATTTGCGTATCATTCAGTTCTTCAAGGAACTCATTTAATAGAAATTGGCACCAATTGAATTCTTGTCCTTCGACAGTTGCAACGCAAAGTAGTACTGCTCCTGCGTTTACTTCTAACGGTTTGCACTTTATTAATATTTTTCCCGCTAAAAGCTACATGACAAACCTTATTTCCTCATTTTCTATGTCATCCATCTGGAAGCCTCGCTTCCCTTTGATCACAGATTTTGTTTGCTTCATCAATGCTACTACCTCTTCATCTTTTGTCTTTCCCTGGAATAACTTCCTTGGGTCTTCTCCCCTTTTTCTTAATCTAGTTATACAATGGATTAAGTTAATTTTCAGGTCAATATTCTAGTCTAGCCATAAATATCCCTGGTGGATGTAAGCCATAAGAGTTCGCACCACCGCGTTGAGCTCTGGTGATCTGTCGAAATGTGGGAGTCTTAGCAGGTTGAGCAGCCCCGACTTGGCTACTCCGAACAACCAGCTCTCGGCAACCAAGGTGAGGTCTCCCTTTGAATTCTTCTTCCAGCACATGTATTTGTTGGGCTAGAACTGTGGGAACTTTGGTTCGGTTGGCTTCTCCTTCTACATTGCTAGCAGATCATAGTCCTCCCATTTGCATTCTGGAATCTTTCCTAACAGATTTTTGTCCACCTCAACATGCTTCGATATTGGTGAGAGTGGTATCTCATACTTTGGACTCTTCAGCAGTCTAAGGGCCAGTGAATCCACTGCACGCAGCGAGATATAGTCTGGATTCATAGTTAAAGGTATCTCTTTGTCGGAAAGGGGCTTATTTGGCCCTACCGAACTTGTCTCCGGCAGTTTTGATCTCGGCGCTACTGGATTTTTCTCTTTGTCCTGCATTAAGGGGCCGTGTCTTGGTGATCTTCTTGGATTTTGTTCTGATTCTGTAACGATTTTCTTGTTTGGGGTTCTCATTAATTCATCAATTCCTCTGTGTTGGAACAACCTCATAGTCTCTTCAATAGTGAACTCTTCTTCAAATGAAAATCTCTTAGACATGCTAACACTTTCAATGGTTGTAGACAGCTTACGAAAACTAGCTCAGACATAAGTATTTGTAGAAAGTTCTAAGTGTTTTATACACCTGCGAGACGATATGTAGTGTTATTTTAGGTGCGGCGGACCCTCCTATGCACCCTTGAATGGCTAGATAATATTTTAATGGTGGTATCCATTGGCCAAATCTGGTTGCTTCTTCTGTCTTGTCTTTAAAAATTGTGCTTAGAATGGCTATCTGTGCTTTAAATGCCCGAGAGGTCGGTAGGAAACTACTATATAATGGCTATATTCCCAACCGACACTGTAACGACTATTTTCTGGAGCCATGCGTCGAGCTGCGCAGTAGGAAATCTTTGGTTCTGCGCAGTGATTTCGCGATATATAATATCTTTTCTTTCTAGTTGTTTCTTTTTGAATGTCGCAACAACACATTGTTTTTTTTTCTTTTTTTTTTCAACGCGGTGCGTTGTATAGATCTATCTCTATAAGTTTATGTATAGAATTTTCCACAATTTAGAGTGCCCACTTCTGACCATATTTGGCACCTAGAAACATTTCCTTCTTTTCAGTCATATTGGATGTTGCAGAGCAGGACTATCGTGGTAAAGCTTTAGTCTGCTTCCATTTATCGAATTGGGTAGAGTATCACCTGCTAAACTAGCTAACTGGATTGTTCCACCATTAGTAACATCTATTATAGTATATGGTCCAAGCCAATGCATTTTAAATTTTCCAGGAAACTTCATGAATTTACTATCATACAGTAGGACTAGATCACCTACCTGAAAAGACTTATTTTTGATGTGGCGATCGTGCCATGCTTTTTCTCATTCATTCTGCACTTGCTAGTGGAATCCTATGATGAAGCGCTCTTCTTCCAACCCAACCAAGTGTAACATCCTTTCTTCTAGTGCTGCACGATCTACCATCCCTCTAAATGCAACTATTCTCAGGCTGGGTATAATGTACTCCATTGGAATTATTGCTTCTTATCCAAAAGCCAATCTGAAAGGTGTGTGTCCATTTAATTTCTTGCATGTCGTTATGTACGCCCGTAATACAGATGGAATGCATAGGTCCCTGTCATCGTGGTTTACATTGCATATCTTGGTTAGCGCATTCTCAAGTACTTTATTAAATGCTTCAATAGTGCCATTCGCTTGTGGGTGATAAGGTGTACTGCGTTGATGATGGATGTAGAACTCTTCAGTCAAAGCTTCAATAGTTCTATTTAGAAAATGGGTGCCATGATCACTCATCAAAGTTTTTGGACATCCAAACCGTGTAAGGATGTTCTCAAAAATAAATTGCACGGTTGTAGCTACGCTACAGTCTTTGACTGGTTTTGCTTCTGCCCATCTGGTGAGGTAATCAGTTGCTATAATAATGTACCTCACACCAGTTCTTTTTCCTGGTGGGTTAATAGGTCCCATAAAATCAATTGCCCATTTCTCGAATGCCTGCAAGGTCAGCTGAGGGTTTAACGACATTTCATCTATTCTTCACGGTTTCCCTATCCTCTGACAGACATCGTAGTTCTGGCAATATTCTTTGGATTCTTTATGATCTGTGGGCCACCATAGCCCTACTCGCAATATATTCTACACAGTAGCCCTTCCTGCATAATGACCTCCTGCGACTCCTAAATGTGCATCAACTAATATAAATTGCTTCTCATGTTCTAATACACATCTTCGTAGCACTTCATCAGGTCCTAACTTGTAGAGCTGTCCTACAATAATGGTGAAGTCTGTGGGTCGCACTACCAGCTGCTTATTTCGCTGCGTAGTGAATTCAGTAGGTGTGAACCCAGTAGTTAGAAAGTCAATGATATCCTGATGGTAATCATCGGCAAGCTGTATAGCAAACAATTGCACATCAGGCAGATTGTCTTCAAGATTCATAGGTTCCTCTTTTGACTCGATCCTTGATGGATGATCAAGGCATAAATTTAATCTGCCTGGTTTGACTATTATTTCGAAATCATACTCTTGGAAGAGTAAGAGCCATTTGCATATTCGCCCCCCTAACACTGGCTTATTGACTAGGTATTTTAATGCAAAATGGTGAGTAAACATTAAGAAGTGCACACCAAGAAAATAGTGTCTGAACTTCTGTAGTGCATATACCATTGCAAGTCCTTCCCTTTCAGTAGTGGTATAATTCTTCTTACTAGATGACAGCTTTCTACTCGAAATGCAATGGGGTGATCAATTCCTCCTTCTCGCGGTTGTGCAAGAACAATACCAAATGCTATACATGAGGCATCAAAATGTACGCGAAATGGCTTTCCCAGTTTGTAAAAACTAGGATCGGCACAGTGACCATTTTTTTTTTCAATGTGTCGAATCCTTTCTCACAGTCCTCATTCCGATTGAACAGTGCATCATTTTTTAAAAGCTTCTCCATTGTTGTGGTTATCTGTGCATACCCCTTTATGAATTTCCTTTAGTATTCGATATGCCCTAGTGTAGTGCGCAATTGTTTAACTGAATTTGGTGTAGGAAAGTTTACAATAACTGCGATATTCATAGGATCAAGCATCAATCCTTGCTTACAGACGATACGTCCCAGCAGAATCCCATAAGGAACACATAAAATACATTTCTTTAAATTCAATGAAATTTGATGCTGTCTACATTTTTCCAGCATCATTCTGAGGTTCGCGACATGGTTCTTCAGTAACCCAAAAATAGTCCAATCATCAAAGTAAACTTCTAAAAACTTGTTGATGAATTCTTTAAATGTTGCGATCACCACTCTTGAAAATATGGCTGGTGCATTCGTCAAACCAAAAGGCATCACTGTATACTAGAACGACCCCCATTCGGTTGCAAAAGTGGTTTTGTGCCTATCAGCTGGATCAATTATTATCTAATGGTATCCATAAAATCCATCAGTAAAAGAGCATGCTTCATTCCCTCCAACGTTATCAAGTACTTCATCGGTAAAATGTGTAGGAAATGGATCATGCATAGAGGCATCATTCAACTTGCTGAGATCAACACAGATCCTAATCTCACCCTTTGTTTTCTTGTCTTGGATGACCATCGGGCTTATCCATTCAGATTCTTCAACTGGCTCAATGATTCCTGCATCGAGTATTTTGTCAATTTCTGCTTTAACTCATTTTTTGTAGCGCAGATTCAGTCTATATGGTATTTGTTTAATAGGTTTCGCTCCAGGTTTAAGAGGAATTCTCATCACTCCTAAATCTCCTAGAATACCTTTCATCTCTGTGAAATTCAATGGGAATACTTCCTGATATTCCTGTAATATAGCTACGATCTCCGCACTTGTATCATCATCCCAGTAGTCTCCTATTGCTGCGAACTTCGTCTCTTCACTAGTACCGATGTTCACTTTCTTTGTTTTGACCGGTCCACTCGTATCAAGAATATCTAATAGAGGTCCTTCTACTTCACACGTTCCTTCATATTCAGGGATCTTTATATTGCGTGAGTCCTCCTCATCACTGTCTTCCTTATCTTCATCTTTTTCAGCTAAGTTATAGCAGCCCATGACTTGCTCTACTTGTTCTGTCCAATCTGGTTGTAGACTCGCAAGTACATTGTTTGCTTCAAAAAATTCTTCTGATCTTACACTTTCCTCCATGGAATCTGGTGTAAATATCTTTTCCTTGATAAGCTGCAATGCATCTTGGATAGTTGGATGGTCATTTTCAAAGCTAAAGTCCTTTTGGAAACTCGCAGTAAGGATAGACCAATCCACTGTTCCTCTACGCAGTTCCTCCTCTAGGTACCATTTCTTTGGAATAGGCTTCTCCAATGTATGCACAAAGAGATGTACCCATTCTGTCTGTGGTCTTTCTTCCCACGCTTTTGCACATGCTCCAATATGATCCTTTGTATCTATCTGGACATTATATTTCTCAAATGGTAGTGTTACCTTATCAGCGAATCTAATTTGTAGTTTGATTCTGCACTTGTCCCAAGTTGTCAATGTCTTTTTATGTGTAGTCCACCATCTAGGAGGTGTCTCACGGAGTGATATGTCTAATGCTGAGACACGATGTTCATCTGCAACTGCTATAGTGTATTCTTTTATAAATGAATAGATGTTAGTCTTACCATCATATGTGGGGATTGGACTTACCTATGTTCCAATCCAGCAGACTGACTTTGTAATTGTCACGCATCTCCTGGCAGATACTTCATGCATTCTGTGTTGCCAGTTTTCTAATCCTGCGTCAGAGCCTGAGATGCAAGAACTATCGCAACGCCAGTTGAGCATTCCATCCGCAGTAGGATGAGTATAATCCATAGCATTTGTTGTCATTTTATATATACGATCAAGGTCTTGAGCTCTATACTCTTCTTGAATAGGTTCAACATATCACTCCCCCTGTGAAGGATCCAATGTTGGGACAACTCTTATGTCATTGACTTCAAATATCATTTTCATTGTTTTCAGATTGATGACGGTGGAGTTCGTCATTTTCCAATCCATGCCTAGCAGTGCTAGATAAGGATTGATATCATCTACAATTTCAATTACTTCGTAGTCTACATAACTTTGCACTCCATCAATGTCGACAATGGTTTTTGTTAACCTTCCCAGCGGTACAACTATGCCTTAGCCATTCTTAACTATATAGGTGACCACTGTAACTTTGGTTTTTGCATCGCTTGCCATGTCTGCTTGGTCAAGACATTTACTTCAAATCCGAGATCAAGAATGATCTCATCCATCTCGTAATCTCCTATCTCTGTGGTGAACCGCATTTCCCTGCCGGTTCTTTTGGGACTTCTAATGTTATGTACTGCGCCATGTGCTATTCCTTTGTTACTGCATGATTCATACTGATTTATTAGTTTTTCAAATTCCATAAGAGTGTCTTTATTTTTTAATAACTTGATGCAGCTTTGTAGAAACTGCGCAACAAAAATTGATGTATCTGGTGTAGTGTGCGTATGATCATATGCCAGTGGCATATCTTCTATTTGAGGTACTTCACTTCGCAATGAGATCCTTGGTGAAGTAGGTGGTGGTTGTTTAAACATGTCCTGCATTTCTTTAAATATTTCCTTATTTTTCTGTAAGTTCAATGGAGGTGCTTTTTCAGGAGCTTTTCTAATTCCTATTGTTTCACTAGGGTTCTTCTTAGGATCACTTGTTCTAGAATTTGAGGCTTCTGTGCTGTTGTCTTTTCCTGTATCAGTGCCACTCCATGTTACTGCATTGACACTCTGAACTATAGGTCTATTCTCTGATGTGATCAACTACATGGTAGGGTTTGGTGTTTCTGTTCTTCTCCTCTTCTTCATTTCTACCTCAAGCACGGGGCAATCTTCAATCACATGATCAAATGATTTACAGTAATTGCATGTGGTGCATGGATTAGTACATTCTCTTGATACATGAACTGGTTGACCACAGTTATAGCATATGACCTGGCCTCATCCTCTTCCTTGACTTTCGCCAGCATTTCTTCCTCTCTCGCGATATCCACCACCGTGGCCTCTATATCCTCCTTGATCATAATGTGTGTTCTCTTGATTTGGATGATTTTCCTCTTGGATGTGGTACATTCCAGCACCTCGCATTGCTTCCATATCTCGCTTTATTTCAGTCATTAATTCATAAGCACGACAGTTGGACTCATCATGTCCAATTGATTTACAGAAATTATAGCATAAGTTTTTAGACGTTTTGACATATTTCTGTATGAGGTAACAATCCTCAGGCCAGTGTCCTCTTGTTCTACAAATTTCACACCATGGTGCCTGCTTTTGATTCATATTTATTGGGTTTTGTGCGCCACTGTTAAGATATTCTTGAAATAAGGGGCAGTGTTCTCTAGTGTGGCCCTCTCCTTTGTATCCTATGCACCAAACTTCATGTCGTTCCTCATGTCTCTACTCTTTTTCAATTCTTCATACCTTGTAATTCTAATGTCAAGGTAGCCAACTGGTTCTAGATCTGTATGATCCCAAAACTACTTCCTCCAATTGGTGAGGCTTCCGATTTCATTGCGATCTCCAGGGCCTCAGCTTGAGAAACAACGTTCTGTTGCATCAGTGGTTGTCTCATATGTGGCAACATTGCAACAATGAACCATTCTTGATGTTGTTGCGGAGCTATAACAAAACTCACTTGGTCCAACAATGTTTTGAATTTTTGGTCAAATTCCCATACAGATTCAGTAGGTTTTTGCTTGGTTTCTTTCAACTCTGTTATGCACTGTGATTATGATTTGGGATTTTTAAACTCTGCTGCAATCGCGGTCTTAATGTCTGCTAAGATTCCTGGTTGTGTTTGAGAATACTTCATAAACCAGTGCAACGCTCTGTCTCTAAAAGTAGTTATGAACTGTGTTCTCTTTATAGCATCATCTGTCACTTGCTTTACACTCCACACGGCTTCACATAGAAACCAGTGCTGATTAGGGTCTTCCTGACCTGTTTTTTTGAATATCAGTAGTTTTACATCATTATCTATCATTGTCATTCCAGATTGTGTACTGTTCTGTGACTGATTCCCTCTGACAGTAGACACATGCTGCTAGATTGTGCTAGGGATAGTATTCTGTGGAATCAGCTGAGTCGTAGTGCTATGAGCACTCGCTCCTATGGTGTTACTAGTATTACTGATCTGTGGGACAGGCTGCGCGACACTCACAGCGGGTGGGTTCTGAACTGATTGATTATGATGTATAATATGTTGGATTGTGGCTGATAACTGAGTGCTCTTACTATTGAGGTCACATGGAATTTCGGTATCTATACGATTTCTAGATTGTCTAGGATTCTTTTCATTAGTAAGCTTATATCTCTTTCCACTTATCAAAGTATGGTTTTCTTCATCAGAATCAATGTGTGTATTCTCTACCATGACACATTTAGAATTATTGCTACATTCTTAAAACACCTTTCTCAGCTAAAAGCATTTTAATGTTTAAGCTGAGGTTTTTTAGAAACTTACCTTTGAATCCTTCGAAAAAGTATGCTTCAGCTTGGTTGTATGATTTAAGTGTATCTACAACAAACTCAGTCACAAAACCTTCTAGTATGCTATCAACCCAGAAGTCAACTGCTCGCGACAGTGGGCTATCGATCTCTTTGAGCTGTTCAGTAAGCTCCAGAATCCACTCTGTAGGTACTTCGCCTTGGGAACAATTCTTTCTTTTTGCTAGGCGCGATATCCACTCATGTAGCTCGCTTGGAAACGAAGCCCAAAAATTTTCATGGATGTCTCTCCACAAGTATCTATTCAACAACTGTACATTAGATAGATGTGGATGTTTGTTTTCTTTCTTTGCGAAGTCTCTTTCGATCTTATCGCACCAAGCCCAGATCTCTTTCTTTTCTAGATGCCAACTGTCGGACATTACTTTTCTTAATACACTATCGCATCACTGGTCTTAGCGCAGAAACAAAACCATTTGTTGGTCGGACAACACTGCTCTAGAGGTTTTCCAATGTAGACCCAGGTTCTTCGCAGTACAAGATACCAACAAAACCCCTATTCACCGTCCCTTTCAGTAATAGACTGCAAGTAGCCTGAGGTCTCACCTGAGGCGAAGTTGAGGGGGTTGTTGCAGAAGTAGGTTTCCACAACCTTGTGATGCAAGTGATTCAATTGATTAATGTGTAGCGCGGTGACAGGATACGTAACTGCATTTAGTGACTGCGCGGAGTCTTCTACTTCGCGCCAATAATCTTCAAGAACAAGGATATTTGCACCCTCAACGCGTCCACAGACCGCATAGTGGGGTTTATGAGACTTAATCACTCTACTCAATCTTATTCGATAATCCTTAAGCATTCATCTTTACTTAGATTGATAAACATCATGATTTATGCAGATAAGTGAGATACGTAGTGCTGTCTGCTTTGATACCGCGATTCAATCCTTAACAATTAACTGTGTAGTTATCTCATCAACCCATTCATTGGAGACTTATAGGTGCTTTCCTGCTAATATTCATCCATACATGAACTATTACCATCTTACTCCATCCCTTCCACGGTGAATATAGATAAGACTAAACACATATAAGATAACAGTAACCTTATGCATGCACTGTAAGTAATGTAAATAACAAATTAAGGATAATCATGCACAACAATCACATAACAAAGTGGTTTAACATGGTTCACCCCACCAGATGGGAATCTACGTCCACAAGAACTGTTGTTTATTATTTAGGAAAGGGTACAACAGTTCTTTCATCTGTGCACTCAGCAGCAGACGCTCCTCTCTCTCTCTCTCTCTCTCTCTCTCTCTCTCTCTCAGAATTAGGTCTCTACGCCCTCAACTGCGGAGCCTTTACAATGCTTTAATCTAACAGATCTCACAATATTTAATAATATCAACAAAAATGAGAGTTAATCCTTTTCCTTTACAAAATTGCCTTATTTATAGATCAAGACCCATAGGTCATGTCTTTTACATCTTGAAGGCAGAATCCTTAAGTTTACAAAACTGTCGCAGTTTTCCCAAAACAGGACTACTGATATTTGGCAACGGATCTTCTGTTATATGTGCGCCAATAGGTTGTTTCCACTGAGCTCTTCTTCCTCCTCCTTAGATGACTGGCTCCAATCGTCGTAGCCTTTTTTCTACTGTGATCAGTCAACTACCTCCGATCTGCACCTACCCACTGCTTGGTAGTTATCGACGATCTTTGCCAAAAATAGGTCTTTTGTGACCTAACCAAAATAATTGCCTTCATCCGTCCATGCTTTGCTTAGCTAGATCTCCATTGACGTGGCACATCATGGTGCTGTATTCCTTGCAGCACCGATCTCACAGCTCCTTCAACACTGTGCTGGGCACAACTTCGCAGCATACCAGAACTTATCCCAAAATTGTTCAATTTTAACTATGCTTAGCTCCGTAGTAATAAAAATTCTTCATATTAAAAAATGCTCCATCTAGATCAGGCCCAACATATGTGATCCACAACAGGACCAGGAAGTCTTCAAGGGGGGGGGTCATAGATAAGGAAAAAATGTGCATCTCTTCATATGATGTGGAAAAGGATTCTATAACAGATGCCTCCTAATGTGCAAGGGTAGAAGTTTAATTGATGAACTAAATACATTATAAATATTTACAATTAAATGCAAGGTACATATGGGAGAAGTCGTCAAACACCAGGCATAAGAAGTAAACTACAAGACAACAAGTCAAATGTAACGAACATAAATAGAGATAATAATTAAATAATTAAATAATTAATAGTTAGGTTATTATGAAAAGAGGCATCCCCTCTACATCAAGTGTCCAAACCATATTTAAGGTGAAGACACCATTGTAATCTATCATCCTATCATTAATTTATATATATCATTTACTATGGCTTATTTGGTTTATCGGGTATTTTTGGTAAAACTTTGTGTGAGCAAATTATTGTTCGCCTCATTTGGTATCAGAGCCTTGTTGGATAGGTTTCGTCCTTTGGCCATATTTTTTATTTTAGCCATTACCCTAGGGTTTCCCTAAACTAAGGTCCTTGACCATTAATTTTCATCTGACCTACATAGTTCCCACCCCATCGCTTCATTTTCCACACTCCTCCATCCCTACATGCAACCCTCACATCTCCCATTTCTGTCCCTATGCCTACACTACTCCCTTGTCCCATGCCCACCCACTCACTGCCAGCCCATGCTCACACTTCATGCTCCTCCCCTCCTATGTCCTAGCTTTAAGGCTCCCTCCAACTCCACGCTACCTGCTCCCCCATTTCTCCTCCTGTGTTGCGGCCTTCGTTGAACCCACACAAGCGCTCCATTACCCTACATCGCTCGCCACTCCCTCTCTTCCACTCGAACCTTCTCTCTCCCTTCATAGTACACCTGCACCTTTCTTTCACGCACTGTGTCCTCCTCCTAACCTGTACATTCTTCCCTACGGCCTTCTCCCAACACCGTCGCCTACTCCTCTCTTTTGTGCCACCCCTATGATCTCTGTACCGCCACTTGTTCCAAGCCGTCATCCACCTCCAGCCTATGCCTACACCCATCACCACCTGCAACTCCCTAATGCGCCCTCTACACCCACACTCCCCCTTCTCTTCACTCCATGCCCCATCCACCCCGTGTTTCTCCACTACCTCCTGCATCCTCCCACGCCTACACTCCCACTTATCCTCACCCGTCCTTCTCTTCAGGCGGCTTCCCTCCCATACATTCCACGTTGCATTCTTCCACCCCTACATTCCTTCACACCTTGTTTCTTTTCCACCGTGGTTCCTCATCTCCTCTCGGTGCCATCACAACCGCATGCTTCAAGCTGCACACCCAATTTCCCCCACGCCTGTGATATTTTCTACTTGTGCTTCCCTCACGACCACTCCATTCCACCTCCCATACATAGCCTTCTCCTAGTGTTGACACAAACCCACTTGAGAGGGGTTCCCAGTGCTATCGACACCCAGACCACCATGATCTCCCTGAGCACTGACCCAGATAGGTTTTACCCCGTCCAGCAACACATGCAGAGCATATGAGGTCTCACCTGAGATGTTCAAGGGAGAGTTGATGGAACCATGTTTCCACCGAATGAAGGAGGATGTTTGCGGATCAATTAAACTTATTGCAACATTTCAGAAATAGATCTATGCCTTTAACTCAGACATCATTTATATAGCATCATTCAACAAAACCATTCATCATCACAGCAAATATAATACTGAAACATTGATTTCAATAAGGAAACATCGCATCATTCATAGATTCATATCGCAACATGCATTACCACAGATGAACAAAAGAAACACAGGGATTCCGCAAAATAGATCTGTCACATCATATTAACTCTGCAAAAACTCAGATACAAAATCTTCTGTCTTCCGCTTATACTCTGCAAAATGCAGATTTCACAGATATTTCTAGATATAAGATACACAATGATCCCATATGATTCAACACTTCCAAATCTATTCTTATTTATAGGCTTTTGCCTTTACATTGCTTGTCCACTTACTAACAACTTCCTAACCGACACTAACCCAAAATCTAACTATTGTGGTCCAAATGACCCAAAAACCCGCATACCACGGTACAATTGACAAAAAATTACATAAGATATCATCATTTGCACTTCGTCTTTAAAACTTATGTGGTATCACAACACTCGCAGTGTTGCGATAATGACCCATCTAACCACTTGCCAACAGGCCCCCAACACAATCTTGTGGCTCGCCCTCAAGCCACGTCAACAGGACATGGTGTACTCAGTGGTCTTGACCCTGAAATCTTCGTATTGTTGATCACATCTTGAGAAGATGGATGGTCACTCAGATTCGACGTAACTTGTTGGTGACCTTCCTGTACATCCTGGAGTGTCGCACCGGCTTTAGTCACAAACTGACCGCCAATCTCTTGGAACTCCTCCAGCTGTGCAATGCGCTTCTTCTGATGCTCTTCGACATTGGTGATGCACTGTTGCAACTCTTTTAAGTCTGCAGAATTGGAAAGCTCCTCCATTGGCGGCATCGTATGCATCATCATATTTAGTGTCGTCAACTTCCCCTCCGCCTCCTGCCTGAGCTTGGTCAATTGTTCAATCTACTCGTCTTGAACAATGCTTCCCCAAAACTGTACAGTGTTTGCTGTGAGTTTTGTCGATGTTGTTTCCAGCTCCCCCATCTATGCTGTTACCTCCTCAATGGCACATTTGCAGTCGTCCATCTACACTTGGGGTGTGCCAGGGTTCACTAGGGCTGTTAACTCCTAATTGTCATGTTGCAGCTGGGCAATGACATCCCCAAGTCGCTGCACACATTGAATCACGTCCAATGCTATGGTAGGCTCTGACACATGGTGACAAGCCTCAGCAATGGGTGTCTCCATCTGCACATTTTGATCCCAGAGGGTGACCTTCTCCACAATGAGGCGATCCTGTTCCTGCTTAAATTCATTGATCACTCAAGCCTTATTAGCTCATTCTTTCTTTATGTCATCTTCCAACTCATCCACAGCCTATCGCATTGTAGCGACCCTCCCAGTTAACTCTTCAATCACTTCCTTAGCAGCTGCCTCACTCTCCTGCAAACGTAGGCACTTATCGCTAATCTCATGCATCATGTCCGCCATTTCCTGGCTGCAAACCACTTGCATGGTTGTCAACTCCTTCGCTGGCAGCACATTGACATTAATGGTCTATTTCTCTAATTCTGCAGCAAAGCTTTCAAAGCCTCATTATCAGTCACAATCGCAGTCGGGGGGTTATCAACATTCCTGACCTGCGGCTCAGTGCCGATTGCACCAATGGCCTGCATCGGTGCTCCCTCTGGTGCCTTCTTCAAAACAATTCTGCACAAGGAATCCAGGCGGGCAATGATCGCATGGAAACCTTCATTCGCCTTTACTGCCATCGGTCGAGCCACCATATTGGTTTCATTATTGAGAGATAATAGTAGTCGGCCAAGCTGTGCCTCTGATGATAGGGGGATCCCACTTATTTTCCCATGGTCCTGGTGTCATTTCATTTTGCCTTCTTCGACCTCACGCTCATCATCCATACGGGTCTACAGTGATTCCTCATCCGAAATATGACATGGTTTGTCAATGACTGGTACATTGGATGGTATCCCCATAGACTCCTCCTGAATAATTGGTTTGCGCCATTCTACCAGCTAGTCGTCGATGATCGAATCCAAGTCTTCATCTATTTACATATAGGGGGTCTGCAACCACTCCCTATCCGTATCGCGACGCGCTTGCACGTAGATACTGTGTGGGCCAATCACAAACCAGGAAATCCCTTGTACTTCTCAACAGTGTCCTGAGTCAACCGCAGAATCCACTCAACCATTGCCTACAGCGCTTCCCAATGAAACCAGAACTACATGCACAATCCTTGAGACACTCTAGTTCCTACACCCACCACAATTTTTGGTAGCGCGCTCCCTTGCGTTATTGCACAGAGTCCATGCAATGAATGTATCTGTTCACTAAGTTAATAGTCGAATCCGACTCTCATATTGAATAATAGATAAGAATAATATATTGATTGATAGGATAAAAGATGATATGTTACAATGATGGCCCTGCCTTAAATATGACTCAGGCATTTGATGTTGAGGAGACACCTCATTTCGTAACCTAACTTTAGTTAACCTAATTATTAATCATTTAGTTCTTATCTTATTTTATGTTCATAGCATTGCCACTCTCTTAGAAAGGCTTTGTCCTCAAAGCCTTATAATGTTTCTGCATCATTTTATGTGGTGTCGTAGATGACAAAACATGTCGATACAAATTGCTAAGAGTCAAACATAACTTTTGATATGTCGACGGATCAATCCATCCCAAATTGATTTGTTGTGGACTAATGGGATTCCCTACTGATGTGCCATCGGAAGATTTGATCACATTAGTACCATTATCTTTTGACATTTCCCACTTTTTCAAATATCGGTTTTTATGGTTGGGGTGTCGATAGGGAACTTTCACGATATCATTTTTGTTTACGAATGTCTCCTTTAGAGCATTGATCTGAGTTGGAAGTTGTATTTTCATCTCTTGAGGATTTAAGTTTTTGTTCTGTATCTTTTCCAACTTGTTTTCTAACTGCCTGTTATCATTTTGAAACTTCTTAATCAATTCGACTTGCGATTTTCTGTCATCTTCAGATGTCTTAAGTTGTTCCTTAAGATCTTCATTATGACTTCGTAGTCTAAAAATTTATTCAGCATTGTTGGATAAAGCTTTATTACTCTTCACGATCTCTGACTTATGTGTCTTTTTAGAGTTGTCATTTTGCTGTTGAAGAACTTTTATCTGTTGTCGACACTGGCTGGCCTCTGATTCTTGACTTTCTAATTTATGTTGTAACTGCATTAGTTCTTCATCTTTGTCGCTAACGATTTTGTTCAAGCATATTATTTTTGCTTCGTAATTATTTATTTCCTTCTTTATATCTTGATTTCCTAACCTCTGATTGAATTATTTTCGGCTTTTAATTCATCAATTTGTGCATACAATTTTTCTATACGCCTTTTTTGGTCAAAGATTTTTATTTCATTGTACCTTTCTTGTAATTCAATTCTTATTTCTGAATTGTTATTTATGTCGTGCAATTCTTCATTGTCTTTTCGATAACGTTTTAAAGTGGCTTCTAATTTTTCTTACAAATCGTCTTCCATGGTTTATGTCTTCTTCGACGATGGAATGATCTTCTTGACGAGCCTTCTTTGGCTTGAATTTGCTTTGTTTCTCCAAACAATTCTTATTTCAAAAGAATTGATTTTTTTTTTTATAACAATAATTATTATTAAAAATTTAATAATAATAATATTATTAATATTTTGTTTTTGAAATATAATCTAGTATAATAATAATAAAATATTATTATTATTATTTTAAATCAAATTGTTAAACTATTATAATAATATATTATAATAGTTTTAATATATGCATTTGTTTTTTTTTTGCAGGTGTGAAGGCCGTGGAGAGCGACGGCGATGGAGATGGCAGGTGGGAGGGCGGTGTAGGAAGAGGTGGTGGCAGGCACAGCAAGAGGAGAGGGCGATGAGTTGGATGGTCGTAGGGAGGGATCGTGCCAGCAGGTGAGGGAGCACGTTGGAGGGAGTGGTGATGGCAGTGATGAGTGGAGGCAAGGAGGAAGGCGTAGAGTGGGAGATGGAGTATGCAGCAGCGCAAGGGAGGAAGAGGCTATGCATGGAGTGGAGGAAGTGGGAGCGGGAGTGCGTTGGGAGGGAGGAGGAGCTGTTGAGCACAGCACTGAGGGAGAAGGTCGGCGGCATGAGCAGGCGTGGTAGGTGGAGCTAAGGCGTAGGTGGAGGGGAATGGAAGGCTGGCGTGAAGCTGCCATGACCAGGGTTGAGGGGCACGGGTATGGTGACACGGAAGATGGCATAGGATTGCAGGAAGTGGGGGCTATGCAAAGGATTCACAAATAGAAGCGTGAGGGAGCAAGGGTGATGCGTTGGGTAGTAGTGTGGGTAGCGGTGTGGAAGTGGAGGTTAGTGTGAAGGATGCAATTTGGGAGCAGGCGCAGGATTTATGGCTGCAGAAGGGGAGGCGTCAAATGGAGTGTGGACTGATGGACGAGCGTGGAAGGAGCACAGGTGGTGGAGTTGAGTGGAGTGTGGTGGCGCGGATTGGATGGAAGGAGTTCGCAATTGTGCAGATTAGTGCTAAGATGTGTCTTATGGCGATCAACGTTGTGACGAATGACAGGTGACTATTGGATATGCCATTGTACTAAATCGATACGTCCTTTTAATTAGCACCTGCGTGAATAATTCCAAAGTTTTAGATTTCCTTCGTTGAATTCACCTCGAAGTTCGTAACCAGTTGATGAATTGGTGGTTTTTGTTTTAGCTGATGATTCCTTCCAACGTTCTAAAGCAACTTAACAACAAGAATTTCCCACTATAGTGGTTCAATACTTTGTCTCTCTTCCTCACGACAGCCCAAGATTTGGTCCTTTATGATTTTTTTTTAACTTTATGGATTTCTTGGATTTGAACCAGACTGATATTGTAATATTTGAATCGGATTGGTCCAAGCTTAAGTAGGAATTGACAAGCCGAGTCCGAGCTCAGAGTGTACGAGCCGAATCCGAGCTCAGGTCGAAGGAGCGGAATCCGAGCTTTGATACCAAATGCAGTGAATGTATCCATTCACTAAGTTAATAGTCGAATCCAACTCTCATATTGAATAATAGATAAGAATAATATATTGATTGATAGGATAAAAGATGATATGTTACAATGATGGCCCTACCTTAAATATGGCTCAAGCATTTTATGTTGAGGAGACGCCTCATTTCATAAACTAACTTTAGTTAACCTAATTATTAATTATTTAATTATTATCTTATTTTATGTTCATATCAGTCCACCTCCATACCTTGATAATCGTCGGGTTCCATCCCGGCGACCAACGCAACTAATATCAACATCTAGCTATAGTTGAATGACTGTTGTCTTGCTTGAGCCACCAGCGCATCCTCCGTCAACTGGTTAAGTAGAAACAGAGACCAGTTTATCTGCATGCATGTTGCACATAGCTCTGCGTAGGTGACAAATCTAGAGTTTCCTTGATTGGGTCAAGTGTTCTGCAAGATTTTGGTAGCCAAGATTCATGCCCCAGTCTTGATTGTGGGCTCGTTGATAATGTCCAAGCACTAAGCCCGTCTGTCTTTCTTCATTTTGTACTGCTTCTGCAACCTTTTCGCAAGCTTTTTGTCACTGTTCTTCCCCTGAAAGTATTGCGATGGGTCGACCCCATCCTTTGGATAGCCTGTGATCTTAGAAATCATGTCCACCATCACGGTGACCTACCTGTCCAACCATAACACCCCGCCATGAAAACAAGCCAACAACTGTTTGATGCAGGCATTGGCTTCCGTCAACTGCACGAAATGTGGCATGTAGATCAACCCCAACAACCCAGAATTCACCAAACCACGTGCCCAGTCATGTGGAATGCGTGATACCAGACTGATCTCCCCTAGTGCTCGTGACTGAAAGGGCTCCGTCATAAAATCTTCTAGTGCTAGCAAGTCGTGATCATCGTACCGCAGCTGCATCAATGCCGGTACGATGTCGGTGATAGAACTCATACCTGGAGGGATTGACGACATCCGTATTTGATACTGCTGGTAATTAGTGACCTTCCCTGGCTGCACCCTAGCTTGACATGGAGGTCGGTAGCCAAGGATATCCGTGGCAAAAATGCCTGCACGGACTATGGATTCCACAACCCCTGAGCTCAATGGTATCTCTACAAGGACGCCTTTTGGTACTTGGGCAGTGGAACGGGTGTGCCGCTTCTTGGGCCGCTCAGATCTAAGCTACGTTTCCCCCCCCACTTCTGGTGCACCACGGAGGATGATCCCACCAACATGTTAGCAACTTCATCCACGATATTGATCTCTTCCTCAATAGGAGCAAAGATGAGGAGTGACTCGGCTTCACTTGAAATATCCATTGTATCCAGTTCGCTTGGCATGCCGCGCCTAATTATTTCACTTCCAACAGATGGCTTAGTCCTACTCAACTATGGAACTCGCTCAACACGGCTCAACTGCACTCTGCAACACAACTCAACCTTGCATAATTTCTCAACTGGAAACTGAACTCACTTGTCACGAACAGGTGCCTTGTGACCAACCTCGGCCTGTTCTTATAGTGCCCAACCAAATCCCTCATAATCATAACTAAATCCTGCATTAACTCGGACCAAATCCTATCTTAACGACCCAAATCCGTCGTCGATCCTGTCAGTCGATTGGCCGGATCCACCATTAATGCTCATCAATCCAACGAGCATCGTTCATTAACTCTCTTAAACTTTTGGCATTGATTACTGATTTGATCAGTCGCGGTCGTGCCACTGTAGCAGATAGCTCCTAACTTGCGGCACAAGCCTCCTTTCCTGTGCATTCTATCCCTGTTGATGCACCATCCTACCACCGAGCATCCTGTAGTTTTTTTTTTCCCGATACGACTCAGGCATCGCGCTGCTCCAAGCCCAACCTATAGGGCTTTAACCTGCTACCATTGATCAAATTTGGGAGCATCGCTCCATCTAACTTTTGAAACTGTACTGCTCCTCCTGAAGTTATGCGACTGATGCGATATGGACCAAGCTAATGCATCTGCAATTTTCTGGGATGTTTCATAAACTTGCTGTCATACAACAGCACCAAGTCACCCTACTGAAACTATTTTTTTTTTATGTGGCGATCGTGCCAAGCCTTCTGGAGATCCTTCTCCACACTCTGGTGGAATCCTGCAATAAAGCGATCTTCTTCCAATTGTACTAACTGTGCTAGACGTTCTTCTAATGCTGCCGGAACATCCATACCTATTGCTGCCGCTATGCGTAGACTCAGAATGATGTACTCCATAGGAATAATCGCTTCTTTCCCATACACCATCTTGAATGGTGCTTGTCTCGTCAATTGTTTACACGTGGTGCGATACGCCCACAAGACTGCTGGGATTTTGAGATCCCAGTAATCACGGTTCACATTGCACACCTTTGCCAGTGCATGTTCCAATATCTTGTTGAAAGCTTCCACCGTGCTATTTTCCTACGGATGATACGGCATACTCTTCTAGTGCTGTATCTGTAGTTCCTCATCAATATCTTGGGGTAGTCGAAGCGACTGACGATGTTGTCAAACAAGAAACGCGTAGCCGTGGCCGCGAAACAATCAACAACTGCTGCAACCTCCACCCATCTTGTCAAATAATCTGTCGCCGTGATGATGTATCTTGCATTAGTGTGCTTCACAGGTGGGTTGATTGGTCCCACGAAATCCAGTTCCCATTTGTCAAATGGTTGCAGTGTCAGTTGAGGTATTAGTGGCATCTCATCCCTCCTGGATGGTTCTCGGTTCTCTGATAAACATCGCAGGACCGCGCATAGTCTATCACATTATTGTGCACCTTCCTGGCAGTCGCACGATTTCCATAGTGCCCCCTAGCCACTCATGCATGTGCTTCTGACAAGATTTTCCCTTGCTCATGAGGCAAAACACAACACCGCAGTATCTCATCTGAGCCCAATTTGTATAACTTGCCTGCAATCAGCTAGAAATCGGCATCCTTGACCACCAACTGCTTCTTCTAACTATTGGTGAACTCCTCGGGTGCGGTACCTATCGCCAGAAACTGAATGATTTCTTCATAGTAGCCATCGACTACTTCAACCTTAAAGAGTTGCGCATCATGCAACTCGTCGTCAATGTTAGTTGGCTCCTCTCCTGTCTCAATCCACGATAGTTGATCATGTCCAGCATTCAATCATCCTGGATTCACAATCACTTCAAAATCTAACTCCTAAAAAAGAAGTAGCCAACAACATATCTTCCCCCGCAACACAGGCTTATTGACCAGGTATTTTAAGACAGAATGGTCTGTGAACATCTTAAAGTGTCCTCCCAATAAGTAATGCCGAAACTTCTGCAGCGCATAGACCATTGCCAGGCCTTCCCTCTCTATAGTGGTATAGTTCCTTTCTGCTGATCACAACTTCTGACTTGCGAAAGCAATGGGGTGATCTAGATCCCCCTCTCCTAGTTGCGCGAGCACCACAACCAGTGCGATCGATGATGCATCAACATGGACATGGAATTCCTTACTCTAGTCCAAAAATACCAGTATCGGCACTGAAGCCATCTTAGCCTTCAACGTCTCAAAACTATCCTGCCATTCAGGGCTCCACTGGAATACCACATATTTCTTTAGCAACTTCTCCATAGGGGCCATGATGGCTGCATAACCCTTGATGAACTTGTGATAATACCCAGTGTGTCCCAACGTTGCGCACAAATGCTTGACATTATTCGATGGTGTTAAGCTCTGAATAAGCGCAATCTTTGCTGGGTCGACCAACAATCCCTGCTTGCACACAATGTGACCCAGTAAGATGCCAAATGGTGCACAAGATATGCACTTCTTCAAGTTCAGTGATATTTGATGCTGTCGATAGCGCTCCAACATCAACCACAGGTTTTCCAGGTGAACGCTGATCAAGCCATAGACTATCCAATCATCCATGTATACCTACAAAAAATTCTGAATGAAATTCCTGAATGTGGCAACGACAACCCGCGAGAATATTGTAGGTGCATTCTTCAAGCCAAACGACATCACTGTGTACTTAAAAAAACCCCATTCTGTCACAAAAGTTGTCTTGTGGTGGTCTTCCTTTGAAATGCAGATCTGATGATATCCAAAGAACCCATCCGTGACATAATACATCTCTTTGTCGTCCACACCTTCGAGCACCTCATCAGTAAATGGGGTCGGGAAGGGATCATGCAAGCAGGCATCATTCAACTTCCGCAAATCGACACAAATGTGCACTTCGCCAGTCTTCTTGTCCTGCACCACCATAGGACTGATCCACTCTAACTCTTCAACCAGTTCAATAATACCACCATCCAACATGTGATCAAGTTCTACCTTGAACCTTTCCTTATGGCGTGGAGTTAGTCGATAGGGTCACTATCTTATTGGTTTAGCATCTAGTTTCAATGGAATCTTCATCTCCCTTAGATTGCCCAAGATTCCCTTCACCTCACAAAACTTCATAAAGAAGAGGTTTTGGAATTTGTGTAGCAAATTTGTGACTTTCCCCATCATCTCATCATCCCAATAGTCCCCAACATTCATGACCTTTTGACTGTCCTCTGTCCCAATGTTGATCTTACAGAACTTTAGTGGTTGATTGATCAGATCACTTGGCGCATCATGTGCTACAACATCGCGACTTCCTCCAAACTCTGGAATATTGACATTTCGCGGATCATCACCATCTTCTGGCCAACAAGTGATATTATAAAATTCCATCATGGATTGCATCTTGTAGTGCGTATGTGGATCCGCAGGATATGCCACTGGAACAACCTTCAAAACCACATCGTGGATGAGCTGTAAATCATTATGGACATTAAGGTTGGCATCTGCGAAGCTGAAGGTAGTAGTAAAATAGACTGTCAACTCCAACCAAGTGGAAATTTCCCCACGCAATTCTGCTGTAGTATACCATGAGCACGACATCTTGTCCAAGGTATGGATAAAGGCGTGGACTCACTCATCACTTGTTCGCGATGCCCACAATGTCTAACACTCCATCAAATGACTGCCAGGGTCATTTCGACCATCATATTTTGCTATGTGGTAAGCCTCGGTATCGCTAAAACAAACCACCATCAATCTCCTGGATTGTGACCATCCGTTGATTGATTTCTTTTATGTCGCCCACCTGTGTGCTGGAGCATCCTTCAACACCTCCTCCAATGCCAGTAGTCACTGTGGTTCCGAAACGTTTTCCTCAAACACCGCCAAAAAGTTAAACAATCCAGGTATCCCTTCATATACTGGTAGTGTAACTGTTTCAATCGCAACGCGGCACAATGACTGCGTGATTAGCCCACACTTGCGGAGGGACACCTCATGCAAGCGATTCTACTAATGTTCTGAAGCATCGTCAGAGTCGGAAGACTTAGAGCTATAGCTGCGCCATCCAAGCTCACCGTTGGCAGTCGGATGAATATAATCTTCGAAAATATTGAATGCATGGTCCCATCCACTCGGATTTTCGTCCTTCACTAGTTCAATGTATCTACATCCTTTAGCCGGATCCAACGGGACTATAACTCTGAGATCGCGGTTTTCAACAGTCATCATCCACCTCTTAAAGTTGATTACTGCTCCACTATCGTTAGCCCATCCAATCCCCATAAATGCAGGATAATAGGTTCCCCCTTCAACTACCTTGATGATGTTAAAGTCAGCATAAGTCCTCATTCCCTCAATGTCCACCACCAGGCGTGGAACTCTCCCAATCGGTGTCACCTTGGCATGATTAGCTAGCCGGAGCTGTACACCAGCTTAATGGGAGGCTCCCCATTTTCTGCCATGCCTGCTTGGTTAATATGTTGATATCTGAACCAAGATCTAGAATAATCGAATCAAATTCATAGTCCCTAATTTGTATGTTTATCTGCATCTCCTTACCTGTCTTCCATCGCTGTAAGGATTTTACCGTGTACTCTTGTCGTCCCCTAGCTGGTCGCTGCAACAATCCCTTGATCTCAGTGAGAGTAGCGGAATCCCTTTCCAACAAAAAATAGCTCTCAAAAATTTCTGCAAGGTTCCAGACTGCACCGACGGACCTGCCTCTAAAGTAGCATCAAAGACAAGGGGCATGTTGCAAATAATATCCTTACCGCGATCTTGGTCCATCGCATGACGTGCCTGAAAGAATGCATCGCGCTCGGACTCAATGTCAAATGACACCTTCTTCTTCCCTTCCAATCGAATGAGAGGGTGTGAGCTATCCCCTTTGGTCGTTGCACCTCCATAAGTGATAACTGCAATAGCTGCATCTTGTGTCTTGGGCTCCACATAAATTGTCGCAACACTGGCACCCTGATTCTGGTTTGGCGACAGATTCACTAGTTGGTTTACGTTTAGGTTAGCATTATGATTCGGACGTTGGTTTTGGTTCTGTGTCGGTTGCTGCACTTGATTCTATACTGGCTGTTGTGCCTGATTCTGATTCTACAACTATGGAACATTCCCTGCTTTCCATTGTGCAATCAAATGCGGGTAGTTTTCTACTGTATGATCTATAACAAAACAAAACATACACTGCGTCTGTAACAGTGGGAAATCTCGCTGGTAGTGTCCCCATATCGCACAGTGATAACAGTGAACAGGTCCGCAACCTCCTCATCCTGCTCTGCGACCAAATCCTCTGCCATGTCTGCCATGGAATCCTCCATGGAATCTGCCCTGCTACTGGTACTACGGTTAATTGAACTATTGCTACATAGGATTCGGTTGAATGCCTTTCCCTTGTTGCACATACTAGGGTTTTTGAACGTACTGTGGCTGCTGTGGAGCCATTTGCATTGGAGCATATTGCGGCATAAACTGTTGTGGTTGTTGCTGCGATACAAACTGCACCTATAGTTGAGGTAATGGTTGGGCTACCTATGACTGTGATTTCAGTTGTTGTACAGCACGTTGGTCATCCATCACATAGAATGCATCGTACATTCTCTCCTGAAGCAACCCATATGCACGGAAATATTTGTCTTTGTGTCCAACCGATTTGCAGAATGTACAATATAGATTCATCGGTTTTGTGACCATTTTCTGCATGTATTGGCATTCGTCATGGTGGTTCCCATATACCTGACAGACACGACACCACGGCATGCCACCGCCACTCAATGGATTCGGTGCTCCTGAAACTAGATAATAGCGGAAGTCTGGGCAATTATCCTTAGTTGTCCCTTCTCCTTGACATCACATACACCAGAATTCTTCTCGTTGTTCCTTTCCCTTCTTAAGATCTTGCAGCTGTATGGTTAGGCTAGCCCGGCAACAAAACCATTTATTGACACAAACCTAGTCGACAGGGGTTCCCAGCACTGTCGACACCCAAAACACCGCTATCTCCTTGAGCACCGGCCCAGATAGGTTTTAGCCCATCCAGTAACACCTGCATAGCAAATAAGGTTTCACCCGAGATGTTCAAGGGATAGTTGACGGAACAATGTTTCCTTTGAATGAAGGAGGATGTTTGCGACTCAATTACTTAACTTATTGCAACATTTCGGAAATATATCTATGCCTTTAACTCAGACATCATCTATATAGCATCATTCAACATAACCATTCATCATTGAAGCAAATATAACAGTAAAGAATTAATTCCAGCAAGGAAACATCGCATCATTCATAGATTCGTATCGCAACATGCATTACCACAGATGAACAGAAGAAACACAGGGATTCCGCAAAACAGCTTTGTCACATCATATCAACTCCGCAAAAACCCAAATACAAAATGTTCAGTCTTTTGCTCATACTCCGCAAATTGCAGATCTCACAGATATCTCTAGATCTAATATACACAATCCCAGATGATTCAACACTTACAAATCTATGCCTATTTATAGGCTTTCGCCTTTACATTGTTTGTCCACTTACTAACAACTTCCTAACCCACATTGACCCAAAATCTAACTATTGTGGTCCAAATTACACAAAAACCCACATACCACGGTACAATTGACAAAAAATTACATAAGATATCATCATTTGCGCTTTGTCTTTTTGGCTTCTGCGGTATCACAGCACTTGCAGTGCTGCAATAATGACCCATATAACCGCCTGCCAACACCTAGCCCCTTACAAAAGAAAAAAAAAAAATCTAAGTGTTATTATTATTAATAATGATCATTATTATAATAATTCAATTATATGCTCCATTGCAAAAAATATATATAATAATAACAATATTGTTATTAATTATATTCTTAGGATATTTAAATAGGATCCAATTATTTTTAAAATATATATATAATAATTATTATTATATTTAAAAAAAAGAAAACTATTGAATATTGTATAATAATAATATTATTTTTAATACTTATTATCAATATTATAATTTCAATAGTTAAGGAAGCAATACATCAAGTATTATTACATCCTTGTGCCACCTATTGTTGAAGAAAAAAATAAAATTAAAGTCAAGACGACTTTCAACTCAAGAAAGACCAAGCAAGTCAAAGTCAAAAGAACGACCATATATTGTTAAAGAAATCAAAGACCATAGAAGTTGGTTTGCAACTTCAAATAGAAAAAATAGAAACAAATTTAAGGCGTTATCACATAGACAATGAATATTTACGCGATCAGAATACAAAATCGGAAGTAGCGATTAAACTACATGATATACAAAAATGGTTCAATGACCAAAAAATATCCGACCAGAAAAATGATATAGAAAAATTGTGTGCGCAAATCAAGGAATTAAAAGATGAGAGTGATTTCAATCATAGATTAAAAAATCAAGATATAAAGAAAGAAATAAACAATTACAAGAATCAAAGGTTGACCAGTGCCGACAACAGATAAAAGTTCTTCAACAAAAAAATGACGACTCAAAAAAGGCATACAAGTTGGAGATCGAAAAAAGTAATAAATCATTATCCAACAATTCCGAAGAAATATTCAGATTAAAGAACCATAATAAGACGTTACACACAAAAATTAAGAAGTTGAAAATTAGTCGAAAAGTAGAACACTCTACTGAATACATTTAAGGGAAACTTGTAAACAAGCAGGAAGAAAATAACTGCATCAGAATTCGTAACGGAGATCTCAAGGAACAACTTAAGAAGTCTGAAGATGACAGAAAATCGCAAGTAGAATTGATTAAGAAGTTTCAAAATGATAACATGCAATTAGAAAACAAGTTGGAAAAGTTATAGAATGAAACCTTCAAACCTCAAGGGATGAAAATACAACTTCCAGCTCAAATCAATGCTCAAAAGATGACACTCGTAAAAGAAAATGACATTGTGAAAAATTTCCTTTCGACAACCCAACCATAAAAAATGATATTCTAAAAAGTGGGAACTGTCGAAACATAATGGTACTAATATGACCAAAGTTCCTGATGACATATTAGTATGGAATCCCAACAATCCACAACAAATCAATTTGGGATCGATTGATCCATCCACATATCATAAGTTATGCTCTACACCAATAAGTTCATATCGACATGTTTCATTAGCTACAACGTCGCAAGGAATGATGCGACAACATTATAAGGCTTTGAGGACAAAGCCTTTCTAAGAGAGTGGCAATGTAACGAGCATAAATAAAGATAATAATTAAATAATTAAATAAATAATAGTTAGGCTATTATGAAAAGACGCTTCCCCTCTACATCAAGTATCCAAGCCATATTTAAGGCCAAGACACCATTGTAATCTACCATCCTATCATCAATTTATATATATCATTTATTATGGATTATTTGGTTTATCAAGTATTTTAGTAAAACTTTGTCTGAGCGAACTATTGTTCGCCTCATCAAAAATATATCTTCCCGAGGAAGAATACCCATGCGTAGGAGTAACAAAAAGCATGGTTGTTGAGTAAAGTACACTATGGATCCATGAGATATATAAGTAGTGATAACGAACATGAAAAAATGAATACATTGTGGATCCATGTAAAAAATATCATATCCACAATCCAATACAAAGTGGATCTATGTCTCAGAATCAAGTGAATATATATGTAAATAGGTACTAAACAAATCAATCTTCACAAGTATTAATGTCATAAAATGAGTAAATGACAATCAATCACAACTCAAGTCATATCAAAAGAAGTGATGTTATAATAGACATGAGGTCTTCAAACAAAACCATCACAGGTATGAGTCTAAACCATGTAAATAAATGTCTTGAAGTCAAACATAGTAAAACACCATTTGATTACCAGTCATTGATGTATACCATTAACAAATGTGATCTAACTCATTGATAATGATATTGAGAAGCAAGGTACCTAGTACAATATAACAAGTGTGAATAAATGAGTTGATGCCGAACACCTATAGACTCCAACAATTAGGGGACATTCATGTATTCATATTGTCAGTAGATAGGAAACCTCTCATTGATGTCTGCAACTCCCAATGTACTAAAACGACTCTAGATTCCTATCCTAGAATAGATGATATGAAGTCGATGAGAAGTGATCCACTTGAAGGAGGGAAATAAAGCATCCCCCGTCATCGAACAAAAGGTAGTAGCATAAGGTCAAAGATCTGAAAGGTCACAAACAAATTGACTGATTTTTAAACATACTCAATATACAAGAAGTTCGACATACAAAGTTCAAGAGTTATGAGGAGTGGCTGACATAGATTACAAACTTACCTTGGACAAAAAGAATGACACCATAACTGACTGAGGAAGAATAGAATTAAGAATGAACAAGACATAAGTCTTCGACATATGAGGCATCAACAAACTTCCCCATAATGACCAGAAGAATAACCAGTTAAGGGTGAAAATGAATAAATGAGTTCAATTTTCTAAAGCCATACTAAGCCAAATATATTGAGATAAAAATTCAAGACAATGTGCTTTGTTCAAGGGTGACAAGATTGCTGCAAGACATAAGTAAGAACTGACTCTTTTCCATCTATATTTTTGAAATATTTGATTTATTTTGTCTTTTTCATATTTATTAAAAATTGAAAATGATTAAAAGAATGCTATAATATAGTGGAAGACATGATTGTCGCTAGGGTATTTTTTAATGATTCTAATATTATACTCAAGTATAGTATCCTAGGCGATTATTTTGGATTGAAAAAAAATGTATATAGATAGGTAGGCGAATATTAGATATGAAACATACAATTTACTACTAAAATGTGTAAATTTTGGCGAATATTATGATCAAAAAACATATTTTATGTAAATATAGGCGATATTAGAGACTAAAAATGACCAAATAGCGAATTTATTTTTTGTAAAAAAGCCTGAAAAATAGCCAATTGGCGAAATTTCGCCCTTAAAAATTATCCTGATTGTCGCTAGGCATGCATCTATGTTCCAAGCAGGTGGAAGATACCTATGCAAAACAAAATGGAAAAAATGTACTAGGAAAGAGGTGGACACTCATCAACATGTTTCTTCCAAGGATACGGTCCATAATGCAAATGCAATGGATGCAAATGAAAAATAACATTATGAATGAAATGGAAATATGTAAGCTGCAACAAAGCATTAGGCATAGCAGTGCAAGTAGCAGTGACAAAAGACAAATGCATAATGAACAAAAATGGGAGGATTATAAGGAATGGCTAGAAGCATATGAGAAAGATATACATGCAACTTCTTTTCAAAGTCATGGTAAAACTATAAAGGTTCCAGATCCTATAAAAAAAAACATGGGAACCAAAATGACAAAGGGGTGCTAAATATGGTGTTTCATCTTAGGTAGGCTCTTTCATCGAAATGGTGCAAAGTGTAGATAGATATGGATGACGCACCAATATCCAACAGGTTTTACCCTATGGAAAATTCAGATAAAAAAAGGTTCAAATATCTCATAGCAAAGGGAGGCATAAACCAATACGCAAGTTTCCAAGACTACCTAATCATATCGAGCAATGTGGAAAGGATAATCCCTAAGAAACCATGACCCTAGCTAAAATTATTGTCTCCAAGAAACAAAAATACTACAATCATATCTGAAAAATATAAAAAGAAAGAGATGATACAAGTCACCTTGATAGAGATATCTCCAACTTCAATATCTTCAAAATTATTTAATACCAATGCAAATTTTACAAGTGAACAATCAAGGTCACCAAGGTTTTAAGACTTGTAATAAATAATATCAAACTCAAGAGGAAGATCAAAGATGAAAGAAATAATGGAGACTATAGGAATAGACCCATCATCATAGGATTCAAAAAATATATAAAAACACACAATCATAGTCATCAGGAACTCCGACTTGCAACTCAATGGAAGAGTCTAAAGACTAAAAAATGCCAATGTCTAAGGATATATAAACAAAGGGATCCGACTCAAAAGGAAAATAGGGATAGATTTGATTGCAACTGGGTCTAATCCAGGGAGATAATATTTGGAAAGGATATCAAAACCCAACGAAATGTTAGACTCAGATATAACCTCTAGGAAATATTCATTGGATGGAAGTATATCATCCCAGAGAAAACACTTGCCAAAACATTCACTTGGACCAATAGGGTTGAGAGAAGTATTAAATGCCACCATTGAATGAATGATTTGGTCAATTTCCAGGACCAAGTCCCAAGAAGGTAAGCATGAATGCATATGATTATTCTTGGTAGCAATTGGACACAAGGTATATAAGGCCACACAATTCACCATTGGAAGGGTAGTGTCAACTGAAACACTAGGAACTAGAAAATGATATACTTGCTATAAAGTTGCGTAATGAGAAGGATAAAAAAATGCAAGCTGATCAAAAGTGACAATGATTTTGTTGTGAGGAAAATGAATCACATGAAAATGCATAGACACATCATTCATAGCATATACATAATCACAACAAAGGATCATATTGAAGTCCAAATGCCCCTCCTGTTGACGCCTCAAAAATCCTTGTGTTGATAGTACTAGGGGTTCTCCCTAATGAAAGGTCCCAATTAGATCCTTCACTATTTGGAATAGTTAACCCATCTGGTTTACGGTTCGGTTACAATTCAAGATAGTCTTGGAATAAAATTGGTCAGATGCAAACCGGCCCACCATTTAGTATTTTAATTGATGTTAAATGAAATGCAGGCTATTAAACCTAAATGCAAAATTTTATGCTCACTATAATGTACTTGTTTAACTAATAGAGAGAAGCCTCACATAGTGATGCGAAATTTCTTACCTTTTGTCTTATCACTTCCCTTACTGTAATTTACCCAAGTGAATGTCCTAATTAAATGCAATATTTTATTAAACTAAACTATCCTTGTAAGGAACGGGATTAAAAGGGTACAACGCAAGGCAACTGCATTATGAAATTCTACAGGAGATAACCACTGAATATAAAACACATTTAACAGTTGCAAGATAAATTTAACACATTAGATAACTTGAGTATTAACATTCATGACATCCATTGCTCGTAGGAAGCAAACAAAACTGTGTTCATTTGTATATGCACCAATAGTTTAGAAACCATAAGAATAACCCAATAGAAACAAGAATAATCTTAATGCATTTTAATAGACAAGAGGAAATCAATTCCATGCGTTCATCCACACATTTTGGCATGGCCTCCACCGCTAGCTTCCACCCACAAAATTTCCTTGTTCATTATCAGAAATAGTTCTTACATATGAGTTCAACAAATTATTTTCAAAATCGAAAGCCCCTTTTTATTTTCCTCATTTACTCTTTATCCTTTCTTCTCAGTGCCCCTAGGTGACTTTTCAGTTCACCTTAATTTCTAAGGTACAACCCTTTGTCTTCCAGTACATTTTTTATATTTAAGTTACAACTTGAATAAAGGGGACAAAAATACAAAAAAGAAGATAAAATTATTATATCATGAGGGTGGGTTTCCTCTTGAGCTTGTATATAATTATTCCAAAGGCCACTTTCATAAGATATAGCATTAAACTATTGTGGCTCTAACAACCTTAAAGTACTATGACTAGTAGCCATATGTTGAGTTCTCAATGTTGCTTGTCCAATACGTTCATGCCGGTCCTTTGGAGTGGCATTTTCCAAATTACAAATGGAAGTCATATATTCATCATTAATACTTCTTAATTCAATCAATATATCCTCTTTTGGTACTGGGTTTTCAAATGGGCCAAGATAAGGCAAATGCCAATTTTAAAAATCTTTAAATATGTCCTAACTTTTGATGAGTGGCAGTGGATGTCTCGGATATTTACCTAAGTTTGGATACCATTCCCTGTACTTCAAATTTTTTCACTGTGAGCAGCTCTTGTGAATGGAACAATTGCTCCTGAAGGGTAGATGCACAATCGTAAAACAATGTCAAATCCTATTTCTACTCTTGGGTCATGTTCAATGGAATTGTCAATGAATCCTTTTCTTGTTAAAGCTTTTCTACTTGAGCCTACAAGGATCCCTTTTCAATAGTAAGAGCTTCTACCTGCTAATCCTATTGACTTTCTTTTGATTTCATTTCTCGCAATTGGGACTGCTAATCCCTTTTCAATATTAAGAGCTTAGGTATCTTTAGGTATATACCAATTTACAATTGTTTGAAGTCCATGACAAGCTTTCAACTATTTATTTATGATTATTCCAAAGCTATAGTTCAAATTAAGTTTGTGATGATGATCATTTTCGAGATTGTTTTATGAATTATCCTCCACCAAGCCATTTTTATCATACATACAATTAATGTAAGTGATCTTTCTGGATTGGATGATCATAACCTTTATGTCCAGTGCTAACAATTACACTTGTATGAGAGAAAAAATTCTTTAAATTTTTTTGCTCGTTCTCAAAATCATAAAAAATCCTCTCCATAAAAATAATATCATAAACATGAAAAAATTATATTTTGAAAAACAAATCAAAATATGAAAAGACTTTAAGTAATAGATCTAAAGGTTAATGTTTTGAAGTAGAATAAAAATAATAGTATATAGGCCAACTATTAATGATTAAACGATTAATTCTTGAATTTCAATAAAATAGAAAATATAAAATAAAAAAGGATGGTAACAGTGTAAAGAATTAATAGTCGATTTACCAAGTATTTAAATTTGATTAAAAAATTGTATCTCTAATATTAATTAATTTTTATTTACTTTCTCTTGAATATTAACTTCTTGGCTTGGTAATGAATGCTAGTTTGAATTCAACAACAACAACAACAATAATGAATTATTTAAATTTAAATGTTTAAGGTCATAATCAAGCCAAACATGAATTTGTTTTATGAGACCCTTTTGTTTGTAGGAGAAGGGAACCCCCTCTTGGTAACAATTTGATTGCGAAAGGCTACAAAGCTGTACATACTCTACCCCCTTCAGATTTGAACCTATGACCTCCTATGAGGAAACACATGTTCTTCGAAATTAAACCCACAAACATAGAAATTGATATGATATGCTCTTTAAAATGGTATTTAAAACTTGATTTATTAAAAAATCAATACTAAATTTTATAAATATTATGTTTAAACAATATATTTATCACACAATTTTATTGAATTGTTTTATATTAAAATGATTTACTATTTATAAGATATTAAACATATAAGTGTATATAACATTTTATTTAAATAAATGAACATATAAGTAAATCAACGCTCACTCCATGTCCTTCAAAATTTTATTCTCATATGAGGTTAGAAGGGATGCCAATACCACCACTTCTTCCTACCATGTGGAGGAGGCAGATGTCAGTCAGTATGGAGGGTGAAAGTGTCAATGTAGGGAGGATTTTCACTAATGAGGAAGATGGTTCCTCGGAGCCCAAATGCTTTAACATTAATGTTGTCTTGTGGTGGGAGCTTCAATGCACTAGGCTTGCATTATCATGTGACATTAGCATTCATGGAGGATAGGGAGATGGACCTACAATTGCGTTATGGGGGTACAATGGATCCAAGCTCAGTCATGAGCTCCTTAATTGAATATGCCCTGTGGTCTATGCAAATGCTTTTGTTAAATGATGTGTCGCGGACATATTCGAGCATGAATGGATGCTGCTCGTCTCTCTTCTAACTCATTATGCTTGGCTCTGGAACAATCCTAGTCTTTTCGCAAATGTTTTTCCCATGTTATGCCAGTGAGCATGAAGCCTTTTAGGTGGGGGGCGGCTAGGTAGAAACCATTAGAATGATTGCTCACCAAGGAGATTTAGATTTCATGGTACATACAATTTAATGTCGAAAATGTAGATGCAAGCACCTAAGCAAGTCTCCAACCTCATTTGAATGAATATTAGGAAACGCAACGGGAATGAATATTAGGAAACGCAACGGGATGGCTTTCCCAAAAGAATGAACAGGGATATAGCACATATTTTTGGCTTGGGACCCTATTGGATTTTGAAAATTATCCTAGGAAGACTCCCCATGAAGCGCTACCGAACCCAACCAAGCATTCGTCTGGTTATAGATTTCAACAAGATGGACACAATATCCGATGCAACCAATACTCATTTGCAGGTGTGCAATTGACCTAAGGGTTGAACTGAAGCAATTTCTCAAATTTAACTATGTCTACTTTTCATCCTCTAGTTCTATGTTCCTAAAGATAGTGAGTATTTTGGACTAGCCAATCACTTTATGGTTGTCTTCCGTCTAATAAAATTTATGCTCTCAATACATCTTAAAGGGGAGGGGGAATATGGTTTCCCCTTGTAGGGAAGGATTCCCCACCATTTTTTAATTTTGTGAAATTATGGCTCTTTATATTAGAGCCTAATTGGCACTTTTTCAATGGATTCCCTAGTTTCCCCTATGGCAGGTCATCTATTGACATTTTTTTTTTACTATATGCATTTTATCAATAATCTAATAATCTAAGAACCTACAACTAGAAAAAAATTCTTTAAATATTTATCAAGATTTAAAATATATATATATATATATATATATGAAAAATTAATAATAAATTCTATAATATCTGATCGTATTATTTTATTTAATATATTTATATTAAAATTATTTATTATTTATTGTATATTAAACACATATATACATATAACATGTTTTTAAAATATTTATCTATATTTAAGTTAAATTTCTAAATAAAATATAAATATATGTTTTTTATTTTATTTTTTGTAATAATAACTTTCCTAAGCTTTCAGCTCATCACAACTCATATGATTTATGAATGTTTTTCTTAGGAAAATTTGAGCATAAAAATAAAATTCTAAAGACAACCAAGGGATTCCTTCTTTTCTAGGGTAAAATAAACCAAAATTAATATTAGTGAATGTTAATAACTATCACCATTATTATCATAATATGCTTATCATATTATTTTAAATAATTAACTTAGATAATAAAATATTGAAGATGTTAATGTGTCATGCTTATAATATTATCCATGATATTTTATATTTTCATATATATAATTTTAAAATTATTGCATTGATAGTCAACCTTGAAATTACTGCATTCATTGAAAATATTCTAATTAATAAGTATTTACCTATTCTTGATATTACCAACAATATACAATTAACTATAAGTTTTAAGCTAGTGTTAAATTAAAACTTATCTATAATTTTTTAAGTGAGAGATATTTCATATATTTAAAACAAAATATTTATAGCCACACCCACTTGAATGATTTGAACATAAGTTTCCACATTAATAAAATACCAAACATTCCTATCTTTTTGTCATTAGACCACACTCCCATGGACATACATTTATTTGTATTTCTAAATAGCATAAACTAAATTTGAATTATAATTTATTTCATTAATTTTTAATGTTGTTTTTGCTAACATAAACATTTGGCCCAAAACATGCTCATGTTACTTGCATGTTTTTGAAGGTGACAACCAGGGTTTAACCCTTGCTACATCTAGCCACAACTAATGGTCCTTATAGGCCCTTATTTGAAGCTCATATGACCCCTCATTTCAATACCTAATGTAGGTCCTCTCTATGTAGTGTCCTTCAGATCCAACATTCCCAAGTATGGTAGTGGTTCCTGCTTTGACTTCTTCAAAGGTGATTATGTTTCCAAGGTCTTCAAAAGGTATCATCCTCCAAATTTTTCAAGTGCAATCATTGCCTTAGTAGGGCCTAGTATTTCCTTACAAACTATGGTGATAAAAGGGAGCCTCCATGGAAGCTAGATCCCCAATATCCACATGGTTTGTTAAGATATGGCTCCATCGACAGGTGTTGTAAAAGACACAACAAAGTAGCTAGATTTTTGAAAGATAATTAGGATTATATAAAAATTTAATGGCTTTTGGAAAAAGTTGTAGACCTACACCAATGTATCACTTACACTTCAAAATCCATAATCCAGAAAAAACTAATATCTAACCTTGCACAAAAGTATTGTTCTTTGTGGCATTCAATATAACAGAGGATAGAGATAAAATCGTTAACTTTGGCCCTTGATTCTATGGAAAATCCAGTGTCTACATGAAACCCCAGACTCGAACATTTGTCCTTGCCTTATATTCCCTCTTTATGGCTCTCATTTGGGTTAGAATTCCTAAACCACATCTATTTTTATGAGGATATAGCTCTATTTGTGATATTGGTAATTATTTAGCTAAATTTTATTTTAGAAGTGAGGTGATAGAACACCATTTCACTACATCATATGAGTGCATATATGTAGACATGGACTTTTGTAATAACTTTGCGGCATAAATAAAGTTTTGATCAATAATTACACCTATACTCAAAAATTGAATTATCAACAAGTTACCTTTCACTACGATACTTTCTTTCAAATAAGAGACCTGTCCACCCATGGCAGTGTGTTCTAATAACAAGTAGCAAGGTTATTGGGCTTGTATTAATAGATAGACCTAGGTTTAACTTCGTCAAGCTGGCATGTCTATAGATCTTTCATTACTAATATACGAATTATTTTTCAATAAATAAATAAAAATAAAATCACATCAAGAACCTAAATGATGGATTGGAGAAATGGAAGAATGCCATTTAATCAATAAGTACCACTTAGTGTCCACTCAACCTTCTTTATCTTAGATAAGCCAACTAGTGCACAACCAATCGATCATAGCACCTTCCTGTGAAACTAATAATATTTCCTCTCCACCCCTATATTGAGATCCCTCATTTTAGTGCCCTTCACCAATGATTATGCTAGACCTCCCTCCCTAAGTATAAATCAAGATTGTACAAATTATCTCCCAAACCCAAGAGAGAAGTGAGTTAGGCTAACTAGGTAGTAGAAGAAGAAGAAACGCATGGGACCTTGGAAACTTCATTAATCCCCTTAGATAAAGATGATCAAGATCAAGGAAAATGTGAGAAACAAAAACCTACAACACTTATTCAAGATTGAAAGGATGAATGGGAAATAATTCTTCAAAAGGAAATTACATTCCACCCTAGCAACCAATGATGACAAGAAATTACCATCAAAACATATTTTAGACATGTTTTGTTTCTATATTATATCATGTGCTAATTTCATTTACATTTATCCATGTAATCCATGTTTTAATCGATATATTAATGAGAAAACAGGCTCAAGATTTAGCATACCTTGACACTTTCTAAAGATGGAAAACTCTCCCCACCTCCTAATCCTTTTCACCACTTCTAACTCTTATTTACTATATGTTTTGGTCACAACTTTTTTAAATATAAAATTTTAATTGTTACCGTGAAAAAAAATTATCCCGAAACATCATACTCCAAAAATATCATTTTGACAAACTAAAAGTATTGTCATGTAAAGCTTTAATAATAAGTATCATTTTGTTAAATATATAGGCTTGTTAAAACAGATCCCTTTGTGATGTTTGTAAAACATTATTATGTGACATTTATAAAATGCCATTTCTTATAGCTGTTTTGATGTTTCTTTATGATTTCAATATATTTCATGGAAATAAAATAACAAAATTGTATTTATATTTTTTTTATTTAAAAAATAAATAAAAAATTATATAACTCTCTAAAATATTATTTTAATCATAATCTTTCTTTTCATATAGAATTTATAAATAAATATTATATTTTTTAATTTTATAAAACTTTATATTTATATTTAGAGTCTTTTATAATTGAAAAGTGCACTGGAATGAAACATAATTTCATTTTTTTTATTAAGTAGGTAAGGTTAATATATTTTTAATTTTATTTTTATGGATATTAAAATCATTTTTATATGAATTATTTTTTTTAATTTATTTTAATCTAGATTTGAATGTATATTTATTTGTTAAAAAAAAGACATATTGAAATTCAAAAGATTAAATTATATACACTTTCATAAATTTTAGTGTGTAAATGTATCCTCCTTATTATTATTAATAATAAAATATTTTTATCATAATTATTTTAAAATTTTAAAATTAATATTATATTATTTAAAATTTGAATATTTAATATTAAAATATTAATTTTTTTAAAAATAAGATTAATTATTTTTTATTTTATTTATTACATTTTGATTGAAATTAATTCAGAATGAAATCAGCATCTACACTTTAACCTGCTAAGCTAACAAAAATTAACATAACTAAAATTGTTCCCAAAACCTATAAACAAAATTTATTTTCCAACATCAAAACCAACTTTTAATATTACAATAATTAAATTAAACTCAAAACTAATTAAATGATGGAAATAAGATTCATGAAACAAGCACTAGATTACTTAGAAACAATAAAAACAACTTCAAAATATCATCGAAAATTTCGATGTAATTTCTCATCGATAAAGATGTGAAGGGATCTACCTCATCACAATATTCTTCACCTAGTGGCTCCATTTTCTTAAAATTATCTCACTACCGAAACTACATCACGACCAAAGTAGAGAGCTTATTTGTCCTTACTTCTAACACTCATACTCCTACAACTCTATTCTACATCATAGTAGTATAAATACCGATACGAATACGATTTGATACGAAGAAAATACCTAATGAAAAAATCTAGTACAATAAAATATGGAAGTAGATTGTTTATATATAATATTTTTTAATCAAGTATTAAAAAAAATAGGATAAATGTACATAGACATTTATATAATAAAATCAAATATATTTAAAAAACAAAAAAATATAATTTCAGCAACCTGCCATTTGGCAAGTGTGAGTGACAGCAACTAGTTATTAATAATTATTTTAATAAGAAAGTATAAATTGAACAGTATTTATGTCTTATAATTTAAATTTGTTTGTTTTTTTTTAAATTTGTTTTCAAACTTTAATTTTCCATTACTAAGAATCCTTATTAGTATTACACTTATACCGAATATTCAACTAATTAAAATTTGTTCGGAATGCCAATACGGCTGAATTGTGCTACTATGCTCTACATAACCTTTCATTTACACCTATAAAAATCAACTCTAAGACACATAAATTACACTATATATATATATATATAATGTGTCTTTTAATATTTCTATTTATATATATATTGAGTAATAAATGTTTACTCAAAATATTTATTTTTGATATTAAACTAATATCTCATTTTTATTCTTAAATCTACAACTAAAATATTCGTTCGCATTCTGTTGGAAAAAAACTAAAATATTCGCATAAACATGGACACTCTCCTCTTTAACATAGATTTTTAAATACATATAAAATGTCTACACTTTAACATAAATTCTTAAATATTTCTTTTAATAAAAATGGATATACATATATTAACGAAAAAAGCTCGGAACATCGAAAAGTTTAGTCATTCCTAGGAGGCTCCAGGTCGATGCATTCCTTAAGAGGTTGTATAAAAGAATTCTGCTCTAAATAAGTTCCCCTAAAAATGGCTCTATTGTACCAAGTTGACTAGTTTGTCCATATCGTCGGTAAGCTTCTTAATTTCCCCTGCACTTAAACGTGATCGTCAAAATCATGAAGCCGAGTATCCATCAAATAAATGTTTAACCGAATATCCATCAAAGAAATGTGGTAAGAGATTTTCCTAGTCGTCTCAACCAAGCGATCCTATGAACGTGAACATGGCCTAACTATCCTTGAGTTTGGCCAGGCCGATAGCCCTAATTTTAGCTTTCCACAAAGGCATGGTGGCAACCCAATTGCTTACATCTCAAGAAACAAAAGACCCTTTGTTCAAAATAACACTGAAATCCTTGTGAAAGAAAGCATGGATATATATCTCTTAAGAAAACCATAGAAATGTGCGATAAAGACACTAAATTTGTGAGTCACCCGGAATTTTTCTTCTTATAGATTGTTGTGTCGAAAATGGGCATTCTACAACCTAGTAAGACATGTGTAACTCCTTTCATACTCATCCTAAAAATATCTTTTTAAAAAATTAATAAAAAAATATGTTGGCTCAAATTAGATTTAAAACATTTAAAACTACACAAATTAGAAAAATTAAAACTCTTCCTCAACATTTGCACTCTAAAAATGAGTTTGCACTTCGAGAAATGTGATCCCTCTCGACACTTGATAGATCCACTTTTAAGACAGATCTATATTGGTTGTACCGAGAAGAGCGAGGTGCTTTACAGCCCAATATGGGGCAGATGTTGTAACGTTCCTGCCTAACAAAATAATTAAAAAAATTCATGTCGGCTCATAAAATAAAAAATTATGGAAAGTATTTTAAAAAAATCCATGTTGGCTCATAATTTTTTTTATGAAAAGTAACTAAAAAATCAATGTTCATGTATAAAATAAAAACTTAAAACTTAAACCCAGATCTATCAATCAAGAGAGATCAAATTTCTTGAGTTTAAATTTTAAAAAAAATACACCTCAAGAAATTGGATCCGTCTCGATGCTTGATAGATCCAGATTTAAAATGGATCTATATTAATTTATGCACAATTACCTTTCACCTAACTAATCATTTAAATATAAAAAAGAATCATTTAAATATAAAAAGGAAAAATCCCCATAAAAATACTTAAACCAAGAAGTCTTCCTTAGCATTCATAAACCTTGCAAAACCTCCCCACAAGAAACACAACTCACTAATTTAGCCCTGCTATCCGAAACATTAGCTATGATTAAATTCCAGCATTTACATCCACGTAGCATTTACATTTACCATGATGTGAAGCATGTGAGAGCAGCGGGTAGTACTATGTTAATCCTCACACGAGCAAGCTATAAAACTTCGCCTCCCTTGCGGGTCAAGGCCAAGGGACATGTGACCACTCGGTAACCCATCCCATGCAATCCTTATGGAGTAAATGCATGTCTCATCAACCTTTCCTATCGTTGGCATAGGATCAAGCGTATTCACTTAGGGTTATACCTTAAGGGACCCATTTAAAACTATGCTGATTTGAATGATCAACCATAAAACCTTTGTCCAATATTGTGCCTTTGTTTGCCACTGAATTGGCGTGAGAATTATGTTGTTGCCTAATGTGGTTAAATGAATATCTTTATCCTTTTAAGATATCAATGAATTAATATGTAGTTTTGATTTTGATTTTGGGAAGATCATTATCTTTTTCAAGTGGAGAAATGTCAATACTTTATATTTCCAAGAATTAAGGTATGGTTAGAATTATATAGTCAATAGATAAGGACTCAACAAGAACATCATCTCAACCACCCAAACTATATCCAATAAACAGGAAAATATCAACTTTATATAAACTACTATTAATAATTCTCATAATTACAATAAAATCCTTCCAATTTGCTTCAATTACTTCTTCCCCATGATCAAAACTAATCATTCAACCTTGTTATTTGTCACACATCCTAGTCCCCGAGCAAATGTGTTTACAATTGCTCATTAGGATTCAATAAAACTCTTTATTATTACTTACTACTTCACCATCCCTTTTCAATAAAATAAAAATTTAACATATTAAGGATATATATAATATTATTAACATTTAATTTGGTAATTTTTTATAAATAACTTTAACATAAATTCCCAAATATGAATTATTACAGCATCATCCTTTGACAATACAACCAAATTTCACAACAACGTATTAAATTTTATTTTGTAAATTTTTTATCAATAACTTTGACATCTAGTATAGCTATATAGTAGTACAGCCACATAACTTGTGGTAAGTGGACATAAATAGGCCACAAGTTAAGTGTTATATAAATTATCTAGAATTCTAGTGGATGGATACAACTGCTTATGATCCATGCATTAGCTCCCAATTGTCCATGCATCTGTTATTTAATATATTCTTTTTTCTTTATAATTGTTTATTTCGAATTTGGAAGTAATGCCATCAAATCAATCTAGACACTACAATTGTGCTAGTCTTTTCCAAATTCTAAAATATAAAGACAAATACTTTGTTGTGCTTAAATTTTTATCGCTAACATTAAGATCTGATATGAATATATAATACTTTATTCTAATACGTACCTTAAAAATTGATTACAAAATATGTTTATTTAATTCTGATTTAATTGAGGAGAGATGCATTACTCTCTTGTCAACTTTATTGATTCAACCTGCTGCAGGCCATTTAATGCAGCTGCAGCAAGCCTGTTGACCATCCAAGGATCAATAAGCCTGATGCAGTTATATTAAATTACCTACAACAAGCTGAATATTATTAGCAGCCACACGTTACATATGACTGAATTTTTTCTTTCGATCCGAATGACTGTCTTTCAAGAACAGCATCGATGGCGTTTCCAGCTGAGTCGATACAATAATAATTATTGGCAGAGGCAGACGTTTCATAAGGTGGTATTGTGGTAGTGCATGAATCTATTATTAATTCATAGCATGTGGGTGATCTGCAGTCTTGTAAATATGCAACCTTTTGCAGATTAGGAAATATAAAAGTTGTGTTAGCATAGATGTATTTTAAATTGGGATTTCTATTAAATATTGAGAGGTATTAATCTTTTTAGATAAGTATTGAAAGGTATTAATCTTATTGTAAATATCTAAAAAAAAATACACTCAATTAAAAAAACTAAATTTAAATTTAAATCAGATAAATGAATCTTACCATAAACACGTAGCTACTGTCTCTACAAAGAGTATCTACTCTCTAGATGTGATAGAGAGTATGTGAGAGAATTAGCTTGATGTTGGCTGAGTCTGATCCCTGTGATAGAATTAGCTTGCTGTTGGCTGAGTCTTATCCCTGGATCAATGGAACTCTGATTTTTTTAATTTTATAAATTAAATAGATTCTTTTAAATACTTGTTAACCTCTCTCCCAATAAACACCTAGCTACTGTCTCTGCAAAGAGTATCTACTCTCTAGATGTGATAGAATTAGATTGCTGTTGGCTGAGTCTGATCCCTGGATCAATGGAACTCTGATTATTTTGATCATCTACCTGCTCTAGTTTTAAATCCAATCCTAACTGACCACATAAGTGCTTTCTTTCAGTGGTCACTGCATTGCAGGTAGTTATTGGGTGACGGGTATTATTCAGGCATGTCTTTCGAGGACGGCTGGGCAGAGTGAGACGTCGTAAGAGCATGATGAGCATGAGTAGTCACTGTGTTGTGTTGGCCTTGCAAATCCGATCTGATTGGGAAAGGATATTATGTTTGCTGTTTGTGGCGGTGGAGGAGGAGGGCGGTCCTATTGCTCGATAGATGATTTCCAGTGATTCTTGATTGCATTGTCATTGTCATAACAAAATATCAATAATCACACGACACCAACTAATGAGATTTAGAAAAAGCATACAGTCAATGCGATACCTTTTCTTGTGTGTATTTCATTTTACAAACAGAACAGCACACACGTACTACTCTTTAGAAATATATGATTTCCACTTCCAGTGATTCTCCATTGCGTCGTGGAATTTGTGTGCTTATCATTGTCGCAACAAGATACCGATAACCACATGACACCAACTGATGACCTGCGTTCGCATTTTTCTTGTGTGTATTTGGACACATACTACTCCTTAGAAATAGGGCAATAGTGTCTCGATATATGTACTAGTGCTCCGTTGGGAGTACTGCATATTGTACTAAGTGCCACTGTGCTGGCAGCCTGGCACTTGAACTTCTATACGACAGCCGAACGTAGTGATGAATCATTTTCTAAACTAATACAATTATAATATTTGATGGTGATCATAGTTTTTTTTGCTAAGGGGAATCCGTTGTCACTGGACTGTTTCTGGAAATCCTTGGACTTTTGCCTGTGACAGGTTTACCTTTGAGTTGTTCTTACTCTCATTTCTGGAGTGCATTGAAAGTGCATAATTGACCATATTCTATTTATATCTGTTCAGAGTCCATGTATATTTTTACAAAATACCAAATTTTATCATAGCTTAGTTAAATAAAAACTAACTAAAACACAATTATGTTTTCCATTAAAAAATAATAGAAATATATCCCAATGCTTTTCTATTGTAATGAAAATATTTAGTGAACACATATAATGTAAACATAACCTTACAATTATCAACTAACAAAAAAATATCCATCCACATAAGCTTCAACTTATCATCCTCTGTTATAGAGTTCCAAAATTATTATATTGGATCGTATATAGATCTAATATAAGAAGTAGTTTCTAGTGATCAATCCCAGTCAGTCTGTAACATCACTAAACTTCAAACTTGTTTCTGCTCAATATATAGAGAGAGAGAGAATAATGCTTGGTTGATAATAGTTGGACTTGATGTTGTCATCATGGGGCTGATAACTGCCTGTGGAATGCAGACCCATGGCTAGGTAAAATAAGACCGTTATTAATACCTGTCTTCCTGTCTTAAATAATTAAATGTACTTTGTTTTACACCCAACTCTATGTGATAATCGCGATAATCGCAGCGATTCCAAGTAAGTTTTGGTGACCTTACTCTATCATGTTTGCATGCCAACCTCATGTTGATCGTTCTCAAGCTGATTATGTTTTATGGTTGTCCAAGTGTTGTTTGTTTAAATTGATGGGGTTTACTTGCAAAAGTGTCGAGGGGGAGCTTACTTAGCCTTGTGCTAATGCACTACAATTATGTGGAAGGCTCTAGAAAGCAATTATGCGCTTGGAGAAACTTCCATCCAAAACTATAGGAAACTCATATTTATGCCAAAATTTTTATGAACCTCCAACGTGGCGAATTGGAGTTAAATGGCTACCAACCAGCCAGCTACTCGACACTTTTAACGCTCACGGGTTGATAACTGGACTGTTTAATCTGCATTGTTTAAGAAACAGTAAGAGGTTTGCCTATACCCCCGATCCTTCGGCCCAGTTGCTTCACCACGGGGTTAGAAGTTGTTTGTTCTTCCAGGGATTGTTGAGCAGGGTTTCAGCTCCCTCTGAGCTGACCCTAAGCCGCAGGGAGTTTCCAACAGACGATGGCCAAGTTCCGAGCAGAGTGGGGATGTCCCCATGTTGGGTGAGGCGCCAACCGAACGACATGATGCCCACGACTGTTACAGTCAAGGTAATAAAATTCCGCCAAGACTTTTACTGTGGTAACAAACTTACAATCGTTCACCTCTTATTAAAACGTTGACACAGTGTTCTATTTGTGTTGCAGGTCGCAACCTCTTCGAGTTTCGAGGTTGTCCTGGCGTCAAGGGATGAAGGGATGAGAGGGAAGTGTCAGGGTAAGCCTCTTCTTATCACTCAGATTTTACCCTTTGGTTGTGGAAGAATAAACCTAAGGCAACTATTTCAAACCAATTTTTAGGAAGGAAATTAGCCTTTTCTCTATAAGAGAGGGCTCTCTCGAAAAAATATGTAAATGGCTAAAGATAATAGATAGGTTTATTTAAAATAAGTATGTGGTTGAAATTCACACAAGGATCATTGGGCATGGAGTCAAAGTTAAGAAATCTTAATACCAGCAGATAAACAACAATAAAGATTGTCACAAAGGCAAGGTAGTTGTCACATTACAGTCAAAGCTTTTTGCAGGTGATTTAGAAAGAAACATAGACAGTCCATCAATAATGGGCACCGTTTTAGATGAATCCACTATCAATTTTGGAGAAGTACATGGATACTTTGACCCGATAAGTCAAGGCCTACACATATGAATGTCAACTTATTATAAACTTTCATGTGAGCATAGAAGATAAAACATAATGGAAGATATAATGAAGAAAAGTAAACATGCACATGTAAGAAGAGAAAAATACAGACTGCAACTCTGATCAGCACACGAATCTCTGATTCTGTAAAAATATGTTATTGTATGTATGGCTCTTTTATATCAAAATATATAAACTTGATACAAAATTCTTGTCTTTCAAAAAGTTTCCAACGCTTTCAAAAATAACTTTCATTGTCTTTTATACAAAACTTCTTTTGAAGCAAAATTTAAGTGCTTCTTTTAACTAAAAACTGAAATAACTTAACTAAACTTGCCAAATGTCACTTGACTCAAACTAGGCCAAGAAGCCGATCTCTGCTATTAGGAAGTGTGCAAGAGTTCAGCTTATCAAGAATGGAAAGAAGATTACTGGTTTTGTTCCCAATTATGGTTGTTTCAACTACATTGAAGAAAACTACGAGGTCTTGATTGCTGGTGGGTGAAAAGGGCATGCCGTGGGAGATATCCGTGGAGTTAGGTTTAAAGTTCTTAAGGTGTCTAGTGTATCTTTGTTAGCTCTCTTCAAGGAGAAAAAGGAGAAGCCACGATCATGAGCTATGCGCTGACAATATTTGAAAGGGGGCAGAGTAGAAACAGGGGAGGCAGAGAACTGTAAAACAGGAGCTTTCCGAGCCCTTGATCTATTCCCAGAAGCAAAAAACATTACAACAGAAAAATACATTGAAGATAAGTATGCATTAAATGCATTTTACCAAAAAACGGTTGGAACGATCACAACCGGCATTTAAGACAGCATGGTAGATGGAGTTGACAATTACTCCTTCTGACACTCCTCCTTAATTTCAACTTCATCTTCTTTACAATTTACATTACTGACAATTCCTAATCTATGTCTTTGAAATTCAAAATTTGTTTTTGCCAATGGCTTTGTAAAGATATCTGCCAGTTGGTCTTTGGAATTACAAAATTGAAGAACAACTTCACCATTGTTTACCAATTCACAAATGAAGTGATACCGAGTATCAATGTGCTTGCTTTTGCGGTGAAAGACAGAATTTTTTGAAAGTGCAATGGCTGAAGTATTATCACATAAGATAGGAGTGGGGCCTTCTTCTTTGTGTCCAAGATCTGCTAACAGCCTTCTTAACCAAATAGCGTGGCATGCTGCTGATGTGGCTGCCACATATTCAGCTTCTGCAGATGAAAGTGAAATAATAGATTGTTTCCTTGATCCCCATGAAATCAGTCCGGTACCTATGTGAAATGCATATCCTGTGGTACTCTTCCTATCATCAATACTTCCAGCATAATCACTATCTGAATACCCAATGAGTTGGCTGCCATGTGAGTTTGAATAGTAGATTCCATGCTGTAAAGTTCCTGCAACATACCTTAATATTCTTTTCCCGGCTTTCCAGTGTGCTTCTGTTGGTGTCTCCATGAATCTGGATATGATGCTAACTGAGAGCATTATGTCCGGCCTTGTTGAAGTTAAATACATTAAGCTGCCTACAAGTTGTTTGTACAAAGTAGAATTCACTGTTGGACTTGGATCATCTTTGCTTAATTTTGTTCCAGGTACCATTGGTGTGACTGCTGGCTTGCAATTGCTCATTTTAAATCTTGTCAAGACATTATGAGCATACCTTTGTTGACACACAAAAATTCCTTCTTTCAACTGTTCAATTTCCAACCCAAGGAAATATTTCATTTGACCAAGATTGGTCATCTCAAACTCTTTCTCCATGGCTGATCTGAAAACATCAATCTCCATATTTCCTGTGTAGATTATATCATCAACATAGATGCAAACTATCAAAATTTTACCTTGCTGATCTGTTTTTGTATATAAGGTAGGTTCATTATTGCTGCGTTTGAAACCTTTGTTAATTAAATATGAATCAATTTTGCTGTACCATGCTCTTGGTGCCTGTTTAAGGCCATACAATGCTCTTTTCAGCTTGTACACTTTCAGCCTTTGGTCTTCAACTTCATACCCAGGTGGCTGATTCACATAAACATCTTCCTTCAAAATACCATTTAGAAACGCAGACTTGACGTCCATTTGGTAAACAAGCCAATGGTTGCTTGCTGCTATTGCTAATATTGTTCTAACTGTGTCCAACCTTGCTACTGGGGCAAAGGTTTCGTCATAATCCACTCCTGGTTGTTGTGCAAAACCTTTTGCTACCAATCTGGCTTTGTGTTTTTCAACTTCCCCCTTTTCATTGAATTTTGTTTTATATACCCACTTGACTCCAATACTTGACTTTCCGGGTGGTAAATCTACTAGTTGCCATGTATCATTTTTTTCAATTGATGATATTTCTTCATTCATTGCTTCAACCCAAACTTTCAACTTGACTGCTTCTTCAAAATGTACAGGCTGATATGATAGTAAGGCATAATGCAATTCTTCATCACCTTGCTGCCCATAAATTTCCCTTAAACTTCTTGTTTTCTGATTTCTGAGCTGTGCAATTGTTGGATCAGATTCATTGCTTGAAGATGGACTATGTATTTGTTGTCCTCCCTGATTTCCTTCTTCTGCTGGAACATGTAATCTTGGCAATCTTTGTCTTGACTCTTGCTGATTTGAGTTATCCACAGATTCCGGTGTATATGCAAATGGCTGATTTTCATTTGTGGCATTTTCTTTTTCATGCCATGCTTGATCTTCAAGAAATTTTACATCTCTTGAAATGATTGTTTTCTTAGTGACAGGGTTAAACAGTTTGTAGGCCTTTGACTTTTGCACTGTATCCAACAAAGATGCATCTTTCACTTTTATCATCCAATTTCTTCCTTATGTCCTCTGGAATGTGCGCATAGGCTACACAACTGAAGACTCTTAAATGTGACACATTTTCTTTTGTACCACACCATGCTTCCAAAGGAACCTTATCCTTGACACTTTTAGTTGGCGATCTGTTCAAAATATATACTGAACATGCCACTGCTTCAGCCCAATACTCATTTGCTAAATTCTTTGCCTTTAGCATGCTTCTTGCCATATTCATAATGGTCTGATTTTTCCTCTCGGCAACTCCATTTTGCTGTGGAGTATACCTGGTTGTAAACTGTCTTTTAATGCCATGATTTCTGCAATAGGCTGAAAATTCCTTTGAGTTGTATTCTCCTCCTCCATCAGATCTCAAAGTTTTGATTTGCTTTCCACTCTTCTTTTTTGAAATAGCTTTAAACTGTTTGAACTTTTCAAATGTTTCAGATTTGTTTTTGATAAAATAAACCCATGTCATTCTGCTAAAATCATCAATAAATGTCAAGAAATAAAAACTACCTCCTATTGACTGGGTTTGCATAGGCCCACAAAGATCTGTATGTACCAACTCAAGTGGACTGTGGGCTCTAAAGGTGGCAGCATTCGGAAAGCTATCTCTTCGGTGTTTAGCAAGAATACAACTCTCACAGGGGTTATGTCGGACATCTATTTCTGGTAGACCTAGGACCATAGACCCTTTCTATAGATCATTTAAACTTGTAAATGGCAAATGGCCATACCTTAGATGCCATAACCAAGTCTCATCAGAAATTGTTACATACTTTGCATATGACAATGACTGTTTGGCATTTCTCATAACTAGAGGATACATACGGTTTTTTGTCATTTCAATCTTTGCTATGAACCTTTGACTAGGTGGTTTGTCAAAAATTATGCAAGTAGTACCCCTAAACTTGACATCAAAACCATTTTCACTCATTTGTCCTACACTCAATAAATTGTGCTTGAGATCTTGCACATAATAAACATTGTGAATATCTCTTTTCTCATTTTGTTTACTTAAGACAGTGACTGTACCTCTACCTAAGGCATTAACAAAATGATCATCACCTAGCTTAATTTGAGTTTTAGAAGGTTCAGAAAAACTTGAGAAAAGTTCTTTGTTACCTGTCATATGGTTACTACAGCCACTATCCAGTAACCACAAGTCTTCATTGTTGCTTTCTTGCATTCCAGAACAGGTAAGAAACATAGATGGTGTGTCTTCATCAATGTTTGACACATTAGCTCTGCCCCTATTCAAATCTGATTGCTTTCTTCTGCAGTCACTTTCATAATGACCATACCTCTTACAGTAATAACATTGAACAGTTGATTTATCTGTTCTTCCTCTACCTCTTCCTCTACTAAATCTGCCCCTGCCTCTTTGATTTTGTGGTTGATTAGATGGCTGCTCTGCTTGACTGGATGTAGCATTTCTGTGATCAAACTGAAAGCTTCTCCTTCCACTTCTGCCTCTACCTCTGTAGCCTCTTTGACCTCTGCCTGTACCTCTATTGATGTTGAGCTGAGACTGAAAAGCATTTTCCAGTGACTCATTTCTAGCATTGAGTCTTGACTCATAGTTTAACATTGAACCAGTCAGCTCTTCAATTGAAAAAATGCTCAAATCTTTACTTTCTTCTATTGCTGTAACAAGCATGTCATATATTGATGGTAGACTTCTAAGTATTTTCTCAACCACCTTCTGATCTGTAAGTTGCTCTCCATGAGCACGAAGCTGGTTCACAACCTCCATAACCTGAGACATAAACTGATCTACAGATTCTGTCTCTTTCATTTGCAGAGTTTCAAATTTCTTCCTTAAGATCTGCAATTTTGAGTTCCTCACTTTGTCAACACCCTGATAAGCTGTTGCTAGAATTTCCCAGGCTTGATATGCACTGGTTGCTGCTGAGATCTTTGGAAATATCGCATCTTCCACTCCATTATGCAGGTGCCATAGAGCTCTAGAATCCTTCTTTCTGGTTTCTGCTACAGCATTCCTTTGATTATTTGTCATTGTGGCCAAATCAGTAGGGTCAGGCTCTTCAAATTTGGTTACTACTGCTTCCCAACACTCCAAATTTCTAAGAAAACTTCTCATTTTCACTGTCCACATTTCATAGTTTTTGCTATTAAGGATAGGACCCTGTGAGTTTTGATTATTGGTGGAAGCCATGTTTAAACTGCTGTAATGATTTTCTCCTTTCCCTTTTCAAGTGAATTCCTTTCCTTTTAATTAAAAAAAAACTGCTAAAAAGACCCCTTTTTTTTTACCTTATTTTGGAGGACCGGCTCTGCTCTCCTATTCGGATCTATCAGGCTTCCTTTGGGTGAGTGCCCGGCATCCGTTCTCCATCATTTCCTGCATTCTCTGCATTCCCTTCTCAAGTATTGCCGGAGTGATATGGCTATGGAGATAACACGGATTCTTCTGAACGCCTTTTTCAACAACTCCTGCAGGTTGCAGTCAATGTAGAATTAACCTTGCCTTATCGCCATCACCGAGCAGTCACGCGGTCAGCCGTTCACCGAGAGAAAGTTTGCCAGAGGGGAGGTGGTCGCGGTTGTCGTAGCCAGAGGGCTCACCGTGCTATCGTCGGAGGTGTTGAATTCTTCACACATGAGTGCACCCGGAGATTTATCTTGGCTCCCAGACGTCAAGGATGATGAAAGTCAAGCAGGCCAGTCGTATAAACGTGGAAGACACTTCGCTGGAAAATAGTCAAAACCTAATTAATTCCAGCGCAAGAAGCCAAACAAACAGTCCAAGCTCCTGAAGGCTGAAACCCTCTCTCGACTTGAAGAACACGGCTTAGAGCTCAAGAAATAAGGAAGGCAGGAGGCTGAGGCTCTCAAGAATCTGAGCAAGTTAATAAGATCATCATTGATGGGCATACCCTCTCATCATGTGGGGCGCTGTAGATGCACGCGCGCTTTGGAGCAGTCCAAGAAAACGTTTCCCAATACGTATCTGCTCTGATACCATGACAATATTTGAAAGGGGGCAGAGTAGAAACAGGGGAGGCAGAGAACTGTAAAACAGGAGCTTTCCGAGCCCTTCATCTATTCCCAGAAGCAAAAAACATTACAACAGAAAAATACATTGAAGATAAGTATGCATTAAATGCATTTTACCGAAAAACGGTTGGAACGATCACAACCGGCATTTAAGACAGCATGGTAGATGGAGTTGACAATTACTCCTTCTGACATGCGCTCACCTATCATTAAATCGATTTTCATATTCAATCTTGTAACAAGATCGAAGATTTTCATCCAGTTGTCAAGAAGAGCTTATGTGTCGGCTACCAATTGTTACAGATGTCAACAACATCCAAGGAGTTGTCTCTCGGAGATAAACGTGCGCAGATATCAAGCAGGACTATGCGCAGATCTCATATTCACAGGTGTTTGAAAACTATTAGATTTACGTCGCCAAACTATCAAAATTCTTGCACAATGAAATATTTCTGCGAATTCTATTGCCTCAAAGTCTACCGCTTATGGAAAAGGAGAAAATCCCATTTTAACCCAGTGCTAAATGCAACTATGTTTATTAAAATTATACATCAGACAGTATGAATGAATGGAGACCATCAGGTTCTTTGTAAGCTATGGCAGTAAGCGGTATCTAGCAAATGTGCATCAGCAGTCATACTTCATGATTTAGTGAGAGAAAAACACATAATAACAGTCCATTATTTTTGTTATCAAGTTTATTTTTTAATCATGTAGTTGCAAGCCAGAATTGCAGGTCTGGTCCAGACATTAAGGCAGTCGTCCAGTTGTCAACCTTTGAAGAAGTTGGCACAAGAACGATGAATGTTGGAGAAAGCTGAGAATTTGTATTGGAGAAAACAAGATTGAATGGAATCATGTCGAGCACGATGATGTAGTAGCTCCACATAGTGATTGTTGTCACAAAAGTAAGAGAGAGGTGAACGTTGAACGATGTGGTGAAATAGTTGATCGTGGTGGGAGGATTATTCTTGAAATTCAACAGGCAGGTGTCCAAAGGAAATGGTTTTCCAGCATGCATCCGAGATGAGTATTTTGATCCAAAACAATATTTAGCTCTCGGTCGTCCCTACAAAATGTTTGTATTCCTGAAGTGGTGAATACAATTCACTGTTTTGAAGGAGATAATACAATGGAAAATGCAAATTCTACAAGTGTAAAGCGTACAAAACGATATCACTGGTTACATATGAAGACAATTGCAGGAGAAGCTTGCATTCGAATCTATCCAGATATGAAGCCCGATTAACTGACGAGCATGATATAAATGACTGTCAAAAATGAGTCTTTTGCTTGCGTAGTTGTACACCATGTCCTCTATATGTATTTTATACAGAAAGTCAGATAGTTTTTCTTCTGCAGTCACAAAGTATGTAGATTTCATAAAGGCTTCATTTATCATTGAGCGCTATTCGTATGACCAGCCTGAACAAAAATGTCCTAAGGTTCTCGGGGATATAGTGGAGCCATTTGCTGGAGTTTTGTTGGTAGATATAGGCTTTGATTTAAACTATGTTTGGAAGTTGATGCTCAACATTTTGGATCCAATAGTCGCCCCCGAAACTCTACGCCTTCAACCTGTAAGCGAAATTAGTGAGGTTTTCCAACACCATAATTTGAAATTGGACTACATAAAAGCAGCGAATGGAAAATCAAATGGTGTTTGAGAAAATGGAAGGTCGATTTTCTATTTTGCAGTCCTAATTACTCGAAAGATAAAATCCAAAAGTGGTTGCCAAAAAAACAAACCACTTTCCACACGGCAGTATCACAGTGTTTCGCAGTTTGGAGGAGTGGTAAGAGAAACTACTTTCCTCCTTTGCGAAAACACCTTTCCAAAGCTATAAATCCAAAGGTTCGGTTATCAAAACATTGTCAAAATGGTTTGGTTATAAGTTGAAATGAAACTCTTCCTAAGCTTGGAGAACAACTCAACAGGTCAAAGATTAGGTGGCATAAAACCTAGCAGTTAAAAGTAAACAGAATTGAAGAAATTTCGAAGCTCTTTCAAAAGCTGGAGACTCCTTGTAACAGGTTCCGATTTTCATGACAAGAGTTTTTCTTGTTTAATATTTTTTGTAGAACTTTGTTAAAGATTAGTTCCAGACTTTAAGGAATTTGTTTAAAAGAAAACTATTTTTAGAAGAATATAGTTAGGGTTTGCTCATGGAGCATTTTAATATAAGTTTTGATTTTCAAAATGTAATAAGGGTTCGACTTCTTATGAGGAAGAGACCATTTTTTGGGTATTGAAGTTGTTTTCTAAATAGTTAATAAAAGATTGCAGAGCTAAGTAAGTTTTTTTATCAAAGATTCATGTGTTGTTCAAATCACAGTTTGTATTTTTCTCGCTTCTGTGGTATCGCAGCACCTAGCCCCTTACAAAAGAAAAATAAAAAGAGTTCAAAAAAAATAAAAAGTTCTAATAGTGTTATTATTTTTAATAATAATCATTATTATAGTAATTCAATTATATGCTCCATTATAAAAAATATATATATAATAATAACAATATTGTTATTAATGATATTGTTAGGATATTTAAATAGGATCCAATTATTTTAAAAATATATATATAATAATTATTATTATATTTAAAAGAAAAGAAAACTATTGAATATTGTATAACAATATTATTATTTTTAATACTTATTATCAATATTATAATTTCAATTGTTAAGGAAGCAATACATCAAGTATTATTACATCCTTGTGCCACCTATTGTTGAAGAAAAAAATAAAAATAAAGTCAAGACGACTTTCAAGTCAAGAAAGACCAAGCAAATCAAAGTCAAAAGAACAACCATATATCGTTGAAGAAATCAAAGACCATGGAAGTTGGTTTTTGACTTCAAATAGGAAAAATAGAAACAAATTTAAGGCGTTAACACATAAAAAATGAATATTTACATGATCGGAATACAAAATTGGAAGTAGCAATTAAACTACATGAAATACAAGAACGGTTCAATGAACAAAAAATGTCCGACCAGAAAAATGATATAGAAAAATTGTGTGCGCAAATCAAGGAATTAAAGGATGAGACTGATTTCAATCATAGATTAAAAAATCAAGATATAAAGAAAGAAAGAAATAATTACAAAGTAGAGGTAATATGCTTGAACAAAGTCGTTAAGGACAAGGATGAAGAATTGACGTTGATACGACATAAATTAGAATATCAAGAATCATAGGTTGACTAGTGTCGACAACAGATAAAAGTTCTTCAACAAAAAAGGATGACTCAAAAAAGGCATACAAGTTGGAGATTAGAAAAAGTAATAAATCATTATCCAACAATTCCGAAGAAATATTCAGATTAAAGAACCATAATAAGACGTTACTCACAAAAATTAAGAAGTTGAAAATTAGTCGGAAAGCAGAACACTCTACTGAATACATTGAAGGGAAACTTCTAAACAAGCAGGAAGAAAATAACTGCATCAGAATTCGCAACGAAGATCTCAAGGAACAACTTAAGAAGTCCGAAGATGACATAAAATCACAAGTAGAATTGATTAAGAAGTTTCAAAATGATAACATGTAGTTAGAAAACAAGTTGGGAAAGTTACAGAACGAAACCTTCAAACCTCAAGGGATGAAATTACAACTTCCAGCTCAGATCAATGCTCAAAAGATGACACTCGTAAAAGAAAATGACATTGTGAAAAATTCCCTTTCGACACCCCAACCATAAAAACCGATATTCTAAAAAGTGGGAACTGTCGAAACATAATGGTACTAATGTGACCAAAGCTCCTGATGACATATCAATATGGAATCCCAACAATTCACAACAAATCAATTTGGGATCGATTGATCCATCCACATATCATAAGTTATGCTCTACACTAATAAGTTCATATCGACATGTTTCGTCGGCTACAACGTCGCAAGGAATGATGCAACAACATTATAAGGCTTTGAGGACAAACCCTTTCTAAGATAGTGGCATTGTAACAAACATAAATAAAGATAATAATTAAATAATTAAATAAATAATAGTTAGGTTATTATGAAAAGAGGCTTCCCCTCTACATCAAGTGTCCAAGACTCATTTAAGGCCAAGACAACATTGTAATCTACAATCCTATCATCAATTTATATATATCATTTATTATGGATTATTTGGTTTATCAAGTATTTTAGTAAAACTTTGTGTGAGCGAACTATTGTTCGCCTCATCAAAAATATATCTTCCCGAGGAAGAATACCCATGCGTAGGAGTAACAAAAAGCATGGTTGTTGAGTAAAGTACACTATGGATCCATGAGATATATAAGTAGTGATAACGAACATGAAAAAATGAATACATTGTGGATCCATGTAAAAAATATCATATCACAATCCAATACAAAGTGGATCTATGTCTCAGAATCAAGTGAATATATATGTAAATAGGTACTAAACAAATCAATCTTCACAAGTATTAATGTCATAAAATGAGTAAATGACAATCAATCACAACTCAATTCATATCAAAAGAAGTGATGTTATAACAGACATGACGTCTTCAAACCAAACAATCACAGGTACGAGTCTAAACCATGTAAATAAATGTCTTGAAGTCAAACATAGTAATAGACCATTTGATTACCAGTCATTCATGTATATCATTAACAAATGTGATCTAACTCATCGATAATGATATTGAGAAGCAAGGTACCTAGTACAATCTAACAAGTGTGAATAAATGAGTTGATGTCAAACACCTGTAGACTCCAAAAATTAAGGGACATTGATGTATTCACACTATCAGTAGCTAGGAAACCTCCCATTGATGTCTGCAACTCCCAATGTACTAAAAAGACTCTAGATTCCTATCCCAGAATAGATGAGCTGAAGTCGATGAGAAGTGATCCACTTGAAGGAGGGAAATAAAGCATTCCCCCATCATCGAACAAAAGGTAGTAGTAGAAGATCAAATATTTGAAAAGTCATAAACAAATTGACTGATTTTTAAACATACTTAATATATAAGAAGTTCGACATACAAATTTCAAGAGTTATGAGGAGTGGATGACATAGGTTACAAACTTACCTTGAACAAAAATAACAACACCATAACTAACTGAGGAAGCGTATAATTAAGAATGAACAAGACATAAGTCTTTGACATATGAGGCATCAACAAACTTCCCCATAATGACTAGAAGAATAACCAGTTAAGGGTGAAAATTAAAAAATGAGTTCAATTTTCTAAATCCATACTAAGTTAAATATATTGAGATAAAAATTCAAGACAATGTGCTTTGTTCAAGGGTGACAATATTGCTGCAAGACATAAGTAAGAATTGACTCTTTTCCATTTATATTTTCAGAATATTTTATTTATTTTTTCTTTTTAATATTTATTAAAAATTGAAAATGATTAAAAGAATGCTATAATATAGTGGAAGACATGATTGTCGCTAGGCATGCATCTATGGTCCAAGCATGTGGAAGATACCTATGCAAAACAAAATGGAAAAATGTACTGGGAAAAAGGTGGACACTCATCAACATGTTTCTTCCAAGGATACGGTCCATAATGCAAATGCAATGGATGCAAATGAAAAATAGCATTATGAATGAAATGGCCATATGTAAGATGCAACGAAGCATTAGACATAGTGGTGCAAGTAGCAGTGACAAAAGAAAAATGCATAATGAACAAAAATGGGAAGATTATAGGGAATGGCTAGAAACATATGAGAAAGATATACATGCAACTTCTTTTCAAATTCATGGTAAAACTATAAAGGTTCCAGATCCTATAAAAAAAAACATGGGAACAAAAATGACAAAGGGGTGCTAACTATAGTGTCCCATCTTAGGTAGGCTCTTTCATCGAAATGTTGCAAAGTGTAGATAGATATGGATGACGCACCAATATCCAACAACTTTGACCCTATGGAAAATTAAGATAAAAAAAGGTTCAAATATCTCATAACATAGGGAGGCATAAACCAATACGCAAGTTTCCAAGACTACCTGATCATATTGAGCAACGTGGAAAGGATAATCCCTAAGAAACCATGAACGTAGGTAAAATTATTGTCTCCAAGAAACAAAAATACCACAATCATATCTGAAAATATATAAAAAGAAAGATATGATACTAGTCACCTTGATAGAGATATCTCCAACTTCAATATCTTCAAAAATATTTAATACCAGTGCAAATTTTACAAGTGAAGAATCAAGGTCGCCAAGGTTTTATGACTTGTAATAAATAATATATAAGTCATGAGGAAGATCAAAGATGAAAGAAATAATGAAGACTATAGGAATAGACCCATCATCATAGGATTCAAAAAATATATAAAAAGACACAATCATAGTCATCAGGAACACCAACTTGCAACTCAATGGAAGAGTCTGAAGACTCAAAAATGCCAATGTCTAAGGATATATAAACAAAGGGATTCGACTCAAAAGGAAAATAGGGGATAGATTTGATTGCAGCTGGGTCCAATCCAGGGAGATAATATTTGGAAAGGATATAAAAATCCAACGAAATGTTAGACTCAGATATAACCTCTAGGAAAGATTCATTTGATGGAAGTATATCCTCCCAGAGAAAACACTTGTCAAAACGTTCACTTGCACCAATAGGGTTGAGAGAAGTCTTCAATGCCACCATTGAATGAATGATTTGGCCAATTTCAGGACCAAGTCCCAAGAAGGTAAGCATGAATGCATAGGCTTATTCTTGGTAGAAATTGGACACAAGGTATATAAGGCCACATAATTCACCATTGGAAGGGTAGTGTCAACTAAACAACTAGGAACTGGAAAATGTTATACTTAGTATAAAGTTGGTTAATGAGAAGAATAAAAAAATGCAAGCTGATCAATAGTGACAATGATTTTGTTGTGAGGAAAATTAATGACATGAAAATGCGTAGACACAACATCATTCATAGCATATACATAATCACAACAAAGGATCATATTGAAGTCCAAATGGCCCTCCTGTTGACGCCTCAAAAATCCTTGTGTCAATAGTAGGGGTTCTCCCCAATGAAAGGTCCCAATTAGACCCTTCACTACTTGGAATAGGTAACCCGTCTGGTTTACGGTTTGGTTACAATTCAAGATAGTCTTGGATTAAAATTGGTTAGATGCAAACCGACCCACCATTTAGTATTTTAATTGACGTTAAATGAAATGCAGGCTACTAAACCTAAATGTAAAATTTTATGCGCACTATAATGTACTTGTTTAACTAATAGAGAGAAGCCTCACATAGTGATGCAAAATTTATTACCTCTTGTCTTATCACTTCCCTTACTGTAATTTACCCAAGCAAATGTCCTAATTAAATGCAATATTTTATAAAACTAAACTATCCTTGCAAGGAACAAGATTAAAAGGGTGTAACGCAAGGCAACTGCATTATGAACTTCTACAGGAGATAACGACTGAATATAAAACACATTTAACAGTTACAAGATAAATTTAACACATTAGATAACTTGAGTATTAACATTCATCACATCCATTGCTCGTAGGAAGCAAAGAAAACTGTGTTCATTTGTATATGCACCAATACTTTAGAAACCATAAGAATAATCCAATAGAAACAAGAACAATCTTAATGCATTTTAATAGACAAGAGGAAATCAATTCCACGCATTCATCCACACATTTTGGCATGGTCTCCACTACTAGCTTCCACCCACCAAATTGCCTTGTTCATTATCAGAAATAGTTCTTACATATGAGTTCAACAAAATATTTTCAAAAGCAAAAGCCCCTTTTTATTTTCCTCATTTCCTCTTTTATCCTTTCTTCTCAGTGCCCCTAGGTGACTTTTCAGTTACCCTTAATTTCTAAGGTACAACACTTTGCCTTCCAGTACATTTCCTCATTTCCTCTTTTATCCTTTCTTTTCAATGCCCCTCGGTGACTTTTCAGTTACCCTTAATTTCTAAGGTACAACCCTTTGCCTTCCAGTACATTTGTTATATTTAAGTTACAACTTGAATAAAGGGGACAAAAATACAAAAAAAGATAAAATTATTACATCATGAGGGTGGGGTTCCCTCTTGAGCTTGTATATAATTATTCCAAAGGCCACTTTCATTTTCAAAGGGAATTGGAGACCTATGTGGAGTTTTTGTTATCGACGCGTTTTAGACTCTATAGTTGAGGCCATCTTCAGGAAAGAAGGTATCTCAAATGAAAACTCCACAAATCTACATTTTTTATATTGTTTGTTTGTTTGTTGTTAATGTTCTTTGAGAGAGCCGACCTAATTAATTATTTCCATTTATTATGAAATGTTGCTATATATATTAAATTCAAACATATTAATCTAGTTTATTTATGTTTTATATTATTAACAAATTCTTGTTGCCTTGTATTTATGTTTATTATTATTAATACATTCTTATTATGTTTTATTTATGTTTATTATATAATCTTATTATGTTTCTGAATTACAATTATTTATGTTTAAATGTTGGTTTTTAATCTTTAGATTATTGTTAAAATCATAAAAAAACTAAATTAAAACGTATATGTTGAATGTTTATTAGTTATTTCTCAGTTTTTTAATATTAATTTTAATTTGTTTACCTTAATTTAAACCTAAAAGTTTTTGATATTTATTATTATTATTATTAGTTTTTATTTTCAATATTAATATATTTAAAAGTTTTTCGATTAAATTTTTATTAATGCCTTAAATTGTTAATTATAATTTTTATTTTTATTTAAAATTAAATTGTGGAGTCGCATTTTCCAAATTAAAAATGGAAGTTATATATTCATCATTAATACTTCTTAATTCAATCAATATATCCTCTTTCGGTACTGGGTTTTCAAATGGGCCAAGAGAAGGCAAATGCCAATTTTTAAAAGTTTTAAATATCTCCTAAGTTTTGGCGAGTGGCAGTGGATGTCTCTGATATCTAACTAAGTTTGGATACCATTCCCTGTACTTCAAATGTTTTCACTGTGAGCAGCTCTTGTGAATGGAACATGCTCCTGAAGGGTAGATGCACAATCGTAAAACAATGTCAAATCCTAATTCTACTCTAAGGTCGTGTTCAATGGAATTGTCAAAGAATCCTTTTCTTGTTAAAGCTTTTCTACTTGAGCCTACAAGGATCCCTTTTCAATAGTAAGAGCTTCTACCTGCCAATCCCATTGACTTTCTTTTGATTTCATTTCTCGCAATTGGGACTGCTAATCCCTTTTCAATAGTAAGAGCTTAGGTATATTTAGGTATCTACCAATTTACAATTGTTTTGAAGTCTATGATAAGCTTTCAGAAGTTTATAAAAACTTTCAACTATTTATTTATGATTATTTTAAAGTTATAGTTCCAATTAAGTTTGTGATGATGATCTATTTCGAGACATTTTTATGAATTATCCTCCCTCAAACTATTTTAATCATACATGCAATTAATGTAAGTGATCTTTTTGGATTTGATGATCATAATCTTTATATCCAGTGCTAACAATTACACTTGTATCAGAGAAAAAACCTTTTAAATTTTTCTGCTCATTCTCAAAATCATAAAAAAATCCTCCATAAAAATAATATCATAAACATGAAAAAATTATATTATGAGAAACAAACAAATAAATATATATATATATATATATGAAAAACCATTAAGTAATAGATCTAAAGGTTAATATTTTAAAGTAGAATAAAAATAATAGTATATAGGCCAAATATTTATGATTAAACGATTAATTCTTTAATATTAATAAAATATAAAATATAAAATCGCACATGATGATAAAAGTGTAAAGAATTAATAGTCGATTTACCAAGTATTTAGAATTTGATTAAAAAATTGCATCTCTACAATTAATTAATTTTTATTTACTTTTTCTTGAACATTAACTTATTGGCTTGGCAATGAATGTTAGTTTGAATTCAACAACAACAATAATAACAATGAATTATTTAAATTTAGATGTGTAAGGTCATAACCAAGCTAAACATGAATTTGTTTTATGAGACCCTCTTGTTTGCAGGAGAAGGCCCAATCTCCTATGGGTAACAATTTGATTGCGAAAGGCTACAAAGGTGTACATACTCTACCCCTTCGCATTTGAACCTATGACCTCCTACGAGGAAACACATGTTCTTCAAATTTAGGCCCACAAACATAGAAATTGATATGATATGCTCTTCAAAATGGTATTTAAAGTTTGATTTATTAAAAAATTAATACTAAATTTTATAAATATTATGTTTAAATAATATATTTATCACACTATTTTATTGAATTTTTTTATATTAAAATGATTTACTATTTATAAGATATTAAACATATAAATGTATATAACATTTTATTTAAATAAATGAACATATAAGTGGATCAACGCTCACTCCATGTCCTTCAAAATTTTATTCTCATATGAGGTGAGAAGGGATGCCAATACCACCAATTCTTCCTAACATGTGGAGGAGGCAGGTGTCAATATGGAGGGTGAAAGTCTCAATGTAGGGAGGATTTTGACTAATGAGGACGATGGTTCCTGGGAGCCCAAATGATTTAGCATTAATGCTGTCTTGTGGTGGGAGCTTCAATGCACTAGGTTTGTAGTATCATGTGACATTAGCATTCATGGAGGATAGGGAGATGGACCTACAATTGCGTTATGGGGGGTACAATGGATCCAAGCTCAGTCATGAGCTCCTTAATTGAATATGCCCTGTGGTCTATGCAAATGATTTTGTTAAATGATGGGTCACGAACATATTCAAGCATGCATGGATGTTGCTCGTCTCTCTTCTAACTCATTATGCTTGGCTCTGGAACAATCCTAGTCTTTTGGAAAATGTTTTTCCCATGTTATGCTAGTGAACATGAAGCCTTTCAGGTGGGGGGGTTAGGTGGAAACCATTAGAATGATTGCTCACCAAGGAGATTTCATGGTACATTCAATTTCATATCGAAAATGTAGATGCAAGCACCTAAGCAAGTCTCCAACCTTATTTGAATGAATATTAGGAAACGCAACTAGATGGCTTTCCCAAAAGAATGAACAAGGATATAACACATATTTTTGGCTTGGGACCCTATTGGACTTTGAAAATTATCCTAGGAAGACTCCTCATGAAGCGCTACTAAACCCAACCAAGCGTTCGTCTGGTTATAGATTCCATTCACTAATACATCAATATTCTTCACAAGATGGACACAATATCCAATGCAACCAATACTCATTTCCAGGTGTGCAATTGACCTAAGGGTTGAACTGAAACAATTTATCAAATTTAACTATGTCTACTTTCCATCCTCTAGTTCTATGTTCCTAAAGATAGTCAATATTTTGGACTAGCCAATCACTTTATGGTTGTCTTCTGTCTAATAAAATTTATGCTCTCAAGACATCGTAAAGGGGAGGGGGGGAATATGGTTTCCCCTTGTAGGGAAGGATTCCCCACCATTTTTTAATTTTGTGAAATTATGGCTCTTTATATTAGAGCCTAACTAGTACTTTTTCACTGGACTACCTAGTTTCCCCTATGGCAGGTCATCTATTGACATTTTTTTGTACTATATGCATTTTATCAATAATCTAAGAACCTACAATTAGAAAAAAATTCTTTAAATATTTATCAAGATTTAAAATATATATATATATATATACACGAAAAATTAATAATAAATTCTATAATATCTTATCCCATTATCTTATTTAATATATTTATATTAAAATTATTTATTATTTATTATATATTAAACACATATATGCATATAACATGTTTCTAAAATATTTATCTATATTTAAGTTAAATTTCTAAATAAAATATAAATATATGTTTTTTATTTTATTTTTTGTAATAATTGAAAGGGGACAGAGGAGACAGAGCATCAAATAAACAGGGTAAAAACAAAGTTTTGCAGTGCTACAGCACTAGAATGGAGTCACACACGCAGAAAAATCGGAACTGTATCGCATACCCTACATTTCATTAATATCAAAACAGTAATACAAAAAGAAAAGCCCGACTGGGCAGGCGGTTCACATTTCCCAACAGCTATTACGTGTCCAGCTTCTTAAATCATACATTAAACTTCATTGAATAACAAGATCCACTACATATGGCGGTAGCTAGTTGCAATTAATGCCAACAAACTCCCCCTTAATTGCAACTTTCAGCAAAAAACAAAAATTGAATATCTCATTGACAGAACTATAACATAACAAACTACATCTACAGTCATACATATATTGCATTAACAATGCCAAGATTCCCTCTATGAAACTCAAAAAGCTCTTTCGCCAGAGGCTTAGTAAATATATCAGCCAGCTGTTCCTTTGACCTGCAAAATGCCAAGTTAATTTCTTTGTTGTTAACTAGTTCTCTGATGAAGTGGTATCGGGTATCTATGTGCTTGCTCCTTTTGTGAAATACTTGGTTTTTCGACAATGCAATTGCAGAATTATTGTCACAATAGATCACTGTTGGATCCTCCTGCTCGTGCAACAACTCAGACAGACCTCTCCACATCCACACTGCTTGACAAGTTGTTGACGTGGCTGCTACATACTCCACTTCAGCTGATGAAATGGTTACTATGGTTTTTTTTTTTATGCCCATGAAACATCACCTGAACCAAAATTAATTACATAACCTGTTGTACTTTTCCTGTCATCAATACTGCTTGCAAAGTCACTATCTGTATAGCCTGTTAACTTGAAATCTGAACCTGCTGAATACAAAATTCCATAATGCATTGTTCCTGAAACATATCTTAAGATTCTTTTTGCTACTTGCCAATGGGAACTTCTTGGAGTTTCCATAAACCTGAAAATTAAGCTCACCGCGAACATGATATCTGGCCTAGTTCCTGTTAGATACATTAAACTTCCAACTAATTTCTTAAATTGCGTTGGATCCACAAAAGGTTCATTGTCATCTTTACTTAATTTAGTTCCTGTTGCTATTGGTGTTGAGACTGGTTTACAATTCAGCATTCGAAACCTTTTTAACACATCTTCCGCATACTTAGATTGACATATGAAAATCCCTTTTTCAGATTGATCAACTTGAATTCCGAGAAAGTACTTCATCATTCCCAAATCTGTCATTTCAAATTCTGTTTTCATTGCTGTTTTAAAAGCTTCTATAGATAGATTTCCTGTGAAGATTAAGTCATCAACATATACGCATACAATCATGATTTTACCTTGCTGATTTAATTTTGTGTACAATGTAGGCTCACTAGCACATCTATTGAATCCATTACTCAGCAAGTATGAGTCTAATCTATTGTACCACACTCTAGATGCTTGCTTCAGCCCATATAAAGCCTTTTTCAGCCTGTAAACTTTATTTTCACATTCTCTTATTTCATACCCAGTTGGTTGTTTTACATAAACCTCCTCCTCTAAACGTCCATTTAAAAATGCAGATTTTACATCCATCTGATACACATTGCAATCATTATGTGCTGCTATAGCTAAAACAAGTCTAACTGTATCTAGTCTCGCTACCGGTGCAAAAGTCTCATTATAATCTATGCTGAGTTGTTGACTAAAACCTTGTTCTACAAGCCTAGCCTTGTGTTTTTCAACCTTTCCATCAGCATTCAGTTTTGTTTTATAAATCCATTTTACACCTATGCAGTCTTTTCCATCAGGTAAATCCACTAACTCCCAAGTTTCATTTTTCTCTATAGCATCTATTTCATCATCCATAGCTTTTATCCATGCAACATCTTTAATTGCTTCTTCAAAACTAGCTGGTTGATAAGCCAATAATGCAAAATTTGAGTTCAAATCCAGTTCATCATCATGTTGTTCATAGATTTCTTTTAGACTTCTAGATTTTTGTTCTCTAATCCTAGATCTCAATTCTGCTAGAGTAGGATCAGATTCATCACTTACTTGTGAGCTTGATGTATGCTGCCCTCCAAGTCCTGATTGCTCTTCTTGCATAGAATTTCTTGGTGTTCTTGTTTGAGGTGAATTAAGATCTATTGTGTTCCTTCTTGGTGTGCTGGATCCTGGTACATGTGCAGGTACATATGAATGTGGAATTTGTTGTCCATTTTGCACATTTTCTTCATCATCTTCAACGTGAGGTAAATCTGCTCCATGTGTAACTATTTCATCAACACTTCCATCCCATGATTCCTCCTCCTTGAATTCTACATCTCTGCTTACAATCAGCTTCTTGGTAATAGGATTATAGAGCTTATATGATTTAGAATGCTCACTATACCCAATGAAGATACATTTTTCACTTCGATCATCCAACTTCCTTCTAATCTCTTTAGGTACATAAGAGTAAGCCACACACCCAAATATTCTAAGATGTGATACATTGCAGCACTTGCCACTCCAAGCTTCTTCAGGTACTTTATTCCTCACACTTTTCGTAGGACTTCTGTTCAAGATGTAGACTGAACATGCAACTGCTTCTGCCCAATACTCATTTGACAAATGCTTGGCCTTCAACATGCTTCTTGCCATATTCATAATTGTCCTATTTTTTTTTCTGCCACACCATTCTGCTGTGGTGTATATCGAGCTGTAAATTGCCTCTTCATTCCATAATTTCTACAAAATTCCATGAATTCATTCAATTTATATTCGCCTCCTCTATCAGACCTCAACACTTTGATGAACTTTCCGCTTTGTTTTTCAACCAAGGTTTTGAAATTCTTGAACACTTCAAAAGTTTCTGATTTTTGTTTAATAAAATATACCCATGTTTTCCGGCTGTAATCATCAATAAAAGTCAAAAAGTATAGGTTTCCAGCCAATGATGGATCCTGCATTGGTCCACACAAATCTGTATGAACTATCTCTAGAGGTTCTTTTGCTCGATACGAAGTGCCTACATGGAAAGATTCTCTATGATGTTTTGCTAAAATACAACTCTCACATGAGCTTGCTGGTTGTTCAATCGGTGGCAGCCCTCTAACCATTTGATTTTTCTGTAATAAGTTTAATCCCCCAAAGTACAGATGACCATACCTCAAGTGCCAAAGCCAAGACTGATCCAAACTTTGAACTTTATAAGCATTCACACAATTCTGAATTTCACTTTTTAATGTAAGTGGAAACATTCTATATTTAGTCATTTTAACCTTTGCAATCAACCCTTTTCTAGGATTCTTGTCAAGAATTGTGCAAGTGTCATGGTTGAAAATTACCTTATAGCCTTTCTCCATTAGTTGTCCAATGCTAATCAAATTGCATTTCAGACCAGGTACAAAATACACATCATTAATATGTCTTCTATCTCCATTTTTTGCAAATACATTAACAGTACCCCTACCATTGACTGAGACTTTATTATCATCTCCAAACTTCACTTCAGACTGTACCGAATTGTCCATTTCAGTGAACACTTCCTTGTTGCCAGACATGTGATTACTATAGCCACTGTCTAGAAACCATACATCATTTGGATTCTCTTGTGCAACATTGCAGGTAATAAGAACTGAATCAGTTTTATTTTCTAATTTTTCAACTAAATTTGCAGACTGTTTTCTGGCATCTGCTTCCTTCTTTCTACATTCCCTAGCATAATGCCCAAATTTCTTACAATAAAAACACTGAATTTTGGATTTATCAATTCTTTGATTCTGCTGTTGATAAAGGTTATTACTTGCGGTTCTGAAATTTCCTGAATGTGGGTTTTGGACATACCTACCAGTCCTATTTATATTTGGTTCTTTTTCCCTTTGAAATTGAACTCTACCCCTGCCTCTATAGGATGACCTTCCTCTTCCTCTACCAACTGTTAGCTGTGTCTTGAAGGCAGTATCAAGAGAGAAGTTTGAGTTTCTGTTTACCCTAGATTCATGGGATAGCAGGGATCCCATTAACTCATCAATTGAGAGCTCAGTCAAATCCTTTGACTCCTCAATTGCCACAACAACAACATCAAATTTGCTGGGAAGACTTCTTAATACTTTTTCTACCACCTTTTGATCAGAAATTTATTCACCATGGGTTCTCATCTGGTTTACAATTGTCATTAGATGATTATGAAATTGATCTACAGTCTGTGTCTCATTCATTTGCAGATTTTCAAAAATTTTCCTAAGGGTTTGTAATTTAGCAACCTTCACCTTACTTAAACCCTGGTAAACTGTGTCTAAGATGTCCCATGCATCTTTGGATTTGCTTACTGATGCTATTCTAGGAAAGATTGAGTCATCCATAGCTTGCTGGATGAGAGAAAGTGCCTTAGCATCTTTCTTCTTGTTTTTTTTAAGCAAGTCTTTCTGTGCTTGTGTTAAAGCCAAATAGGCTGCCTCATTAGGGGGCTCTACGTACCCATTCTGAACTAAATCCCACAGATCTTGTGAACAGGGAAGAGTTTTCATTTTTATGGACCAAAAGTCATAGTTCTTACCTGTCAAAGGTGGAATTTGAGGCTGTGCTCCGAAGCTGCTCGATGCCATGGCTCAAATTTTCTGAAATTTCTCCTTTTGCAGCTGTAGACATGGTGCTTTGTTTCAATATTCCTTCATAGTTTCTTTGCTGGTTGCTGATGGTTCACGGTTTCAAGCCTGCAAAGCTCGTTCTGCTATCCTTGCCAATTCCATTATGTCGAGGAGTGATCCCATTTACCCGAGGAGTGAGATCGAAATTTCCTGAAAGCATGGCAGATCCAAGTGAAAGGCGACGATTTGTGGGGGTTGTGCTTCCATTTGCTCGCAAACCCTATACTCTCTTAATGCTATGATTTTATTCAGACTGGGTTTGGATCCAAACAAAGCTTCCTGCTCTGTTAGAAATTGTTCTTGTAACCGCTTCTGATCCCGAACCCGTTTCTTTTTCTCCTCCCTTTCTTGTCTCACAAAGGTATACTCCTCGAGCATTTCCAGCAACCGTACGCCATCATATACAAAAGGTATTCCTTTTTCTTCTTCCCAAGCACGTGTTTTAGCCTTCAAATTCTCAACAAGAGCAGGAATTTTGTTCACAGTTACTCGAGCCCACTCTGCACGTTTGAGATTTGTGTGAGCTCCCTTGCTAGCACTGTATCTATTCTCATCCCTGTTGTAGTCTACAAGCCATCTTTCCTCAAACAAGAAAAAAACAAGGCTTCCTCGTCTGCCTGCTACTCGCCTCGGGCCCGAACCTCCATCGACGAGCTCACCCAGCTTCCACTTCGGCAAGAGAAGAAATACGCCTTTCTGGGCCAGTACAGAGCTCCTGTTGTAAATTTTATCAAATCTTCCATGGGCTATGGCCCTTCAAATTTTCCTCCAGTCCCTTCACTATGTAACCAGGGGTCCAACCCTCACTCCTCTTCACACAAGCCACGCCCAGGCAGGCTCAACTAGGAGCAAAGAGAATATAAAGAAAAAACAACGGCGGTAGGAGTCTCAAACAGCGGCTCTTTCATTCGGAGAGCATGGGAAATGCAGACAGCGCTAAGCTTTTCGCTGTCTCTTCCTCTTTTGAAATGGGGGTTCTTCTTCTCGGCGAATAGGGACAAGCATAGAGAAGAGGCTCACCACTCAACCCATGGGGAGGCAAACAGAGCTCAAGCTCTGATACCAAAATGAAAAGGGACAGAGGAGACAGAGCATCAAATAAACAGGGTAAAAACAGAGTTTTGCAGTGCTACAGCACTAGAATGGAGTCACACACGTGGAAAAATCGGAACTGTATCGCAAACCCTGCATTTCATTAATATCAAAACAGTAATACAAAAAGGAAAGCCCGACTGGGAAGGCGGTTCACATTTCCCAACAGCTATTACGTGTCCAGCTTCTTAAATCATACATTAATGCCAACAATAATGACCTTCCTAACCTTTCATCTCATCACAATTATCATGATTTATGAAAGTTTTTCTTAAGAAAATTTGAGCATAAAAATAAAATTCTAAAGACAACCAAGGGATTCCTTATCTTTTCTAGGGTGCAATAAACCAAAATTAATATTAGTGAATGTTAATAACTATCACCATCATTATCATAATATGCTTATTATATTATTTTAAATAATTAACTTAGATAATATAATATTGAAGATGTTAACCTGTCATGCTTATAATATTATCCATGATGTTTTATATTTTCATATATATAATTTTAAAATTATTGCATTGATAGTCAACCTTGGAATTACTACATTCATTGAAAATATCCTAATTAATAAGTAAACATATTCATGATATTACTAACAATATACAATTAAATATAAGTTTTAAGCTAGTGTTAAATTAAAATTATCTATAATTTTTTAAGTGAGATATATTTCATATATTTAAAACAAAATATTTATAGCCACACCCACTTGAATGATTTGAACATAGGTTTCCACATTAATAAAATACCAAACATCCCTAGCTTCTTGTCATTATACCACACTCCCATGGACATACATTTATTTGTATTTCTAAATAGCATAAACTAACTTTGAATTATAATTTATTTCATTAATTTTTAATGTTGTTTTTACTAACATAAACATTTGGCCCAAAACATGCTCATGTTACTTGCATGTTTTTTAAGGTGGCAACCAGGGTTTGACCCTTGCTACATCTAGCCACAACTAATGGTCCTTATAGGCCCTAATTTGAAGCTCATATGACCCTTCCTTTCAATACCTAATGTAGGTCCTCTCTATGTAGTCTCCTTCACATCCAACATTCCCGAGTATGGCAGTGTTTCCCTCTTTGACTTCTCCAAAGGTGATTATGTTTCCAAGGTCTTAAAAAGGTATCATCCTCCAAATTTTTCAAGTGCCTTAGTAGGGCCTAGTATTACCTTACAGACTATGGTGATAAAAGGGAGCCTCCATGGAAGATAAATCCCCAATGTCCACATGGCTTGTTAAGATATTGCTCCATTGATAGGTGTTGTAAAATACACAACAAACTAGCTAGCTTTCTAAAAGATAATTAGCATTATATAAAAATTTAATGGCTTTTGGACAAAGTTGTAGACCTACACCAATGTATCACTTACACTTCGAAATCCATAATACAAAAAAATTAATATCTAACCTTGCACAAAAGTATTGTTCTTTATGGCATTGAATATAATAGAGGATAGAGATAAGATCGTTAACTTTAGCCCTTGATTCTATGGAAAATCCGGTTTCTACATGAAGCCCCAAAGTCGAACCTTTGTCCTTGCCTTATATTCCCTCTTTATGGCTCTCATATGGGTTAGAATTCCTAAACCACATCTATTTTTATGAGAATATAGCTCTATTTGTGATATTGGTAATTATTTAGCTAAATTTTATTTTAGAAGTGAGGTGATAGAACACCATTTCACTGCATCATATGAGTGCATATATGTAGACTTGGACTTCAGTAATAACTTTGTGGCATAAATAAAGTTGTCATCAATAATTACACCTATACTAAAAAATTGAATTATCAACAAGTTACCTTTCACTATGATACTTTCTTTCAAATTGGAGACGTGTCCACCCATGGGAGTGTGTTATAATATCAAGTAGCAAGGTGATTGGGCTTGTATTAATAGATAGACCTAGGTTTAACTTCGTCAAGCTGACATTTCTATAGATCTTTCATTGCTAATATATGATTTATTTTTCAATAAATAAATAAAAATAAAATCATGTCAAGAACCTAAATGATGGATTGGAGAAATTGAAGAACATCATTTAATCAATAAGTACCACTTAGTGTCCACTCAACCTTCTTTATCTTAGATAAGCCAACTAGTGCACAACCAATCGATCATAGTACCTTCCCATGAAACTAATAATATTTCCTTTCCACCGCTATATTGAGATCCCTCATTTTAGTGCCCTTCACCAATGATTAAATGCTAGAACTCCCTCCCTAGGTATAGATCAAGATTGTACAAATTATCTCCCAAACCCAAGTGAGTTAGGCTAACTAGGTAGTAGAAGAAGAAGAAATGCATGGGACCTTGGAAACTTCATTAATCCGCTTAGAAAAAGATGATCCAGATCAAGAAAAAGGTGAGAAACAAAAACCTACAACACTTATTCAAGATTGAAAGGAGGAATGGGAAATAATTCTTCAAAATAAAAATGCATTCCACCCTAGCAACCAATAATGACAAGAAATTACCATCAAAACTTATTTTAGACATGTTTTGTTTCTATATTATATCATGCCCTAATTTCATTTACATTTATCCATATAATCCATGTTTTAATCCATATATTAGCGAAAAAACGGACTCAAGATTTAACATACCTTGACCCTTTCTAAAGATGGAAAACTCTCCCCACCTCCTAATCCTTTTCACCACTTCTAACTCTTATTTACTGTATGTTTTGGTCGCAACTTTTTTAAATGTAAAATTTTAATCGTTACCGTGAAAAGAAATTAGCCCAAAACATGACACTCCAAAAATATCAATTTGACAAACTAAAAATCTTGTCATGTAAAGCTTTAATATTAAGTGTCATTTTGTTAAATATATAAGCTTGTTAAAGCAGATCACTTTGTGATGTTTGTAAAACATTGTTATGTGACATTTATAAAACGCCATTTCTTATAGCTATTTTGATGTTTCTTTTATGATTTCAACATATTTTATGGAAATAAAATAACAAAATTGTATTTATATTTTTTTTATTTAAAAAATAAATAAAATATTATAAAACTCTCTAAAATATTATTTTAATCATAATTTTTCTTTTCATATAGAATTTATAAATAAATGTTATATTTTTTAGTTTTATAAAACTTTATATTTATATTTAGAGTCAATTATAATTGAAAAGTGCATTAGAATGAAACATAATTTCATTTTTTTACTAAGAAGGTAAGGTTAAAATATTTTTAATTTTATTTTTATCAATATTAAAATCATTTTTATATTAATTATTTTTTTTAATTTTATTTAATCTAGATTTGAATATATATTTCTTTGTTAAAAAAATCACATGTTCAAATTCAAAAGATTAAAATATATACACTTTCATAAATTTTAGTGTGTAAATGTATCCTCATTATTAATAATAAGAAAATATTTATATCATAATTATTTTAAAAATTTAAAATTAATATTATATTATTTAAAATTTAAATATTTAATATTAAAATATTAATTTTTTTAAAAATACAATTAATTATTTTTTATTTTGTTTATTACATTTTGATTGAAATTAATTCAGAACTAAATCAGCATCCACACCTTAACCTATTAAGCTAACAAAAATTAACATAACTAAAATAGTTCCCAAAACCCATAAACACAAAATTCATTTTCCAACATTAAAACCAACTTTTAATATTACAATAAACAGGAAAAGATCATCTTTATATAAACTACTATTAATAATTCTCATAATTACAATAAAATCGTTCCATTTTACTTCAATTACTTCTGCCCCATGATCAAAGCTAATCATTCAACCTTGTTATGTGTCTCACATCCTAGTCCCTGAGCAAATGTGTTTACAATTGCTCATTAGGATTCAATAAAACTCTTTATTATTACTTACTACTTCACCATCCCTTTTCAATAAAATAAAAATTTAACATATTAAGGATATATATAATATTATTAATATTTAATTTGGTAATTTTTTATAAATAACTTTAACATAAATTCCCAAATATAAATTATTACAGCATCATCCTTTGACAATACAACCAAATTTCACAACAACCTATTAAATTTTATTTTGTAATTTTTTTATCAATAATTTTGACATCTAGTATGGCTATATAGTAGTACAGCCACTTAACTTGTGGTAGGTGGACATAAATAGGTCACAAGTTAAGTGTTATATAAATTATCTAGAATTCTAGTGGATGGGTACAACTGCCCATGATCCATGCATTAGCTTCCAATTGTCTATGCATCTGTTATTTAATATATTATTTTTTCTTTATAATTGTTTATTTGGAATTTGGAACTAATGCCATCAAATCAATCTGGACACTATAATTGTGCTAATCTTTTCCAAATTCTAAAATATAAAGACAAATACTTTGTTGTGCTTAAATTTTTATCACTAACATTAAGATCTGATATAAATAGATAATACTTTATTCTAATACCTACCTTAAAAATTGATTACAAAATATATTTATTTAATTCTGATTTAATTGAGGAGAGATGCATTACTCTCTTGTAAACTTTATTGATTCAACCTGCTGCAGGCCATTTAATGGAGCTGCAGCAAGCCCGTTGACCATCCAATTATCAATAAGCATGATGCAGCTACATTAAATTACCTACAACAAGCTGGATATCTGGATATTATTAGCAGCCACAACTTACATATGACTCTCAATTTTTCTTTTCGATCCGAATGACTGTCTATCAAGAACAGCATCGATGGCGTTTCCAGCTGAGTCGATACAATAATAATTATTGGCAGAGGCAGACGTTTCATAAGGTGGTACTGTGGTACTGCATGAATCTGTTATTAATTCATAGCATGTGGGTGATCTGCAGTCTTGTAAATATGCAAAAGAATGAATCTATTATTCATTGGGTGATCTAAAGTCTTGTAAATATGCAACCTTTTGCAGATTAGGAAATATAAAAGTTGTGTTAGCATAGATGTATTTTAAATTGGGATTTCTATTAAATATTGAGAGGTATTAATTTTTTTAGATAAGTATTGAAAGGTATTAATCTTTTTGTAAATATCTTAAAAAAAAAAATTACACTCAATTAAAAAAAACTAAATTTAAATTTAAATTAGATAAATGAATCTTACCATAAACACGTAGCTACTGTCTCTGCAAAGAGTATCTACTCTCTAGATGTGATAGAGAGTATGTGATAGAATTAGCTTGCTGTTGGCTGAGTCTTATCCCTGGATCAATGGAACTCTGATTCTTTTAATTTTTTAATTTTATAAATTAAATAGATTCTTTTACATGTTAACCTCTCTCCCAATAAACACCTAGCTACTGTCTCTGCAAAGAGTATCTACTCTCTAGATGTGATAGAATTAGATTGCAGTTGGCTGAGTCTGATCCCTGGATCAATGGAACTCTGATTATTTTGATCATCTACCTGCTCTAGTTTTAAATCCAATCCTAACTGACCACATAAGTGCTTTCCTTCAGTGGTCACTGCATTGCAGGTAGTTATTGGGTGACGGGTATTATTCAGGCATGTCTTTCGAGAACGGCTGGGCAGAGTGAGACGTCGTAACAACATGATGAGCATGAGCAGTCACTGTGTTGTGTTGGCCTTGCAAAGCCGATCTGATTGGGAAAGGATATTATGTTTGCTGTTTGTGGCGGTGGAGGAGGAGGGCGGTCCTGTTGCTCGACAGATGATTTCCAGTGATTCTTGATTGCATTGTCATTGTCATAACAATATATCAATAATCACTCGACACCAACTAATGAGATTTAGAAAAAGCATACAGTCAATGCGATACCTTCTACCTGCGTTCGCACTTTTATTGTGTGTATTTCATTTTACGGACAGAACAGCAGACAAGTACTACTCCTTAGAAATATATGATTTCCACTTCCAGTGCTTCTCCATTGCGTCGTGGAATTTGTGTGCTTATCATTGTCGCAACAAGATACCGATAACCACATGACACCAACTGATGACCGGCGTTCGCATTTTTCTTGTGTGTATTTGGACACATACTACTCCTTAGAAATAGGGCAATAGTGTCTCAATATATGTACTATTGCTCCGTTGGGAGTACTGTATATTGTACTAAGTGCCACTGTGCTGGCAGCCTGGCACTTGAACTTCTATACGACAGCCGAACGTAGTGATGAATCATTTTCTAAACTAATAAAATTATAATATTTGATGGTGATCATAGCTTTTTTCGCTCAGGGGAATCCGTTGTCACTGGACTGTTTCTGGAAATCCTTGGACTTTTGCCTGTGACAGGTTTACCTTTGAGTTGTTCTTACTCTCATTTTTGGAGTGCATTGAAAGTGAATAATTGACCATATTCTATTTATATCTGTTCAGAGTCCATGTATAATTTTACAAAATACCAAATTTTGTCAAAGCTTAGTTAAATAAAAACTAACTAAAACACAATTATGTTTTCCATTAAAAAATAATAGAAATATATCCCAATGCTTTTCTACTGTAATGAAAAAATTTAGTGAACACATATAATGTAAACATAACCTTACAATTATCAACTAACAAAAAAGATATCCATCCACATAAGCTTCAACTTATCATCCTCTGTTATAGAGTTCCAAAATTATTATATTGGATCGTATATAGATCTAATATAAGAAGTAGTTTCTAGTGATCAATCCCAGTCAGTCTGTAACATCACTAAACTTCAAACTTGTTTCTGCTCAATATATAGAGAGAGAGAGAATAATGCTTGGTTGATAATAGTTGGACTTTATGTTGTCATCATGGGGCTGATAACTGCCTGTGGAATGCATACCCATGGCTAGGTAAAATAAGACCCTTATTAATACTTGTCTTCCTGTCTTAAATAATTAAATGTACTTTGTTTTACACCCAACTCTATGTGATGATCGCAGCGATTCCAAGTAAGTTTTGGTGACCTTACTCTATCATGTTTGCATGCCAACCTCATGTTGATCGTTCTCAAGCTGATTATGTTTTATGGTCGTCCAAGTGTTGTATAAATTGATGGGGTTTACTTGCAAAAGTGTCGAGGGGGAGCTTACTTAGCCTTGTGCTAACCCACTACACTTATGTGAAAGGCTCTAGAAAGCAATTATGGCTTGGGGAAACTTCCATCCAAAACTATGGAAAACTCATATTTATCCCAAAAATGTTATGAACCTCCAACGTGGAGAATTGGAGTTAAATGGCTACCAACCAGCCAGCTACTCGGCACTTTCAATGCTCACGGGTTGGTAACTGGACTTTTTAATCCGCATTGTTTAAGAAACAGTAAGAGGTTTACCTATACCCCCGATTCTTCGGCCCAGTTGCTTCACCACGGGGCTAGAAGTTGTTTTCTCTTCCAGGGATTGTTGTGCAGGGTTTCAGCTCCCTCCGAGCTGACCCTAAGGTGCAGGGAGTTTCCAACTCCCCATGCTAGGCGAGGTGCCAACCAAACGACACGATGCCCACGACCGTTAAAGGCAAGGTAATAAAATTCTGCCAAGAATTTTACTATGGTAACAAACTTACAATTGTTCACCTCTTATTAAAACATTGACACAATGTTGTATTTATGTTGCAGGTCGCAACCTCTTCGAGTTTCGAGGTTGTTTCGGGGTCAAGGGATGAGAGGGAAGTTTCGAGGGTAAGCCTCTTGTTATCACTCAGATTTTACCCTTTGGTTGTGGAAGAATAAACTTAAAGTAACTATTTCAAACCAACCTTTAGGAGGGAAATTAGCCTTTTCCCTACCAGAGAGGGCTCTCTCAAAAAATATGTAAATGGTAAAGATAATAAATGGGTTTTTTTAAAATAAGTATGTGGTTGAAATTCACACAAGGATCATTGGGCATGGAGTCAAAGTTAAGAAATCTTAATACCAGCACATAAACAACAATAAAGATTGTCACAGAGGCAAGGTAGTTGTCACATTACAGTCAAACCTTTTTGTAGGTGATTTAGAAAGAAACATAGATAGTCCATCAATAATAGGCACCGTTTTAGATGAATCCACTATCAATTTTGGAGAAGTAAATGGATACTTTGACCTGATAAGTCAAGGCCTACACATATGAATCTCAACTTATTATAAACTTTCATCTGAACATAGAAGATAAAACATAAGGGAGGATATAAGGAAGAAAAGTAAACATGCACATGTAAGAAGAGAAAAATACGGAATGCAACTCTCATCAACACATGAATCTCTGATTCTGTAAAAATATGTTATTTTATGTATGGCTATTTGGATCCAATAGTCACCCCTGAAGCTCTACGCCTTCAACCTGTAAGCGAAATTAGTGATGTTTTCCAACACCATAATTTGAAATTGGACTACATAAAAGCAACAAATGGAAAATCAAATGGTGTTTGAGAAAATGGAAGGTCGATTTTCTATTTTGTAGTCCTAATTACTCAAAAGATAAAATCCAAAAGGCATTGAGAAAAATGCAAACCACTTTCCACGCGGCAGTATCACACTGTTTCGTAGTTTGGAGGAGTGGTAAGAGACACTGCTTTCCTCCTTTGCGAAAACACCTTTCCAAAGCTATAAATCCAAAGGTTCGGTTATCATATTTTTACCTTGGGCTGTATCAAGGAAATTCTGAGGTAACTCTTTCAAACCAATCTTTAAGATTAGAAGCTATCCCTTCCATTCGAGAGAGGGCTCTCTCATACAATTCAATCACCCAATGTCACCTCGGTAATCGATTGTTTACTCAAGAATAATGGTTAGATCATTAACAGAAACAAGATTTAAAAATGGATTTTGGATCAAACTAGGAAAACAGTTCATTGGGCATGGAGTGTAAACTAGAAAATGTATGGACTAGCACATAAGAAGATGATTTTTACAAAGGAAAGATAGCTATCATATTATAGTCAAAGCTTTTTGCAGGTCATTTAGAAAGAAACATAGACAGTGCATCAATAATGGGCACCAAATTTTAGATGAATCCATTATCAATTTTAGAGAAGTTAATGGACACTCAGACGCGATAAATCAAGGCATAAACATATGAATCTCAATTTATTTTAAACTTTCATCTGGGCATAGAAGACATGAAAAAATGGAAAGGATAACGAAGAAGGGATACATACACATATGAGAAAAGAAAAATACAAACTATAATTCTGAACAACACATGAATCTTTGATAAAAAACTTACTTAGCTCCAGAATCTTTTATTAACTTTTTGAAAAACAACTTAAATACCCAAAAACTAGTCTCTTCCTCACGGGAATTCGAACACTTATTACATTTTGAAAATAAAAACTTATACTAAAATGCTCCATGAGAAAATCGTAATTATATTCTTCTAAAAATAGCTTTCTTTTAAACAAATTCCTTAAAGTTTGGAACTAATCTTTAACAAACTTCTACAAAAAATAATAAACAAGAAAAAATCTTGTCATGAAAATCGAAACCAGTTACAAGGACTCTCCAGCTGTTGAAAGAGCTTTGGAATTTCTTTAATTCTATTTACTTTTAATTGCTAGTTTTTATGCCACCTAATCTTTGACCTGTTGAGTTGTTTTCCAAGATTTGGACGAGTTTCATTTCAACTTATAACCAAACCCTTTTGACAATGTTTTGATAACCGAACCTTTGGATTTATAGCTTTGGAAAGGTGTTTTCGCAAAGGAGGAAAGTAGTTTCTCTTACCACTCCTCCAAGATGCAAAACACTGTGATACTTCCATGTGTCTAGCAGTTTTCTTTTTCGCATCCGCTACCTCTTCTATCAGTCGTGCATCTCCACGGTGCGTCAATCATCTAGGATCATCGATCCTTTCTTGCCACGCATCTATGGTGGAAATTTGCAGCGTATTTAACTTTTCAACCTTTCCCGCTGGTGGGCTCCATGTCACTATCCTTCACGTAGCTCTAAAAATCATCACCTTTGATCTAATTCACCTGCAATCTAAGCCGTTGATCAGTTGAGATTTGTGCTATGATCTAAGGGTGCATCCCAAACCATCGGATCTTCCATTATGAATCTCAACGACCTCCTCCACCATAGTGGTTTTGCATCCTATCAAAATGGTTTTCTTTACCGCTTTCCTTGATTGCAGAGTGCTCTATAGCTTCCAGCTGTCCAATGGTATTACCTTTCGCGACCGCTTATAACCTTTCTATCCCATGTATGTTGGAAATGCGACAACAAATGAAGACCATAGATCTATTTCTTGCGCCTGATCAATGGTCCATCTTGCATGACAATTAGCGCTTGCAATATTTTAATTTTGGACTATAGTTTTTTAGCATCCTTTTGCACCTATTTATTCCATCTAACCCCAAAATCATAGAACTAGAGAACTTTTTGGAATTTTTTCATCTAATTAGCAAATTTTTCAAACATTTTCCTACCTTACTCCTTTATTTACATTGTGAAAACTAGGTGCTAACAACTGGCTCCAACTGGGGATACTATCCTCCCTACGAGGTAGCAAAGAACCTTGTAGACCAAGTGCCTGATCCATTGGGTTGTTCCCAAACTTTCTTAAATCCATATAACAACTTGCAATCTGAAAATCTGTTACTTATTCATCTTCTTAAAACAGTTTTTTTTTTTTTTTACTTTAAAGTGCTTCGAAAGAAAATTATATTTACACTGTACATAAGTTTTCTCTTTTTGAATCTTTAAGAAAGATAATGCTCGAGATGTCACCCATTCACCGGTCCTACAAGAAACTCTCCATTCTGGTCTTGAAGAATAAATGCATTTTCTCCCTAAAATCCTACTATTATATAAGGTCCTTTTCACAAATGTTCAAATCTACCATGCTTATCTTCTTTCCTGGCATCCCATTTCAGAACCAGATCATCCATTTGAAAATCTCTCTCCTTGATTTATCTATCAAAAGTTTTCTTCATTTTTTCTTAATGCATTGGAGTCTTGTTATAAGCTCTTTCTCTCAGTTCATGTACTTGTATAATTTTCTTTATCCTTTGTTGCATATGATTTGGTTCCTCTGCAACTTCCTGTAATAATTTCATAAGTGGTAACCCAAAAGAAATCAGAAATATCACTTATGTACCATAAACCAACTAGAAAGGAGAAGTGCCAATAGCCCTCTTTGTGAAAATTCTATCTTCCCACAAAGTATACTTGAGCTTGGTATGCCATGCCCTTTTATTATCTTCCAACAAATTCTTTATAATCCTTACCAAACTTTTATTTGAAGACTCTACCAATCCATTTCCCTAAGGATAGTATGCAGTTGAATGATTTAAATGAATCAGGTACGTATGACAAAAATTTATCATTTTCTTCGACTTAAAATTTGGAGCATTATCTGTCACTATTCCTTTAGGACAACCGAATCTTGATAAAATATTTTCTTCCAAAAAGTTCATAATCACTGCCTCATTAACATTTCTAGTTGGGATGGCCTCGATCCATTTTGTGAAATAGTCTGTTGTAGTGAGGATCCACCTGTGTTGTCCTGAAGAATTTGGATTGATTTCGCCAATGAAATCCAATCCCCATTGCTGGAATGGTGCTTGCACTAAAATTGGTTTTAAGGGTAAGGGCAGAAGTTCCCATTTTCCATCAAATATCTGGCATTCATGACACTTTGATATCTCTTTATATACATCTGAAAAAATTGTTGGCCAGTAAAAACCTGTTCTTAATATTTTATTAACTGTAGCCTTCCAAGAATGATGTCCTCCACACATCCCCTTATGAAATTCTCCCATGATATACTATGCTTCATTTTCCAACAAACGGTTCAACAAAACCCCACCTAGATCTTTCCAATACAAATATTCATTTAATATACAAAACTTTGCTACTTTCAGCTTCACTGATCTTGATCTGGTTTTATCCATCCCCGGAGATGCTTGCAAATTCTGCAAAACGTATACAATATCTTCATACCATGGTGAAAAGGAAAAATCTTCAACTACTTAGCATTCGGGAACTACTTTTGTCGACATCTCTGAAATGAAATTTATATCCAAAGTTTCGCAATTAGACTTAGTCATCATTTTTTCCAAGCCTTGTCCTTTTATCAACTTTGTGGGCTTAATATTCAAATCATATTCCAACAAAACAACAATTCATTTTGCTCTCTTTCCTTCTGGATCAGGCTGAGTAAGAATATCCTTTACCGCTGCAGAAGGAACATATGCAACAATATGTGAATGTAATATATAAACTCTAAAATCTTTCAATGCATAAGCCTGTTTCTCCATGATATTATATTTTATCTCTCCATCTCTCAAAATCTTACTAAAAAGGGGAATTGGATGTTCCATACCTTCTTGGTTCTTTTGCAATAAAACCCCAGCCAAAGTATGTTGTGATGCATAAGAAAATATAATAAAATCCTTTGAAAAATCAAGACTAATTAAAACTAGGGCTTTAGTTAAGTCTTTCTTAATATAATTGAAAGACTGTATTGCGTCAGATGTCCATTTAATTTCATTATTTTTCCTTAAAATTTCAGAGATATGTCTTAAAATTTATACAAAACTTGGAACAAACCTTCTAAAAAAGTTTACCCTGCCAATGAAATATTGTACCTCTTTTTTACTTCTAAGTATCCCAATCTTCTGTATTACTGACACTCTTTCTGGATCAATTTTGATGCCATCCTTTGATATGATATGTCCCAACAATTTCCCTTCTTCCATAGCAAAATGAGATTTTTTGGGGTTCAAAAAAATGCCAAAATTTATGCATTTTAAGAAAACCTTCTCTAAGTGTTTCCGATGATCTGCAGTAAATTTGGAATATATGGTTATGTCATCCATGTATACTACCACAAACTTATCCTTTTCTTCCACAAAGGCAATATCCATAGCCCTTTGAAATGTAGCCCCTACATTCATCAACCCAAATGGCATTTTGGCATATATAAATGTTCCCCATGGAGTGGTAAAAGTTGTCTTCTCCTGGTCTTCTGGATGAACTTTAATCTGATTATATCCGGAGAATCCATCCAACATGGAAATTCTCTCCGCTCCAACAACTTTCTGTAAAATATGATCCATTTTGGGAAGTGGATAATTATCTTTCAATGATACTTTATTCAAATTTTTGAAATCCACGCACAATCTTATCTCTCAATTTTTCTTCCTTACAGGAACCAAATTTGCCACCCATCTGGCAAATCTCAATGACACAATAATTTTGACATAAAACAACTTTTTGACTTCTTTTTCAATCACTAGAAGCAACTTGGGATTTATTCTTCTCAATTTATGTTCGAAAGGTTTTTCATTTGGCTTGATTGGAATTGTATTCTGAATTATGGAAGTATCATACTCCTTTAAATCTTCATAGCTCCACATGAAAACATCTGTAAATTCTTTCATCAGTTCAATATATTTCTTTTCTTCTTCTTCTGGAATTTTTTTTTAGATCTTCACTATCTTGGGATTTTCTTTAGTTCCGATGTTACAATCTTTGACATCTTCCCCCTTGGGTTCTACCTTCAGATTCTTAGCTACATCATTCCTGTCAAATAACTTTTCTAATGGAACAAGGCCTCTAGGAATAACATTATTTTTCAACTGAATTATATCTTTACCTCCAATCTTTTCTCTAAACCTTTCCGGTTCTTCATAAAATTCATGTATATCAGGAAAATCTTGAGCATCTTCAGTGTCAATAGATCTATAAGTAAACTCATCTACCATTTCTAAAAACCTTTTGATCTCCTGATCATCTTCAAAGACTTTCCAATGTCTGATGTTATCAAGAATTGAAGGCCTATTCACAACCTCAATATCATACTTCTTCTTAGAAAAACTGGGAACCCTGGAAGCTGCAGTAGTAGTAGCCAAAGAATCTGCTATTGAATTATCAACTCTTGGTATTGTGACCACATCATGTTCATCAAAGAAATTTCTAACAAATCCCAAACTTCATTTCTATAATATCTCAACCTTTGATGCCTTGCTTGATAAATTGCTTTTACCTGATTTATCACCAATTCTGAATCTCCAAATACTTCAATCTTTTTTGCTTTCATATCTTTCAATAGATTCAACCCCAAAATCAATGCCTCATAGTCTGCAACATTATTTGTGCATTCAAAAGCCAACTTAAAAGAATACATAAAAAATTCTCTATCTGGTGTAATTATCCAAACACCTGAACAAGCACCTTCTTTACTCATGGATCCATCAAAATGCATAATCTAGGTACCTTCTTTTCTCACTTTTTCTTTCAGTATGTTTTCTTCTTCGCTTGGAAAATTATTTCTTTTGGCTTAATCAAATCTATTTTTTCCTCAAATTGATCATCATTGTAAAAAATTAAAGATCCCAAATCTGTATCTACTGCATATATAGAATGAGTTCCAAGTTCATCTCTATCACTTACCACATAATCAAGCCTTTTTTCAGAGTACAATCTCCTATGCTCCCCGAGAACTGGAATAGTGGAAAACGACATATCCATCTACAAGGTTCCTTTTAGCTTTGATGCTCATGATCTGGATAACAACATGCCAAACTTCGGTGGAATATCAGCAACAACCACATCCATAACAACTCCTTTAATTGGCATTTTAGTAAGATTCACCACCAAATCTTTGATTAACCCCAAGCATTTTACTTTCTTCGAATCAAAAGAAAATAAGTCTTTATATGGTCTTGTTATCTCTAATACCAAACTTTCTACTACAACTTTAGGCATCAAATTATGTGAGGCACCTGAATCAAGCATAAAATTATGCAAAATCTTATCATAAATATTCCGTTTTATATAAAAAGGTGGTATAGAATCCACACTATTATCTTCCATCTTTGAACCCATATGAATAATTGGAGTATCATCATTCAATTCTAATGTGTCTGGTTCCATTTGTATTTGACCTCCAACCATTTTAGAAATCTGTTCTTTATATTCATTGTTTTTCAAAATTTCATTAAAAGGTATAGAGATTTTGATTTTGGCTATCTCATTCTGCAAACTGAAAGGAACGAGATTCTTATCACTTTCTTTAGTCAATTCTTTCTTGTTCTCTAGGACATTTTTTATTACATCTTCATTTTCTTTGTTCTTTCTATTCTAACTGGCAGAGGGTTTATTTATTTGACCTTTGCGCTTATCCACCATTACATTCTTATTTATGAGACTTATCTTCCTTTGAGGATCATCTATTTCATTTTGATATCCAATCTGATACTGTTAAGTTTCTGACTCCAAAATGTTGCATTCCCCATCTGTAGAAAACATATCATGCTCCATTTTGGTCAAAAATACCTCAGAATCCAAATCTCCAAAATGATGTACTTCAATTTCCACTAACTATGTTTCATCTCTTTCATCGACATAATTCTCAGGGAATGGAGGTCTCACTGGATTATCTTATGCATTTCTTGGATTCCTTTGATCTCTTTGATCTCTTTGTCTAATTTGTGGGGGAATTGGCCTTTTGAAATTTGGGTTTCTAATGGGTGGTTCTTGTTGTTCTCTATTTTGAGTTCTGTTGTCCTATGTCAATCTATCTATTAATCTTTCTATAGTTTTCATCATGAGTTGAAATTTGGCATCATTAGAAGAAGAGGTTGAAGGTTGATTATCTTCTTTAATCTTTTTTCTATCCATGTCAATTTTTTGTTTTATCTTTCCAAAAGCCATCAGATTTGCTTCCACTTCCACTACATCTCTCATCATATCTAACAAAGTGGCTGACCTCCTCTCCCTCAATGTACAAGAGAAATCACCTTCAAATGCATCTGCATAATGCAACTTGGCAGCTCCTACCAAGGGTTTAAAATCATCACGAATTGAATTATAAACCCTCATGAATCTAGCAGACAATTCTTGGGTTGTTTCAAAACCCCCCTTCCTCAGATTATTATACCGTGTTAATATTTGTGAGGGATTCTTTTTGTCTTCCCACCACTCAATAAAAGGTGTTACAAAAGCATTATTCGTAGTAATAGATCCTGCACCTAAAGTTCTGAACCATTTTTTGACTTCTCCTCAAAGACTTTGGGCTAACAGTCACATTTTTGCATCATCATGGTCAACTTCTTCAAGATCTATAAAGTCACTGAATTTATCAATATGATGTTGTGCTGTAATATATCCCTCCCCATCAAACTGTATAATCATCTGTGCATAATTTTGGTGAAGGTCATGTAAAGCAGCTGGTAAAAAAGGGGACCAAACCGAAGAGCCATTTCCACTAGTGGAACTAATGGAGGATTCTGAGTATTTGAAATATTTTGAACAATGTTCTGATTCATTAAGGGTACTCTCTGAGCCTTAGGTTTTCTAGATTCTGCTCTTTCCAACCTTTGTAAACCCTGTCAAACTGACTGTAAAGAATACTTCCAAAAACTATCTTGATCAACCTCAGTTTCTTTCAAATCTGATTCTGATTTAGTTCTAAACAAAGGTCTTTCACTTATATCAACATTTTCATCATCTAATAACTTTTCTTGAAAAGTAGGAAAATAATTTATTGTTTGAGAAGTACCTACTTTATCTTTTCCTTTGTTCTTCTTCAAGAGTCTTTCTGGAATTTCTACACCGGAGAACAACTATAAACTTGGATTTCCCCTCGTAGGGATTCTTCTAGAATCCACAATGTCTTTTCTTGGAGTCACCTACTTAAAACTGAAAAATTTGAACGTGAAGTCGTCGGGGCAAGATATAACCAACTATAAATATCAAATTTCTTTACCAACTGAAACTTTATTGCAATGTCGTTCTTCCCAGGGAAAATAAAACCTTCGTTCCCTGGAAACAACGCCAAAATGTTAGCACTCAAATTTTTACCTTGGGTTGTATCAAGGAAATTCTGAGGTAACTCTTTCAAACCAATGTTTAGGATTAGAAGCTAGCCCTTCCAATCCAGAGAGGGCTCTCTCATACAATTCAATCACCCAATGTCACCTCTGTAATCGATTGTTTACTCAAGAATAATGGTTAGATCATTAACATAAATAAGATTTAAAAATGGATTTTGGATCAAACTAGGAAAACGGTTCATTGGGCATGGAATCTAAACTAGAAAATGTATGGACCAACAGATAAGCAGATGATTTTTACAAAGGAAATATAGTTGTCATATTAGAGTCAAATCTTTTTGCAGGAGATTTAGAAAGAAACATAGACAGTCCATCAATAATGGGCACCAAATTTCAGATGAATCCATTATCAATTTTAGAGAAGTAAATGGACACTCAGACGCGATAAATCAAGGCATAAATATATGAATCTCAATTTATTTTAAACTTTCATCCGGGCATAGAAGACATGACAAAATGGAAAGGATAACGAAAAAGAAATACATACACATATGAGAAAAGAAAAATACAGACTGTAATTTGAACGACACATAAATCTTTGATAAAAAACTTATTTAGCTCTGCAATCTTTTTTTAACTCTTTAAAAAACAACTTCAATACCCAAAAAATGGTCTCTTCCTCACAGGAAATCGAACCCTTATTACATTTTGAAAATCAAAACTTATACTAAAATGCTCCATGAGCAAACCCTAACTATATTCTTCTAAAAATAGCTTTCTTTTAAACAAATTCCTTAAAGTCTGGAACTAATCTTTAACAAAGTTCTACAAAAAATAATAAACAAGAAAAACTCTTGTCATGAAAATCGGAACCGGTTACAAGGAGTCTCCAGCTTTTGGAAGAGCTTCCAAATTTCTTCAATTCTGTTTACTTTTAACTGCTAGGTTTTATGCCACCTAATCTTTGACCTGTTGAGTTGTTCTCCAAGCTTTGGACGAGTTTCATTTCAACTTATAACCAAACCCTTTTCGCAAAGGAGGAAAGTAGTTTCTCTTACCACTCCTCCAAACTGTGAAACACTGTGATAGTGCCGTGTGGAAAGTTGTTTGTTTTTTTCGCAACCACTTTTGGATTTTATCTTTTGAGTAATTAGGACTGCAAAATAGAAAATCGACCTCCCATTTTCTCAAACACCATTTGATTTTCCATTTGTTGCTTTTATGTAGTCCAATTTCAAATTATGGTGTTGGAAAACCTCACTAATTTTGCTTACAGGTTGAAGGCGTAGAGTTTCAGGGGCGACTATTGGATCCAAAATGTTGAGCATCAACTTCCAAACATAGTTTATATCAAAGCCTATATCTACCAACAAAACTCCAGCAAATGGCTCCACTATATGCCCGAGAACCTTAGGACATTTTTGTTCAGGATGGTCATACGAATAGGGCTCAGTGATAAATGAATCCTTTATGAAATCTACATACTTTCTGACAAAACTATCTGACTTTCTCTATAAAATGAATATAGAGGACATGGTGTACAACTACGCAAGCAAAAGACTCATTTTTGACAGTCATTTATCTCATGCTCGTCCGTTAATCGGGCTTCATATCTGGATAGATTCGAATGCAAGCTTCTCCTGCAATTGTCTTCATATGTAACCAGTGATATCATTTTGTACACTTTACACTTGTAGAATTTGCATTTTCCATTGTATTATCTGCTTCAAAACAGTGAATTGTATGTGAGCAAAAATTTCTGATTCTGAAAATGCGGAATAAAACTTTGATACAGAATCGAAATATGAATACTAACTGGATCATACCTCCAGCCATTGATGCTACTTGAGTTGCTGTAGAAGATTTCCCTGTTCCACAATGTTTAGCTTCCTGTACGGCACTTCCAAGCTCTGCTTTCTCTTTCTTGATGGTGTAAAACTGAAGGGGATTGAGATTGCGAGCTTGGGGACCAAACAAGGGTTTTAATAGCCAAGCTGCCATCAAGCTTATGATGGCTATGTGTCAATTGTTCCACAGATCAAGATAGATAACCATTGAGGGAGTTATGGACCATTCCCGAAGCTCTCAACGAGAAATTAGTTATTTAGTTAAAGAGTTTTTAATATTAATTAAGAGAGCTTACATTCTCCCACTTGGTCCATACTTCCAAACTTAATGTCTCATCTTAAAACCTATTGACAATCTGTATTAAGTAATAGATACAAGAATCATGGCGATAAGTCCTCTTATGACAAGTATTACCTTCCATGTATTACTATGTATTTATTGCTATTTTAATTTATGTGGCAACAATTTCTTAATGAATAAACCTTATGTTTATTCTTGGTCCTCATAGATGAATTTTCTCAAATTAAATTAAGGGGCACATATGTATGAGAAAAAACAACACAGTAATTAAGAATTTCATTAAAAATAACATTGTCCATACAATGAGAAACTACATAATGGAACCAAGTCCCATATTCATTACATGATCCTTGAATTTAAACGGTGGCATGCCCTTAGTCAAAGGATCAGCGATCATAAACTCAGTGTTGACGTGCTCAATGACCACTTTCTTTTCTTTAACACGCTCCCTTATGGCTAAATACTTAATGTCGATGTGTTTATTTCGACTCCCACTTTTGTTGTTTTTAGCCATAAAAACTGCAGCTGAATTGTCGCAATACATTCTCAATGGCTTAGAGATAGAATCCATAATTCTAAGCCCAGAAATGAAACTCTTAAGCCATACACCATGTAAAGTAGCCTCAAAACAGGAGACGAACTTGGCTTCCATAGTGGAAGTGGCAATCAAGGTCTGCTTAACACTCCTCCATGATACAGCTCCACCGGCCATCATAAAAATGTATCCTGATGTTGATTTGCGTGAATCAACACATCCAGCAAAGTCAGAATCTGAGTAGCCAATTACTTCCAAATTGTCCGTCCGTCTATACATAAGCATGTAGTCTTTAGTTCCTTGAAGATACCTCATTACTTTCTTTGCATCTCTCCAGTGGTCTATACCTGGATTACTCTGATATCGTCCCAACATTCCCACAACAAATGCAATGTCAGGTCTTGTGCAGACCTGAGCATACATTAGGCTTCTGACAGCAGAAGCATATGGAATGTTCTTCATTTGTTCCCTTTCAAGGTTGTTCTTCGGGCATTGATTCAAATTGAACCTATCACCCTTCACAATGGGAGCTATACTTGGTGAACAATCCTTCATCCGAAATCTCTCTAAAATTTTATTAATATAGGTTTCCTGAGATAGACCCAAGATGCCTCGAAATCTGTCTCTATGGATCTTAATGCCAATGACATAAGATGCCTCACCCATATCCTTCATATCGAAATTTTTAGAGAGAAATTGTTTTACATCATGCAACAAACCCTTATCATTGGTTGCCAGCAAAATGTCATCCACATATAAAACAAGAAAAAAAAATTTACTCCCACTAACTATCAGGTATATACATTGATCCATAATGTTTTCTACAAAACCGAAAGAAGAAATTACATTATGGAATTTCAAGTACCATTGGCGGGATGCTTGTTTTAAACCGTATAAGGATTTCTTGAGCTTGCAAACCAATTGCTCACCATCACTAGAGGGGAATCCTTCAGGTTGTTTCATGTAAACCTCCTCCTCTAGATCTCCATTTAGAAAATCCGTTTTCACATCCATTTGATGCAACTCCAAGTCGAAATGGGCTACTAATGCCATAATAACACGCAAGGAATCTTTCTTAGATACAGGAGAGAAAGTCTCCGTGTAGTCGATTCCTTCTTTCTGAGTGAATCCTTTAGCAACAAGTCTAGCCTTGTATCTCTCAATGTTGCCTAATGAGTCTTTCTTTGTCTTAAAGACCCATTTACATCCAATGGCTTTTGCACCATTAGGCAACTCAACAAGATCCCAAACTTCGTTACTCTTCATAGAATTCATCTCTTCCTTCATGTCATCGTACCATAATTCTGATTCTTTGCAATTCATGGCTTGTGAAAAGGACTCGGGATCATTTTCAGCTCCAACGTTATAGTCAGATTCTTGCAGATACACAACATAATCATCAGGAATTGCTGATCTCCTTGGTCTAGTAGATCTTCTTAATGTTTTATCACTATCTTCTTGAGAAGTATGTGGTTCAACTCGTTGTTCAAAAGTTCTTGGAAACTCTTGGACTACCTGATCTACTAGAATGTCGTTAGCAGCTTGTGGAACTTCAACAATTGGTTGTTCAACACAATTGGAACTTCAACAATTGAGGGGTGCTGTGAACAATAACCAATCTATCACTTGAAGTGGAAGATTGAGATTCTGAATGATCCTTCTCGGAAACTATGTTCCTGGTTAGATCGCTCCCACTAATCAAGTCATTTTCAAGAAATTTTGCATTTCTTGATTCCACAATCCTAGTGCCGTGAGATGGATAGTAAAATCTGTAACCTTTAGACCTTTAAGCATATCCAATGAAATACCCACTAATGGTCCTTGGGTCCAGCTTCTTTTCTTGTGGATTATATATTCTCACTTCAGACGGGCATCCCCAAACGCGCATATGTCGCAAACTCGATTTCCAACCTTTCAATAATTCAAATGGCGTTTTAGGAACAGCCTTGGTTGGAACTCGGTTTAATATATACACTGCCGTCTTAAGTGCTTCAGTCCACAAGGATTTAGGAAGATTGGAGCTGCTAAGCATACTCCGCACCATGTCCATTAAAGTTCGGTTTCTTCTTTCTACTACACCATTCTGGTCGGGTGAATTAGGCATGGTGTATTGGGAAACAATCCCATGCTCTTGAAGAAATTTTGTGAATGGCCCAGGTGCTTGTCCATCTTCTGTGTATCTACCATTATATTCTCCACCTCTATCCGATCTCACGATCTTAATTTGCTTGCCGCATTGTTTCTCTACTTCAGCCTTAAAGATCTTAAAGGCATCTAATGCTTCGTTCTTATTATGAAGCATGTAGAGATACATATATCGTGAGTAATCATCTATAAAAGAAATGAAGTATCTCTGACCATGTGAGTCCATGTCTGGACTACATAAATCAGTATGTATGATCTCTAAGATGTCTGAACTCCTATTGGCACCTTTGTTCGACTTGTTGGTCTGCTTTCCTTTTATGCAATCCACACAAGTCTCAAAATCAGTACAATCCAGAGTATTAAGTATCCCTTCATTTAACAATCTTTTAATTCTTTCTATGGAGATATGGCCTAGTCTCCGGTGCCATAATTTAGAGGAATCATCATTAATAACACATCTTTTAGTTCCAGTGTTAACATGCATTGAATCATAAGTGACATTGTTTTGTAAATTAATGCAGTAAAGACCATCAGACAAAATACCATTCCCAACACAATCAGATTTATAAAATAAACTGAAAGATATTTCTGAAAAGTTGAAGGAATATCCAAAAGGTACAAGCCTTGAAACTGAAATCAAGTTTCTAGAAAAACTTGGAACATAAAAGGTCTTTTCTAATTCTAAAACAAAACCACTACTTAATGTTAAATAGCATGTTCCTATAGCTTCCACATGCGAGCCCATCTTGTTTCCTGATAAGATGCTTTGCTCACTTCCCACTGGCTTCCTTAGGCTTTGCAAACCCTGTAAGGAATTTGAAATGTGAATTGTTGATCCAGAATCAATCCACCAAGTGTTAATATTGACATTGACCATATTAGATTCATAACAAACAAACGAGATTTCTCTAAGTTCAGGGATATCACAACGAATTTCAGAGAAATTTGCAGGTTGTACAACTGCATAAAGATCACATGCTTACGTTAAAATTTGAGACCAAATAAATTTTTCATGTTTTACCAATGTAAATTCATGCTTTAAGATTGAATCTAATGACATAAAAATTGCCCGTGGGCTAAATTTTTAATTCAAGCAGATTCAAATATTCTTCATGATAAAACTATTAATTCATAATTCCTGTGGGTAAGTTATGAATAATTCAATATTTTATCCTAATTAATTACATAAATATAATAAAATTCCTCTGGGATAAAATTTATTACATTCAATATAATTAATTACAATTAATGTCTAAATATTCTTTACGTGATCTTAATCAAACATAATATATAATATTATTTAATTAGAGATGCTGTGGCTATTCTCTAATCAATTAAAATTATATAGATCACTAGACATTATTACTTTTATGCATAAAATTAACTTGAAATATCTATATATATAAAACTTATATATATGTATAAAACATCACCATTATGGTATAAAAGCTTAGGCATCTATCCATTATCTCACAGAAAAGTATGTGAGGTAGAGCCACTCTCTTTATGCATTATATATCTATTCATATAGCCCAACATATTTGACCATGTATAAATATAAATAAAGTTACCATGGTCTAATATACATATATATATTTTTACTATTTGTACAACTATATCCAAGGACATCTCTTATCAATATCTTTCCACAATATATAGATATGTATTGACAAACAACTTTAAGGTTTCTCATCCTTCAATTGTAAATGTAAATATACACATAACACAAGTGAGATGCCTTCACAGGGTTGGCAATAAAATTGCAGGCTATCACCGAGAGCATATAAGCTCTCTCTAGCCTCCAAGCTAACCCAAGCAACAACAAACATACCAGTCTGAAAGGTCAACAAGGTTTCCACACAATAGACAACAGGCTGACTATAAAACAATTCAAAGGGTTGTGATCTCCACCGATGGCCCACGGTTTAGTCAAATAACCTTCAACATGTTGTGGCCTTCACAAGATGTCCTTAACAGGACTCATGGCACCCAAAATAGGTCACGGCCAGCTCAACAAAATCGCAACAGGGTCATATATACTAATTATATAAACAACCCTAGTCTCTGCGCATACCAATGTATACAACAAGCAGCATGTAAATGTAATAGTCCATATGTAGAATAACCCATATGTGACTCAACGAAAGCATACAATATGCAGCGTATTAAAGTATTAGCATGCTATGTAACACACAAATGCATACGACATGCAGCTGTAACACAACCACAATTTCAACTGGAACTTTCTGTAACGTAACCAAACAGAACCATGATTTCATTTTCTATTGGGACTTCTTACGATTTTCCACCAGTGATATAACCAATGCATATAACCCACAATTTAAATGGCAGCAAAGGAATGATTCCAGATTTCCCATAAAAAACAATGGCGGGCAGTAGTGGCAGCATAACAAACTATAAAGTCGGGACCACGCCAACAATGAAATAACACACAAAAAATGTAAGAGATACGATCGCCCCAGGCCGAAGAACATGCAAAATAAATTTGTGAATGGGGAGTTTTATAAGTTCTGGACTCGCTGGACGAGGCTTACACTATTTTCTGGATTGTATATGTGAAAAGAGAAGCAACGCCAGGCTTTATTTAAACCATTGTTAGATCATGAATCATAAAATACACGCGTACATTATGATCACAACCTGCATATTCTTGATTTGTGGCGCACTGGTGAAGGTGAAAGCAAATAAAGCAACACTTAAACGCAGATTGGAATTCTCCAGTTCAATTAATAAAAGGAAAGCACAGTTGATTTCCTCATGTTTTTTTTTTTTAATCACGTCACATGATATTAACAGCAATTTTGCAGGAGGAGAGTCCACTCATGGTATCTTGCTACTGGGAATATCGAGTGTCGCTTGAGCATTTCAATGCACAAGCCATCTAATGCTATTGTTGATTAGAGTCCACTCTGTTGGCTGTTGTGGATTAGTTAGGTTTCGTTTTCTTCAAAGCTTCAAATGAACGGAATGTGGTACTGGCAGTGTGGATGTGCTGCTTAACAAAAGAAGAGGATCAAGGGAGCTTGATCGAGCCTGATCATTCAAATTCATATGGTATTGAATAAATGAATGGTGAGTCTCATCCCCAGCCCGAAGCTTATGTTGTAGTCTATTAATTAATTTTTTCAGGGTTTACGGCTTCATCCTATATTCTATCTTTGCCATGCTCTTCAATTGAAAAATATTCTGGGCGCATTCAGTCAAATAGGAAATATACAGCCACTCCGGGTTTAAACAATATAACGCATGAGCAAACCAAACATCAAGGCAGAGATAAAATTTTGCTCTGATACCAACTGTGATGATACCAACTGTGAGCAAAAATTTCTGATTCTGAAAATGCGGAATAAAACTTTGATACAGAATCGAAATATGAATACTAACTGGATCATACCTCCAGCCATTGATGCTACTTGAGTTGCTGTAGAAGATTTCCCTGTTCCACAATGTTTAGCTTCCTGTACGGCACTTCCAAGCTCTGCTTTCTCTTTCTTGATGGTGTAAAACTGAAGGGGATTGAGATTGCGAGCTTGGGGACCAAACAAGGGTTTTAGTAGCCAAGCTTCCATCAAGCTTATGATGGCTATGTGTCAATTGTTCCACAGATCAAGATAGAGAACCGTTGAGGGAGTTATGGACCATTCCCGAAGCTCTCAATGAGAAATCAGTTATTTAGTTAAAGAGTTTTTAATATTAATTAAGAGAGCTTACATTGTATTCACCACCTCAAAAGTACAAACATTTTGTAGGGACGACCGAGAGCTAAATATTGTTTTGGATCAAAATACTCATCTCAGATGCATGCTGGAAAACCATTTCCTTTGGACACCTGCCTGTTGAATTTCAAGAATAATCCTCCCACCACGACCAACTATTTCACCACATCGTTCAACGTTCACCTCTCTCTTACTTTTGTAACAACAATCACTATGTAGAGCTACTACATCATCGTGCTCAACATGATTCCATTCAATCTTGTTTTTTCCAATACAAATTCTCAGCTTTCTTCAACATTCATCGTTCTTGTGCCAACTTCTTCAAAGGTTGACAACTGGACGACTACCTTAATGTCTGGACCAGACCTGCAATTCTGGCCTGCAACTACATAATTAAAAAAAAACTTCATAACAAAAATAATGGACTGTTATTATGTGTTTTTCTCTCACTAAATCATGAAGTATGATTGCTGATGCACATTTAGAATACCGCTTACTGCCATAGCTTACAAAGAACCTGATGGACTCCATTCATTCATACTGTCTGATGTATAATTTTAATAAACATAGTTGCATTTAGCACTGGGTTAAAATGGGATTTTCTCCTTTTCCATAAGCGGTAGACTTTGAGGCAATAGAATTCGCAGAAATATTTCATTGTGCAAGAATTTTGATAGTTTGGCGACGTAACTCTAATGGTTTTCAAACACTTCTGAATATGAAATCTGCGCATAGTCCTGCTTGATATATGTGCACGTTTATCTATGAGAGACAATTCCGTGGATGTTGCTGACATCTGTAACAATTGGTAGCCAACACATAACCTCTTCTTGAAAACTGGATGAAAATATTCGATCTTGATACAAGATTGAATATGAAAATCCATTGAATGATAGGTGAGCGCATACCTCATGATCATGGCTTCTCCTTTTTCTCCTTGAAGAGAGCTAACAAAGATACACCAGACACCTTAACAACTTTAAACCTAACTCCAGGAATATCTCCAATGGCATGCCGTTTTCGCCCACCAGCAATCAAGACCTCGTCGTTTTCTTCAATGTAGTTCAAACAACCATCATTGGGAACAAAAGCAACAATATTCTTTCCATTCTTGATAAGCTGAACTCTTGCACACTTCCTAATAGCAGAGTTCGGCTGCTTGGCCTCAGTTGCAACAGTTGTATTTCATATATATTTATACTTGCGAGCATTATCCCACATCGATACAATTAAGAGAATACGTTAGTGTATATAGGTGCCAATGATTCCATAAAATAGATGTTATAGCACCTTATGGCCTCATGCTTTCCTTTAATGAAAATTTCAAAACCCAATATAAATGCCCGAGAGCTAATTTGTCTTTAAAATGGCCAAACAACTTTAATGAATCTTCCCAAAATAAGAATCCATGTGTATAACCCAACAAAAATCTTTAATCTGTTTTTATTTTGTGTGTGGTTACTTGGTTCATGTACTCTCGGCGACAACTACTTGGAGATTTGCCTGAAAACTAACTTGGCAAAAATTTTGGAAATTTATCAGGTGATAACACCTCCCTTCCTAGACCTGTAGCAAGGTAGCTCACACTGCATGTAGCATGAATCGGAGAGTTTTTAGGCCCGAGGAAGCTGATAAATTGTTTGTATGTTTTTTTGTCCTACTAGTACTGGGCCTTTGCACATTCGTTTATCCTGCTATACTCTTAAGCGAAAAGGAATGAACAAGGTTCTTACTGGAGTTCGTGGTTAATGCCCATTGGGTCCCTTCGTGGCCACAGAGTTATAAGCACGTTGAATGTTTGTTCACCCAACGGGGCTTTCATCCCTCCATCTATGTTTTTGCTTGAGATGAAACTCCTTTCGGAGATGTAATAATGTTATCATTCAAGGGATTAACCCCTTCTGTAATTTATGTGGTCGCGGCCCATTTGCCATGCTGCTTGCGTGCGATTTCTAGGGTTTATAGTTCGTAGCTTGTAAAGACTCCCCATAATATTGTAATGTAAATCTTATGTTGTTAATCAATGATGTGTGAATCTTTTCCTGTGTTATCGTTTGCATTAGTCTTGCAAGGTTTCTGTGTGCTTGCGGCCTCGGTCATGATGACCGTGTTGGCCTAGGTTTGAATCATGGATGGGGCATCAATACCTTCGTTAGTTTTTAATGTTGAGTAATCAAATTATTTCAATGATTACACTGCTCAGTTTAATAGTTGTTTTGGCATTCAATGCAATGATTTGTTTGAAAAAATGAACAAACCCTGTTTACTGATATACAACCCTGTAGATCAAGGGTTTGTTTTATATGAATAAATTTCCATTTATGGCAAGATTTAACTCTTTACTAAGGTTCTATGATGCAAAGCAAAAAATTTCTGTAATTAAACATATGCGCCATGAAGGTTGTAGGAACCAATTCGATTCATGCACAGAAACCTTAGTTGATCCAGTCATTTCGAAAATCAATAGTATTTAAATGCTTTCAAAGTTCTGTTTGATTCCTTTGGATAAATAATAGATTTGTTTGTGAATTGGCCTCCATCTATGGGTTTTATCACACCTGTGGATTTATGGTTTCAGTATGGATTTAATCGTTTCATATGCATGCAATAGGTTTAGTTATTCTTTTTTATATTAAATGATATAGGAAATACTTGTGCCTATATAAACTCATGAGTGCATGCTGTCTGTATTTATTAAATATAGCATGGAATATGACTATTATTTCTACAATGAAACCCTTAATATGCATGTTTAGTTTATATACTTGTTTACCATGTTTCCTCATGCATGTACTAAATTAGATTCAACGAACACTACATAGGATTATGGGATAACATCAAATGCCTTTAAATAAACGACCATTACATTTAATTCATATTCAATACTCAATAACGGATAAAATAATCAGAACACAGTAATTAAAGATAATAAATATCAGTCAAATAAAATACGAGACAATACTTATCTAATGTCTGTAATGATCAATGGGGAAAGAAAAAACCACCCATCCATAGACCAGCAAGCCTCCCCTTTCTCTCACAGTCACCCCCAAGGTGGGCACATAGTTCCACAAGGTCTGGAGTATTTTTCTTTTAAACTTTTATGCCTTTAGTTCCCATTCAATTACTGAATCTGATTGCAGAAGGCAACCACTCAGTGCTCCTGAGTTTTCTCTGAGTGCTCTAGGGACTTTTAAGCCTATGAATCCAGGAATCAACCTCTTACAGCCTTCCAGGGTATTGCACTGCTCTTGCAAGAAATTGGCAGTGCTCCTACCCAAACACTTCTTGTGTTCTATTCCATACCCAACTGTAGTTGTTCCTCCTCTGGTTCAAGTCTGTGTTCCAGACTTAAGCTTTATTATTCTTCCTTTCTTACAGTTCTTTATTTCTTTGATTTGAGTTCTTTTCTTTCTCTAAGTTCATTCTTTCCTTTTTTTCTCTCTCTCCTCTCCTCTTTCTTGATTCAACATGTTATGCTCTTATATATAGGAGTGACCTCTCCCCCTTTTTGTCTTGATTTTAGTTTCTTTATTATTATTTTATTTTTAAATCTTTTATTCCCAAAAACTCTTCTTTGGGATTTTTACAAGTGTCTCAAATATTTCTTACCTTTTTATTTTATTTATGTTTATTCTCCATACCCATAGGAACTGTGGCCCCCATCTCATTTAATGTGTTGTCCTCATAGTGATCAGAATAAAAATAAAAATAATATAATTCTTATCAAAATAATAAGGGGTTTACAAGTTCCAAAGCTGGGGTATTACAATCCCCCTCCCCTTAAGTTTACACCATCCTCTATGTTCATAGTCTCTAACAGAACCAATTATTTTATGCATCATGCATTCCTTCAAACAGGAAAGGTTATTTTTCTCTCATATCCTCTTCCTTCTCCTAGGTAGCCTCTGCAGGCTTATAGTGCTCCCATTGCACCTTTACCTGGGTTATGGTGCGATTCCGAAGTACCACCTCTTTCCGGTCCAGTATGCTGTCAGGATTTGTCTGGAAATAACCATCTATTTCCACCTGTATCACATGCCAATTTACAATATGCTGGATTTCCACCTCTTTTCAACAATGAAACATGAAACACATCATGTACTTTAAAATTTGCTGGTAGTGCTAACTGATAAGCAACAAGTCCTACTCTAGCAAGTATTTGGAAAGGACCATAGTATCTTGGTTCCAACTTGGAAACCTTGCCTAAACTTAGAGAGATTTTCTTTGCTTTTACTCTTAAGAACACGTGATCCCCTACTTCAAACTCTTTATGTCATCTATGTTGGTCACCATAATTTTTTTGTCTATCTTGGGTTGTTTTGAAATTTGTTTTAACTTTCTGCACAATTTTTTCTAAATCATGCAACAGTTCAGGCCCCAACATGATCCTATAAACATGATCACCCCAAGTCATAGGAGTTCTGCATTTTCTGCCTTACAAAATTTCAAATGGGCTCATCCCTGCAAAGGCTTGATACCCATTGTTATAGGAAAACTCAGCCAAGTGTAGATGTTCTTCCCAGTTCTTTGGGTTGTCCATGACATACAAACAAAGCATGTCTTCCAACACCTAGTTCACCCTCTTGGTTTGTCCGTTAGTTTGAGGATGGTAGGTTGTACTGAAATTTAGTTTGGTACCCAATCCTGTAAATAATTCCTTCCAAAAGTGTGAAGTAAACTTAGCATCCCTGTCAGATATGATGTTTTTTGGAACCCCATGGATTCTGAAGACTTCCTTTATAAATACATCTGCCATTTTTTTTGCTGAAAGTGGATTTGACGGGTATGAAGTGAGCTGCCTTGCTCAACTTATCCATTACTTCCATGATAGCATAATGTTGTCTGCTATTTTTAGGCAGTCCAGTAATGAAATCCATGGAAATAGTTTCCCATTTCCATTCTAGTATAGGTATAGGTTGCAACAAACCTGCCGAATGTCGATGCTCTACCTTCACTCGTTGACATTCCATACATTTTGCTATGTACTCAGTAATTTCAGATTTCAATCTAAGCCAATAATACTGCTTTTTGACAACTGTTATCATCTTTTGATAACGAGGATGGCCTGAGTAGGGTATTTTATGGAACTCCTCTAGAATATGTTTCTTTAAATCTAGTAGATGATGTACATACAACCTATTTTTAAACAACAACAATCCATCATTTGTTAAACTGAAATTTTTTGTTTGTTGTCCTGAATTTTCTGCACGACATTTATGCACTAAATTCATGTATTTAGGGTCCTTTTGAGCTGCTGTCCAGATTTGTACTAACAAATCAGACTGAAAGCTACTAACAAAAGTCATCATCAGCATATCCATTCTCCTACCAAGGGAATCCGCTACCTTATTCTCCTTTCCTTTAATGTGCTAGATTTCCAAATCAAATTCACTTAGGAAAGCTAGCCACCTGGCTTTTCGAGCATTTAGATTTGTTTGTTCAAAGATATACTTCAACCCTACATTATCGGTTTTGTTACAGAGAAAACTTCCTATGGCTTGGGGTAGACCACAAGAGACAACTGACTACCAGAAAATAACTCAATTCTCAATGCTATGCTATATAAATGACAATGCTAAGATAATGGAGAATATGACCAACCTCGATCCGGACGTTCGATGTAGATCCCCTTTGAAGCTTTCAATTCATGCACTTGAACCTGCAAATTAGTCTTGACAACAAATATACAACAAGCGCATATAATATATGAAAGACATTAACATCATTAATAGCAATGGTCCATGATATCATAAGTAAATGCAACCCAATATAATATAAACAACATTTACAACATTAATGGATAAGAATATGAGTATTTCTATTAATAAATAACAAGAAGTACAATGTGATACGACCTCTTGTCGGCAATCAATCTGAACCAAGAATTGGGTCTCTCCACTTGTGCCTCCACCACTTCAATCCTCCATGGAATGGAAAACTCAAACTATGAAAGGAATTTGGAAGGTGAACATAAGAGGTTCACAACAACAAGGATCAATGAGTGTAGACTCAAGATACAGAAAAAATCAACTAGTCTTCTCTTGCTCTCTCTTTCTCCTCCCTTCCATATGCCATATGTGCTCAATATATAACCTTCCAAAGGTAAGTGAAAGGACTCATCGAGGAATTTCAGGTAAAATGGAGAGCCAAAGGTCACCCTAAGACTGCTTTTTGGGAGTAAAAAGTAATTTTCTAGTGACTTTTACATTTTACTTGACACCCGCGGGCTATAGTGGAACAACTCACGGGTACGCTGGCTAAAATGTAACAGCTAGCGTACAGGAAGAAAAATAGGGAAATAGTGTGTTCTGAAGGACATAAAGTACATCTGAGTCAGTGAGATGGATCCTGAAGGCCAAATAGTGTTGATGATGATAGGGTGGAAAATTACGTTGTAACAGGTTTTAAGCACAAACTGTTTTCGAAGAAGATAATGTCTCCACATCTTCAATGCATGATTGATGGTAGACAACTCCCAATCACGAGTTTCGTAATTCACTTCATGCGTCTTTAATTTTATGGACTCATATCCAATTACACAACCATATTGCATCAACACACCTCCCAGGCCTTCTTTGCACACATCGGTGCATACTACAAAATCACCATACGGGTCAGCTACTTTTAAAATGGGAGCCAAAGTAAGTAACTATTTCAGCTTCACAAAACACTCTTCGCACCTGGCAGTCCAAATGAACTTGGCCTCTTTTCTCTGAAGAGAGGTAATGGGATAAGCTACTTTAGAAAAACTTCAATGAACCTTCGATAGTATCCAGTTAGGCCCATGAGTGAGTGAATATCACTCACATTTTGATGGGTAGGCCAGCTCATGATGGCCTTTATCTTATCAAGGTCTACAACGATACCTTGAGCTGAAATTATGTGATGCAAATATTGAATTTAGTCCTTAAAAAATCGCACTTACTCAAATTTTCATACAACTGATTTTCCCTTAATATTTGAAACACTAACTTCAAATGTTCTTCATGCTCACTTTCATTCCTTGAGTATATAAGTATGGCATCAATGAATACCAAAACGAGCCTGTCCAAATATTTACTGAATACATTGTTCATGAGACACATAAAAGTGGCAGGTGCATTTCTCAAACCAAATGGCATAACCAAAAATTCATAATTCCCATACCTTGTTCGAAATGCAGTCTTATGAATGTCTTCTTCTTTGATTCTAATTTGATGATAACAAGAACTTAGATCTATTTTTGAGAAAACTGTAGCACCTCCAACCTGATCGAACAAGTCATCAATTCTTGGCAATGGGTACAAATTTTTTATTGTACCTTTATTCAACTATCTATAATCGATGGACAGCCTGAATGTGCCATCTTTCTTTCGCACAAATATCATAGGTGCTCCAGAAGGGGAGACGCTTGGACGAATGCATCGTTTTTCCAGCAATTCTTGCAATTGCGCTTTTAATTCAATTAATTCAGGAGTGCTTAAGCGATATGATGCTTTAGAGATAGGTACTGCTCTAGGGGTTAGATCAATTGTAAAATCAAGTTCTCTTTTAGGTGGTAACCCAAGAACTTCCTCAGGAAATACATCTTTAAATTCCACTAACACCGGGTACCTTGTCAAGTCTGAAATTTTGGTGCCTTGTTTTTCTGTAAAATGGACAGCGTATAGTTTACACCCTTTTCTCGCATTCCTCTTCATTTGAAGCGCAAAAATTTCGCTTAACTTTATTGTTTATGGTACCCCTTGTTTTCTTTCAGTCTTCCCATCATTATTCACAAAAGTGACAGATTTCTTATAACAATCCAGGATTGCTCTATCTTTTTCCAGCAAATCCATCCCAATGAGTAAATCATAAGATCCTAATGGCAAAACATTCAAATATGTTTCAGTATATGAACCATTTAACTTTAACACACAATCAATCACTGCTTCATAAACTTTTTTGTTTTACTCCCGTGGCCATTTGTACTAGCCAAGGTTGCACATACTTACCTTTTCCTAGATTGTAGGACTCACAAATTTCTTTATCTATATAACTTTTACATGTACCGGAGTCAATTAATACAGATACGATTTTCCCATAAATCGTACCTTCTACCTCTATGATAGAGGCTTGGTGATCTTCCTATCGGTTACTCACCGCAGCATAAATTTTTGGAGTCCTGGAAATGTCTCGAACTGTAGAAGGTTCTTGTAGGTTACAGACTGGTTTGTTCTCATTTCGTCGGGGAAATTCGGACCATCTATGGTTTTCACCGCATCCCCAACACTGAATCGTTGGTTTTGACGAAGCTTCTTCAGTCTTTTTGGTACTTTCAGCATTCATCTTCCTGTTCGCTGGGTACATATTTGATTGTGATCTATTTCGATCAAACGTACTGTTCGAAGGTGAAGGCATGGATTGATTTATGAAACTATTAGGTTTGTGACCCTTCTTTCTAGATTCAAATTTTCCCTTCTTCTTCTCGTTCTACTTCTTTGTAACTTCAACCTTATTCTTATTTTGCTCGAAGCAGAGTCTAGCTTTTCTGAATGCATCCTCCAGTGTCTTAGGATCGTCAAACTCTATCCAATCCTTGAAAATGAAAGGTAAGTAGTTTAAGAAACGTTGAATTCTTATCTTCTCCTCTTGTATGTAGGGAACATATTTCAGTAACTCGAGATATTTACTAATCATCTCTTCCATGTTTTTTTGTCCTAGCTTCAAATCGTAACATTATTTTATCTTATTATCATAATATATTTCAGATAGATACTTATGTTTTAAATACTTCACGAAATCTTTCCATTTCACATTTTTCTCCTTAATGGACTTTGTAAACATGAGATCATCCCACCAAGCAGAAGCCTTCCCTTGAAGATTGAAAATAGAAATTCTAGTTCTTATGATACTAGGGTAATTGAACACCCTTAAGTGTTTTTCCATGTTTCTAAGCCACAACTCAAATTCTTCTCTTGTCTTAATATCTCCATTGAAAGTAGGGGGTTTGATCCTCTTCAGTTATGCATGTAGTGAATTTATTGTCCCAGTCTTTTGTTTCTTTCTATGCATGAATTCATCATAGTCTTCACTAAGTGACTCGTCACTGCTGGTGTCCTTGTAATGGTTCCCAGAAATTTTTGGATGAGAAAACTCAACCTTTGAACTTTTCCTGGTTGCTTATTTTTCTGCTTTCTACTCTTCTTGTGCATGTATGTGGCTATTCCCTTTTTCAGACAATTTGTGCAGCAAGAGGGCATTGATCTCACACTACTCTTCCATATTTTTAGCATTGTCCTCCTTTATGCTCTGGAGCTCAATCAGTAGGCTTTTAACGGTTTCCAACATCTCATTAGGGGTTACTTCTCCTTGTTGAGAATTTAACTTCACATATAGTTCTCCATTTTCAACATTTATGCCTTGCTTACTAGCCATTTCACCCTGCTGACTGGATGTCTCCTCCACTATTCTCCCTTCTTGTTCTGTCGTATTCATTTTCAGCACAGTTCTTCCATCTATGTGTAGTACACAGTTAAATGTTAGAAAAAAAAATTGACGATGACAAGAATATCATTTTTACAGAAAATCTAAACTTAAAATCCTCTATTGCATCATATGTCATGAATGAGCCTATAGGTCCTAGAGTAGAAACCTTCGCTCTAATACCACTTTGTAACATCACTAAACTTCAAACTGGTTTCTGCTCAATATACATATACATATACATACATATATATATATATATATATATATATATATATATATATATTTTCTACGAATAATGCTTGGTTGATAATAGTTGGACTTGATGTTGTCGTCATGGGGTTGATAACTGCCTGTGGAATGCATACCCATGGCTAGGTGAAATAAGACCATTATTAATACTTGTCTTCCTGTCTTAAATAATTAAATGTACTTTGTTTAACACCTAACTCTATGTGATGATCGTAGTGATTCCAAGTAAGTTCTGGTGACCTTACTCTATCATGTTCACATGCCAACCTCACATTGATCGTTCTCAAGCTGATTATGTTTTATGGTTTTCCATGTGTTGTTTAAATTGATGGGGTTAACTTGCAAAAGTGTTGAGGGGGAGCTTACTTAGCCTTGTGCTAACACACTACACTTATGTGGCAGGCTATACAAAGCAATTATGCACTTGGGGAAACTTCCATCCAAAACTATGGAAAACTCATATTTATTCCAAAATTGTTATGAACCTCCAACCTGGAGAATTGGAGTTAAATGGATACGAACCAACCAATTTCTAGACACTTTCAATGCTCACGGGTTCGTAGCTAGAGATTTTAATGTGCATGGTTTAAGAAACAATAAGAGGTTTACCTATTCCCCCGGTCCTTCGACCTAGTCTCTTCACTACGGGGTTAGAAGTTGTTTGCTCTTCCAGGGAGTGATTGGCAGGGTTTCAGCTTCCTCCGAGCTGACCCTAAGGCACAGGGAGTTTCCAACAGACCACGACCAAGTTCAGAGCAGATTGGGGATGGCCTCATGATGGTTGAGGCGCCAACCAAATGCCATGATGCCCATGACCGTTACAGGAAAGGTAAGAAAATTCCTCCAAGAACTTTACTGTGGTAACAAACTTATAATCGTTCACCTATTATTAAAACATTGACACAGTGTTGTTTTTGTGTTGCAGGTAGAGACTTCTCCTAGTCTCGAGGTTGTCCTGGGTTCAAGGGATGAGAGGGAAGCATCGAGGTTAAGCCTCCCTTCCGAGACCTGAAACAAGGTAGCTCACACTATATGTAGCATGAATCTGAGAGTTTTTAGGCTCAGGGAGCCTGATAAATTTTTTGTATGTTTGTTCAACCTACTAGTATTGGGCCTTTGCACATTCGTTTATCCTGCTAGACTCTTAAGTGAAAAGGAATGAACACGGTTCTTACTGGAGTTTGTGGTTCATGGCCATTGGTTCCCTTCGCGGCCACAGAGTTATAAGCACACTAAATGTCTGTTCACCCAACGAGGCTTTCATCGCTCCTTCTGTGCTTTTGCTTGAGATGAAACTCCTCTCAGATACTCTGATGTAATAATGTTATCACTCAAGGGATTAAACCCTTATCTAATTTATGTGGACATGGCCCATTCCCCATCGTGCCTGTGCATGATTTCTAGGGTTTATAGTTCGTAGCTTCTAAAGACTCCCCATAAGATTGTAATGTAAATCTTATGTTGTTAATCAATGATATGTGAAGCTTTTCCTGTGTTTATTGTTTGCATCAGCCTTGCAAGGATTTTGTGTGATTACAGCCTTGGTCATGATGACCATGTTGGCCCAAGTTTGATCCCTGGATGGGGCATCGATACCTTCATTAGTTTTTAATGTTAAGTAATCAAATTATTTCAATGATTACAGTGCTCAGGTTAATAGTTGTTTTGATATGCAATGCAATGATTTGTTTGAAAAAATGCACAAACCCTATATACTGATATATAGCCCTGTAGATTGAGGGTTTGGTTTACCTGGATAAATTTCCATCCATTGCAAGATTTAACTCTTGACTAAGGTTATACGATGCAAAGGAAAAAAGATTTGTAATTAAACATATGCATCGTGAAGGTTGTAGGAACCAAATTGATTCATGCACGAAGACCTGAGTTGGTCCAGTCATTTCGAAAATCAATAGTATTTAAATGCTTTCAAAGTTTTGTTTGATTCCTTTCACTAAATAATAGCTTTGTTTGTGAATCGTCCTCCATTCATGGGGTTTTTCACACCTACGGATTTATGGTTTCTGTATGGATTTAAGTGTTTCATATGCATGCAGTAGGTTTAGTTATTCCTTTTGATATTAAATGATATAGGAAATACTTGTTCCTATATAAACTCATGAGTGCATGTTGTCTATATTTATTAAATATACACTTATGCATATACCATGGAATATGATTGTTATTTCTACAATGAAACCCTTAATATGCATGTTTAGTTCAGATACTTATTTACTCGGTTTCCTCGTGCATGTACTAAATTAGATTCAACAAACACTACATAGGATGTTGTGATAACATCAAATTCCTTTAAATAAACTACCATTATAGTCAATTCATATTCAATACTCAATAATAGATAAAATAATCAGAACACATTAATTGAAGATAATAAATATCAATCAAATAAAATATGAGAAAATACTTATCTGATGTCTATGATGATCAATGGGACAAGCACAAACCACCCATCCATAGACCATAAAGCCTCCCCCGAGTTGGGCACACAGTTACACAAGGTCTGGAGTATTTTTCTTTTAAACTTTTATGGCTTTAGTTCCCATTCAATTATTCAATCTGATTGCAGAAGGAAACCCAACACTCACTCAGTGCTCCTGAGTTTTCTCTGAGTGCTCCAGGGACTTTTAAGCCTCTGAATCCAGGAATCAACCTCTCACAACCTTCTAGAGTATTGCAGTGCTCCTGCAAGAAATTGGTAGTGCTCCTACTAGAACACTTATTGTGTTCTATTCCATACCCAACTGCAGTTGTTCTTCCTCCGGTTCAAGTCTGTGCTCCATACTTAACCTTTCTTATTCTTCCTTTCTTACAATTCTTTATTTCTTTGATTTTAGTTATTTTCTTTCTTTAAATTCATTCTTTGTTTTTTTTCTCTCTTTCCTCTCCTCTCTCTTGATTCAGGATGTTATTCTCTTATATAGAGGAGTGATCCCTCCCACTTTCTATCTTGATTTCAGTTTCTTTATTATTATATTTTTTTAATTCTTTTATTCCCAAAAACTCTTCTTTGGGGTTTTTACAAGTGTCTCAAATATTTCTTACATTTTTGTTTTATTTCTATTTATTCTCCAGACCCATAGGAACTGTGTCTCTGATCTCATTTAATGCAATGTTCTCATAGTGATCATAATTAAAATAAAAATAATATAATACTTATCAAAATAATAAGGGGTTTACAAGTTCCAAAACTAGGGTATTACACAATCAATCCTCTGTTTAATGAAAATTAATAATGGGTATGAGATCATATTATGGGAGAACGCCCTCTTGTTGTTTCCATACACCCCACGCTCCCGTAACAAAAAAGATATTCATCCACATAAGAGTTAACTTATCATCCTCTGTTATAGAGTTCCAAAATTAGAATATTGGATCGTGTATAGAACTAACATCAAAAGTAGTTTGTTGTGATCAATCCTAGTTAGTCAGTCATATGTTGAACGAAAATTAATAATGGGTCAGAGATCATACTATGTTAGAAGGACCTCTTGTTTTTTCCATATACTCCACACTCCCGCATTCTTTTATAGGTACCCTCCTTTGATAGAGAATCGACTACATTATTCCTCTCCCTTCAAAATATATCTCGTGAAATTTCGCCTTGATGTCAAGATCTCCTCATACAATAGTCGCAATATGTAGAAGCTTTTGAACATTTTGCCTCTCATTCATCCATGTTATGACTACCATGGAATATCCTATTATGATGTCGATTTCTTGACCAATTCCTCGGGAAACAAAGTTAGAATAAGTTTATTAGAATCTCAATACTCCAACTGTTCATCCAATCAAGATCTATATCGAAAACCTACCACCAATGTTCAAAGGATTTCTATCGATAGAATGTAGGAGGAGATATTTATTCTGGAAAAGGATTTACAACCTAGATATTTTATCAATGGAATGAAATAAGTCTATTAGGAACTCAGACCATAACTTCATTAAAACATAACATAATTTCTTCTTTATTATCACATTGATCCACACATTTCAATTCCATAAAAAAAATAAAAAAAAACAAAACAGAGGAATTAGATCCTCATTCAACCCACCAATCCTTTCTCACACCAACTATATATATGTTTTATTCATGACATCCTTGGACAACTCCCAAACCAATCCATTTGAGCTGTTACATCTTATCACTAACATAGGAACTGAAGAACATACTAACAACCATGAAACTCCACCCGTGGACAACTCCTGAACCAATCCATTTGTGTTGTTACATCTTATCACTAACAGAGGAACTCAACAAAAACTAATTCTATCTCAACGTCTTCTAGAGACATCCGACAATTACAAGAAAATAAAATATGGGGAAACCAACTTCCCTCATAAATGGTGTTGACCTCTTGGAAAAAAACTAGATTGATGCTTCTGCACCAAGTTCCCATTGAAAAAAAGATTTCGTGGACTCCTTTACATGAGGTCTTCAACAAATTTGCCATGTTTTTGGAACTCAACTGCACTCATCCAAGTTGCATATTCAGCTGGAAGGTCTTTCTGCTTTACTAGATACTCATAGTAACCTTGTTTTTTTATTTTCTTAACAATTTTCCTGTCAAGTATCTTCTCCATCTATAGTTGTTTCCGTGTAGGTAATTGGTCCTTCCATTTAACTTGCTCCTGATCATTCTCATTTCCTACTTCTGGTTCCTTATAGGGGTATAAGTATACAACATTGAATATTGGTGATATCCCAATATTAGGTGGTAATTCAATCTCATAGCCATTTGCTGAAAATTTCCTCAATATCTTGCAAGGTCCTATCTTCTTCAGTCTCAGCTTGTTATACTCATTTCCTTGGAATCTCTCTTTCCTCAAATGTACCAAGACAACATCTACAACCTCAAAATTGACTTCTCTTATCTTCAAATTTTCCCTTTCTTTGTACCTTGGACTACTATCTTGTAGTTGTCCTTTGACCTGTTCATGCAATATTTGCCTGTTTGTAGCAAAATCCTCTGCATCAAGACTTCGTTTTTATGCTCTTCCCATATCTCGAAGTTCATAAATGCCCCTAATATCTGAAATGGAATTCTACTTTTACTCATGTTGGGTGAGTCATTGTAGGAAAACTCAGCTTGTGCTAAAATTTGACCCCATTGCTTTTTATGCTCACTTACCAAGCTCCTTAGTAAGTTTCCCAAGCTTTTGTTCACCTCTTCTTTTTGCCCATCAATTTGAGGGTGATAGGATGAATTGTATGATAAATTGGTTCCCAATTTTTTCCACAAAGTTCTTCAGAAATGTCCAACAAATTTAGTGTCTTTGCCTAAAACTACAGTTCTTGGCAATCCATGCAATCTTACAACCTATTTGAAGAACAAATTTGCAATATGGGTAGCATCATTGGATTTACAACAAGGTACAAAATGCACCCTCTTGGAGAATCTATCCACAATTAAAAAAATTGAATCATTTCCCCTTTGAGTTCTAGGTAAACCCAAAACAAAATCCATGCTTATGGCATCCCATGGTCTACTTGGTATGGGAAATGGATGATATTAACCCATGTTATGTTGCTTTCCCCTTGCATAATGGCATATTCTACACCTTTCCACAAACTCTTTAACATGAAATCTCATACCTAGCCAAAAATATGAAGAACTTAACTCGGCATAAGTTTTATCATGTCCAAAAGGACCAGCCAATCCTCCATTGTGCTTGTCCTTCAACAAGTTGTCTCTTATTGAACCTTTTGGAATGCATAATTGATTTCCTTTGATGAAAAATCCCTCGTAGAACATGTACTCCAACCAAGGACTCATATCCTTCATCACTAGATTCTCACATGCTTCATAGGCTTCCTTGAAATATGAGTCTTCTTTGTATAGTTTTTTTATATATTCAAACCCCAAACTATTCACTTGAAATTCCTGCAAAACCAAACAACTCCTGCTCAAAGCATCTGCAACCTTGTTAGCACTCTCACTTATATGTTTAAGAAAAAAAGTAAACTTTTGCATGAACTCTACCCATTGGGCATGTCTTTGGTTCAACTTCTCTTGTTTGGTTATGAACTTCAAGGCATGATTATTCGTATAAAAAATAAAATCTTTTGGCAGAAGATAATGCCTTCATTTCTTCAAGGCATGTATCACTGCATAAAATTCCTTGTCATACGTTGAGTATTTTTGTTTGGAATAATTTAAATTTTCACTAAAATAAGCAATAGGATTTTCATCTTGGCTTAGAAGAGCACCAAATTATGGCCATTACACTTGCATCACACTTGACTTGAAAAGGTTTATGAAAATATGGTAAGACTAGAATGGGTTGTTCAGTAATATTTTCTTTTAGTACTTTGAACCATTTTTCATCTTTCGATGTCCACCTAAATGGATGATGCTCTTTCTCAATGGTCGCAACCATTGGAGCACATATAATACTGGAATTTATAATAAAATTAATGTAAAAGCTTGCTAATCCATGGAAGCTTCTTAACTCATAAATATTCTTCAATGAATGCCACTCCTTAATAGCTTGTACCTTTTATGGATCCATCATCCATCCATCCTCAGAGATCTCAAATCCCAAATAGACCAACTCTATCTTTATAAAAGAACATTTCTTCAAATTTATTAGAAGCTTCTCCTGTTGCAATTTCCTTTGCACCAATTTAAAAAACACTAAATGTTCCTCCTTTGTTCTACTATAAACAAGAATATCATATAGGTATACAATCACAAATATTCCAATAAAATATTTGAGGACTTCATTCATAAGCCTCTTAAATGTACTAGGTGCATTGGTTAAGCCAAAAGGCATGACAAGCCATTCATGCAACCCATCATTTGTTTTAAAGGATGTCTTCCATTCATCTCCCTCTCTCATCCTAATATAATGATATCCACTCTTCAAGTCTATTTTTGAAAAATAACTTGCACCACTGAAGTAGTCCATTAAACCATCCATACAGGGGTAAAGGGAGCCTATACATGATGGTAATCTTGTTCATTGCTCTAGAATCACTGCACATTCTCCAACGTCTATCCTCCTTTGGAATCAAAATAATAGGCAGGGTACAATGACTTAAGCTCTCTCAGATTAATTCTTTGTCCAATCATTCTTGTACTCGATTCCCGATCTCCTCATTTTATTTAGGTGTCATCCTATAGGTTGCCTTGTTTGGTAGAATTTCTCCTGGGATCAAGTCTATGTGATGGCTAATGCTTCTCATAGGTGGTAAGGTATTTGGAAACTCATCAACAACAATATAAGCAAATTCTTCTAATACCACTTGATTTTCAGCAAGAAAACAATTCAGATTGGTATTAATAACTACTAATCTAGGCCTACCAATCAAAGCAAAATGTTCCTCCTATTCTTCTTTGATTTATTGTAGTATCTTTTTTCCATCATTAACAAAACACTTGGACCAACTTCTCCTTTGAATCCTTTGTCCTTTAGTGGCAATAACGCATACTTGTCCATCCGTTTTGAGAGTGTAGGTGTTCTTTCTTTCGTCATGAATAACCTTTCTATCGTACTGCTATGGTCTTCTCAATAGAACATGATAGACATCCATGGGAATTATATCACATAGTATATCATCCTTGTAGCTACCAATATGAATTTTAACCTTACATTGTTCATTTACAAAAATATGATATCGCTTCTGCAACCAATATACCTTGTAAGGAGTAGGATTTTCTATCTATTGCAGTCCTAGTTTCTTCACCAGCTATGTAGAGACTAAATTTTTTGTGTTGCCACTATCAATGACCACCTTACAACATTTCCCTTTTGATTCACATACTATACTAAACAAACTTGTCCTTTGTGTCGGTTCACGGATTTCCTTCTCTGCCTTAACTAAAACTCTCTTCAACATTAATGATTCCCCAATCTCTGGAATTTATTCTCTTGCATCAGCATTCATTGGTTCCTCCTTAGCTTCTGCAATATGAGCTCCCCTTTGGGTTACTTATTTGTTCTCAGGATAGTCCCAAGAAAAGTGTCCCATTTTCTTACATGTATAACATCTTATTTATATACACTTTCCTTTTCCTCTTGAGAATAATCTTCTTCCTCATGACTCTTCTCCTCTAGGTGACTAATTGCTATAGTTTCTTGCTTCTTCCTTTGAAGCCTGAAATCTTCTTATGCTAGATGATCCTCTTCCTATTGCTGGACTCGTCCCTCTACTCCTTTGGTTCTACTTCCTAGCCAACATCTCTTCTTCCCTCAGGGATGCTTGATAATCATCCTCCATTATCCTAGGGGGTATAAGAATAATTTCATCTTATATGTCATACCTCAATGCATTGATGTATATTGCAAATTTCTCAACATCCTCTTCTATATAATGGCCTATCTTGATATTTAGCCTACAAAATTCTTAAGTATATTCCTTTACTGTCATGGATTTCTGCCTCAAGTTATGTAATTTTCAGAACAAATTTAGTTGGTATTCCTTGGGAATGAACTTACTCTTGAATTTTTCCACCATTCTATCCCAAATTCCAATATTAGTTTTCCCCTTTCTTTTTCTGTCATCCTACAACTCATCCCACCATAAGGCTACATATTATTTTAATCTTGACACTGCATGCTTCACCATCTTGTCTTCTTCCACATATTCATAATCAAAATACATGTCCATATCATTTATCAAATCAAGCAATTCTTCGACATTGAGATTACCTTCATACATGGGAAATTCCATCTTTGGCCTAGCTCCTACCTTCGTAACCATCTTCATCTTTAGAGATAGTAGCTTCACTTTCAATGACATCTCCTCGGTTAGGTTCTTTTCTTTGTGTTGTTTCCATGGATTCCATCCTTTCCTTGAGGCACCTTATCTCATACTGTAATTCATCATTCACAATATTCCTCTCTCTCCTTTCATCATTTACGACATTCCTCTCTCTTCCTTCACGTTTGGGCGGCATACTTCCTCAAGATATAGTGGTTCTAATACCACTTGATGTCGACCTCCCAACCAATACCTGAAGAAACAGAGTTAGAATAAGTCAATTAGCAGCTCGAAACTCCAATTGTTCATCCAATCTAGATCTATATAGGAAAACTACAACCAATATTCAAAGGGTTTCTATTGACAGAAATATGAGCATATATTTATTCTAGAAAAAGAGTTACAACCTAGATATTTTATCAATGGAATGAAATAAGTCCATTAGGAACTCAGAGAATAATTTCATTAATGCATAACATAATATATTATTTTTTCTCACATCGATATGCACATTCAATTCCATAAAAAAAACAATAACAAAAGAAAATAGAGGAATTAGATTATCATCCAACAAAGAGGGACAATACATGCACACCTTCATCTCGATCAATTGAATATTCACAAGAGACGAGGTAGAGAAAAATTTACCTTTGATATGAAGTTTGTCCTTGTTATATTCAAGCTACTAGAATCCAACTTCACCTATGAGAGAACCTATTACAGGACCAATACAAATAAGTAGCAAGCAGATTGAACTAGAAACAATATAAATGATCTAAAGAAATGGCCAAGGATATTTTCTATACATGACAATAAAAATCAAGTATGGGAGGGAAATGCATGATTTTATTAAAGACAACAAAAATAAATAGAACCGTGAGCATTAGCATTGTAGTCTCCACTTGGTAGACTCATCCTATTCCAACATGTCACTCTAGTCTTGAAAGGAATCACATCAAGAGTCTAATGCTCTAGGATAATTTCTCCAGCAATTCCTTGCAATCAATTCCTCTCACTTACAACCATGCCCAAAGGTCTCATTTATAGGAGAATAAGGATAAGAGATGGGTGAGAGGATTAGGGAAAATGGATGAGATATTATCCCAACAGTTGTGGAGCTCGTGCTAGATCCATAGAAATAGGAAGGAAAGGCTATCCAATTAGATTTCGCTCTAAAATATTCTCGAAATCCTTATTTTTTTCCCGTACAGAGATCAACGTGCTTTGTAATGGAGAAACATGTGCCAATATGGTTCGACGCGGGTTGCTATAAATAAAATATGCACCATCGACATGATTTTCCTATGAGACAAACTATGTCAATGGGTATTCAACACGGGTTTCTAGTGGAGCAGGGTGCATTGAGGAAACAAAACAAGTTAAGTAGAAGGACAAGGAAATCAATGACCATCCATCATGAAAGTTATTTTAGGGATTATGGAAACATGAAGTCACAAGGTTTGGTGTAGTTGACGAAAATTTCATGTAACAGATTCCCCCCCAAAGTATGAAGCTAGAGAAAAGGATAGGTGATGTACTTTGATGTGACCGTCAGAGAGAGGAACCACTAGTAGGATAACTAAAAACAACGATCAAGGACTTTACAATATAAGTTTTGACATCTCTAAACTAGACAACTCATTGAATCAAGACATGGCTGCTGACCAATACATTGCAGATCCATGCTGGTACTGACTAAGGATATGGCCACCAAAATAAAACGTGGATCCATACTTGAAAGACATAATACAATAATGGCTACTAATATACAAGCGTAGATCCATAACGAAATAATGACACTACCACGACAAATACAATAGTGGATATGTGTCATAGTACATCAATGAGGTCTCCACTATAACATCTGTGTGGGAACCTAAAAAATCTCCATCACATCCTTGGTATAAGAGATCAGAAAAACCCAAGATCTTCTACTCGTTCCCAAGATGATATGAATCTAAACATGTGATTACAATGTGTTGAGGTCGAACATGATAGAAACCACTTGATTACCGGTCAATGATGTGAACCATTAACAAGTGCGAGGGAAATCACCAGTGATGATAATGATCCCCAAGGTATCTTAGTACATACCAACGAATGCGAATGAATGAGTTGAATTCAAACATCCGTGGAATCGTTCAATCAGAGGTCAATGATGCAAAACTACTATAGAAAGCAAGAAAACATGACATTGAGGCATGCAAGATTCAAGGTACTTAGTGGTCTCTAAATCTAACCATTGCATGTTGTGTTGGAGACGACAGGGATAGATCCATTGAAGGAGGGCCATGATGTATCCCACATCATCGATGCGAAGCCAATATAGGAAGAGGATTTTGGATGGTATATCAATTGAGTATGGACTGATAGAAGGTGTATGGACACGTACTATTGAGAGTTTGTTTCGAAGATGACCTCCATGATAGTGAGCTTGACAATTGCAAATTTTTACCGAAATGGAGGACTTCCCTTGAAAATTTTATGGCACGAGGAATGACCTAGAAGCATTGAATTGGTGAGATGGAAATCAAGGCATAACAAAACATGAATGGAGAATTCTTCGGATGAACCAAAGGAGTAAAGGAACTCATCGACTCTACACAACTCGAAGACAAGCTGATTACCGAGCTGTTTGGATGAAATACAAAAAGGTGCCACGTTCAAGGGAAACGATAATCTTCCATAAATACAGATTCAAACTCATTTCCCTTCCATTATTCCCCATCATTATTGATGAGTACCTCTTTGTTTATTAATGAGCTTGAGGAGGATAACAGATGCTCGGTATAACTCATCCTTTAGACGAGTCCAATCTCACATGTTTTATGAACCTGAGAAAGGAGGGGTTTGGTACTAAAAACGGTCCTTCCATGTATAACTTTACAAGTCCAAAGAAGGTAAAATCGGTGGGGTTTCAAATTTAGAGAATCTGAAACAGTCAAAAGAAAATTCAAGGGTGTATTTTTTCATAAAGTTATTCCCTAGGACCGAAAAAGTGTAAAATAATGCCTAGAAGAACTCTCCTACCCAGTGGTTGACTAAGGTATTCCTTCTTCATAAATATTCTACACGGTACAAAAAAGGGGTAAACTAACATCGGATAGACGACCTTTCAAATCCTTTTACAAGCATGAAAATGACAACTTCGCTCGACGTTCTTTTCCTATTTTTGGAGTCTAAAAAGAGATTAAAGATGACTCCAAGGGTGTTCTTAAGCATGGAAATAATATTGGACCATAACTTGATCATTACATTTAACCTATAATCTCAAAAGAAGTGTGAGAAACCATAATAAATAATCAACAAAGGGATTTTACTAACAAGTGGTAAAAAGTAATAAAATATTATGAGGTAATAAATAATAAAATAGTGTCCTTCAAGTCAATAAATAGAGGTTAAAGAGACTCATTTTACAATCTCATTATTTCCAAAGAGGGTAAAAACCATTTGGGTAGAAACTTGTGTTGGATATTATGAGGATCCAAGCAGTGGATTTTCATCTTATCAGCTTCATGGACCTATTCTTGTCCTCCATTCCGTTTATTTGGTTGAATCATTGCCATTTGTGGTTGTTTTAGATGGATTTGGGGCCGTTTTTTGGGTGAAAATGCGTCCTTAGATTGATGTGTATGCCTCTTTCAGGAAACACATCGATCAGGGTCGACGATGTTCAAGAAAGGGAAAAACACGTCGATGACACACTATAGGTAAAGTTGGATCGTGTCGATCACAAAACTCGGCTAAAGAAATAAATAAAGCAATTTTTTGGGGGTTTTCTCCAGATTGATGGCTTCTAATGCCCCCATTTATGATTTTGCAGGTATCAATCATAAAAAATGTTGGAGTGGAGAGAGATATATCACGAGTTGGAGGATCTATAAGGGTTGAATGATGACAACACTAAGCTGGCCCTCCAAGAGTGTGGACTCAATAAATACTTTCTCACTCCAAGTATGAGGTCCCAGATCCCTTTATTGGAATATTTGGTGGGAATGCAGGATCCTGTAGAACTTCATTTTCAAGTGGGGGCCCACATCCTAAATTTGGGTATAGATTATATCTATTTTCTAACTGGGATCTCAAGAATAGGAGCTCGTGCATCTCTATCGAGGAATAGTGGGGGTGATGAAGATGTCAATGCACTCATTAATTACTATTGTGAGCCTAAGACTAGAAAGTCTAGCGGGAAGATCCCAATTAAAAGAGTCTGTAATTTGTCGTTAAGGACCATTCTATTTACCATGGTATGAGTAGCGAGGACCAAGTATCACCACCAAGAAACCAAATTCTATATTCTATGTGTTATAGAGTGCATGCAACCCACTGTTTTCAACTGGTGTGAGAGTTTGATGAGTATCACGAAGGATTAGTTGACCAAGTGTCGGTTGGGAAAAACCAAATAGTTCAGTTATGGGTCCATTTTGGTATCCTACTTTATGGAATGGGTTCCTCACTTCCATCCACAGCATATAGAGATAGCCATCTTGGCTCGACGAGAAGCATGCATGAGGACATGGGTTGAGTTTTTCAATTGTCATGGTGACTCGATCCACAGCTATGGGCCAACTTTCTTCTGATGGGTGCATAGTAAGCTACTCATGGTAGAGGTTTATACATACATAGGTATGGATTTCCGAGGAGATCTCGACTTGGCACTACTAGAAGGGTCTGCCTGGTGCGAAATAGGTAAGAAAGGATTTTCACACTTTTCAAATTTTTATGTGTTTTGTCAATATATAATTCTTTTTTTGTGTACTAAGACTTTCTACGTTCCACTAATGAAGATGTTGGGCATGAGAGGCCACCTGGAGCTTCTCCTATTCAGTGGCGGGGAGAAGGCAGGGCCATTCTGGCTCGTGATCGAGAGGCGATAGAAGATATCACAGAGGCCAAGGAGAACCTAGAAAGGTTAACTGCTGACATCCCAGACATATTACTGCATGATCTTCCACGACGTTATCAAGGCCACACAATGGGAGTTTCCCTGAGTATTGGATGTTTGCTACGTCGATTAGCTCGCACTGCGATATGCTATGAGGAGCACCATGATTAGTCTTGTTATCTATATTTAGTGATATTTGAAAGCCATGATATTCGTAATTTTGTTGGCATGATGTACCGAAAGATATGAGCTTCATATTTTTGTCTTAGTACTTTTGGGAGACTTTTATCACACTTAATATAAACACTATTTCTAGCGATTTTATATGCAAAGCATATATGGTATATGTGGATCTCATGTAGGCTACTTATTTATATATGGATGATTTACATGTTATGCTTGTTATATACACTCTATCGACAAAATAATTAAGAATGTGCGATATACCAATCTAAAATGAAATTGACTAATGAATCGGCAACCATATTCATGTGTCTCGGGATGTGCATATACTAGATAAACTCAAATGATATTTCTATGAGATGTATTGGTCGAAAAGTATAGAGTAGTGTAGGGTTGCAAACGGTCTAGACCCAATTTAAATGGGATACCATGAGTTGAGATTCTAGATGGACGATGATGTGGTCCACACCATGGGAGGAGGCATCGGTTAACCGATCCAATCATCACATGATACTCAATGCTATTATTAGTTGCGGTACCTAGGAAAAATCCTCCTGAACTTATGAGTTCGTTGGCAGGGGAATACAGTACCCAAGTTGCTGAATCAAGGTTCCAAGTGTGTCAGCTAGCACTATTTGTGAATCAAGAATAGTTTGTCATTTGTGCATTCAAGCAGAACATGGTATAAGTAGTTGTACTGAATACTAGATAAACTCAAATGATATTTCTATGAGATGTATTGGTCGAAAAATATAGAGTAGTGTAGGGTCATGAACGGTCTAGACCCAATTTAAATGGGATACCATGAGTTGATATTCTAGATGGACAATGATGTGGTCCACACCATGGGAGGAGGCATCGGTTAACCGATCCAATCATCACATGGTACTCAGTGCTATTATTAGCTACGGTACCTAGGAAAAATCCTCTTGAACTTCTGAGTTCGTTGGCAGGGAAATACAGTACCCAAGCTGTTGAATCAAGGTTCCAGGTGTGTCAGCTAGCACTGTCTGTGAATCAAGAATAGTTTGTCATTTGTGCATTCAAGCAGAACATGGTATAAGTAGTTGTAGTGAATATGAGATCCTAACCTATGAAAGGAAAGAAAAATTCACACCATATCAAACACACATTATATACAGAATGTACAAGGAGCTTATGCAGGATCACCCTAAGCATAGTACCTTTTAAGGTAGATCCCATTTCTAAGCTCCCCAAAAGGTATCCTGTTATAATCGACTAACTCATAGATCCCCTTCCCTAATACGCGCTTAAATATGTAGGGACCATGCCACATGGACTCAAACTTACCTACCCCCATTTTATCATGCATTAATTGATCATACGCCAAGACCAAATATCCCTCATTGAAAATGGGGGATTTGACTGACTTGTCATACAATGATTTGTTGCGCTTTTTATGTTCTTTGTTAGCAAGAGAAACATCACGACAAGTTTCATCAAGTTTGTATAAGTATAGAAATCTTTCAAGATTCCTCACTAATAGTGTTTGGAAGGACTTCAAAGGCTAGTTTTAGGGATAGGATCTTGCACTCTATAGGCAGTATTGCTTCCATACCATACACCAATTGGAAAGGTGTGAATCGAGTAGTGATTTTGATGAAGGTTCTATATGCCCAAAGGGATGGAAAGAGAATTAGATGTCAATTTGACCTATGGGCCCCTACCATGCATTGTATCATGGTTTTCAACACCTTATTGATGGCCTCTACTTGTCCATTTTATTCGGGGTAGTAGGGAGTTGAATTATCATGGAGAAAACCCAACTTGGCACTCAGTTCAGTTACCATTTGGTTTTGAAAATGAGAGCCATGGTCAGTGACAATGGCTCGTGGAACCTAGAATCTAGGGATGATATGATTAAACATGAAGAGTGCAGCAGTTTTTTATCTTATTTGTATGTAGGCATAGCCTCTTCCCATTTTGTGAAGTAATCTACAACTACAATAACATATCCATGACCCCCGAGCGAGGTAGGATTATAGTACATGAAATCGATGCCCCATTTTGCAAAGTGGTCGATGGCAATAACTGGGTGTAAAGGGCCAGGATGGGCGCACTATTTAGAGTGAAAAAGATGGCAGGGAGAACAATTCTTGACGAGTTCCATACAATATTTAAAAATTAATCTCCAGAAGTATCCAATGCGTAATATTTTTTGGTTTGTAGCCATCCCATAGAGGAGACCAACACATGCCCCGGAGTGGCAGTCATTCATTACATGCTCGACCTCATCATGGGTTAAACAATGTTGTAATATCGAATTGATATCGCAGTGATATAGGGTGTCGCCAATGAGTAAATAGTATTTTGCATGGTGTTGAATACGACGACGGTCATCACGAGATAACTCTAGCTGAAAGAGTTGGGTTTGCAGATATAAACTAATATCTCCATATCATGGGTTAGATGTACTGCTCAAGAACAATGACTCGTTCGGAAGAGAGTCAATGGGATCAACTTCTTGAGTATCACGGCGAAGATCACATATTAGCTCCACAAATACTAATGCTTTTTTTTATTTTTCCTTTTCGAATTGTAGGTCGAATTCTTGAAGAATTGCGATCCAACGAGAGTATTTTCCCCTTCTACTTCACGAGTTAGGATGTGGTACACAGGCCTTGAATCAGTGATGATAGTAGTTTTATGGCGATGATAGTAGTTTTATGGAGCAGAATGTAATGACAGAACCTGTTAACGGAGTTTTGGGAACCCATTGTTTTAGCTTGAGCTTGAGTGCAAGCATCCATAAAAGAAGTGGGTTCACATTTGGCTTGATAAACCAAAATATGGATTGGCTTGGCTTAGATGAGGTGTTCATCTCTCTGTGCATCAGTTGTAGGTTCCTATTCCTTATAGAAATCATGCCCAGCTTGGGGGTGACAATTGTGTGGAGAGATTTATCAACACAATTGACCTATGGCGGGGTGGAACGTTGTAGCTGCATAGCTAGTTGTTCGGGACAACTTTGCATCAAGATAAGTATTATCTTGTATTTCATTATATAATATTTTTATTTGATGCATGTTATCAATATGTTTGAAATTGCATGATATGTGTGTGTAGAAGAATTTTACTTGCATTGTGTTTAATTGATTTATACATCTGCACATACATTTGTTTTTATTTGTATGAATCTGATAAATGAAGCTAAGTTTTTGTAAGAGCCCAAAAATTTTAATTAAGTTCCCTTCCTTAAATTGGATTGATGGGAGGGACATAACAAATATGTGTAGTAAATGTTTACTCAAAATATTTATTTTTGATATTAAACTACTATCTCATTTTTATTCTTAATTCTATAACTAAGATATTCCCTTAAACCTAAAATCTATGCACCTTAACATAAATTTTTAAATAAACATGAAGTATCTACACTTTAACATAAATTTTTAAATGTTTGTTTTAATATTGAGTTATATTAAAAGAATGCTATAAACATAACAAAAATGAGTCATTCTCCTCCCAAGAAGTAGGTAGCCATGATATCTCAAAAATAACAATATCCAAAACCAAAAATGTAATACTTGTCCACAATTTTCTTGTTGCTACTACAAAATCCTTCGAACTATAAAGTTGAACATGCTGCCCTAACAAAAAGATATATACATTTATAAAACAATAAAAAGGTTTAAAAACAAGCACATAGTCACTGACAAAAACTAAAATTTTACATTCCCAACATGCTTAGGAGACTCCAGATCAATCCATTCCTTCATAGGTTGGTGAACATAATTGCACTCCTGAGTGCAAATGATGGGAAACAACTTCCCTTGACAATGGGTCTATTATGCCAAGTTGACCAATTTGCCCATATCCTCTATGAGCTTCTCAATTTGCATGCTCTATACACGAACGTGATCCTCAACATCGTCAAGACAAGTATCCATCGCATAAATGTGGTGGGATTGTTTTCCAACGAATCAGTGTGAGACTTATGTTGTCACCGAATGTGGAAAAATGGAGATCCTTTATCCCTTTAAGATACCAATAAGCTCATCTTGGGGTATATCATCTTTACTAAGGATGTGATAACTAAAAGAGAATTCCCCAAAACTAAAACTTTTCGCATATGCTTTGCTTCAATTACTTCAGCCCCCATGATCAAAGCTAGCTATTCAACCTCGTTATTTGTCGCAAATCCTAGTCCCAAGCAAAAGTGTCCACAATCGACCCCTTAAGATCCAATAAGACCCTTTGACACTTTCCACCTATACTTATATTCTTAAATATTTGTTACTACTTCATCATTATTTTTCAATAAAATCATTTTTTACAACTTTAACATATTTAAAGTATATATAATATTTACTCATATTTTATTTTGTAATTTTTTATCAATAACTTTAACATAAATTCCTAAATATGAGTTATTACCATATCATCCTTTTACAATAAAACTAAATTTCACAACAACTTACTAAATTTATATATATGACATTTATTTATACTTATTTTGTACATTTTTTATCAATAACTTCGACATCTAGTATGGCTATATAATACTTTATTTTGGTTAAATATTTTATTAATAGGGTTAAACATTTTATTAATGATGTTGAGATCTTGTATGGCTATATAATACTTTAGTGTGCTCAAATTATTAGAAACGACGGATATTAAAAATTGATTACAAATTAATAGAAAGCACGGACATTTAAAATTGATTATAAAATATATTTTTTAATTTTTATTTAAATGAGAGTCAATTTTTGGTAGCTCACTTAGTTAAGGTGTGGATCTAGTCAACAAGGCGACCCGATTTTAGTTCCTCTTAGTGGTGACTTGGATGGGAAGCAACACCCAAAAATCTAGTCAAATTGACGGTGGTGTGGTAGAGGTCATGTGTAATCCTCGGGTGATTTTGACAGCTTAGATGCCCCTGCATCATGGTTTCTTAGACCACAGGCCACTCCTGCAACACAAGGAGATCCAAACAACGAAACAAAAACAAAACTCCGATTTAAATGAGCAGACATGCATTGCTCTCTGGTGAAGTTTACCAAATCATGTAATTTATTTCAAGTGAGGATATTTCATTGCATTTATCATCGTAACGGTCATTCTCTTGGTGTAGGTTCCCACAAGCAATGTTCGAATTTCATTTCATCTCTATCCTTACAACTATTTTTTTTACATTTGGAATTTTTATCTTGCTTGTCACACAATGTTTTAGTAAAAAAATAACCCTTCAACAATGAAGTTTTATTAAAATTAATGCCCTTCAATAATAATGTTTTTATTAAATAAATTAATTTTCATTAAAAGATATGTTTTCATTAAGGAATGCAATTTCGAATTAAAAGATAACAATAGACTCATTTACCCAGGTTTTTTCATTGATCATGTTCTTTGAAAATTGAGGGTGGAAGAAATCAACCTACTAACTGTTGGAATATTTTATATTCCTTGGAAGGTAATAATGTCTTTGTATTATGTCAGAAGATATCCACACTCTTATGTAAAAGAGTAATACATTATATACCATATTCATTATGGTAAAATATACTCTTGATATTCATTATTATAGAAAGAGATGTTATTATGGAGAATTATACTATCCCACATGTAATATGTGAGAGTAGTTCCTTCTCATCTCTTAGTATATAATAGAGTCAAGGGAGTCACATCACCGATATATCATGATTTTTACTTATTCACAAGTATTACTATATTGTATTGGGGTTATTGGCATTGCTCTCTTTTAAGCTTGAGGGAGATATTCTCGAAATAATAGAAGACTACCTTCCCGTGGACATAGCCCAATTGGGTGAACCACGCATATCTGGTGTACTCTTTTCTCTTGTTCTATTTTTTCTACTTATTGTTGATATATTATTGTTTTGCATAGATAGGTAAGCTAGTTTAGTTAGATTCATATCTCTCACATGGTATCAAAGCTTGTTGCTATGATCTAGCACCTTCTATTGCTTTCAAAACAATATTTTATCATTTGGGCATTGGTTATTTTATAGATTTGCTTTCTATCTGGTAGCCATTAGGCTTCTCTTCAGATCTGGGCATATTTCTGCAGTTTTTTACTTCTAACCCTAACCAGTTTGTGTAGAATTTTGCAGAAAATTTTCAAGGGTTTCTCGATGTTATTTTTGTAGATCTATATGATTTTTGGATTCTCCTCAAGGAGATCTATCTTCTGGTTGTCAAAACGACATTTTTTTCGTCCAAGTTTGGTAGACTTTGTCTAGGTTTCTGTGTTCAGCATATTTGACACTATTCTCGGTCTTAAACTGGACACTCGCCACTTTTCTTCACAGAGATCCATGGTTAACCGTGTCTGTTCCTACTACGAACCCACGAATACACTGCAGACTCGCGACATCCTAGTGCGCAGACCCGCGTATGCTCCGACATACTTGCGACTATTCCACTACTGAACCTGCGTTTACTTCAGTTTATTCATGACCCTTCCTATGCTGAGCTCGCGAATGCTTCAACAGATTCGCGACCTTACTGTGTAGAGACCCGTGAGTAGCCATGACTCCATTACACCGCGACTCGCAAGTAACCGTGACCTTTTCCATGCAGAACCCACATTTTTTTTAGTGTTGTTCACGAGTCTACTGTGGCAAAACTGGCGAGTGACTTTTCTTAGCAGTTTTCAAAAGGGATGTAAGTAAAAGTCTCTTTTCCTTTACTGTTTTTCTAACTGTGCTTTTGCAGATTTAGATTAGTACGATAAATTATTTCAATTTTCTATTATTCATCTTTTTGAATTTAGGTTTTTCTTCTGATCATGTTCATTAAGAGATTTTTTTTTTCTTGGTATATATTTGTCTCACATTCCTATATGGAAGCATTGGCATTTTTTAAGGGCATGGATCTCTAGTATTTTGTCAAGATGATAGCTATAAACCATCTAATGCTTAATATTTTTAACAAGATAATTAATAACTAATTTGTTCTTTTTTTTATGATATTTAATCATGTCGATTTCTAATCATGTCATGTTTATAAAAGCAATTTTATAAGAACTCATATTTGTAAATCTTAGGCTCACTATTGATCTCTTGTGGCTGACACTTAATGTGTAAAAGTAACTTCATTTTCCTTAATTTTCAAGTTAATATTTTATTTGATCATATCATGTTGCCATCTTTTATATGATGTTTTCTAACCTTTGGTGTATAAGCATTTTCATTTATGTATGAGCAATGTTGTTTTTATGATCTTTTTATGTTTTAATCTTGGAAGTTCTTGTGTAGATAAGCTCTCTGTTTATGTTTCCAGAAATAATGAAGCACCATCTTCTAATGTTAAAATCATGATGTCCATCTGTATGATATCGCTTTCGATGTATAGACAATTGGGGTCTTGTTTCTTCGATTTTTGAGGTCTTCTATAGATATTTATATTGCACCTTGATTGGAAGAATGTCTGCTATCCGCATGTATATTGGCCATCTGGGTATTTTGTACACTGTTATGGTGTTCTTACCCACATGTTCTACTGTGTCAACCATCATAAGGTTTCTATACACTGGTGTGGATGTTATATCAGAGTTCTTCAACTATCAGTTATGGTTGTGATGATTGTTGTGGTGATCTGAGCACTTTGTTGTTGGATTGTGTCACATGTTTATTTCATCATACAACCTGGTTCGAGTGCACTTTCATGATTCAGCGAGCAGTGGTTATTCTTCATCAAATTCCATTAGCCGAAGTGTTCTTCCTTGTAGCGTTGGTTCTTCTAGAAGTTGTCATCAAGGGGGAGCAGTAATGACTGCTTCCCTCCTTTGTTAGTGGGATTTTCTCCCAGCCATTATTAAGGGTGAGTGTTGGAATATTTTATATTCCTTAGAAGCTAATAATGTCTTTATATTATGTCGGAATATATCCACAATCTTATGTAAAAGAGTAATACATTATATCCCATGTTCATTATTGTAATATATACTCTTGATATTCATTATTATATAAAGAGATGTTATTATGGAGAATTGTATTATCCCACATGTAATATGTGAGAGTAATTCCTCCTCATTTCTTAGTATATAATAGAGTCAAGCGAGTCACATCACAGATATATCATGATCTTTACTTATTCACAAGTATTGCTATATTGTTTTGGGGTTATTGGCATTGCCCTCTTGTAAGCTTGAGGGAAATATTATGGAGATAATAGAAGACTACATTCCCGTGGACCCATGTAAATCTTGTGTACTCTTTTCTCTTGTTCTATTTTTTGTACTTATTGTTGATATATTATTGTTTTGCATAGATAGGTAAGCTAGTTAGTTAGATCCATACATACAACTCAAAAGTAACATGTGCCAACATTTTGCATTTAAAGTACATTATATGATAAGCTTATGAAACAAACAAAATGTGGAACCTAGAATCCTTTCCAAAGCTTAATGTCAATCCACATGTAATGCAACATACAATATTTTACAAGGTTAACATGTTGAGTCAATGGTGTAACTGAAATTGAGACATTTTAATTTTCGATTAAAAAATATTTTTTTATTAAGAATTTTAATTTGTTATTAAAAGATAACAATAGACTTATTTATGCGTGTTTTGCATTGATCATGTACTTTGAAAATCGTGGGTGGGACAAAAAAACCTACCTACTAACAATGACACAGACGGTCACTCAAAAGTAACATGTGCCAGCATTATGCATCTAAGGTACATTAAGTGATAAACTTAGGAAGCAAACAAACTGTGGAATCTAGAATCCTTTCCAAAGGTGAACGTTATGCTACATGTAATGCAACACACAAAATTTTTCATTTGGTTAACATGTTGCATCAATGGTGTAATTGAAATGGTGACATTATTCTACAGGAATTGAGTTACAAGGAAAAATAAATATAATATGTCCTTTGTAGAGGTGATTCATTAAAACAACACATTATTATGATCTATTCTCTCCTTCTTTTGTCAAAATAAGTTTAATAAGGTTGTTTTTCAAAGGTATGGACTGTTTTGGATTTCTCAACTATTATTGCACGTGAAGTGGAGTTGTCTAAATTATTCATCAACTATATTAAGGGTGAAAAAATGAAGATGAGTGTCTATTTTGGGAGGTCTCGTGAGAAAATAATTCTGGTTTTTTCATGTTTTTCAACTTTGGGCGAACAAAAGTGATATTTTTGTTTAGAAATTCACTTTGTAATAAAAAGAAAACTTTTAGAGAATTATGTTAGCTTTCTATTCACAATTTTTTCAATTTTTTTTATTGAGATTTGATATGTCGATTTCGCAAATGTTTGACAGTGTGTTCTTATAAAATGAAAAAACTACAAAATAGTCATGATTTGTTGCACCAGTAAAATTGTTGTTAGACTTGTGTTTTGCAAAAACAGAAAATGCTACGACAATCTACACACAATGTAATAGTGCTTAACTATAATTTTGTAACCAATGGATCTATATACTAATTATTATATTTTTTTAAAGTTGATCAATGGGAAAATTTAGTCGATTTTCAACATTTTTTTGTTGCACCACTTTTATCTCAATTGACTCTAAAAATAACAAATCTACGAACACCGTTTTGAAGTAGACACGCCAATTAAGAATCCCACATTTTTTTGAATTTTTTTGGTGGTGTATTTTTAAAGTTATGGATTTTTCTTTTCACCATTTTTTTAAAGAGATGAATCCAAACTCGACACATGTTACAAAAATAAAACATTAAAAATATCAGTTTTTATCTATACATGAAAAAATCTATACCCGTGTAAAGTAGATTCAATGATGAACCTAATGGTATCAAGTAAGACATTTGTTTTGTAGTGTAAGAGGTTGTTTTTCCCTTCCGAAAATGGAGAAACCTCAAAATTCTGCAGAATCGTCAAGCTTCCATGTCTCAGAGATTATTCGGTCGAGTAATTATTCGGCTGAATAAGTATTCGGCCGAATAATTATTTGGCCGAATAGCCTTTTTCCGTAATGGCAACGTCAATCACAACAAAGGTTATTCGGCTGATTAATGAAACGGAAAAAAAAAATTCGTCGGCAGGAAAAAAAAATATGTTTTCTATAATCGTATAAATAAACCTAAATTGATTCATTATTTTCGCATGCTTTAACTTCGCATATTTCTTGTCAAACTATTTTTGAAAGGGTATTCAAAGAAGATATTTTTTGCAAAAAGATACTTTTACAAGGTATGTTTCTTCTTTTTTTTTCCAAAGGGCACATTGAAGGAGTTTTTTTGTAAGGCATTTTTGTAAATAAGTCGTCTTCTAAGGCATTTTTGTAAAGGATTTTTTTCTCTAAGGCATTTTTGCAACGAGTTTTTTCAAAATATTTTTTTTCTTAGACATGTTTGCAAAGTGGTTTATGCAAAGAATGTTTCTTTCCAAGGAGGTTCTTTCCAAGGAATTTTTTCCAAGGGTTGTATTTAAAGAGTATTTCTTCTTATTTTTTTCCAAAGGGCACATTGAAGGAGTTTTTTTGTAAGGCATTTTTGTAAATAAGTATTCTTCTAAGGCATTTTTGTAAATGATTTTTTTCTCTAAGGCATTTTTGCAAGGAGCTTTTTCAAAATATTTTTTTTCTTAGACATGTTTGCAAAGTGGTTTATGCAAAGAATGTTTCTTTCCAAGGAGGTTCTTTCCAAGGAAGTTATTTCCAAGGGTTGTATTTAAAGAGTGTTTATTCCAAAGTATTTTTGCAAAGAAAATGTATTTTTCTTTCTCATTTATTTGAAAGAGATTTTTTCAAAGAATTGTTTTGGTAAGGTGATTTACAAAGGGTTTTTTTCCAAGGTAGTTTTGTACTTCTTATTTCTTTGAAAATGGATTTTTCAAATAATTGCTTTGCTAAGATATTTTGCAAAGGGTTTTTTTCGAAGGTAGTTTTGCACATCTTATTTCTTTGAAAGGACTTTTTTCAAATAGTTGTTTTGCTAAGGTATTTTGCAAATGGTTTTTTTTCAAAGTAGTTTTGCACTTCTTATTTCTTTGAAATGAGTTTTTTCAAATAGTTGTTTTGCTAAGGTATTTTGGAAAGGGTTTTTTAATAAGGTAGTTTTGCACTTTTTATTTCTTTGAAAGGGGTTTTTTTCAAAGAGTTGTTTACTCAAAGTATTTTTGCGAATGAGTTATTTCTTTACAAGGGTTTTTTCCAAGATATGTTTACAAATAAGTTTTTTTCCAAAGTATTTTTTCCTAGTGGTTTTTTTTCTACATATTTTTTCAAAGAATTTTTTTTTTCTAGTGGTTTTTACAAAGAAAATTTATTTACAAGGTGTTCTTATTATTTTCCAATGTGTTTTTTCAAAGGTGATTTATTGTCAAGGAGTTCTTATTTCTTTCCAAGAAGATTTTTTTTAAAGAAGATTTCTGTTCAAAGAATTTTTTCAAAGAAAATCTAATTCTAAAGAGATCTTCTTCAAAAGACTATTACAAGATTTTTATAAGGTGAAGTAAGTTCATGTTTTTATAAATTTCGTAAATGTTTTTAAATCTTAATTTATTTATTTTTACTATAAAGTGATGATTCTTTAATTTATCATCTACAGATTAAATAATCACGGGCAATAAGAGAAAACATAAAAAAAAGGTGATCATAAACGTGATGATGATGCTAATAGAGAAAAACAAAAACTCAGATATAATGCCAAAAAACAAAGGGCTGCCGAAACGGAAGAGAGAATTATTGAAGATATAAATACAAATTTACATGATAATGTTGAGAAAATGGAAATTGAAAATAGAGTACAAGCAGAACAAATTGAAGTTGAAGAGACCATTGTTGAAGATGTAAATAGTGAATTACATGCTAATGTCGATGAAGTCAATATTAAAGATCAAGTTCAAGATCCAAAAATTGGACCTAGTATGTATATATCATATATTTTCCAAATTCATTTTTTTATAATGAATTGTATTTTTGGATATATGTTAAATTAAATTTAACTTGATGTATAAGTACTTTCACCATTGATGACGAAATGTTAGAATACATTGATTGCGACAAATATGGAGAAAAACTACCAATACATGTTGCACGATATCGTGCTACAAAATTTTATGATGAAGTTCTCAAGGATTACTCAATAGCAGGACAAGCACAAATTTTGAGATGTTTATTAGTGTCCAAGAAGTGAGAAGGTGCTACATCATTATTGGGTATTCACAAGGCGACAAAAGAGTCGAAATTGAAACAAAATGTGATAGAAAATATAGGTGATGCAATAAAGAAATTTGGAAAATCCAGGAAGAAAGATATCAGTGTTGCACGTAAAGCAATTCATACATCATTTCTTTCAGCTAGTACTAAGCAAAAGCGTTTGACAACAGAACTAGAAAAAGCAGTTGGAGCATCAAGAAAGACATTATACAAACATAGCAAATTCAGAATGCAAATAGATGAAAATAATGAACTTGCTTGCTTGGCAATTATTTGTAGACAACCTTACAAAGATAGAATGAGCGTAGGTGTTAAAGATATTGTACGAGAATATTGGTTGGAACATGCTCAAGTTTCACTAAATTCAAGAGATGTGATACGCAAAAGAATATCACGAAATGTATATGAAAGCCAACCAAAACATATAATGGACATGACACAAGTACAATTGTTTAATAAATTCAAGGAAGATCATCATGGAATTAATATATCAATCACTACATTTGTGCAACAAAAACCATGGTATGTTAGACCTATTACTATACGTGACACATGTTGTTGCCGTTATCATGTGCAATTTCAGTTATATTATGACACGTTTCTTGAATTTGGTAAAATGTTTTGGACAAATTCACCACCTCCGCCCACAATACGTGAATTCATATCTCAAACTCTATGTGAGAGAAATCATGATGAAGTATTTTATAATAAGAAATGTGTCAATGGAAAACATTGTCATCGTTGTGGAAATCTGGTGTTATTCCACAATAAATATCTGATCGATAATGATTAATCGTTGTCAAATGTAAATGTTGATTGGAGGAGATACGAATACATCAATCATACTACAAGTTCTAGTGATTCACATTCCAAAAGAATTGATTTGCTAGAAGATAAGATATGCATGACAGATTTTCTCAAAAAAATTGAAAGTGAAATTTATAAATACACCCAGCATTCACATAGAGCACGATGGCAAGATCTTCAATTCAAACAATCTTGTCAAATTTTTCCACCCGGAACAATTTTCTCTGTGGTTGATTTTGCTGAAAACTATACATTTGCTGCACAAAAAGAGATACAGAGTGAATACTATCACTCTGACCAAGTTTCGATATTTGTCCATGTTGTATATAGACATTCTCAACAGGATGTTGATGGCATTGAAAGCATATGTGACAATTGAGATGTGATTAAAGAATATCACTTCTATATTAGCGATGATCGTACACACGATACACATTTTGTTCAACATTGTATAGAAAATATTTTCTATGATTCACTAAAAAAACACGAAGTTAAATTCAATGAACATTGCATATGGTCTGATGGATGTGCGAGTCAATTTAAATCTTCACGATCATTTTTTTGGTTATGTCGATTTCATAAAGCGTTGGACATTAAACATCGTTGGAATTTCTTTGAAACTGGACATGGAAAAGGTGAACATGATGGTGCAGGAGCATGCGTAAAAAGAGCACTTCGAAGATGGCAAATGAACCATTCTTCTGCACAATTTAATTCAGCTGTAGAGGTTGTCCAATGGTGTCAATTAAATCTAAGCCATGATTATAATCAACAATCAAAAGATGTTCGCAGGTATGTACACTATTTTTTTAATTTATATTATTTCTTGAAATTTAAAAAAATGTACACTAACATGTTTAAGTACACGTACACTAACATTAAAAGTTGTTCTTTGTGATTTATCATTTATTGTGTAGGTTTTTTTGGCTTGTTGGGGTCCAAGATATAAATAGATCAATACCATATGACACTAGCACCATACATGGGACTCGAGATCTTCACTCTATTCAAACAAAATCATTCCAAAACATGTTTGCATTTGACAGTAGAAAGAAATCATGCTTTTGGCATATTTGCATTGAAAATGTTGAATCTACAGAAGTTTGTGAAAACATAAAAAACAACTACGTAAAAGCTTGGAAACACACAAAGATTAATCCAAAGGGAAAAATTCCACTAGCAAATGTAGAAGAATTAGAATCAGAAGAGATAGCAATATCATATGATGGCGATAGAATTTCAGATCTTGTTACAGAAGGTAATGAACTTACTTGACTTTTAAATTGATTGTTCATTCTTGTCCATCACCTTATGTGTATAGTCAATTTAATTGATTTAAAAATGCTAACACCACTTGTAATTTGCACAGGATATGTTTTCACTGTGATTGCACCTTTAGACAACACGAAAATGTGAAATATTATTTGATGTGATGCACTGAAGGAAAGATGAAGTTATTAGAAGACTACAATGACAATGGATTTATATATGAAAGAGGATCCATAATTTTAAAAGGCTATTTTTTGCAACAGACCCATGTGACTAAAAATTATGTCTACTTTCAAGATTATGAACCCGATGTTATATGTTGTCAGTATAGTCATTTAGTATGCACATCTCGAATAAGGTTGGTACAAGTTCCATCAAAAAAACTGTTAGAAAACAAAAAAATGGAAACTGTCCATATGTGACCATGAATGGATAATTGAAGATGGTATTCCATTGTGATGTTTTTAACTATAAATAAAAAATGAATTGATCTATGTTTTTGTCCATGTCAATTGTTGTGTACAATATATTTTTTGTCCATGTCACAAATGTTGTGTACAATATATTTTTTTGATTGAATTTTATAACTATGATCTTGAATAAGAACTAGAATTTAAGAGTTTAAATGGTTGTATTTTAGCATGCTAAAAAATGAATTCAAAAATTATTTGGTAATGAAATTTTTAATAAAAATTGGAAAAAGTTCATAAATGTTGTATTTCAGCTATATGGAATGTTTATCTTTAATTTGTAATTTCGTGATATAAAGTACTTTATTCGGGTTCCCATATGTTTATTTGACCACTTAAGGGATGAGATAATGGATGTGGCTATCCCCACACTTCACCCCGAATTTTTTCTTTTGATTGATTGATGCCAATGAGAAATCACCGGGAAACCTACTAGATTTTGTATTCGGGTCCCCATATGTCTATTAGACCACTTAAGGGATGAGATAATGGATGTGGCTATCCCCACACTCCACCCCGAATTTTTACTTTTGATTGATTGATGCCAATGAGAAATCACCGAGAAACCTACTAGATTTTGTATTCATCTAATCCATTGAACATGTTTCTCTAATGTACTTCGCCATAAATAAACTTTTAAATAAATGATTGTTGCAAAAAGATATAATATATCTCTTACATGTAAGTTCACATAACTGAAATCATGGCAAATGGAGATAACGACCATTTGATTTTTAATCACAAAAAAAGATTCCTGGATTGTGAAACTTATGTTAAATTATAGCAATGATTATTTACAACAAACCAATAAAAATTCATTGAATTGTTGTTTAAAATTCATTGTTCTAACTTAGCATAAACTTCACAATCCGAGAATCCTCACTTGTGATTAAAAAACAAAGAATCATTTATCCCAATTTGCCATGATTTCAGCAGCATCTAGAGATTCACCATCTACACAGTACCTGAACAATGATCATATATAAGAAACATTAGTTAAAAATTAAAATACATATGCAACATCATATTGATCAAATGACCAAAAAATATAAACTTTTGTCAAACAATTCATAGATTTTCATTCATAACATTAGAAATTGAACCTATTAAGACTTCATATTTCTATCAAAAATTCCTATATCATTCCTACCATTCATTCATTCTTAAAGATTTATATCATGTAACATTCTTAAATTTCCTAAAACTTTGGTAACAAATTCATTTCTTAACATTTTAAACTTTAGTAACATTCATTTCTTAACATTTTAAACCTTCTTGACACTTCCCATTCATTTTAATGATTCAACACTTTCCCAACATTCAGTCTTTCCATAACATTCATTCTCAACATAACATTGAACATTTTAACAAATTCCATTTCCTAACATTTCATGTAACTTTAAATTGCACCTATCAAATGTTCCAAACATTCATTCTTAACATTTTAAGCATTCAAGTGCCAATTCGAATTCATTCTTAGGATTCAATACTTTTCCAACATTCATTCTTAGCATAAAACATGCATTCTCAACATAACATTCATTTTTAACATTCAGCATTTTCCAACTTAAGATTTTGCACCTATATCAAAAATTCCAAACATGTTCATTTTTAACATATTAAACATTCTTGACACCTCCCAACATTCATTCTCAACATTCAACATTTCCTAACTTTAGATTGCACATATCAAAAGCTCCAAACATTCATTCTTAACATTTTAAACATTCATGCAAAACATATTCTAAACATTTTACCAAGTGAAAAATATGCTAAATAATTAACATGTACTCGTATATAATCCAATAAAAAAGTTTATGTACTCGTATATAATACAAAAATAAATACCCTCAATGTCCAAAACAACTACAATATATATATATATATATATATATATCAACAAAAACAAGAAATTTTGGACCACTATCGTCCACTAGGGCCTTCCCTTGGACTCAACCAGGCCTGCAACATGTATAAAAACAAATTATGAATATCATAAATTATTTAAACAATTTTAAACTAAATTCAAAAAATTATTTAAATATTAAACTTGTAACACCCCATATTTTTATTACGTGCATTTATCAATTAAGACACACTATACTTTATTTTCTTATTATCTATTGAACTCAACTCGATTGAGTAAACTATATTACAACATGACGGACCTCATTATATAATATTACCTTGTTTTATGATTTCACTATGATTATGATGCGGTTACGATGTCATGATTATCATGTGATTTCTTTATTTTACGATTACAGTATATGTTTATATGCTTTCATTAATAAGATGTTAACTATATGATTCGGTATGTGGATACCATCTTCTTATATAAATTATTGAAATGTTATATGTCGTATGCATCTATGATAAACTAAAAAGGTTACATGAAATAAAATGATTGTGATAACATGGATCAATTGGCGATCAATGGGAAATGCTTCTATGAATTGTACTTTGCGAAATACTAACCTACAGGACACAAGGGCTATGGGATAGCTAGTTACTTGATCTGATATATTGGGAAAAGAACATGTTCGTACAGTAAAGCTAAGTCAGCCAAAAAAATGATGATACGATAACACAAACTGATAATCCTGATAGCAGCAGAGTATGATTTGATAAGGGTGTAGACCCGGTATGTTGAGAGGGATGGATGTGTTTCCTACCCTATGTTCCTATGATACCGGAGGTCGTGGGAGGGCCGTGCTGAGACAGGATCCCCATGTAGTTGTGATGACGATGGTCGGATGCCTACTAGGGGAGGATAGGTCCGTTGTTCAGCCGACGCTATTGCTCTCATGTTCTATGTGGTCAGATTGGTGAGTCCAACATCCACTTTTGTACTAGCAGAGGAAGGATAGGGAGGATGCTGGATGTAGGTTATGATGGGAGGATGTGTTAGTTAGTACTGTTCAGGGTTGAGTATTCCTTGATTCCGAGTTAGTGGTAGTAAGTACCCTTCCTTGTACATAATTGATTAAACTAATGTAGAAATAAAGATAACAATGCGAAATCGTAAAGAATTAACTGGTAAATAACTGAGGATGTTAAAGTACTTGTACTATGTATATTATGCTTGTTTTTCTACATGGGGGTAAATACTACTATTAGTTAGCAGCTATACATAGGTGGGATGGGGTTTGTCTATAGTACATTTATGATCTGTGCATACGCTTGCCACGCATGCACACCTTGCACATGTACACTAGTATCGATGTACAAACACTTAACATATTGAATAAATGTATAAGTTGTCGTAAGTAATTATGCTAATCATGCATTGATCGAACTCAGATAATGAATATAAAGTTATTTAAGGTGTGTAAAACAAATCAATTAAGCAATGTATTACTTGTTGGTAAACATTGTGATAAACAAATGATTTAAAAGACATTTTTTTTATTTTATTAAATTCACCATTCACTGTTACCTTGTGGTGATTTAATTAATATTATTACTTAATTAATGTTATTTTAATAATATTACTATCCATGTCACAATGATTGCAAAATAGGTAAAATTTAAATATTGATTAATAGATTATTAAAGTGTGGTTATTACCATTTCTAAGTTAGACATAATAGGGTCAACTAGTTATATAATATTTTACTAATGACATTAATAACATTAAACACAAAAGGAAAGGAGTTAATGGTTGAGGGGCTCGAGAGGGGAGCTTGGGGGCGGTGGAGTAAGCCCAAGGCCTTCTCGAGTAGGGAGAAAGGGATATAGAGGGGGAGGAAGTGGAAGGAAAGGGGGGGAGATAGCTAGAAGTGCAGAGAGAGAGGTTTGGATAACCAAAGGAATACTGCTCTCAGGATTATCAGTTTGTGAGCTCGGGGGCTTGGAAATCCTTTGATTTCCAAGGGCCAGCAAGATAATAGCTGGTCGGTAGGGTGGACACATCGTTTTGGCTGGCTAGGAGAATAAAATCATAACCTGCTACAACCTACGGTCGACTAGCATCAACATCAGGTAATTTCCTTGTTATTTATTTAATTTGATTATTATGCTCAGACTTACTCTGAAACCTGCAAATACTTGCTATTTACTGCCTTATTACAGTGAAACATATTCTTATGCTGAAAACAATTGTGGCAAGAAAATATTGATATGACTAGTTTATTTTTAAATACGAATGTATGAATTTTAAGGACAAGACAGTAAACTAAATCTCATTAACAGGATTAGAAATTTGGTTGGAAACTACCTCATATACCTGAATAAGTTTGATAAACAGAGAATTAACTCAGAAAATCTACCTAGTGCTCTACTGTAAAAAAAAACCAGGGCACTACAGAACTTATATATGTAAGAACAATTCAATTATTAAAAAAGTTGTACATCAAATTCTCTGAATGCATGTCCACCACTTTCTTCCACCGGAGTCTTTCCTTTGGCTCCAAAGGATCTAAGAGAGCCAAGCTACAACATGTACAAAGGCAATTTATGAATCCAATAAAGTATTTAAACAATTTTAAAATAAATCCAAAAAATATGAAGTATTAAACTTATATCAGAGATCAATTCAAGTTAAACAAAATTACCTCAGTGCTAATATTCGCATTCATCAAAGAACCTACATCTTCACCCCCAATTTCCATATGCTCTCTCCCCTAAAATTTAAATTTTGTTAATAAATAAATCATAGTGGAAGCAAAATATAAATTAAGCAATTAACTTAAAACCAAAACAAAAAAATTAAAATCATTAGCTCACAAGAGATGGTAAATCATCTAAAAAGTTTGATTCTAAAGAAACCTGCATGGATAAGTCAAATTAACAATAAGATACATTGATATTTATTAAAATTCAAAAACAAAGATAAAATATCAAGTTCAAGCATAAATATTATAATAAATATACCTCTCCAAGACGCTCTTCATTTTGACTAGAGGAGACTCGAAAATGATTTGCATTCAGCATTCTAGAAAACTGCAAACAAAATACATTTTCTTAATGTACTTATTACTATGTAACAAAAAATTCAATTCAAAATGAATAAAAGATCAGATAGATTGTCATAGCATAATGAACATTTACCTCTCCCATACTCGATGTGTCATTGGATAACACATCTGAAGCTATGTCACGACAAGACTTAGCATAAGCCTTGAGATCGTCGATGCTCAATCCATCTACCTCATCCTTCGTTTTGTAAACAAACTTTTGACGGATAGTAGCACGAGCCCTCTCTCGACCCAATACCACTTCTACTCCAACAAGAGTTGATGCTAAACCATCACCAACAAAATCCCTTGCGATTGTCCCAAGTTGGGATGTGGGCTCCATCTCTGATCTTAATGCCACAACCCTGGGTGGGTGAGGTATCTCAGGTGGAGGTCGAAGAGTTGTAGGGTCTCTGAGAGCACCTTTTCAATTATATATTCGACCCTTTCCAACTCCATAAAATTCAGAAGGAATATCAGTATAGTTTGGCTTCATAACTAAAAAAAACTCCGCATAGAAAAATCTAGCAAAATAATTAGGAACCTCATTGTTCCATGGCAATCGACCATAAGCTGCAAGGAACCGATCATATATTAGATGTGCAATTTCAGGATGCTTGAAATATTGCACTTTCAACATTTTTCGCTTAAGGCCTTCTTTGAAATTAAACATTGAATTGGCTTGTTCTTTGGTCACTCTCTCCTTCACAACCTCCCACTTGTCTGGACCCATAACTTGTTCCCTTCGCCCCTGCATCAAATTAACAAAACCATTTGTAGTTGGTCCGAGTTCCTCATATGCATAAATGAATTTTTGCAATGACCCCAAAACAATATCTAGACTTTGTCTGCTCTCTGAAGGAAGATCCAAAGTAGAAAGATCATTGTTCAACCTGTCGTAGTGGGATCTACAACTTTCAAGGACAGTTTGTGGGACAAAACCTTCCCATGGAATCTCATTAGGTAAATCAGACGGATAAGTTGATATGGGTGTACAACCCTCAACTAATGGAACATATGTCGTCCTAGCTCTAGGAGGATCTTCAGGACCCTGCTCTGAACCCACACCTATTCCATCATCTACAATCCTATCTTGATCTTCTTCTCGCTCTATCGAATTACCCACATCTTCTGAACCTCGCTCTGCTTCAAATATAGCCGAAGTCAAGTGTTTAACCTTGTTCAAACATTCGAAACATTTAACAAAAATACAAATTATACATGTATTGAAACATTAATGTTCATACCGACAGAAGGTCGAGATCGATGCTCTCCCACAGAAGATAAAGGGGAATTGTTTGTACCCCTATCACCTTGTTGGTGATCGAATGACTATGACCCATACAATAAAATTGAACCTCGAGGTGAATTCGACAACCTTCGATTACCAATTGGGACACCAACTCCCGATGAATGTGATGACCTCCCATGCTTTCGCTTCGAAGACTCCAATCTTTCCATTTGATATGATATCTAAACTTACACAAATGTCAACTCATAACATATTCCTTTTACTATGTTCTACTATGTGCTACTATCCATAAATTGACATTTAATAAACAAAATATAATGCACCAAATGCTGCAGAATTTATAATTTATAATTCCCTTATGTGTTAGTCTTATATTTTATCTAAACGACCAAAGTTATGTAACACAATCTTTAAGCATCTAACTCAAATCATACGTATTCCATTTCCTAAAACTATTCCTAACATTGTAACTTCAAATTCATCCCCACACTAAAATAATTATAAGCAATAAATTTTAAATAATGCAAGCATACAATTACCCATTTAAGATCCCTTCCAATAAACAACTTATTAGTTTCTTCTATATAATAGATGATTATACTTGTTTCCTTCCAAGATTGAAAGGACTACTATATAACATAATGATTTAGTTTCTAGTTTCTTTTCCTTAAAAGTATAAGGACTATTAGACAAAATACATAGCTAAACTATAATATCTTTTCCATCAATAGATATAAAGAACTATTAGATAGAAAACACATCTATGACCCTTTTTAATTATTGAACAATACCTTTATTTCAGGGACATGTATAATATGAATCATGATGGCAGCTATGATTTCTGAGTGGCTCTGACTGCTGAAAGAAACGATTTTGTTTATATATTTTAGGCTCCTTTAAACTCTCCTTACTAATCTCTTGGTTGAAGACTAAGAGTGGGCATATTCCTAACAATGTAATACTACTGGCTAGCAGAGCCGATGGACAGCTTAAGATTATATGACATTGCCTAGAAAGAGGGGCTTACATATAGACATGGAGACATGACGAAGTGATTCAAATCGTCGATTCAAAAAATATAATTAAGTGATTAAAAGTGACAGAACAGAAGGTGATGAAAAGAAACAAAACGAAGAAAAGCTTGCCACACCCTGCTATCTTTTGCAGATTAGGATGATTTTTTTATATGGTAAACATTTTATGGCCGATATATCTTGTGTGAACAAGTTGATGGATCTGCAATTATTACTAACCACAAAAAAATATTTGACAGAAGTTAGCGTAAGTACTTGATTTCTTTTTATGTTATTTAAATTTGGTTGTTACAAACCTGAAACTTCTAGATTTGGTTTCTTATTGGAATTTCGAACTCAATAATTTGGACTATATGTACAACTATTCTTTATATCAAAATTACAGGACGAAAAGAGAGACAGTGTTGAAGGAATAGTTAAATCTGCATGCATAGAGAAGGGTGCAAAAGGAGGATTGCACTAGCCCTTTGGAGGAGACTCTGTAGGAAACAGGTTCAAAGTCGAAACAACATGGCATCGTAAGGTGACTAGTATGGTTGGGAAGCTATAGACCATACAATTAAAACATGTAAATACAACCCACACCCACTCTGCAATGATAAAATGACTGACTAAGCTTCCCAAATACAGTGAACGACATTGAAAAACAACCTCATTCATACTGGGAACCAGACATACGACCGAGCACAGCGATAGGGGTTGAATTTTTTAGTGGGTTGGTTAACTATTATAACTTCAAATTATTATTATTGATTGACAAAACTGAACTAATCTTCATTTTACAGCAATTATAATTTATATATACTCTGATTTTATTGTGTTACTATTCTATAGTGTTAATAATCTATAGGTGATTACAAAAAAACTAATACCTCATAGAAACTATAAAAAAATGAAAATAGACTCACCTGTTTATGTCAGCCGAAGAGGTAACCCCGCAGACCAAAGCACCGAAGCCGAAAATAGCAGATAGACAAGCAATGCCTGCAAAAAAAATAAATAAATTAAAACATAAAAGATAACAAAAACAAATGAATAGAGTAAGAATTTAAACTAATACCTTTCTTACCTCCACCTCATAAAACAACCGGTTACAACGCAGCAGAAATGATGAAGCTGAAACAAACAAGTCCAACAAAACGCAGAAGAAATGTGACGATGAACCAATGAACGGAACTTAAATGGCCAAAATTAGAAAGCCTATCCAACAAACTCGAAAACGAATGGACGAAGCAAAAAACAGAAGAAGCTGAAATACTAACGGACGAAATCGACAACCTAACTGCCAAAATTGAAAAATGAACGAAGCCCAACTAACGAAACCAGAAGCGAACGACAACCAGCCACCTACACACATTACATCATTCAAATAAAATTTAGAAAACATAAAATGAAACAAAAAAATTAAAAACAAAACTACATACCTCCACAAACCTCCACGTCCAATAAGCCACGACGAACAATGCAGGATACAGGCCGGGACGAGAGGCGAAACAGGATGAGGGCTACAGGAAGGGTCCAGAGATGACAGAGCAACAGGTGGGGGTCCAGCAGCTGCTGGCGGGGAGACAAGCGAGACCACCAAACTGCAGAAGCGAAAGTGACAAGTGGAAGACGCAGCCGAGCTTTTATGTAGAAAAATTGTTCGGTCGAATAATTGTTTGGCCGAACACGTATTCGGCTGAATAATTACTTGGTCGAATAATTGTTCGGCCACATACTTATTCGGCCGAATAATGACCACTATGCTTCTCGGGAGCTCGATTCTCACGGAAGTGTTACCCAACTTCGCATTTTCGCCCTTTAAAAACAAATCGTTCACTGAAGTGGAGTTGTCTATGTATTATCCATGATGCACTTTCATTAGAATGTGATAAAATAAATTTCTTTTGTTTGGCTTCATTCATAAATAAAAGAATTTAGTTTTCTAATATAGGTAATTCTTTTAATTGTAATTTTACAAAAATAGAATAATGTAAACTTATATAATTTGACATAGTAATTTGAATATATAAAAATTCTTCTAGTACAAGCTATATTTTTGGCACAAGTTTTACTACTATAGAGCCAATGATGTGATTCAAATTGACAACCATAAGTTTGTACCAATGAGTTCATCGTTTCTTCTTTCTTCTTCGGGCCATTCACTTTTCCTTGGCTTTTGATAAAAAAGATTCCCATCAGTAAAAGTAATTGTTTCATCCAATTACTAAGACTACATGAAAAATAAAATGTTACATGCTTTAACATATATCAAATAATAATTTAGAATGCGAATTAGATATGTGAAAATATTTTAGCAACAAGGGGCATATAAAGTGTAACTTGGAAGTATTGGAAGTGTACAAAGCAAGATTGTGAGCCTCCCACAACAAAGGCATATTTCCATTCATTTTTCAAGTCACAAATGTTAACCCAACTTAATATCTAAATAAGAAAAACAATTTCATGTTCACAATTGTTAAGGCATCTCACCATTAAAATAAGAAAAACAATTTCTTGTTTAATGTCCATGGGGTAGAGCAATTGGTAATGAGTGAATGGGATGATAAGTTGTAAATGGAAGGTCACAATCCATAGCTTCCTGAGGAGAGAAGTTTCAAACTGTATAAAGAAATGGGTATATAAATTCAATAGGTGCTTCTAACTTTTGAGGCCCATAACTGAAAAGATAGCATGTTTGGTACCCACTTCTCTCTCGGAGTTGCAATTTCGGATTCGAAAACTGACTTATCCCGATGTGCACAAAGGCCAAGGAAAGACATTGAAAGGAAGGGCATGACCCCGTATTAGGACAATATAAGAATGGAATGAAAGCAAAGGCATTCCCTATGAAAGCAAACTCACCCACTTGCTCTTCAGTCAAATGAGAAAGTTTCAATTTCCATAATTACATATATAATATATATGATAACCACCGACTACATAATTGAAGAAAGTTTCAATTTCCATAATTACATATATAATATAATATATATGATAACCATCAACTACGTACCCATTCTATTTGTTAAAATTTTTAACAATACTTTGATAGATAAAATGCCTAATAACAAACATATGCCACTCAAATTCCAACCCTGTGGGCCACAAGCTGCATATCACTCTCAAATTTTTCTTTCGATCCGAATGACCTTCTTTCGAGAAGAGCACGGATGGCGATTCCAGTTGAGTCCATACAATAATTATTGGCAGAGGCAGGTGCTTCATAAGGTGGTACTGCATGATTCTATTATTAATTCATAATATGGAGGAGGATTTGCAGTCCTGTAAATATGCAGGTTTTGTTTTGGCAGATTTTTAAATATAAAAGATGTATTTGGATAGATTTATTTTAAATTCTCATTTATTGAATTTCTCAGAGGGATTAATGCTTTTCCTGGACCTTGTAGAAGATTAAAAAAAAAAAAAATTAAACTTGAACAAATTAGATGGATAGATTTTGCTGGTTTTAATCTTTTTATTTTATAAATCAATCTTTTTATTTTATAAATCACTAGATATATATTGAACTGTAAAACACTTAGCTACTCTGAATGCAATGAGTAAATAATCTCTAATGAGTAAATAATCTGTAGATAGGATAGAATTAACGGGCTGTTGGCGAAGAGAATCAATTGAACTCTCATTACTTTGATCGTCTACCCACTTGCTCTTGTTTTAAATCTAATCGTCCCCGACCACTTAATTGCTTTCCTAGGTGGTTATTGGGCGACGTATTAATCAGGCAGGTCTTTCAAGCACGGCTGGGCAGAGTGAAACGTCACTGAATGAGCAGTCACAGTGTTGGCCTTGCAAATACGATCCAATTGGGAAAGGATATTAGGTTTGCAGTTTGTGGCGGTGGAGGAAGAGGACCGGTGCTGTTTAAACATGAGATTCTTCTCGATGGATGATTTCCAATGATTCTTGATTGCATTGTCCGTGCGTCGTGGAATTTATATGGTTATCATTGTGGTAACAATATATCAATAATTACTGGACACCAAGTAATGAGATTTCCAAAAAGCATACAATCAATGCGATACCTTCTATCTGTGTTCGCACTTTTACTGTGTTGTGTATTTCGTTTTACCGACAGCAACAGCACACACGTACTACTCAGAAATAGAGTAATAATGCATCAATATATGTACTACTTTGCTGGGAGTTACAGTATATTGTACTATACTATGTGCCGGCCAGGGATCAAATATTAAGGGTGGGGTTTCATGTCACTTTGAAGGGCCATGAAGGGCCATGAAGGGCCATGAGATATTGAACTTTTTAAGGCTAACATGTAAAAATAAATTATTCTTTTCATTTGAAAATGTAAGAATACATTAAAATTTTATTATTTATTAAAAGTAATATAAACAATGTTATTTTAATATGGTCTAGTTAAATAGCCCAATAACATTGGAAGATTGTTCCACACTCTCCTATGATCACTTAACTCTCTTGTAATGAGTGGCATTGTAGCCACTCATTGCAATGGTGAAGGAATCTCCTTGGATATTCTTGGGACCTAGACTTACTAACAGCTAGAGAAAGCGTAAAGCCCCCAAAATTTCTCCATTTTAAGTAGAGAGAAAGATTATAAAAACTTCAGCTTCAATATTAATGAATTCAAAACATGTGATTTGACTATTAAGATTAATAATGAATGCATTATACTCTGAATGGTAGGATTGGAAGCATCTTTCATGACCCAACCAATAGCCATCCTTTGTGGGGATAAAAGTTATCGACTTCCTAGAAATTTTGACCTTTGGTGGATCATAATTTTACTTGTAAGTGCACTCATGGGATAGTGACAAGGGTTGACGGAATCTATTTGCAGGAAAATAGGAGCTAGCATCACAATTCGAAAGGTAGAGACTTGGCATTTTTTTGACACGATAGGTTCGAGGACTCTACATCCATGGCATGCAACAAGAAGAACAATGACGAGAGATGAGGTTCAATTAAAATGACCTGGAAGTGAGTATTTGCACAAGATGGATGTGAGATGTAATGATGAGACACACTTTACAAAACAATAATTTTAATGAAAATATATGTGATTGAATAATAATTTTTATAAATTTAAAAAAAATTCTTCAAGGTTTTTAAGTTAAACTTCAATTAGCTTTTAGGTTTATGTATGGGATTAAGCTTGATTTATGTAAGGGAATAAGTCTAGATTTTATTAGAAAGCATATAATCTAGTAGAGGGATGATTACATTTAGATTTCATGTGAAATTGTCCTTTGGTCATGGCCAAGACTTAGAGGCATTTAGTAAGAAGGAAAATCTGCCCTCTTAATCATTTTAATTGACCTGGTTTTGTTTGAATAAGGATGATGAGTCAACCATTATTTATAAATAACAACCAATGATGATTATCCTTAATGCATAATAAAAACTAAATTATGACAATTTTACCGCTTTCGAATTAAGATTTATAGATAATAACAAATGATTAATATCCTTAATAACTAATAACAACTAAATTATGGCCGGGCGCATGAAGATGGTCCCCATCTTCGTTGCAATGGGGGCGCACTAGCGAAAAATAAAAATGGTGCATACGCACCTAAGGCAGTGCACACATGCCAGTAGGTTCGGTACCAAACCAAGGCACATGTGCGTAGCTGGCGCGTGTGCGTGGCTGGTGCGTGTGCACAATGGTGGCGCGCACATGCCTCGGTTAAAAAAAAAACAGAGCACAATTTCCCATTGTTCCATTTGGCCGAGCATGTCCTCCTCCTCGGCGTGCACGTCAATTCAACCACCAAAGGAAGCCAAATCGACTCCAAAACCACCCAACAACACCCACAAACTCATCATCACTTCAATTAATAGGTAAATATCACTTTTTTTTTCATTTTATTCATTATTTGTGTCAATCTTTTGATTTTTTTTTGTTTATTTAATTGTAAATAATTCCCAAATTTTGAAAATAATGAACCAATTTTCTATTGCAGATTGTAAACTAAGACAATGAGTGAACAAGATGTTAACCCCGAATCGAGTGCAACACAAGAAAACCTAAACCTTGGACCCAATGTCGAAGAAAACCGTGAACACAATCCAAATGCCGAACAAAACCAAAACCCCCAACCCAATTTTTAACAAGATGACCTTAATCATTATGTAAATGAAATGTGAGTGCACACTCGCAAACTTAGAAACTCGGGGGAACCATCTCGATTGTCTCTTTCCACGTCAATTGAGAACTCAATTGACTCCCTCATCCATGCACACCAGCAATTGATCGACATGACTCAATTTAGAACTACGATGTGGGAGTACTACTCCACGGGCATCTCCAAGGAAGTAATAAAAGATTTGAACATTACAAAAACCCAATTATATAGTATGTTCAACGAACCGAAAACAAACCAACCACCGAGCATTACAAAGCCACGTGTTTGCATGAATTGGTGTCATTACCAACCGTGGAGGGACAATTGGATGTGGAGGTGGTTCATGGTGTACGATAAACCTCCCTGCAATAACAGGGAGGTTCCACAGTACTTTTTTCACCAAATGTGGGCTAAGTTTTGCCTCGGTTTACATGTCAACTATTTTGACATAACCGAGTTCCAGGGTGTTGGCCTGGCTCTGCCCAAGATTGACCTGCTGCCAGGAGGAACCCACTAAGAGGGCCACCAGTTCCGAGGCGCGACCCTAACCCCTCTCCCCATCCACCTCAGTTTCCCCACAAGCTTGATCAAATCGAGGTGGCAATGAAGAATGTTGCTCGTGGACTTACTATGGTTTAATTTATTGTTTGTTTACTAAATTGTGATATTACAAATCTATATGTAGGTTCCACCAGCAGTTGTGTCTCCCCATTTTAGTCCTATGTATCCACCCTCTCCCATGAGTCCCCTCCTTACGTCCACCCTCTCCCATGAGTCCCCTCACTACATCAACCCTTTCCCTTCCATCCAATCCCCCTTCTCCAGCCATACTCCCCCCTCCATCCATCCTCACCCACTCGCCCCCCCCCCCACGTCCATACAGCTTCCCCAATTTATCCACACGCCCATGTTTATCCATACTCCCCCATTTGTCCACGCCCCCCCTTCCTTCCACCTTCCCCTCTTCGTCCACAACCTCCCATTTATCCATCCTCCTCCCTCCCCCAGGGTTTTACCTATATCTTAGAAAAGAAGTTGGATATCATAGTTCATCTTGGTTTATCTTTCCACATGTAAAAGCTTCTAATGGTATCTATGTTAAGAAAACATTGTAAACATAGGCTAACTCAAACAAAATCATGTGTGAGAATTAATCTAAAAACAAATGGAATAAATGGATGGACAAATCACACCTCATGGCACATAAGATATATATTGGTAACTTGAGTACTAGGAAAAGAATACCTAAAAATAGAAAATGTCCATTATTGTCAAAAGGTTAAAATGAGATCCAACATGATTTTTAATAGCTCTACATAATGAGATCCAAAATGTTCATACTCTACATAATGAAATGCCGTCACTAGTATTTATTTTGACCATTTTGTCCACTTAAGATCATGCAACAAATTAATAACCAAGTTATGGAATCATTTCTTAATCAATTGTCACCATACAAATAGTACAACCTTGAGCACGATGTATAGCTAGCTCATTAATTCTCACTCACGGATATAGCACCTTTGATTTAATGACCATCACATCCACTACCATTTACAATTAGGACTTCCTTAATTTATCATTATGTGATAGCGATCTAATTTTATGTAGACACGTTGACTTAAACACATGTATAGTTGACATTACAATAAATGACTACTATGAGGTGTATTTTTGAGGCTATATCCACCTGAACACACCAACTTGTTACCCCAATACCCCAAATGTTGACGAATTTTGTCTCGAAGGGATAGAGCGGTATTACTACATGTTGGAGTAAGATTTACTAATGTTATGATAATATTAGGTTTTCCATCCATCGAGAAGGTTGCCATAGGTGTGCATATCCATCCTTAGTAGACAAAACCACATGTTGGCACCCATACCACACTCAAAGATAAAAAAAATCTTTGAAATGGCATGTTTGGGGGTTGAGGGAATCTTGAGGGCATGTCCCTCATCATCACCATCTTCATCATCATTGTCATCATCTTCATCACCATCACCATCATCATTAATTCCTTCATCATCATCACCATCTTCATCATCATCACCATCACCATCTTCATCATCATCACCATCACCATGACCATCAACTTCACCACCATCACCATCATCATCAACGTCACTGTCTTCATCATCATCACCATCTTCATCATCATCACCATCTCCATCTTTTGGATGTGAGACGGAACCATCACTATGACCATCAACTTCACCACCATCACCATCATCATCAATTTCACCATGTTCATCATCATCACCATCTTCATCACCATCACCATCTCCATCTTTTGGATGCGAGATGGAACCATCACCATCTCCATCATCACCATCACCATCACCATCAACCTCACCAGCATCACCATCATCATCACCATCTTCATCATCACTGTCATCTGTAGGTCCCTCATCACCGTGTCCATCATCATCACCATCTTTGTCATCATTGTCATCATCTTCATCGCCATCGCCATCATCATCAACGCCTTCATCATCATCACCATCTTCATCATCATCACCATGACCATGACCATCAACTTCACCACCATCACCATCATCATCAACGTCACCGTCTTGATGAACATCACCATCTTCATCATCATCACCATCTCCATCTTTTGGATACAAGACGGAACCATCACCATCACCATGACCATCAACTTCACCACCATCACCATCACCATGACCATCGACTTCACCACCATCACCATCATCATCAACGTCACCATCTTCATCATCATCACCATCTTCATCACCATCACCATCTCCATCTTTTGGATGCGAGATAGAACAATCACCACCTCCATCATCACCATCACCATCACCATCAACCTCACCACCATCACTATCATCATCACCATCTTCATCATCACTGTCATCTATAGGTCCCTCATCACCGTGTCCATCATCATCACCATCTTCATCATCATTGTCATCATCTTCATCACCATCGCCATCATCATCAATGCCTTCATCATCATCACCATCTTCATCATCACCACCATAAGTGCCCGGTGGATGATTTTCCAAAGTTGACCCCCGTGTGCAAAAATTGCACACTCCCTCACTGAGCAAAACCCTAGTTTCCAAGATGGACATACAAGATGACACTGGGGCCTCTGGATCGGAGGGGAGGGTTACCCCTAGCACTATCCCAGCGTCCTAAATCCAACAGAGTCGATGGTTCGTCGATCCGAGCCATGGTCTTCATTCTATGGCTTGTTCTGTCTCGCATCCAAATGGCCTTCAGGGACACCTGCTGGATACCTACGGACGGCATAGAACTCCAACCGTGCAACAAAACCAGGTTCCTGAGAGTCATGAAAGTGTGTCTAGGTGGGTTCCGACCGGAAACACTAGCCACAAGTGTCCAGTGGATGATTTTCCAAAGTTGACCCTCATGTGCAAAAAGTGCACACTCCCTCACTTAGCAAAACCCTAGTTTCCACGATGGACATACAAGATGACACCAGGGCCACCGGACCCGAGGGGAGGGGAAACCCTAGAACTATCTCGGCGTCCTAAATCCAAAGGAGTCCACAGTTCGTCGATCAGAGCCACGGTATTCATTGTATGGCTTGTTCCATCTCACATCCAAAAGGGATTCAGGGACACATGCTGGATACCTGCCAGGGGCATAGAACTCCAATCGTGCAGCAAAACTTAGTTAAGGGGAGTCCTGCAAGTGTGTCTAGGGAGGTCCTAGCTGGAAACGCTAGGCACAAGTTCCCGGTGGATGATTTTGCAAATTTGACCCTATTGTGCAAAAATTGCACACTCCCTCAATGAGCAAAACCCTAGTTTCCAAGATGGACCTACAAGGTGACACCCGGGCCACGGGACCGGAGGAGAGGGGCACCCCTAGCACTATCCATATGTCCTGAATCCAACGGAGTCAACAGTTCATCAATCGGAGCCACTATCTTCATTCTATGGCTCGTTTCATCTCGCATCCAAAACGCCTTCACGGACACCTACTCGATACCTGCCTAGGGAATAGAACTCCAACCATGCAAAAAAACCTGGTTTCGCGGAGTCCTGCAAGTGTGTCTAGGTGGGTTCCAGCTAGGAATGCTAGCCATAAGTGCCTGGTGGACGATTTTCCAAAGTTTACCCCCGTATGAAAAAAGTGCACACTCCCTCACTGAGCAAAACCCTAGTTTCCAAGATGGACGTGCAAGATGACACTGGGGCCACCAGACCAGACGGCAGGGGAACCACTAGCACTATCCCGACGTCCCAAATCCAACAGAGTTGATGGTTCATCAATTTGAGCCACAATCTTCATTCTATTGCTCGTTCCGTCTTGCATCCAAAAGGCCTTCAGGGACACCTGCTGGATACCTACCGGAGGCATAGAACTCTAACCATGCAACAAAACTGGGTTCCGAGGAATCATGCAAGTGTGTCTAGGTGGGTTCCGACCAAGAACACTAGACACAAGTGCCCAGTTGATGATTTTCCAAAGTTGACCCCCAAGTACAAAAATTGCACACTCCCTCACTCAGCAAAACCCTAGTTTCCAAGACGGACATACAATATGACACCAGGGCCACTAGACCAAAGGGGACGGGAACCCCTAGCACTATCCCAGCATCTTGAAGGCCCTGCATGCCTTGAAGGCCCGGAAGCGGTGCCAATGGGCCGTCTCTCGAGCTAGGGTTTTGCTCAGTGGTGGCCATTCCAAAGCTGCTAAAGGGGTGCATTTCTTGTCCAGAGGACCCCGGGCGTGCATGGCCATCATGGACAGGTCCACAATGGCCATGTGGACCTATGGGAGCTGATGGAATCCTTGTCCACTTGGCGGTTTGGGTTCCGTGGCCCCGGGGCAAATCCCCAAAGTGTCCCTAAATGGCCCCGAGGTGCTCGACTAGAATGCCCATAGCGCCCGAACCGTGGCATGGTTCATGAATCCATCGATTTCGGTGGGTCCGAGACATCGGGTTTCAGCTAGGGGTCCCCCCACAGCGTGCCTTGAAGGCCTAGAAGCAATGCCAATGGGCCATCTCTGGAGCTAGGGTTTTGCTTAGTGATGGCCATTCCAAATTCGGTAAAAGGGTGCATTTCTCATCCGAAGGCCCCCGGGAATGTGTGGACATAGTGGATAGGTACACAATGTCAACATGGACCTGTGGGAGCCAACAGAATCCAAGTTCGCTCGCCGGTTTGGGTTCCGTGGCCCCGGAGCAAATCCCCAAAGTGTCCCTGAATGGCCCTGGGGTGCCCGAGTAGAATTCCCATAGCGGCCAAATCGTGGCTCGGTTCCTAAATCCATCGATTTCGGTGGGTTTGGGACGTCGGGTTTCATCTAAGTGCCCCCCACAGTGTGCCTTGAAGGCCCAAAAGCGGTGCTAATGGGCCATCTCCGGAGCTAGGGTTTTGCTTAGTGATGGCCATTCCAAATTCGCTAAAGGGGTGCATTTCTCGTCCGGAGGCCCCCAGGCATGCATGGCCACCATGGATAGGTCCACAATGGCCACATGGACCTGTGGGAGCCGATAGAATCCAAGTTTGCTCACCGTTTTGGGTTCCGTGGCCCCAGAGAAAACCCCCAAAGTGTCCCTGAATGGCCATCACTGAGCAAAACCCTAGCTACAGAGATGGCCCATTGGCACCACTTTCGGGCCTTCAAGGCACACAATGGGGGGTCCCCTAGCTGAAACACAGCGTCGCGGACCCACCGAAATTGACGGATTCACGAACCGAGCCACGGTTCGGGCGCTACGAGCATTCTAGTCGGGCACCCCAGGGACATTCAGGGACACTTTGGGGATTTGCTCCGGGGCCACGAAACCCAAAACGGTGAGCGGACTTGGATTCCGTTGGCTCCCATAGGTCCATGTGGCCATTGTGGACCTATCCACAGTGGCCACACATGCCGAGGGGCCTCCAGATGAGAAATGCACCCCATTAGCGAATTTGGAATGGCCATCACTGAGAAAAACCCTAGATCTGGAGATGGCCCTTTGGCACCGCTTTCGGGCCCTCAAGGCATGTTGTGGGGGGGGACCTAGCTGAAACCCGATGTCCTGGACCCACCGGAATCGATGGACTTAGGAACTAAGCCATGGTTCGGGCGCTATGGGCATTCTAGTCGGGCACCGCGGGGCCATTCAGAGACACTTTGGGGATTTGCTCCGGGGCCATGGAACCCAAACTGACAAGCGGACTTGGATTCCATCGGCTCCCACATGTCGACGGGGACCTTGTGGACCTGTCCACAGTGGCCACACACGCCCCGGGGCCTCCAGATGATAAATGCATCCCTTTAGCGAATTTGGAATGGCCATCACTGAGAAAAACCCTAGCTCCGGAGATGGCCCATTGGCACCGCTTTTGGGCCTTCAAGGCACGCTGTGGGGGGACCCCTATCTGAAACCCGACATTTCGAACCCACTGAAATAGATGGATTCGTGAACCGAGCCACCGTTCGGGCACTACAGGAATTCTAGTGGGGCACCCTGAGGCCATTCTAGTGGTGATAACAAGTTTACTGTCTATTGAGTCTGATACTGCATCCAGGAGCCGCTCAATAAACTTTTAGATAGAAATCTCTATAATTTTAGGATACTGATTCAACCACTCATATAGTTTCTCACCTTCTCGATGATCTAAATTTATAATTTCCTTCTAGGTAGACTCAGGCATTCTCGAGGATCTAAATTTATAACTGCCTTCTAGGTAGATTCAAGCATGGAATAATATTTGTCGGCACTTCCAAGCTCCCGAGACCATTTGGTTAGCTACAATATGTGAAACTCCTTTAGCGAAAGATAAATTCTGGTGTGGATGGAAGCATTTGATACACTAGCCAAATCTATGTTGTTGAAAGAATACAGGGAGATAACCACACCCAAAAAATTCAAGCTATTATAAAACTCTTGTTTATCAAGACAAGAATGGACTATGTGTACATTACGAGCATATAGATGAATGAAGTTGCTTTGATGAACTTGTCCTCTTGCTTTCTCCAGAATGCGTTTAAAAGCAGGGAGTATTGTCCGAGCTTCTGTTGGTTTACATAAACATTTATTCCAAAGCTGACGTCACATAAAACCACTTCGTCAACTTTCAATTGGGTCTGAATGGCATCTCTAACTTGTGTTAGCTATGGATAACGAGGAATATGAAAAGGAAGGTACCTATAGACCCAAGTTTTCGACGATAGAGGTGAACTACCACTTCTCAGAGCACGGAATGCTGAACAAAAGGCTAATGGAACACAACGAAGGATTCCCTAGTTCCACTTGTTATTGAAAATGATACTTTCTCTTCACGAAACTAGTAAAACATCTGCCTATATTATAAATGGAAATCATGTTACAATTTCCATTAGAAGAAAAGCATAGATACCTACAGTCGCCATATTTCCTTTTGTAAACCGCTTGCCTATCGGAAAAGCTAAAGTAATAGCCCATTTCCCAACATCTTTCCTCTACTCAACCCTACACTCATTTTCCACAGGCAACCACTACCTCCACATGTAATAACTACATTGTTTTGTCGAAAATTGATCTTCTTCTGCTAACAAATGCAAAATGAAGGATTCATTGTCATTGCTACTAGAAGTTCTAAGGTCAGTTTCTCGTAAAACAGAGATTGTATAAATCCTGTTAAGATCAATATGTTCCAGCCGGAACCTCCCTAGACACACTTGTAGGACTCCCTGAAACCAGGTTTTGCTGCACGGTTGGAGTTCTATGCCCTGGTAGGTATCCAGTGGGTGTCCGTAAAAGCCTTTTGGATGCGACACGGAACGAGCCATAGAATGACGGCCGTGGCTCCGATCGACAAACCGTCAACTCCATTGGATTCGAGACACCAAGATAGTGCTAGGGGTGCCCCTTCCCTCCAATCCGGTGACCCCGGTGTCATCTTGTACGTCCATCTTGGAAACTAGGGTTTTGCTCAGTGAGGGAGTGTGCACTTTTTGCACACGGGGGTCTACTTTGGAAAATCATCCACTGAGAACTTATGGCTAGCGTTCCCGGCCGAAACCCACCTAGACACACTTCCATGACTCCCCAGAACCTGGTTTTGTTGCACGATTGGATTTCTATGCCCCCAGAAGGTATCCAACAGGTGTCCCTGGAGGCCTTTTGGATGCAAGACGGAACGAGCCATAGAATGAAGACCGTCGCTCAGATCAATGAACCGTCGACTCTGTTGGATTTGAGACACTGGGATAGTGCTAGGGGTGCCCCTCCCCTCCAGTCTGGTGGACCCGGTGTCATCTTGTATATCCGTCTTGGAATCTAGGGTTTTGCTTAGTGAGGAAGTGTGCCATTTTTGCACACGGGGGTCAAATTTGCAAAATCATCCACCGGGCACTTGTGGCTAGCATTCCCAGCCAGAACCTCCCTAGACACACTTGCAGGACTCCCCGGAACTAGGTTTTGCTGCATGGTTGGGGTTCTATTCCCCCAGTAGGTAATCAGCAAGTGTCCCTGAAGGACTTTTGGATGTGAGACAAAACGAGCCATAGATTGAATACCATGGCTCCTATCACGGGTTAATCATGCATGAATAAACAATCATATGGCTATAAATCATAACTTAATCATAACTCAGACATCAAATAAATTATATAAGATAACGATATCAAATAAACTATGTAACATGAATAACATTAATCGTGCATGAATAAACAATCACAAGGCTATACTATGTACCTCAATCAATTAGGCCTTCTGGATCCTGTCGATTTTTTATTGTCTCGAACAACTTCTCATGCTCCACATGAGGTAGTAAGTAGCGTACCTTGTTTTATGACTTCGTTGACATTGTCTGTAGTTGGATGTTTGTACCCATGATCAAGTGCGTAAAGTGATACACCCACGACCGTGGTCTATAATTTGTGTATGTGTAGCCATTGCTCTTTGCTCCCTTTCCATCCACTGTAAGATATTCCCCCTAAACAACCATTGAGCCAGTCGGAAAGGTAATTCCTTCACTATCCATTAATGATGCGAGGAGGGTGACATTGTCTGTAGTTGGATGTTTGTATCCACAATCAAGTGCGTAAAGTGATACACCCGCGACCCTGGTCTATAATTTGTGTATGTGTATCCATTGCTCTTTGGTCCCTTTCCATCCACTGTAAGATATTTCCCCTGAACAACCATCAAGCCAGTCGGAAAGGTAATGGCTTCACTATCCATTAATGATGCGAGGAGGGTTTGCTTCCCCTGGATGCATCGTGTCAACCAATAATTCATCCCAATTGCACTATCTATCGGGGCGACAACTGCATAGATGTGTCCTGCAAAAATGCATTTTAAGGTCATATTCCAAGAAGTAGTGGTTTGATAACTTGGATAATTACAAAAACAAGGAGGGAACCGGGATATGCATGCATAAATGTTTACCTGGCCGTAGAAGATCAAATATATGATCATATTCATTTGAAATAGAGGACTGGCCTTCCTATAACTTGATTGTTTCAGCAACATCACATGGGTCCACTGCAAGTGATACATGATCCCATTCATCAACCCAATCGATTGATTCACACTCATCCCACTCACAACTGCTGCAAGACCCACAAAAGAATGCAATTTTTCGCGTCCATATTTCAAATAAGGGGTTGTTTGAGCTTTGAACCGAATGAAATCCATGAGTGCCTTGCACAATAATACAACTATAAGAATGCAATCGATCTATATCAACTACATTCTAGAAATTTCTGACAACATGTCCTCTACCTGTTGGTATGTGTTTCTCCGTGGTTCGATCTGATATTTTTTCTTTGCACCATTGAACTGTGGATTCAGCATTCTGAATATGAGGGCCTCCCATGCACCTCATCTCCTCCCTTCATAGGGAAGTTTTGAGACATGCTCCAGCCCCATCGTGTTCTCCCTTTCCATGCCCAGTATCAAAATAGTTCCATACATGCAGCACAACATAATTCATGTGCAAAATACTCAACCACTTGAAAACACATGCATTTTTGAACTGGCCTACGCAACCATCTGACCATATCCACTGTTGATCCATCTATATACCTCTCTCCTTCAGCCGATCATAGAAAATTTTAAAGCAATGCTACACATAATGCAGGTCGTGGCACCTGTCGTCACTAATGTAGAAGTTGGTCCACTTCAATATTATCCTCATGTTATTGCTGCTCCCTGGCACGTGCCTGTACGCGGTATGGACCATTATGCTAACTTGATCTAAATGGTAGTATTAGCTTTGAATCTCATTATGTGGTTGTAGGGTGTAGTTTTCTGCAAAGTCCACAACTGACAATATTGTGCCCTTGGGAAAGGAATCTCTGCACTGTCTGTACTGTTCATCCTCCCATCGTGCTACATGGATGTGCTGTACATAATGCTCGATCTTTTGGTAGAATTCCTTCATGAATTTGCAAATTTGTACCTGGTGCCAAAAAACCAAGCGCATTAATACAATGTGACATTTTCAATCTGAATATATATGTACAAATTCAACATGTACAGTATGAAAGCATGCAAACTTAGATTACATGTGACTTCACTAATGCAATTTTTTTGCTTTCCTTCGAACTATCTACTTGATATGTTATGTACTGGAAGTTATGCATTTCTACTGACATCCTCCCAAATTCGTGCTCCGCGGGTGTATGGATGCAGCGGCTCAATAATGCAAATCCACTACAACTGGAACATGTCCCATATAAACATGATCTTTTATAATATTTTTGTCCTTCAAGCCTTCGACACATTATGCTATGTATAAATTCTCTAGATGCATTTGGTGGTGGTAACGAAAGGCAATCCTACATAATGTTAGTATGCAAACCACAAAATATATGTCTATACGTATCATAATAGTACTCAAATTCTACATGGTATCTACAACAACATGTATTGCGATCAATGCAAATTCTAACATACAAGGGTTTTCATTTTTCGAAGGACTTTTGGCCCAAGTTCAATTGTGTATGCTCATTTTTGAACCTCTCATAGAGTTTTGTTTGTGTCATGAAGGAAGTGCTTGACATGGGGTTCACCCCTCTAACACCTTTTCTCAACTTTAAAACATCTCTTTGATTCGATGACGGTCTAGTGTTATCATGCCAAAAATTTTGCACTAGTTCTTTAATAGCATCAATGAGCTTCATGTTTGAACGAGGTAACCTACCAACAAAGGCCCAACAATCGTTTTGGCCTCGGGTCTCAAGTTTTTCTCTAATGGCAGAATACTTTTGAAGAGTCTTTCTATCTACTTTAAAGATTTTACATGTGTGTGATAGTAGGCGACGTTTCCTTGTGGATTTGTCTACAATTGATTCCGACAGTACAACACGGGCTGCATTAAAATATTTTGTACGAGAAGTTTTTTCAATCAAATTAAATGCAGATTGTAGATTTATAACAACATGATTATTGGCCTCTTAACTTCTAACTACCTTTATGCCCAAAATTCTCTGAACATGAGCTAGACAACGTGATTTTAACAAAGCAAGAAACAATTGACATTTTGCTACATCGGTTTTGGATTCAAAAAAATCTTTGATTATCTTGTTACAATGGAAATCAATAGTGCGTTTGGGTATCTTACCTTCAAGTCCTGAAAATGAACTTTCATCCACATGAATACGTCTAGGAGTTCTTCATTGTCTGGTTGATAGTCGAGGCAAGGGAGTCGGCAAGGACATACGAGTCTCGTCAATGGTTTGTTGTGGCCCTTCGTTCACAAATTGGTCTTGCAATGGAGTGTGTTTGCCAGGTGGGTGCTCTTCTTGGGGTGGTTTCCAGTTAAGAACTTGTTCAACATCCATCCCTTCATACTCAACATCAGGTAATATTTGATTGACTTCAACCACTTCGTCATTGCTTGTTGATGGATCTAAGGCACTAAAATTTTGATTTCTACGGTTTTGCATGTACAACCTGGCATTTTCTCTTATCTCATGGGTTTTTTCAGGGGGCGGCTGCGTCCTTCTAGACTTTCTTTTATTATTACATCTGTTGCCCATATTCAATTCATTTTTTGGAAAAATGAAAATATGACCCATGCAAGAATGAACAACAAACAAGATATTAAAACTCGATGTGCATGATTATTAAAGCTCGATGTAGCAATTGATTATGTGCAACAACATCTAGTGAGAATGTTTTCATATAATCTTAAAAGCTATTGGGAATTCCCTACATATAAAGTTACAACATCACCTCTAGGAACTCAATAGGATGGTATTGGATGGTGGTCTGGGATGTTAGTAGGAGCAAATTCCCTACAAGGGAGAAGCCAATATCACTCATTTTGATGGTATGGATGAGGGAAAATAGCCTCAAAAGACTAAGAGTTTTCAATTGTTTAGGTGTTTGTGTGAGTTGTTGTAGTGAAACCATTAGGAATTCAACAAATGTTTGTCTACTAGATGGAGGAATGTGATTATGAAATGTTATTGGTGGTGATGCAAGTAATTTGTTTTTATTATCTTCATGAAAGGTTGAAAGCATTGCTTGGTGCATGTTGTAGTCAAACCATACTAAAATAGATCTATCCTACAATTCATGAGGAAAAACCAAAATAGATGCCATTCAAACAAGTGAATGAAGACTAAATTACATTTAACAAGATAAAATTACCACCATACCTCAAGGATTATGATTGCTCTTTTGATGTGTCCACTATATGTAAGAAGACTTCATGTGTGTCCAAGTAGCATGAGAATTCAATCCAAGGTGCCAAATAGAGTCCAACTGTTGTGTATTCACTCAATTGATCCAAATGGAGCCCAATAGGTGTGTATTCAATACCAAGAGCCAAATAGAGCCCGAAATGTTGTGTATTTTATCCAAATGGTGTATGAATTCAATCTACCATGTAAATGCTTGTCGGACTGTGCGTGAAACCAGCAAAGAGAACGCAATGAATGAGGAAAAAAATGCGGGAGAAAGAATGCGGGTGATTTTCTAAATTTTATGTTCAACAGGGACGTGCACGCATCTGGCGCGTGCACGTCCTTGCTGAACATTGTAATGTTTGGTGGGTAATGTTCACTGTATTTATTTCCCAATAGATATAAATGTGTCGGGTTATGCCTAGAGCCCCTCCCCATAAAGAGCCCCTCCCCCATAAAGGCCTTTAGGACCTCTTCTAACCCATAATCCCTAAGTGCATTTAAGTGCTTTTAGGTGTTTAGGGGTTTAAGGGTATATTTACAAATTTGTGTATTTTGATTTCAAAACATTAATTTAATTTTCATTTAGAAACATATGTATTACATCAAGAATAATTAAATACACAGTAGATATATTAATGTTGTATAAAGCGATGATGTATACAACAATGATAATGATGATAACGATGATAATGATCATCATCGTCATCATCATGATCAACACCATGATCATCATCATCAACTTCATCATCATCATCATCATCATCATTGTGAGGACGAGGATGATGATGATGATGATGATGATGACGATGATGATGATGAATATCAGTATGATGATGAAGGTGATGATGATGACGAATATGATCATCATCAAAATCATCATATTTGCCATCATCATCTTCATTAGTCACCGTCATCACCATCTTCATCATCATCATCATCATCATCATCATCATCATCATCGTCATCATATGATCATGGTCATGATCATAACTATCTTTGTCATCATACTCATCATTGAAATCTTCCTCATAATCATCACCATCATTGACATCTTCGTCATCATCTTCGTATCATCATCATCATCATCATCAACTTCATGATGATGATGATGATGATCATGATGACGATGATGATGACGATGATGAAGATGTTGTTGGAGATGATGATGAATATGCAGCACATCATCATCATCACCACCATCATCATCATCATCATCGTCTTCGTCGTGATGATATGATGATGATGATGATGATGATGATGGTGGTGGATGATGATGAATATGAGTACGATGATGATGATGACTAATTTGGAGATGATGATGATGATGTTGAAGATGAGGAGGAATATGCAACACATCATCATCATCTTCATCATCATCATCAACATGATCATCATCATCAACTTCCTCATCATCATCATCATCATCATCATCATCATTGTGAGGACGCAGATGATGATGAGGATGATGAATATGACGATCATATGATGATGATGATGATGATGATGATGATGATGAAGATGATGAAGATGATGATGATGATAATGTTGTTGATGATGATGAAGATGATGATGATGATGAGGATGATGTGTTGCATATTCGTCATCATCTTCATCATCAACATCAACATCATCATCATCATCTCCATTAGTCATCATCATCATCACCATCTTCATCATCATTCCAAATTTGCTAAAGGGGTGAATTTCTCGTCTGGAGGCCATCGGGCATGTGTGGCCACCGTGGATAGGTCCACAATGGCCACGTGGACCTGTGGGAGTAGACAAAATCTAAGTTTGCTCGCTGGTTTGGGTTCTGTGGCCCCAGAGCAAACCCCCAAAGTGTCCCTGAATGGCCATCACTGAGAAAAACCCTAGCTCCAGAGATGGCCCATTGGCACCACTTTCAGACCTTCAAGGCACATTGTGGGGGTCCCCCTAGCTGAAACACGGTGTTACAGACCCATCGGAATCGACGGATTCATGAACCGAGCCATGGTTCGGGCGCTACGTGCATTCTAGTCGGGCACCTCGGGGCCATTCAGGGACACTTTGGGGATTTGCTCCGGGGCCACGAAACCCAAACTGGCAAGCAGACTTGGATTCCGTCAGCTCCCATAGGTCTACATGGCCATTGTGGACCTATCGACAGTGGCCACACACGCCCAGGGGCCTCCGGATGATAAATGCACCCCATTAGCGAATTTGGAATGGCCATCACTGAGAAAAACCCTAGATCCGGAGATGGCCCATTGGCACTGCTTTTGGGCCTTCAAGGCATGCTGTGGGGGGGCGCCTAGCTGAAAATCGACGTCTCGGACCCACCGGAATCGACAGATTCGGGAACTGAGCCATGGTTTGGGCACTACGGGCATTTTAGTCGAGCATCACGAGGCCATTCAGGGACACTTTGGGGATTTGCTCCGAGGCCATGGAACCCAAACCGGCGAGCGGACTTGGATTCCGTCAGCTCCCACATGTCGATGGGGACATTGTGGACCTATCCATAGTGGCCACGCATGCCCGGGGGCCTCCAGATGATAAATGCACCCCTTTAGCGAATTTGGAATGGCCATCACTGAGCAAAACCCTAGCTCCGGAGATGGCCCATTGGCATCGCTTCCGGGCCTTCAAGGCATGTTGTGGGGGGGGCCCTAGCTGAAACTCGGCATTCCGGACCCATCGGAATCGATGGATTCGTGAATCGAGCCACCGTTCAGGTGCTATAGGCATTCTAGTCGGGCACCCCGAGGCCATTCTAGTGGTGATAACAAGTTTATTGTCTGTTAAGTCTGATGTTGCATCCAGGAGCCGCTCAACAAACTTTTAGATAGAAATCTCTATAATTTTAGGATACTGATTGAACCACTCATACAGTTTCTCACCTTCTCGAGGATCTAAATCTATAATTACCTTTTGGGTAGATTCAGGCATTCTCGAGGATCTAAATTTATAATTTCCTTCTAGGGAGATTCAGGCATGGAATAATATTTGTTGGCACTTCCAAGCTCCTGAGACCATTTGGTTAGCCACAATATGTGAAACTCCTTTGATGAAAGATAAATTCTTGTGTGGATGGAAGTATTTGATACACTAGCATAATCTATGTTGTTGAAAGAACTTACATATTTCAACAAAGGAGCATTTTGTAGGTGACTTGAAAATCCCTTCCATTTTTTAGCAATAAAACAAAGAAGTTCAACGTAGAGATTTTCAGGCAAGCTTGTCAACCAATCAGACAACCGAATACAGGGAGATAACCATGCCCAAAAAATTCAAGCTATTATAAAACTCTTGTTTATCAAGATAAGAATGGACTATGTGTACATTACGAGAATATATATGAATGAAGTTGCTTTGATGAACTTGTCCTCTTGCTTTCTCCAGAATGCGTTTAAAAGCAGGGAGTATTGTCCGAGCTTCTATTGGTTTACATAAACATTTATTCCAAAGCTGACGTCACATAAAACCACTTCGTCAACTTTCAATTCGGTTTGAATGGCATCTCTAACTTGTGTTAGTTATGGATAACGAGGAATATGAAAAGGAAGGTACCTATCGACCCATGTTTTCGACGATAGAGGTGAATTCATACTTATCAGAGCACGGAATGCTGAACAAAAGGCTAATGGAACACAACGAAGGATTCCCTGGTTCCACTTGTTATTGATAATGATACTTTCTCTTCACGAAACCAGTAAAACATCTGCCTATATTATAAATGGAAATCATGTTACAATTTTCGTCAAAAGAAAAGCATAGATACCTACAGTCGTCATATTTCCTTTTGTAAACCGCTTGCCCATCGGAAAAGCTAATGTAATAGCTTATTTCCCAATATCTTTCCTCTGCTCAACCCTACACTCATTTTCCACAGGAAACCGCTGCCTCCACATGTAATACCTACATTCTTTTGTCGAAAATTGATCTTCTTCTGCTAACAAATGCAAAATGAAGGATTCATTGTCATTGCTACTAGAAGTTCTAAGGTCATTTTCTCGTAAAACAGAGATTGTATAAATCCTGTTAACATCGATATGTTCCAACCGGAACCTCCCTAGACACACTTGCAGGACTCCCCGAAACCAGGTTTTGTTGCACGGTTGGATTTCTATGCCCCGGCAGGTATCCAGCGGGTGTCCTTGAAGGCCTTTTGGATGCGACACGAAACGAGCCATAGAATGACGACCGTGGCTCCGATCGACAAACCGTCAACTCCATTGGATTTGGGACACCAAGATAGTGCTAGGGGTGCCCCTTCCCTCCGAATCAATGACCCTGGTGTCATCTTGTACGTCCATCTTGGAATCTAGGGTTTTGCTCAGTGAGGGAGTGTGCACTTTTTTCACAGGGGGGTCAACTTTGGAAAATCATCCAACGGGAACTTGTGGCTAGTGTTCCTGGCCGAAACCCACCTAGACACACTTGCATGACTCCCTAGAACCCATTTTTGTTGCATGGTTGGATATCTATGCCCCCTGCAAGTATCCAGCAGGTGTCCTTGAAGGCCTTTTGGATGCAAGACGGAACGAGCCATAGAATGAAGACCATAGCTCGGATCGATGAACCATCGAATCTGTTGGATTCGAGACACTAGGATAGTGCTAGGGGTGCCCCTCCCCTCCGGTCTGCTGGACCCGGTGTCATCTTGTATGTCCATCTTGGAATCTAGGGTTTTGCTCAGTGAGGGAGTGTGCCATTTTTGTACACGGGGGTCAAATTTGCAAAATCGTCCACCAGACACTTTTGGCTAGCATTCCCAGCCGGAACCTCCCTAGACACACTTGTAGGACTCCTTGTAACTAGGGTTTGCTGCACGGTTGGAGTTCTATGCCCCTGGCAGGTATTCAGCAGGTGTCCCTAAAGGCCTTTTGGATGCGAGACGGAACGAGCCATAGAATGAATACCATGGCTCCTATCATGCGTTAATCATGCATGAATAAACAATCACATGGCTATAAATCATAACTTAATCATAACTCAGACATCAAATAAACGATATAAGATAATGATATCAGATAAACTATCTAACATGAATAACATTAATCATGCATGAATAAACAATCACAAGGCTATACTATGTACCTCAGTCAATTAGGCCTTCTGGATCCTCTCGGTTTTTTATTGTCTCGAACAACCTCTCATGCTCCACATGAGGTAGTAAGTAGCATACCTTGTTTTATGACTTCATTGACATTGTCTGTAGTTGGATGTTTGTACCCACGATCAAGTGTGTAAAGTGATACACCCACGACCCTGGTCTATAATCTGTGTATGTGTAGCCATTGCTCTTTGGTCCCTTTCCATCCACTATAAGATATTCTCCCTAAACAACCATCGAGCCAGTCAGAGAGGTAATGCCTTCACAATCCGTTAATGATGCAAGGAGGGTGACATTGTCTATAGTTGGATGTTTGTACCCACGATCAAGTGCGTAAAGTGATACACCCGCGACCTTGGTCTATAATCTTTGCATGTGTATCCATTGCTCGTTGGTCCCTTTCCATCCACTGTAATATATTCCCCCTGAACAACCATCAAGCCAGTTGGAAAGGTAATTCCTTCACTATCTGTTAATGATGCGAGGAGGGTTTGCTTCCCTTGGATGCATTGTGTCAACCAATAATTTGTCCCAATTGCACTGTCTATCAAGGCAACAACTGCATAGATGTGTCCTGCAAAAATGCATTTTAAGGTCATATTCCAAGAAGTAGTGGTTTGATAACTTGGATAATTACAAAAACTAGGAGGGAACCGGGATATGCATGCAGAAATTTTGACCTGGCCATAGAAGATCAGATATATGATCATATTCATTCAAAATAGAGGAATGGCCTTCCTCTAACTGGATTGTTTCAGGAACTGCACATGGGTCCACTACGAGTGATACATGATCCCATTCATCAACCCAATCCATTGATTCACACTCATTCCACTCACAATTGCTGCAAGACCCACAAAAGCAAGCAATTTTTCATGTCCATATTTCAAATAAGGGGTTTTTTGAGCTTCGAACCGAATGAAATCCATGAGTGCCTTGCACAGTACTACAACTATAAGAACGCAATCGATCTATATCAACTAGATTCCAGAAATTTCTACAACATGTCCTCTACCTGTTGGTATGTGTTGCTTCATGGTTCGATCTGATATTTTTTCTTTGCACCATTGAACTGTGGATTCGGCATTCCGAATATGAGGGCCTCCCATGTACCTCATCTCCTCCCTTCATAGGGTAGTTTTGAGACATGCTCCAGCCCCGTCATGTTCTCCCTTTCCATGCCCAATCTCAAAAGAGTTCCATACATGCAGCACATCATAAGTCTTGTGCAAAATACTCAACCACTTGAAAACAAGTGCATTTTTGAACTGGTCTACACAACCATCTGACCATATCCAATGCTGATCCATCTATATACCTCTCTCCTTCAGCTGATCATAGAAAATTTTGAAGCAATGCTACACATAATGCAGCTCGTGGCACCTGTCATCACTGATGTAGAAGTTGGTCTCCTTCAATATTATCCTCATGTTATTGCTGCTCTCTGGCGTGTGTCTGTACATGATATGGACCATTATGCTAACTTGATCTGAATGGTAGTATTGTCTTTGAATCTCATTCTGTGGCTGTAGGGTGTAGTTTTCTGCAAAGTCCACAACTGACAATATTGTGCCCTTGGGTAAGGCATCTTTGCACTGTCTATACTGTTCATCCTCCCATCGTGCTACATGGATGTGCTGTACATAATGCTCGGTCTTTTGGTAGAATTCCTTCATGAATTTTCAAATTTGTACCTGGTGCCACAAAACCAAGGGCATTAATACAACATGACATTTTCAATCTGAATATATATGTACAAATTCAACATGTACAGTATGAAAGCATGCAAACTTAGATTACCTGTGACTTCACTAATGCAATTTTTTTGCTTTCCTTCGAACTATCTACTTGATATGTTATGTACTAGAAGTTCTGCAATTCTACTGACATCCTCCCAAATTCGTGCTCTGCGGTTGCGTGGATGCAATGGCTCAATAATGCAAATCCACTGCAACTGGAAAATGTCCCATATAAAAATAATCTTTTATAATATTTTTGTCCTTTAGGCCTTCGACACATTATGCTATGTATAAATTCTCTGGATGCATTCAGTTGTTGTAACGAAGGGCAATCCTGCATAATGTTAGTATGCGAACCACAAAATATATGTCTATATGTATCATAATAGTACTCAAATTCTACATGGTATCTGCAACAAAATGTATTGCGATCAATGAAAATTATAACATACCATGGTTTGCATTTTTCGAAGGACCTTTGTTCCAAGTTCAATTGTGTGTGCTCATTCTTGAACCGCTCATAGAGTTCTGTTTGTGTCATGTCAAGGAAGTTCTTGACATGGGGTTCACCCCCCCTAACACCTTTTCTCAACTTTAAAACATCTCTTTGATTCGATGACGGTCTAGTGTTATCATGCCAAAACTTTTGCACTAGTTCTTTAACAGCATCAATGAGCTTCATGTTTGAACGAGGTAACCTACGAACAAAATCCCAACAGTCTTTTTGGCCTCGGGTTTCAAGTTTTTCTCTAATGGCATAATAATTTTGAAGAGTCTTTCTATCTACTTTAAAGATTTTACATGTGTGTGATAGTAGGCGATGTTGCCTTGTGGATTTGTCTACAATTGATTCCAACAGTACACGATGGGCCACATTAAAATATTTTGTACGAGAAGTTTTTCCAATCAAATTAAATGCAAATTGTAGAATTCTAACAACATGATTGTTGGCCTCTGAACTTCTAACTACCTTTATGCCCAAAATTCTCTGAGCATGAGCTAGACTATGTGATTTTAACACAGCAAGAAACAATTGACATTTTGCTGCATCGGTTTTGGATTCAAAAAAATATTTGATTATCTTGTTACAATGGAAATAAATAGTGCGTTTGGGCATCTTACCTTCAAGTCTTGAAAATGAACTTTCATCCACATGAATATGTCTGGGAGTTCTTCGTCGTCTGGTTGATAGTCGAGGCAAGGGAGTCAGCAAGGACATACGAGTCTTGTCAACGGTTTGTTGTGGCCCTTCGTTCACAAATTGGTCCTGCAATGGAGTGTGTTCGCCAGGTGGGTTCTCTTCTTGGGGTGGTTTCCAGTTAAGAACTTGTTCAACATCCATCCTTTCATACTCGACATCAGGTAATATTTGATTGAGTTCAACCACTTCGTCATTGCTTGTTGATGGATCTAAGGGACTAACATTTTGATTTCTATAGTTTTGCATGTACAACCTGGCATTTTCTCTTATCTCATGGGTCTTTTCAGGGGGCGGTTGCGTCCTTCTAGACTTTCTTTTATTATTACATCTATTTCCCATATTCAATGCGTTTTTTTGGAAAAACGAAAATATGACCCCTACAAGAATGAACAACAAACAAGATATTAAAACTCGATGTGCATGATTATTAAAGCTCGATGTAGCAATTGATTATGTGCAACAACATCTAGTGAGAATGCTTTCATATAATCTTAAAAGCTATTGGGAATGCCCTACATATAAAGTTACAACATCACCTCTAGGAACTCAATAGGATGGTATTGGATGGTGGTCTGGGATGTTAGTAGGAGCAAATTCCCTACAAGGGAGAAGCTCATATCACTTCATTTTGATGGTATGGATGAGGGAAAATAGCCTCAAAAGACTAAGAGTTTTCAATTGTTTAGGTGTTTGTGTGATTTGTTGTAGTGAAACCATGAGGAATTCAACAAATGTTTGTCTACTAGATGGAGGAATGTGATTATGAAATGTTATTGGTGGTGATGCAAGTAATTTGTTTTTATTATCTTCATGAAAGGTTGAAAGCATTGCTTGGTGCATGTTGTAGTTTTTTTTTGGTAAGATGTTTTTATTGTCTATGATGAAGATTAAGAAGACTAAAATAGATCTATCATACAATTCATTAGGAAAAACCAAAATAGATGCCATTCAAACAAGTGAATGAAGACTAAATTACATTTAACAAGATAAAATTATCACCATACCTCAAGGATTATGATTGCTCTTTTGATGTGTCCACTATATGTAAGAAGACTTCATGTGTGTCCAAATAGCATGAGAATTCAATCCAAGGTGCCAAATAGAGTCCAACTGTTGTGTATTCACTCAATTGATGCAAATGGAGCCCAATAGGTGTGTATTCAATATAAAGAGCCAAATAGAGCCCCAAATGTTGTGTATTTTATCCAAATGGTGAAGGAAGCACCAAATGGTGTATGAATTCAATCTACCATGTAAATGCTTGTCGAAATGTGCGTGAAACCAACGAAGAGAACGTGATGAATGAGGAAAAAAATGGGGGAGAAAGAACACGGGTGATTTTCTAAATTTAATGTTCAACAGAGATACACACGCACCAGATGCGCATGCACGCATCTGGCGCGTGCACGTCCTTGCTGAACATTGTAATGTTTGGTGGGTAACATTCACTGTATTTATTTCCCAATAGATATAAATGTGTCGGGTTATGCCTAGTGCCCCTCCCCATAAAGAGCCCCTCTGCCATAAAGGCCTTTAGGACCTCTTCTAACCCATAATCCCTAAGTGCATTTAAGTGCTTTTAGGTGTTTAGGGGTTTAAGGGTATATTTACAAATTTGTGTATTTTGATTTCAAAACATTAATTTAATTTTCAATTAGAAACATGTGTATTACATCAAGAATAATTAAATACATAGTAGATATATTAATGTTGTATAAAGTGATGATGTATACAACAATGATAATGATGATAATGATGATAATGATTATCATCATCATCATCATCATCAACACCATGATCATCATTGTGAGGACGAGGATGATGATGATGATGATGATGATGATGACAATGATGATGATGATGAATATGAGTACAATGATGAAGGTGATGATGATGATGAATATGATCATCATCAAAATCATCATATTCGCCATCATCATCTTCATTAGTCACCATCATCACCATATTCATCATCATCATCATCATCGTCATCATATGATCATGGTCATGATCATAACTATCTTCGTCATCATACTCGCCATCGCAATCTTCCTCAGAATCATCACTATCATTGACATCTTTGTCATCATCTTCGTATCATTATCATCATCATCATCATCTTCATGATGATGATGACGATGATGAAGATGTTGTTGGAGATGATTATGAATATGCAGCACATCATCATCATCATCATCATCTTCATCGTCGTCGTCATCATCATTGTCTTCATCGTGAAGATATGATGATGATGATGAT